>CM053771.1:248520597-248636050 GCA_028658325.1 Potorous gilbertii | reverse complement strand
GAGATACCCCGCTCCCCTCTCAGCCTGTCTCTCTCACTGACCTGTGAGTCTGTGGGTGGAAGGACCTTCACGGCCGCTGGAGATTCCGGTCCCTGAAACCTGCTTGGATCTGCTCGCTCCTCTCAGTGCCGCGTGGCCAGGGCAGGGTAGGACAGGGCTCTGCTCCCATCCGGGGCTCGATGGACCTTTGGGATCAGTTTTTCAGGGCTCTCTGCAACGGAAATCTCCTTCACTGTGTTGCTGCGCAGCTTCCACTGTTCCAGAATTTGTTGGGAATTCTTTTTGGAGGAAATCCATGGGCTCTGGGTTCGGAGCTAGCAAATGTGAGTCTTTCTACTCCGCCATCTTGGCTCCACCCCCCCAAATTTTGTGATATTTTAGTGAAGATTTTTTAAATAATCAATTTAACATTAATCTAATTAATTCAATGCAAGAGACTCATCTGATCTCCCAATTTAGCTGTCCCTGGAATTAGTCCTTGGATTTGATGGAACACAAGTAGAGTTCACTTATAGAGGCTGAACAGAAGTATAACAGTGGAAAAAACACAGAGTTTGGAGCCCAAAGACCTGGTTTAAATCCTGGTTTTATTGTTTTTTAACTGTGTGCCCATGGATAATCTATTTAATCTCTCTTGGCTTCAGTTTCCTAATCCATAAAATGAGTGGAGGAGGTGATTTCCAAGGTCCTTTCCAGATACTAAATCTACTTGGCTAACAAGTCAAGTTTGCCTTGAGCAGCAATTCATCTATCATCAACAGGTACAGTTTCTTCTTTGGTATAGCTTTTCCCAAGAACAATTGCCAGCTGGCACAGGTCATCAGAAATCAGGCCTGTTCCAGAAAAAATAATCCCTTAGACCTTCCTCTTTGGAGTGTGCATGATGCAAAATAGATTAGGCCACATTTGGCTATCAAAGTATACAACTTACATTTGGATAAAGCACAGGTCATGAAAGAGTTAAAATTAAATTTGGATGAGTCATGAATAGGTAATACAATCAGACCATTTGGAATACAGCAAAAGGAATATATTGAATATAGCCAAGTTACTGAGGCTTAAAATTTGATTACTCCGTGTGCTTGGCTACTTTTTCTTCAACAAAAATGTAGAAAAGGTAATGTACCTTGAAGGCAGATAGGCTTGACTTGGAAAATATGTGGCAGTCTAGAATAGTGAAAAGTTGGAAAGGTCAGAAAATTTGACTTTTGCATCTGAAATCAAAATTTCCTTTGTTGCACGCTAGAAGACCTCTTCTGTTCTCTCTCTTAGGATTTATTGGCCAAGTTCCAACAGAGCATTTGGTGCCTGGGAATACAGAGAGAAGGTACTGATTTTTGGACCTGGATGATATAAATATAGAAGTCTATTTGAAAAGTTGACAACATGGTATCAAGTGATTAATTCAAGTTCTTTTCTCTTTCTTCTTTTTGTTTTGCTCTCATTTTCTGTTCCTCCCTCTCCACCATTCCCTCATTGAACTTCTTTTTATTTCTAATAGAATCCTCTTAGATTGATCTGTAACTTCTCCATGAAATAAGCTAATTTTCAGGAGAGATTTGAAAGAAGAAAAAATACTTTATCTTTCTGAACACCCATTTGGGGTTTTGCTTCTTTCTTCTGATAACAGAGGGTGGTAAAGCCCAATGAATGACAGCACTAAAATCAGCCAGTTATTGAATCTATAAACATCTAAGAGTCACTGTTCAAGGCAATTGATATTTTCACAAATAAGGCATTTCCCTCATATAAATATGTATAAATATGCATGTTGTCAAGCTTGTCTTTTGAAGCCTTTTTTCATCTTTATTTGAAATGTTAAGTAATTATGTTCAGCAAATTCCTTCTAAGTATATTATGCATCTCTACCCCTACAATGACATTTGCAAAGACTTGAAAAATGGCACCCATTTGAAAAGCTAAAGTTATTCCCAAAGTTTATCTTTCTGAATAAGGTGCTAAGATAATCTGATTTCTACTCCTTTTGTGACTTAGTAGAGTAGCTGAATGACAACAGTCAACAAGCTATTTATTAGGCAGTGCCCAGTTGTGTTTGTGTGTGATGCTGATCAGTAGGGTGGGCAACGAGTAGGAAGGAATATAAAAGCTCAATCACTGTCTTTAAAGAAGTTACCATCTGGATGAAACTGTCATTAGTCATTAGTCACGGTTCTCTTTTGCCATTTTGAAAGTGGACTGAGAAATTTGTTCCAGGATGGAGTGGTGTCAAATGGAATGAAGGAAGATATGTCCACACCAGTTTCCTTTTAGACCCCTAGCACAGGGTATCAGAACTAGAAGGGAATCAACTAGATTCTTTTGAGACGAGTTGGAAGTTATCTTTTCATTTCATTCAATACTTGTTCAGTGGACCTGTGAACTTATTGCTATATGTCCTCCTCTAGCAAGGCCAATCACAACCCATCCATGCTTAACCATCCTGCAAGACACACTCCCATATTCTACCATCAGTCTTCCATGGGGGTCTTCCCACTATGCTCAGAGTCCTAATCTGCTTGATATTTTGGAGATATCAGTGGAATACATAGCTTCTGCATTGGCTAAACTTTACTCCTATTGCAAGAGTGGCTCCTTTTTCTTTCTGGGTATACACATTTCTCTGATGATAGATATTTTTATACCACTGCAAAATGATTTGTCTGTGATATGTTGCAGGTATCCCCATGTACCACTCCATTATCCTTTGGATGACTGAACTATAACCCTTTGGAAGTAATCATATCCCATGTCTCAGAACTATAACCATCTCTGGAAGAATGTGGTTGTTTAAAAGATAGGCCTTTGTTTCAGGATTCAGCTTGGCATCATTTAAGAACTGCGTAATTTCTCAAAGGCAAGTCAGCTCATTTTCCCTTCACAGTTCACTTCTGGACCCAATTTGTTGCTGATCAGCAACGTTTGTCCACGATCTAAGAAGAGGACCACCTCTGGGGGTTTTCCATCCATGAACATATCATGACATTCCTTACTCACTTGGTTTTTTTTTTCCAGTATGGATAGCTAGGTCAAACTTTTTAAAATTAATTTAAGATGCTCTGCAATGTTCCAGACCTTGATGCAATCAGCAAAATATAATCCTCAAATTGCATAATTTGGAAGGCCTCAATATGTATGCTGGATATCTTCCAGGACAATTGCAAATACCATTGGCAAGAATACATCTCCCAACTTTAATGGCACCTTTGTTATGATTAATAATCAGAAGATAGGACAAACTTCACTCTGTTGCTATATCTTTCAAAGAATCTTATATAGTCTTGAGATACGCATGAGGGCTATCTTGTAGGAAAACCACTGACGTACATTTGCTTTAAAATAAACAATAGGCATGATGATATTTGCTATGCCTTTCAGTCAACTGTGTGACTGCTAAAAGGACATTGAAAATCATGAAACTCTGAGTTCAAATCAGCTTCAATCACTTCCTAGTTCTATGACCCTGGGGTACATTACTTAACTTTGGTCTGCCTCAACTTTCTCATCTGTAAAATGGAAGAAATAATAGTACTCATGTCCTAAAGTTATTGTAAGGATTGAATGAGACAATATTTGTAAAGTACTTCACAAATTTTAAAGCATTATGTTAGCACTATCATTATGGTCATTATCATAGATGCAATCTGCTATAGAATATATTTTTGAAACCATCTTTTTTTCCTTTCAAGGACTTCATGGAGCTTATCAAAGTTTTGTGGTAATGGGAAAGTAGACATGTCGTTAGGTAATTTTTGATAGACTCTTAATCTTGTTCTGAGAGAAGGGATCAGTAATAAGATTCAAGACTTTTTTTTCATACTTATTATGTTCCTTTTCTTTCATATATCTTGAAAAATCAACTTCTTACCCACAATCAGAATTGTATCACCTCCAGTTTGGATTAGCAAAGTTGCTTTTCTAATCTATGCTTTCTTCAGTAGAATTTTAATTTATTCATACAGGATCTGTGAATGTTAGAGTCCATATACAGTGGCTCTATTATTCTTTTTAGTATCTTGTTTTTCCACTAGTTACAAAGAACTATTTTATTCAGTGAGCTTTTGGACCTCCTTTTCCATTTGGCCAATTTTGTTTTTTAATATATTCTTCTCCTCATTGACTTTTTGGACCTCTTTTGCCATGTGGGTTAATCTATTTTTAAAGGTGTTATTTTCTTCAGCATTTTTTGGGTTTCCTTTAGATTCACTTTTCATGATTTTCTTGACACTCTCAATTCTCTTCCCAATTTTTCCTTCACCTCTCTTATTTGATTTTTAAAATCCTTTTTGAGCTCTTCCATGACCTGACACCAATTCATATTATTTTTTGGAGGATTTGGATGTAGGAGTCTTGATCTTATTGCCTTCCTTCAGTTCTATGCTTTGATCTTCCTCATGTGAAAGGATGGAAGAAAATACCTTTTCACCAAGAAAGTAAACTGTAGTCTTATTTTCCCAGCCACTTACTTGACTTTTGAGTCCTTTATCAAGAGGAGGGTAAACTACCTCTGACTTCAGAGGTTTTGTGTCCCTGTTTTCAGAGATATCTCTAGGCACTTATAAGTTCTCAGTTCCTCCAAAGTGGCATAGTCAAGGGAGAGATGTTTCCTCCTCTCCTTTCATGTGCTTGGGTCTGTGAGCAACCACAAGCACTCTTTTCTGCCCTGGAACTGTGAGTAGGATTCCCTTATCTCAGCTGCCACCAGCTCTATCCTGCCAGTGCTCCTTCTCACTCCAGGACCACCACTCAGGACTGAGACCTAGATCAGACACTTCATTCCCCCACTGTCTGTAAGCTGAGAGCTCCAGGATAGGCTGCTCCTGCAGCAGAGGCTGCAGCTGCCTTGAAGTTAAAGCTGGGGCTGGACTATGTTCCCCTCTCACCCAGGTAAAAGAGCTTTCTCACTTACCTTTGAAGTTGTCTTTGGCATTTGTGGGTTGAGAAAACTGGAAACTACATCAGCTGCTCGTGATTCAGTACCCCGATGCCTGATTAAGACCCATCTGTGCTGGCAGAGCACACACTGGTCTGTGCTCTGCTCCAAGCTTGGTGCAATAGACCCTTCCTATTGATCTTCCAGGTTGTCTTGGGCTGGAAATCTGTTTTACTATGTCATTTTGTGGCTTCTGGTGCTTTAGAATTTGTTTAGCATCATTTTTATAGGTATTTCAAGGGCTGTGGGGGGGAGGCAAGTTCGAGCAGGTCCATGCTTCTACTCTGCCATCTTGGCTCCATTATTCTTGATAATAAAAAGAGTTTTTTTTACAAAAATCTTTAAATATCTCCATTTCTTGTCTGTTGTATCTTTCATGTGAGGAAATTGAGGCTGAAAGAGAACATGGGAATTGCTTGTTTATGTTACTAAGTTAATGGTCTTCCTGGGATGAGAACCCCATTTTTGAACCCCTAAGTCCAGCACTTGTCCTATTCTTCTGGGCTACAGTCATAGCATGATGTGCCCTACTTAGGTATTAGGCATATCCAGGAAATAGCATGAGACAGTGATAGAGGTTGATTATTCCTTTGTAAACAAGGCCTCACACATTTTAAAAATAAATTCAGGAAAATCAAAAAGCCATTTCCCTTGGAAATGATCTGTATCGCTATCTTTCAAAACAAAAATGCCTGCTCCAGTTTAGATCCTTTGCTCAAACAGTGTGCATTCTTCCAGATAGGAGCTGTGCAGTGCTACACATACAGAACTTTGTAAAGAGACCACAAATCTGTATATAGAAGCTCTTTAGTCAATAAGCCGCAAAGTACCTAGGTGTAGAGCATTAAAAAAAAGAAAAACAAATGCTAGAGAATCACTTGTCTTCTTGAAAGCAGACTTCAAATGACTTTCAGCCTGCCATTTGGGCAGAAATGGAATTTTTAATAAATGGGATTTTTTTCCTCTTTGGAACAAATTTTTTACTTCTAGAATCTAAAGTCATTTATTTTTCTAATGACAAAACAACCAAACTGGAGCAAGAGGGAGATGGTCACTTGGCCTGTGTTATTGATCAGTCTGACTCAAACACCAACTGATCAGTTTGACTGAGGGAAATGTAGGTGGGCTAGGTGACATGATTACAGTAAGATTAACCTACGGGTTTTGCTGGGATGGGACTCAGATTCCAGCTTCTGGCTAAGGGTCTTCCATTTTGTCTACTGTTCTCTTCTCTTCAGCCTCTCTGGAAAAAAGAACTTTTCTCTTCTGCTTACAGTCTCTTTCCTTTCAAGCTCACATGGGCTTTGAGGAATAGTGGTTCTTTATACAAGTTGCTAGGTTTAATTTAAACATCTCACATACTCTTTTGCTATTGGATCATGAATCTGAGGCACTCAAATCTCAACCATCTAAAATTGGGTAATAACAATTATAAAATCTAAGTATAATATCTTTAATAGCTGTTGCCATAACAAACATTCATAACCTTCAAACTGTGTGGAAGGAAAAGCTTTCAGAAAGTAGGAACCAAACCAAAGAAATCAAAACTATGAACAGAAGGCAGTACCAATCATCCTGTTGTACAGTTTCAACTGGTAAATTATGATACTAAAAGGCTCAATTTCAGTTATTTTTCAGTCATGTTCACCTCTTCGTGACCCCATATGGGGTTTTCTTGACAAAGGTGCTGGAGTGATTTGCATTTCCTTCTCCAGTTCATTTTACAAATGAGAAACTGAGGCCAACAGGGTTAAGTGACTTGTCCAGGGTCACACAGCTAGTAAGTTCCTGGGACCAGATTTCAACCTGGGACAAGTCTTCCTGACTCTAGGTCCTGCACTCTGTCCCACTGAGCCACTTAGTTGGTCAGAGGTTGGATTAGATGACTTCTAAAACAAGACATCATAGATGGTACAGTGGATAAAGTGCAGAGCCTGGAGTCAGGACTCATCTGCCTGAGCTCAAATCTGGCCTCAGCCACTTACTTAGTCATGTGACCCTGGACAAATCACTTAACCCTGCTTACCTCAGTTCCTCATCTGTAAAATGAGCTGAAGAATGAATGGTAAATCATTCTAGTATCTTTACCAGGAAACCCCAAATGGGGTCACAAAGAGTGAAAAGTGACTGAAAAACAAAAAGACATTTCTAAATGTTAGTTACCATCAGTATGGTTCTCCTACACTTGACACAGGAAGAAACTGAAGCTGAAGGTTTTGCTCAAGATTATACATTTAATTAGGGAGGAGCCTTCCCACTCTCTCACAGCTGCCTCAGTTAGGAAGTTAGATATTCCTTAAGATGAATGCAAAGGAAAGTTAGCTGTAGTCTTTAGGCTTCCAGAAAGAGTAAATCACATCCAAATGTGACATTATGTTCAATCTGCTGCCATGCAAAGGCATATCAAACTAATCAAGAAAGAAAGTGATACATTCAGTCCCTACTATTGATGGATGGATTTTATAAATTGTTCATTAACCACATAGCTCTCTCAGAACTGTGCTCATTCCAGTTTGCATAACTTGACCTCCTCAGCTTCTCTAGGCTCCTCATCAATGAATTCTCATAATGGCTTATATTTTTGTAGCTCTGTAACAACTAGCACCCTGACACATTCAGGAGGGCCTGCTGCACAGAGTCTTAGATCTGCTTTTCTAAAACGAAAGCAACCTTTAAGGGGTCAACAATCTTCTATAATCACATACACCTACAGAGAAAATACAAGCAGAGAAATAAAGACCAACGGACAAGGCTTCTAACTGTCTGACCATAAGCAATACATACATGATAGATTAACAGACTGTTCCAACTGTCTGACCATTACATACATACATAGTTATCAGAGATAGAAGCACCAACATCTGGGTTTTCAAAGCCAGGAGATCTCCTTAAGGCTATCCAGAGTCTCATCTGGCACATGAACCTTTTTCCAAAGAGTAAGCCCCCAAAGCAAAGCCTCACCTCAGGGTATATATACACTTTTGAGAGCCAGAGAACATCATGACCCTTGTGACTCAGTGCCTCATTAATTAACAAAAGGTTCCTACAAAATAAGTCTCCCCTAATCAAATTTCCCTTAATGGGCTTCACTTGAAGCCTATTAATGGGTATGGGAAGATCTTTAACTTGCATTATAAGCCCCCAAATTCCACTTCTGCCTAAGAATCTCTTGAACTGCCTGGAAACAAACAAAAAATTCTGTTTCTCCTTCCATGTCAAATTATAGCCTTTCCTTCCTCCTATACAGACAATGCTAGAGACTTTGAGTAGTGGTCCAGACTTTAAAGCATAACCCTCTGTGACAGTCTCACAATATGCCAAGTCTACACAGGTGTACTTTGGGAGGAATTCCCATTTCTCTGACACCATCCAGGATCCTGATACTAAGTCCTTTTGTAAGCATGCAGTTCACTATATTAAATAAAGTAAATTTAATTGAAAGACCAAAGAGACAAAAACAGCCTTTAGGAAACAAATGGACACATTCCAGTGAACAACATTTTCTCCCTGATCTGTATCATTTCTCAGGCACTTTCAGGCCTGAAAATGCAGATACTTGTCGATGTTCCTTTGAATAGTACCTGTTGTGCTCTTTTGCTCTGTCAAAATGCCTTATGCAATAATAACCTGTTGCTTTAAAAAGGGGGCCCTGTGTTTGCCTCCCTCTTGCTCAGACAGTGGTCTGCTGTCCAAAAGAGGTCTCACATTGTCTCTATCAAGGTAACACTTTCTCCCTGGAGGAATTCAATCTTTATCTAGGAGGAAAACCTTGAGAGTTCTAATGATAAAGCAACCCAATCAGAAACCTCCCCTTTATGTGACTATTCCCTATTAGTCTGTAAACACTCAGCAGTTTGTCAAAGAACAAGTTTCCTGTTTTTTTTTCCATCCAGATTTGGAGATTCTTCATCACAAATGTAAAATATTGATGAAGTGATTATATGTCTTGATAACCTTTTGTTCTCTGACATGAGAAGGGTCTATTGCCTGCGTGAATATTGTCCCTATTCAAGAGATGATAAAACATGCAGTTGCTCTCCAATCACATCTCTTAAGTAACTAGGTACAATTAGTCAAATTAGCTAAGGTTTCTGATTGTCTTGACCAGTTGTCAGTCTTGATTAGAGTTCAGGATATATTTCTAGGGGACTTTAGGGAGTGTGAGCTCTTCATGAGATCATAATTTAATAGCTAGAAAGGCCTTAGAGTCCCTTTTTTCTCCCAATTCCTTCATTTTACAAAAGAGGAAACTGAGTACCCAAGAGCTTAAGGGACTTGCCCAACTTCACACAGAGAGCAAGATGCAGAGCTGGGATTAGAATTCAAATTCTTGAGTTTCAAATCCACCTGTTTTATTATATCAATACCTGGAGTCTTATCACCCCAAAACATCCTTTTTCCATACTGACGCTTTTCTTCCTATTGGTGCGTTTCCCCCAGTATCTCCATTTTTGGAAGGGGACAAAGTAGACTGATATTCATTGCTGTCTTCTCTGTGCTTCTGAATTTCATGATTTCAATACCATGCTCCATTTGTGCTTACCTTCATGCTCCTTGCCCTTTTTATCCTTATTTTGTATATTATCTTTCTCCTATTTAAATATAAGCTCTTTGAGGGCAGGAATTATCTTGCTCTTTTTGCGCGAGGGGCTTGTATTTTTATCCCCAGTGCTTACTACATTGCCTGATATATAGTAAGTGATGAATAAATGCTTGCTTCCTATCGACCTATATCCATGCCCGACGATGAATGCCACTCATTCTCCCATATCCTTCAGTGGGAGGGGGGAAGAAGAGAAAACAGCACTTGTTACAGGAATTTAGCTGCCCCTTAGAGCTATTGGTGCCAAAATATCTTCAGTGGCTCTAACAAATGATATGGTGATTTTATGTGGTACAGATTTCTTCTTTTCCAGTTTTTTCCTTTTCTCCCTTCTTTTGTGCTACTGTTTTCATTGAGATAATTATAGGATGAGGAATTTTAGGGAGGACTAATTACCCTTTTTATTGGTTGGTTACCTGACTCCATCAGGTCTCCACACCTTAATATCATCATTGACTTGGATATATGCCATTTTAACATCACCTTTAAAAAGGTAGCGATTAAAAGAATGAAAATATTCAGTGTCACTGAGTTCTAGGAAGTTCCTTCAGCTAAAAAAAAAAGGTTTTTTCCAAAATCCTTATAAATAATATAATCTTTTTAATAAAAAAATAGATAAAAATAGAAAGAGTTTTTAGGTGGTTGGTTGGGTACCACATAGTAGTGATTGGAGCAATCAGTGAGCTGAGGCAAAAACCTTTTATTAGGGATAAAAGGACTAGATTAAAAAATAGAAACTGAGTGAGAAAAAGGTAGGCTATGGATTATTAATGAGTGTTTCTCAACTGGCTAAAATACGAGTTGCTTAAGAAAAGTTAAGAAACCAATGGCTGGAGTGAAGATATTAAGTCAGATAGATGTGTCCAGATGATATCTAGGGAAGTGGCTCTTCCTCAGAGTATTGGCATTGCATGGCAACGTTGGGTCTTACGGCCTCCACCATGCACTAATGTGTTGAAATGATCACAGACTGGATCAATCCTTCAGCTCCTGACTCAGCTACGTGTGTGAGGCTGTTGGTTTAGATGATTTTACTCTCAACTGTCATTCCTATAGTGTACTTATCTGAAAGAAAATAAATGTTGTAAGAGTCTCATGGACAGAAGAGATGGTAAAAATGATAAATAGTAACTATAAACATGGAAATAGTAAATAAACCTAGCAAAGAATTTTTGGGGGGGGATGTGTGGGTGTAGACCTGTGATTTTATTAGTGTAGGAAAACTCCCAATGTGGGAATTCTCTTTAGTAATATAGATGAGCAACTGGTTTTTTACTTATGGGCTTAAAGAGTTGTGTAGGCCAAGAGATTTTATCCTGGAGCCTGTGTGACCTTGTTTTAAATATGTGTGTATATGTATGTACATCTATCTATCTATCTATCTATTGAATTATATTTCTATATGTTTCCTTTGTAACCCTATGTATTTTATCAGTGCATTTAAAATACTGTTTTGAGAATGGGTATATGGTTTTCATCAGACTGCTAAAGAGGAGTGAAAGGAAAGTAAAAAGCATATGATATTCATAGCGCCTTTTATGTGCCAGGTATTGTGCTAAGTATTTATGAATGTTATCTCATTTGAGCCTAACCACGACCCTGGGAGATAGGAGAAATATCCCCATTTTAGTCAAGGAAACTGAGGTAAACATTACACAGCCGGTAAGTATCTTAGGCCAGATTTAAATTAGATCTTCCTGACTCTAGCACTCTATCCACTGTACCACCACGTGCCTTGGGAGTTCATAATAAAAAAAAAAGATTAATAACCCCTGGTGTAGGGACACTAAGAGGCCAGGTGACTTGCCCTTCCACACACAATTGACATGGGACAAAGATAGTATATGAACCCAATCCTTTCCAACTCTGAGGCCAATCTTCTGGCTGTTAAACTCTTTGGCCTCTCCTCCAGAAAACAGAGCATGGGCAAATCAAATGAACTACGTTAAGGATCAGAGCTTGGATGAAAAGTCTTTCTCATTTCTTTCTGCATCTCCAGGTCCTAGTCATACTTCAAGCTCAACCTTTTCCTCCAAAAAGCCTTTGTAAGTTATGCAAACTGGTAGTGATGTCTTCTTTTCTATCACTCCCAATAGCACTCACTAGCTACCTCATCATATACGAGCTTGTGAACATGGTTGTAGTGCTGCCTTCTGTTGTTACTTAGCATATTACTCTTTTTCACACTCACTGTGGTCCAGCCAAACTGGCCTTCTTATGGTTTCTCATACATGACACTCCGTTACCCACTTCTTCTTTTGCACTGCCTGGCTATTTGTCAGGCCTAGAATGGACCTCTGACACATTGTAGAATCTCTAGGTCCTTTTAAGACTCGCCTCAAGTACAATCTTTTACATGAAACCTTTCCTTGTGTTTCCTGTATATACATACCCACAAACCCGTACTCCCGCCCACATTACATATATATATATATATGTATGTATGTATGTATGTATATATATATATATGTATGTATGTATATGATAGGTAACATTTATATATATAGTTATACTATATATTCAAGTTATGCTTACTGTACCATACTGTACTTACTGTATATGTGAGTTTTACCCTGTTTGTTGCTGTTTTCTTATCTATAAAATGAGCTGGAGAAGGAACAGCAAACCAGTCCAGTGTCTTTGCCAAGAAAATCTCAATTGGGGTCACAAGAGTTGGACACAACTGGAATGACTGGGCAGAAAAAGGGCCACACCAAGCGTCTGAGGCCAGATTGGGACTGAGGTATTCCTGACTCCAAGCCTCTTCCTTTGTTCACTGTATCACGTAGCTACCATGTTGTACATGTAGATCTATACATGCACATTGTCTCCCCTGACAGGATGTGAGAGTCTTGAGGATAGGAGGTTTCACTTTTGCCTTTGTAACTCTAGCTCCTAGCACATGGGTGATGTTTAAATACATGCTTTTTGATCAAGTGACCATATTAATATTTTCTGTATATACTAGACGTCAATAAATATTTCTTGATTTTATTTGATATGAAAGACAAAATAAAAAGAACATTTTAAAGCTTTTTATTGATTCTAAGTATTTACGAATATTGGAGAAAATCAACCATATATATTAAAGGGGGTTATTAACATTTTCTGTGTCATGAGCGCCTTTGGTCTGATGAAGCCTATAGAAATCTCAGAATGATGATTTTAAACACATAAAATAAAATGTGTTGAATTACCAAGAAAACCAATTACGTTGAAATATAGTTATCAACATTTTCTTAAAGTTCACAGTCTCCAGGTTAAAAACTCTGTTGTCATTTCCTCTAAATTAGATGATTGGCTATTACTTGGGATATGGTATTTTTTTCATCTACTATGGCATCAGAAGCAAGGAAGGTTAGCAGATTTGAATGTATTACTGGTGCTGATCTTTATGGTTTACCTGAACCTTTGTAAACTCTGAAGGACTATAACTCTGAGTTATTGTTGTTTGTGGTGGTGGTGTTCAGAAAAATCTGAAAATCCCTGGGTATGAAATCTTTTACTTCCACTGAAGGTTTCCTGAAAATACTTAGTACAATCACTTATAGAGGACTAATGCCTGGCTTGACAAGTTGGTCATAGACTACACTGGTTGTAGAGATATATTTAGAAAAAAGGAGTTTGAAAATATAAAGAGCTCTCCAAATATATATATATATATACATATATATATATATGTATATATATATATATATATATTTGTTTTCTTTATGATAATGATATTCTAGAAAGTCATGTTTGATTTTACTAGTGGCTTTGATTTGGGGCAAGATGGAAAATAAATGTATCAGCCAAATACGGGAATCTGTTTTGCTTGATTTCACATGTATAATCTAAATCATGCTGCTTGCCTTCCCAAGGGGTGGAGAAGGAGTTGGAGAAAAGGAGAGAATTTTGAACTGAAAATTTTTAAAAGTAAATATTTAAATTTTTAAAAAATGCAATTGGGAGATGTTTAATGAAACAAAATAAAAGAAACTTAGCCAGCAACTAAATCATTTCCTGTTGTGCCCCTGGACATGCCTATTCCTTCATAATCTTCAGGGTAGTTTGAGGCTGATGACAAAAGATAGGCTATGAGTGTGGATAACAAATGTTGGTCATATTATTGTCAAGTGGAAGTAATTATAGCAGAGTCCTCAAATTAAGTCTGTTGGGACTCATAACACTGGATGCAGACATATAAAACTTGCAGGTGAATTTAACCTTGTGTCATTTTATAGATGCTCGGAGTCCAAGGGTCTAACAAAAGATTTTCTTCACTTTGATTACTGATCCCATGTAAGCCCTCAATAGGTACATCTTTACAGCCTGAAGGTCCCATAATTAACGTGTTGCTTGCCACAACTTCTCATAAGTGAGGTTCACCTTTCAGGGGTCTTATGCACTATGGTGTCAGAGGAGTAGTTTACCAATTTAGCCTCCACTTTTAAGTCTTTTTATACATAACACTCAGAGTATTCTAAATATAGAGCAGGAAAGTCAGATTCACAGCCTGGCAGGTTACATTCTGCAGTTTGCTGGAAGAGCTCCCATTGAGATCTGCTGTTTCACTCTTGAAACAAATGTGAGGTGCTCTGCCTTCATTTGATAGAAGATGTGAGTAATCAAAATGGTGCCCAGGTTTCTTGCATTCTACAGGTTTTTTTGCCTGAAACATGAAAATAAAAATGTAGGAATACTTTTTCTTTGCCCTGCAGGTCTTCAAGTACAAAGTATTGAGGAGCAGTTCAGCAGCAGAAGCAGCTAAAAAAGGGATATGCTCTTAATAACTACTGAATCATTCTCCTCAATATCAGCATTCTCTGGGAGATGTGCATATCAATTTGCTAATGTCTTGGCATGTCACTTGGCAAATGGGTAGATTGCGCTGTGTTGTGATGTTTATCCCCTGCTATTTGGTTAGTGGATTTGACTCAGAATTCTAGTATCAGAGAAGATATACATATACATTGAAATATAAATTATGCATTAAATTGATATACATTGAAAACCACTGTGGAACAAAGTGGGAATATATATGTATATATGTGTGTGTGTGTATATATATATATGTGTGTGTGTGTGTGTGTGTGTGTGTGTGTACATATGTATAATTTATAACCTGTCTAGGTGCCACAAATACTTTTTATATATAAGCATAATCTAATAAAATCAGAAAACATAAGATAAATAAAGCCATTGTTAGATTGAGTATCAACATAAATATAATGTAATAATTTCCTACTCTTTAATTTTAAAAAATGATGGGAACAAAATTTAAAGAAGTAAATTAAAAGGAGGCAAAATAACTTTACAAAGTAACAAATTAAAGGCACTTCAACATAGAAGAGAACCATTTGAAATGAAGGATTTATAAAAAAATTACTGAGTGATTACACTGCACAAAGCAATGTACTAAGCATTGGTGGTACAAAGAGGAAAGCAGATAAAGTTCTTGATCTCAAGGAGCTCATATTCTTAATGGGGACATAATACACATAGGAAGGTTGAGCTATAGGTAAGAGGGAAAAATCTCACCATATCCTTTAGGGTGCGATTGTGAAGTAGATGGTAATGCAGTTATAGTTTCCAGTAGTAAAATCATATCTGCCTTTTGTCTTTGAGGGATTTAAGATTTGGAGGGGAAGGGTTGATGATCACTTTTTGATCCTTAGTACAGCCCTTTAAATCATTGCCTTGTCTGCCTTCCACCTCGCAGTCCAGGGTTCTACTTTATTATCTCTTGTCCCACTATCTGAGGGATGGTGGTGATATAAGGGCCCTTCTTTGGGTCTGATCAGTCAATAGCATTGTAAACCAGAAAGCACACAGGAGTTATACCTACCATTCTCATCATTATTTTTGCTATCATTAGAGTTACCCAGATAACTCAATATCATCCTGAAAATCCAGTGACAACAAACCTTTTTCATTAAGTAAAGGGTATCCTAAAATATTGACTACAAGAATTTAAAAAGAGTAGTTTATTGGCTTGCAACCCTGTATGTTGGCTGAAGAAAAACTGGATAAAACTGAGTCTTGTTTTCCATGTAATTTTTGTTTGAGAAATACCCAGTTTAGCATAGATATCCCATGGTTCATGTAGACAGCTAGTATAAGTTCCTTGAGGAATATACTCAGTTTGTACAAAAACTGTAACTTATTTATGTTCGTATTTCCCTCAGTGTCTATCTAATAGGGTTTTAGTCTGTGGTAGCCACCTTCCATCTTAACACACTATGCCACTATGCTTACAAGACACATCAAAAAACCTACTACTCTTTCCGGGTTGACTTGATCACTCTAATCTCTCCTCATTCTGGCAAATATAGATTCTTAAGAATAGACAATTGCCATATAGTTATGCTCAAACTCTCTCAAGATCCTGGAGCTAACCCTGCTGAAGGGAGATATACTGCCTCCACTCACCTCTCTAACTCTTGTGCTTCTCTCATCCACCCAGCTACTTATAGTGCAACACAACCACACAGCATATGATATCTATATAAATAGCTACTTATAGTAATAACACTTTAAAGGGCAGCTAGGTGGTACAGTAGACAGAGCACCCAATGCAGAAGTCAGGAGGACCTGAGTTCAAATCTTACCTCAGACACTTGACACTCACTAGCTGTTTGACCTTGGGCAAGTCACTTAACCCCAACTGCCTCATCCTGGGTCATCTCTAGTCATTCTGATGAATATCTGGTGACTAAATTCAGATGGCTCTGGCGGAGAGGTGAGGCTGGTGACCTGCACAGCCCTCACTCACTCAAAACAAAGTCAGGTGCTAGTCATGTCAACATTTCTCTGATGGCATGGTCTTCTTCAGCAATGAAGGATGGATGAACACACACACAATAACACTTTAAAATAAACTTGTGACATAATTTATTTAACAGTAAAGCAAAAGAAATAACAAAAACATAAAGCAAATATATAAATAATAAAATTTATCATTATATATAAACCTGAATTACATTGTCTATCAATGAACTCAATATCTCTGATAATGATGCATAGACCTAGTAGGAAAATATGTAAGGGAGGAAAACCCATGTGCGTAAAATAATTCACAGCTCTAGATTACAGAGGTTTGGGATGTCATTTGTCCATTTAGAAATCTCAGCATCACAGGAAAAAGATTGTTTTGATGTGATTTCCTTTTTATTTTGAGGCCTAGATTCCCTATTTACTTTAAAGTAATATTTTGTGTTGTTCCAATTACATGTAAAGGCAGTTTTTAATAATGACCAAACCCTATGATTTTCAAAAATTTTGAGTTTCAAATTCTCTCTCCCTTCCTTCCTTCTTCTTCCTTAAGAGAGTCATGACAGTTTGATATAGGTTATACATGTGCAGTCATGAAAAACATATTTCCATATCGGTCATGTTGTGAAAGAAGATACAGATAAAAAAAATCCCCATAAAAATAAAGTGAAAAATAGTATGTTTCGATTTGCATCATGGGAAAAGTTTTTCTACTCACTATTTGTCAAGCAGTGGTGATCCTTCACTACTCTTCAGTTGAGCAAGTCCTCTTTTCTTCTCTATTTGAACATAGCATTTGCAAACTTTTTCAACTTATAATGACCCTCAAATGACTGTTAAGAAAGTATCACTTTTTAACATGAATAGCAACTCTCTTAAAGAGTTACTGACTTAAAGCCAGAAAACTGCAAAGTTCATCAAAAAGGCTTTCTCTAGACTATCTAGACTGGATTAGTCAGTTATTCACTCTTCTGGATGCTGTATTGTCCAGTCAGGAAAACCTCTCAGCAAAATTGCTCTGATTGATGCTTTATGTCACTTAAATATAACTAGCTTATCCATTCTGCTTTTCCTTTTTAAACCACAGGGGGCTGCAGAGAGCAACAGGCAAACATGTCTTCAACTCTACATGGTGCTGAAGGATAGCAGTTATCACTAAAGTTCTAGGCTAGAGAAGTCAATTCTGTCAGTAATTCCTGCCTTAGGTGAATTGACTACTCAGCTTCAGATGCAGTGGATAGAGCACCAGTGCAGGAGTCAGGAGGATCTGAGTTCAAATCTCACCTCAGACACTTGACGCTCACTAGCTGTGTGACCTTGGGCAAGTCACTTAACCCCAGTTGCCTCATCTTGGGTCATCTGCAGTCATCCTGATGAATATCTGGTCACTGGATTCAGATGGCTCTGAAGGAGAAGTGAGGCTGGTGACCTGCACAGCCCTCCCTCACTCACAACAAAGTCAAGTGCAAGTCATGTCAGCATTTCTCTGATGGCATGGTCTTCTTTGCCAAGGAAGGACGAACACCCTCAGCTTCAACAGAGTATCTTTACAACCCCTCCTCAAGTACCTATGTAGAGTTTTTCTCTCAGGTTCCTATATGTTCAGGGGCTTAAATATGAACTTCCTCACTTTCAGTTACTCAATTTCCTTGAGAACATCCCAACTCTTCAAATTTCCGCTTTCAAATTTATAGTCCTTTTAAGGTCACACATCAGTCTCCAAATGTTTATGCAATGTCTAATTTTTTAGTTTTACCCTCTTTAGTAGGGAAAAAACCCCAGTTATATGCAAATGAGCTAAACTGAGTGCCACAATGCCCCAAAGCTCTAAAGTCTTTAGCCTAGTCTTTCTATTCCTTTGGAATCCTTGAAACTGTGTTCTTTAATACATACTTTCCCAGTGTTTAATAAATAAAAATTTCTTCTCTGCCTTGATTAAATATTATTATTCACACATAAGCAGGATATCATTCTACATTATTCATGAGATGATTTGAGTCTTTATATTTTTGTCACAGTTAATTTTATGCCCAAAACTGCTCAATTCTTATCTAAAAGTTTTATTTTTTCATATACACATGCTATCAGTTTTTGCCAAAACAAAGTTATTTTCTACTTATTTTAGGTATCAAAATATTCATTTATAATAGCAGCAACATCTTTCATCTTTTAGCCCTTCAGGTAAATCTGTTTTCATAAAAATACCTTTCTCCTGCTATTTTCATTGCCAAATTGCTTTGTATGAAAATGAACTCGAGGAAACAGTGTATCTTACATTTAGTACAATGTCATTTACATTGTAGCTACCTAATAAGACTTTGGAAAAATGAAGGAACAAATGAATTAAAAATCCATTTTCTGTTTGGCAGGTTCA
The DNA here is from genome assembly GCA_028658325.1 of Potorous gilbertii. Lineage (NCBI taxonomy): Eukaryota > Metazoa > Chordata > Mammalia > Diprotodontia > Potoroidae > Potorous > Potorous gilbertii. The sequence goes on along the minus strand of CM053771.1, from coordinate 248,617,387 downwards.
TTGTGATATTTATTTTTATTTGTTTATTTCTCTCCCTCATTGCTAGTTTTCACCCTACCTCTTCCTACACTGAGAAGACTGGAGAAGGAAATGACAAACCACTCCAGTATCTTTGCCAAGAAAACCCCCAAATCAGTCATGAAGACTTGGACATGACTGAAAAATGACCAAGCAGCAAAACTCTGAGAATGTAGTTCAATATCCTTCCTACAATCCTTAACCCTTTCTGATCCGAGTCCAAACTCTTCAAAAACATTTATTTGTGGTACCCTTTCCAAAAAGTATTTATATACATTTTCTACTTATTTCTATCCTTCATCACTAAAGCTATTTTGAATTCTTTTTGTTTATTATGGGTTATACCTTCACCTGTTCTTTCATTACTCTTTTTTGTCCTTCATGAAAGACAGAGGCTTCTATAAGACAAAAGCTGAGTCTGTCCTCTATCTCATTCTTGTATTAATGTATTTATAATTCTGCTTTCCCACCTTCCCTTCCTTTAACTTTTGTTTAGTTTTGTTGGCTGAATCTTTTGCTTTTCCCTATTCCTAGAAACATACTTTTATGAATGAGGCAAGTGTGGTACAGCGGGATTCACTTTGTATCTCAAATCATGATGCCTGGTCCTAACTATTTACCTTTACCACCACTAGTCATCCTTCCTAAGGTTAGGATATAATGTCTTTGAATCTATATCCCTCTCTAACATGGATGCTCCCCACATGCGGAACAATATAACCCATTTTATGGAATAGGATTCAGCTCTTGTAAGTTCTTGCTCAAAGAAAGTGCTCTCCTTAATAACCCATTCCTCCAAATTAGGCGTATTATGAGACTATTGTCACTCCTGCTCCTACTATTATGAGAATATACCTTAATGACTCTCTTTAATTCCCCATGTAGAGTGAACCCAATCTACAACTCTCCCAACCCTATTCCCTTCACTTCACTGCTTTACTTTTCTCTTTCATAGACCCTAAGAATTGTTGTGACCAAAGAAATTATCACTTCTTTATTCATACCACCCCCACTCTGTCTCTTGCTCTCCCCTAAAATCCAAACCCACTGTTAAAATACCTGTCCTCTGTGGTATTCCCCATGAAAAAATATTGACTCTTTATATAGAAGAATTTAATTTAATTCATGGAATGCTAATTCAATTCTGCCTCCTTCCCCTCTCCTGGCTTTTTATAATTCCCTTGAATCTTTAGCTCCTAAGAGTTTTTTGTCCTCTGATAATACTTTATTCTTTCCTTTAACCTCCAATCAAATAAAAACCAACCAAACAGAAATAGCCTTCTTTGCCCTTCTGTTCTTGTTGTTCAGCTGTGTCTATTCTCTGTAACCCCATTTTGAGGGGGGTTTTTTTTGGCAAAGATACTAGAGTGGTTTGCCATTTTCTTCTCTAGCTCATTTTACTGGTAAAGAACTGAAGCAAATAGACTTAAGTGGTTTGCCCAGGGTCACATAGCTAGTAATTCTCTGAGGCTAGAATTGAACTCAGGAAGGTCAGTATTTCTGGTTCTAAGCCCAAAGCCCTATTCACTGCACCACTTAGCTGCCAAACCTCTTTTGTTTTTTGCCAGAGAAGTATGAAGAAATCAATTATGTTGCTTAGTCTTTCATGGTTATACTTATTTACTTCTTTATATTATTTGGAGTTTTTGCAAGTAGAACATTCTACGCACCTCTGATTTCTTTTGGAAAAGTTACTCAGAAAGCTCTCTTATAGAATGTCTATTTTCATTACTTTATCATTAATGATAAAGCTCTGCTTTTCAGGGTTTGTTGTTTTGTATTGCACCTTGAACTCCTTTGCTTTTTAGAATGTACTTGTCCATCACCTTCTGTATTACCTTGTGACTATGTGACTAATTTTGTTATTTGAATTCTCTTTCCTTTGTATTTGAAGATCTTCCACCTTCCAACAGAACTTATTGTTGGTTATTGAAATTTGTTCAATTTAACCACTATGTGTTTTGGAGCTTAAAGGTTTCTTTCTTTTTTATTTTCTGAAGACAATCTATATATTCTCTCTCAATAGGTGCTTTGTTGTCTATAGTCAGAAGTTCTGATCGGTTTTCTTGTATTATTTCTTACATTATGATGTTCAGATTTCTCAATTTTTCATGATCTTCTTAGATCTTAGAGGCTTATTAACCTTAAGATATCTCTTTGCATTCTGTCTTCAAAGTTTATCACTTTGGATCAAATATAGAATTCCAATACTTGTTTAACATTGCTGCTTTTTGTTTCTTAACTTCAGCATTTTTGTTTTTCATATCTGTGCATTATTCTTTTCTTTTGGAGGGGAGAGGCAAGGTAATTGGGGTTAAGTGACTTGCCTAAGTTCAGACAGCTAGTAAGTGTCAAGTATCTGAGGCCTCATTTGAACTCAGGTCCTCTAGATTCCAGGGCTGATGTTCTGTGCCACTGCTGCCTCTACTCCTTTACTTTTTTTAGAGACAATCTCCATTACAGATTAATTTTTTTCCAAGTCTATTAAATAAGTATTAAAATTCTTATTGAGTTTTAAGATTTTACTTATATTCACTATAACTTTCTTCTATTGTGGGTTTCATTTCTCTTCTTAATCATTGTGAAGTTTGTTGTTATTACCAGCTTTTTAGGGAGTTCATAAGATTCTGACTTTTATCTGACATTGAAGTACTTTTCTTTATCTTATAATAATTGTTGAGAGCATTGTATTATCTTTTAAAATATAACATTCGTCCTCATTTTAAGATCTTTTCTATTTTTTTCTTCTCTGATCTCTGGACTTTTATTGTTTTGTTTTTTTTTTGCTCTTGGAATATTTGGTGATTCATCCTTTACTTTCTATTTTCCTATCAATCACTCTCTGACTTCTCCATCTTCTGGTGAATATACCCTTGAGGATAGGTTAACTGGCTTCCTCTGCCTCTTACTGTATTGGGGATATAGGGTTCATCACCCTAAATTCATCTTTGTCAGTTCCCTTACCTTCAGGTTTGGGGTAACCTTGCACAAGGGTCCTATTCCTTAATCCATCCCTTGATTCTCTTCCTTTCCTTTTCATGCCCTGGATAAATCAACATCTTTTTGTGTAATGAAGGGAGAAGAAGAGGGAAAATGAGAAAAGATGGTTTTTGTAAAATTATTTATCTTTGGAGATTCTTGATCAGAGGCAGCTAATTTAGATGGATGCATGACTTTAGGATTCCCCTTCCCTCAACCTCCAATGATTAAAATCATTTTCTACTGCTTATTTGGGAGATTATTGTGGTTGTTAAATCATGTCTTACTCTTTGTCCTATGACTTCATTTGGGTTTTTTTTAGCAAAGATATTGGAGTGATTTGCAGTGTCCCTCTCCAGTTTATTTTATTAATGAGAAATTGAGGCCAACAGGGTTAAGTGAACTTCCCGGGGTCACAAGGTTAGTAAATATCTGAGCCTGGATTTGAACTCATGAAAATTACTCTTCTGACTCCAAGCCCAGTTCTCCATTCACTGGGTCATCTAGCTGCCCTTTTTGAGTGGTTAAGGGGTCATGCACAGGATTGCAGGGTATGAGATCTCTATTTGGAGGCAGAAACAGATACCTCAGGATCAGAGGATTTACCTTATTCTCCCTAGCAAAGGGATGGGTTAAAAGCACTGGACCCTATGAAAACCGGTAACCAGGGTTACAGGAGGGCGAACCTAGAGATTTGGAAATGTGTTTGCAAAGGAATAACAATTAAACCAGGGAAAGAGCTGGCACGGGTGTGTAGGAGAGTCTGGATTTTATCAACAGACTATGATATTATCTGTAAAAGCAGAGATGAGCTGTTAAAGGAAAAAATTCAGATGGAATAAGAGTCAGTTAGTTTGCATGGAAATTCTCAGTATTCCAGCTCTCCTTTAAAAGAGCAAGCTAGAGGGGCTCTTATGTGGAAGAAAAGGTTGTTCATTTAGCTCAGAAGAAGGGGAAGGCTGGCAAGAACAGACCCAGCCTAGTTGCCATGGTGACAACTGCCAGGAGAGTATGTGGGAAGAAACTGTAACAAAATCAGAGTTGTAATGAAACAATTTTACAGGGGGACATTTCTAAGGCAGAAGTATGCCCAATACTATGGTGAAAACAAGGGAATCAAGGGTGCAACATAATATTTAATGAGATAATTGAGAATTTTACTCAGCAGGAGGTCACAGATATTTTGAGTTGGTTCACCCAAAGGATGGGAGACTCATTAATATGTTGGATGTGAGAATCAGTGATGAAGAGGTCAGAGAAGTATCTGTACATGGTATGGATTGCTTGAAATTTATAGATATTAGAATCCTTCTGTACAGCAAGTTTTTGTAGATTACAGTATTCAAGGAGGTAACAGTAAGACTAATATGTTAGCTTTGGCAGTAGATGGATGTGATAAGCATTATACTGACTCTATGTGGCCTAGTGGAGATAGATACTGGTATTCACTTAGGGACTGTATAAGAAAGTTTAAGGAGGAGGTAATAAAGACTGCCATAATGACTAGAAATACATATACATACCATGATATTCCCTTAGCAGTTTCCCAAGGAATATCATAATGAAGAAAGCTCCTCCTGCTTACAAGCCATTAGTTCTGACTTTACTAATTGGGGAAATAGGGCATCCTCTTTAGGAGGTGCTAGACAAGATTTCACAGTTAAATAATTTAAGGGACTGTGGAAAAGATAAATTTCCTTGAGAGAGAAGAGTAAATGGCCAGTGTATTCAAAGTCAGAATAGACCGACAAGAATTGTTTACTGATCTGTTGAGAGTGGGGTAGATTTTAGAAGCATAGGCTTATGAATGCCATCTATGCTTCCAAAATCTACCCCTTCTCTCAATAGAATGAACTATACAAAATGTACCTAGAAAAAGGGGCTTGATGCTAGATGGAATAGAAAAGTAAGAACTATCCTTACATATTCTCTTGAACCTGTGTATCCAAGTTTATCACACCTTCAGGGAGAATAGGAAATTGGTCAAGCCCCAACTCAGATTAAAGAAATACACAGAGGGGATTACAGACCCTATATCAATTTGACCATATAATGGAAAAATGAATCAAATATTGTAACTAGGGCATTAATAGACCCTGGGACAGAAGCCTTGTTTATATATGGAAACTCTGGTAAGTTTAAACATGGAACTCCAACCACTATCATAGGACTGGGAGGGACTGAAATATTAGCCAGACAATTCACACTAAGGATACAAATTGGACAATTGCCTAAGAAAGAATATGCTGTGGTAATTGTACCCTTTCCTGAATACATCATTGGAACAGATGTAATGAGAGGTATGACTTTAAATTTACCTGAGGGGAGATCCCAATTTGCCCTAAGGAAGATAAGACTTAGTACACATTTAATGAGTAAAATAAAAATGGACGCAATCACTTTACCTGAACCTGGCAAGCAAAGTAGGATCTTTTGCTGTTTTTGTTTTAGTATAATCAAGTGCCTCTGATTGAATAATGAGATTAAATATCTTCCATTAATTGGCCTGCCCATTAAGGGGAGTTTGATTAGGCAAGATTTGTAGGAAGGCCCACACCTTTGTCTAATGAGGCGCTGGTTCTTAAGGGTAGTGATGCCCTCTGGCTCTGAAAAGTGTATAAAAAGGCCAAGGTGAAGTTTTACTTTGGGGCTTAGTTTTGGAAGAAGTTTTGTGTTCCAGATGAGACTCTGGGCAGCTGCTAAGCAGCCCCCTGGCTTTGAAAACCCAGATGTTGGTGTTTCTTTCTCTAGTAACTATGTATGTATGGTCAGACAGTTATCTGTTTATTTGTGATGTATGTATTGCTTATGTCAGGCAGCTGGAAGTACTGTCTGTTAACTTTGATTTCTCTGTGTGTTCTTTGAAGTTCAGGGTTGTGATTTTTTTTCCCCTGAACTAAGTGAATGATACATGTGCTTGAGTAAAGTGATTGTTGACCCTTCAAGTTGTCTTTCCTTTCAGAAAAGCAGATCAAAGAAGTTGTACAGCAGGCCCTCTTGTGTATGTTGGGGTCCTTGCTTTTATATTTTCTGAAGTAATTACTTTAAAGCATTATCATGTGCCAGGTGGGCAAGATGAAATTACCAATACTATAAAGGAATATGATGAGGCAGGAGTGTTAATCCCTACAAATACTTGGTGGAATAATCCTTCCTGGCCAGTATGAAAATCAGATGTGACATGGAGATTATGACAGTGGATTGTAAACAGTTGAATAAGATGAGTCCTCCTTTGTACACTGCTATTCCAGATACCATGGCGTTGTTAGAAAGGATCCAGAGATGTGATGGGGCTTGGTATACAGGTATTGATTTAGCCAATGCCTTCTTCACTATCCCAATATATTCTAAACAATGGGACCAATTTACTTTCACTTGGCAGAGCTGACAATCTACTCTTGCACACTTACCACAAGGATGTCTGCATAGCCTCACTATATGTCATAGGATTGTTACTAACATTTAGATGAATTAGAGTTACCTGGTATACAGCTTACCCACTACATAGATAATATTATGATATAGGGGGGAACAGGTAAAAGAAGGAGAAGAGTTTCATGTTTTAAATTGAGCATATGAAAAACAAGGGGTGGGAAATTAACCCAGCAAGGATTCAAGGGTCAATTCACAACATAAAATTTTGGAGTATACAATGAAATAAGGAGCTGCAAAAGATTCTCCTGCAAGTCGAACAAAAGATTTAGAATTTTCCCATCCCCACCAATAAGAAAGAGACTCAAAAATGTATAAGATTATTTCGATATTGGTGACATCACATACCACCTCTAGGACAAACTTTGTCCTCGTATATAAAAGTACTAGGAAAAATATGAATTTTATTGGGCCCTTGAGCAGAATAAAAATTTTGAAGAATCAAAAGTCACTATGCAATTGGTTATTGGTTTATGGCCTATGCAAAACGGCCCAGTGGAATTGCAAGTGACTGTCGAGGATGAATATGCAAACTGGAGTTTATGACAGAAACAACAAGGCCAATGTAGCCTTAGGATTTTGGTCTAGGAAATTCCCTTCCTTTGGAATTCAGTACACCCATTTTGAAAAGCAGTTTGTAGCTGCCTATTGGGCTTTGGTAGAGACTGAATAACTGACTTTGGGCCGTAACGTAATATTAAGGCCTGGAATCCTGCTTATGACCTGGGTAATGAGGACCCCAGCTTCTTGTAGAATTGGACATGCTCAAGAAACTAGCATAATTAAATGGAAGTGGTATGTTCAGAATGGATCAAAAACAGTCAAAAGTGGAGTTTCTGCTTTACATGAATCTATGGATACATAGATACTGAGGGAAATGATATACCCCTTGAACCAAATCAACAGTTGGTATAGTTCTTGGTCAAATGGAATGAGGGATATGATGGATTAACTGAAGAACAAAAGAGACATGCCTGGTTTACTGATGGGACAGCAAAATATTTGGGCCAAAAAAGACATTGAAAAGTGGTAGCCTATAACACTTGTACCAGGCAGACTTTGAAAAGTAGTGAGATAGGTGGAAGTAGTCAATATGTTGAACTTATGGCAGTACAACAAGCTATCAAAACAGAACAAGGAGGACAGTGGAAAAATCAAAATTGGGAAATTCATGACAAACTAGTTTGGGACAAAGAATTATGAGAATATATGGAGGACATATCTTTTGTTACTAATTTGCCAATTTTTCAAGTAGATGCTCACATGGCCCTCACCACTGTAGACCATAAGTACAATGCACATGCTGATCAACTAGAGATTGCCACTCAACACATTGTCCCTACTCTGACACCAACTGATTATGTGGTACTAGCAAAATTGGTCTATCATATATATGGTCAGTCACTTAGGGGTCCAGACCACACACCAAGGGGCACAAGACTGAGGTACTGGTATCTCTCATTCATTGTTAAAACAAGTAGCAGAAGAATGTTATATATGTCAACAGCAAAAGGAATGAATTGTTCCTCAGTAAAGAAAGCATTGGCTAAATCAATACTTGTGTATCAAGCCCCATAATTTCTCTGGATCCTTTCTGATAAAGTCACAGTATCTGAAATAACAGCATACAAGGGAGGACTCATCTCATTCAATTGTCTATAATCCACTGTCATCCTCCATGTCTGGCAAATTGATTATATTGGACCCCTATGCCAAGATAAAGGATGTAAATTTATATGTAGTTGTGTTGACAACTATGCAGATATACTAGTGGCTTGTCCATATAAGAAAGCACTTCAGAAAAACACCTGTAAAACTCTAGATATCATAAGTCTGTATTATGGAACCTCAATGCAGATTCAAAGTGATAGTGGGTAACATTTTAAAGGTAATGAAATCAAGAGATATTGTGTATTAAACAAAATAGCATGTATATACATATATATACATATATATATGTATATTGCATATTATCCCCAAGCATCTGGGTTAATTAAAAAAAAAAGAATGGATTTTTGAAAGAACAGTTAAGGAAGTTAAGTTCTAATAATTCTTATCAACACTGGAAAGGTAATTTGTTCCCTGCTTTACATAATTTGAATAACACCATTGGGAGGAAATACACCTTTAGCCAGAATAATGACCTCAAATCTGAATTAGAAAACAACAAACACATAAGATCCCAAAAACTGCATATTGGACTGTGAGGCCAGAGGTCCCCGCACCATATCCAGGGACACCTGGTTAGGCAGGATATGATTTGCATTGTTTGGAGGACTGTTGGTTGAATAGAAAAGAAATAAGAAAAATCTCTACTGGAATATGTATGAGAATTTCTAAAAATCATTTTGGGTGGCCTAAATCAGAATTAGCAGCTTGAGCAATACATGTATTGACTAGAGTGAGAGATTCTAATTATCAAGGAGAAATTGTGACATTCCAAAATTTAGGTGAACACATACAGTTTTGTAAAAGTGATAGAATAGTTCAAATTATTATTCCTTTAGAAACAATCCCTCTTATGAAAATTGACCCTCCTTCCAAAAAACACTAGCAGAGGAACTGAAGAGTGGGTTCTACTGATGGAAAAAAAAATGGGAGCTAAATGGGTAAAATGCAAGGCAAATAATGTTCCAGTGACTTTGAAAATTATTGCACATGGGAAAGATAATACCATAACTGTTGTTTATTTAGGAAAAAGTCATTACCACATTGTACCCTTAACTCATATATTCTACTGTGAATGAGGCTATGATAGTGGGTTCATGGACTCCAGATGCATGGCTGACCCTATATCTACCCTGCTTCTTTCTATTGTCTCCATGTTTCTTTCTGGTTTTTTTTGTCTATTAAATTTGTTTGCTAAACTTGTTTTCTGCAGATATCTGATTGCTTAAGTCAGATGTCACCTCCTGTCCACAACTGTGATGTGTCACCCCTGGACCTGGTATCAACCAAGCTCCAGATGCCAGCTGAAGAACTGATCTCTTGAATGGAACCTGGTCTTGGGGCAGGGACAACTCTATGTCCCATTTTAGCAGAAAGTAGCTATAGAAGAAGAGACCTTTGCCCCTTATCCCAAGATTTTAGGCCCCATTCATTTGAGGGGGGGATGATGAAGTGCTTGTGCTGAAGTTCCACCCTAAGATTTTGTTTTATGTGTTTACTTTGAGTGAGCCCTGTTACACTATTGTAAAGTTCTGTTGACATCAGTTGCCTAAGATATTGTTTCATATGCTTATTTTCTGTTATCCCTGTTACAGTTTTGTTGATACCAGTTACCCCACTAATTTATATAATGAATATGAAAGATCTTGGGGCTGAAGGTAATTATAATTTAATAAGAAGATCTTTCTCATTCAGTATTAGTCCCATATGACCTGCTTAAATCACATGGAAGCCTAAGTCACATTTGGTGGGAGGAGCTTGCTGGATGGGTGGAACAGGAAAGGTGGAGCAGAACTGGAAGGCAAGCAGACAGCTAGGCTTGTGAGTGTTTGGGGGAAGGGCTCAGTGCGGGCTAGGGGAGAAGGTTTAGAAATGGCTTTGTCCCCTGCAGTGCTAATGTATATTGAAGTCTTGGTTACTATCACAGATTTGACTTTCTAGCGTTGGAATTTGATTTTCTGATGTCTGAATAAATGTTTTTCTTCTGCCTTCTATATGAAAAATCCGTTATACTTTGTGATTCAGAACTATGACAGCATATTCAAAGTCACTGTTGGTGCTGTGAATGTTGCCTTAGTGATACAATGTTTTGGCAGTGTTTCTGAGGCAAAGGAATAATATAATAAGCTCTAGACATAAATCTTCTAACCAGCTTGTTTAACCGCTGAAAGCATGGAATTTATTGGGTATAGTTGTACTAATGAGCTTGTTGAGAATTAAAAACTTCTGGTATTAATTCATAAAGATTGTACCTTGTGGGAATATTCTCTTCTTTGTCTTGAAGATTCAATTTTAATTGTTCTACAACTTGTATGTCATTTCTATGTTGAGAATTCAAGAGGTCAGAAAACTGAAGAGTTGTGGAGAATGACTGTCATCTAGGTAGTCTCATGATGCAGAAAACCTCTCAGCTTTATAATATATGTTATTGTTTATTGTTGGTGGTGGGGCATCTCAATCTCATCTGCTTTCTTGAAATATTATATTTCAAACTCTCATTTCTCAAAATGCAAGATAGTCCCAAGTCATTTGAATTGACTTTCCTTTATAGTTCTTTAAAGGCATTTCTTCTAATAATAAAAAATATGATATGATATTTTACTACTTATCTAGGTGCTTCAATCTTGATATTTTTCTTTGTTGGTAATATATAGATTCTGTCAATTTGTATTTTGACATTAATTTTCAAAATTTCTGGGCAAATTTTTATTATTTGTTTCATTATGACATGCAGGCTTTGAAAATCAATTGTGCTTTTCTGGGAGAACTATGGTCCACAAATGATATTCATACTTACTGTCTTCAAGACTGATCCCTTTGACATATAGAACATACACATTATTTTTATATAGACATTATTCTATATTTAGAGTATATCCACATAATTTTTATATTTTAAAGAACATTTTTGTTGCTTCTTTTCTGCCAGTTTTCTTCCACGTCAGCATTTTTCAGACCCTTTATTATTTTGTTTTTTAATTTTGTGCTTGTCTTTCATTCTCAAAGAGGACCATGACATCAGGAAGATGAAGACATGCTTTGCAGTTGACTTTGATTTGAGTGAAGGAAGGCTATGCAAGGTCACCAGCCCCACTTTCTCTTCCAGAGCTGTCTGGGTCCAGTGGTCAGATATTCATTAGGATGAATGGAGAGGGCCCAGGATGCAATGGGAGGCCCTAGCCCTTTTAGGCTAAGGTCTTTTCAGGTTCTCATTTTTAGTGAAAAAAACCATCCAGTGAATAGGCCTCTTTAAGTAGTTACTTAAGGGATTGCCTCTTTAATAAAAAAAATCAAACTGAGAGGGGGAAGACCCTAAGGGTTCCTGGCCAAAAGAGAAACAGCTACCATTTAGTATTTACATTCACTCTTTGCTAGGAAGGCAGGGAACTCTTGTTCAATCTATGAACTCCAGAGTGATTTGGACTTTAGACTTGATCTTTAAGAAAGAAATCTAGCCAGTAAACGCAAAGGAAAAAAGGTAGACTTTGGCCATCAAAATATAATTTTGATTTTAAAATTTAATTTATAAAATTTAAATTTAAAAATGTAATTTTTCAGATTTAAATTTTAAATTTAGATTTAATTTCAAGATTTAAAAATGTAATTTTTAATCATATATTTATATATGATATATTTAATTATATATGTATATATTCACTTCTGTGTGTATACACAAACACCCACACCTTCTCCCTAACATATATATGTATATATATATACGTATATATATATATATATATATATATACGTATATATATATATATATATATATATATATATATATATATATTCAAGAGAAATGCACCTTCTCATTCTTCCCACTGTACAAGTAAGAACAAAAGAAAAACAGAAGTGATTAAAAACATGTATGGTCAAGCAAAACAAATTTCTACATTGGCTACATAAAAAAAAGATTTGTGGCATTCTGCATTCAGAGTCTTTCACTTATCTGTTAGGAGACAGGGAGTATTTCATCAACATTTCTCTAGAATCATTTTGGTTAATGGTTGGTTGTTGTCCTTCATTCTCGACCAGTACCAAAATGACATCACCAAGATAAAGTGAAATTTCAGTGTGTAAAACTGTGGCTAATAAGACCAATATGAGCTTGGAATCTCTACCACAGACTGGGCACAGATAATCTATGTGAATATTTGGGGTGGTTACTCCAAATTTGTGCATCCTACATTTCCTTTGTGCTTTTTCAATTCTGCTTTGCTCATAGAGCACAGAACCTTTTCTGATGTAGGCATGCCATGCTGAGTGGTCCTGTGCCAGTGTCTCCCATGTCCCACAATCAAATCCAAAGTTGCTGAGACAGACCTTCTTCTGACCACTGTGTGATCATCTACCCCATGCGAGTTCTCCATAAAGTAGTCTTTTTGGCAAGCATATATTTTGCATTCGAACAATGTGGCCAGCCCACCGGGGTCGTCCTATCTGAAGTACAGTTTCAATGCTTGTCAGTTTGGTTGGAGCAAGGACCTCAGTATCTGGTGACTTATCCTGCCAGGTGATCTTCAGAATCTTCCTAAGACAGTTCAAATGGGAGAGATTCAGTTTCCTGTCATGGCACTGATAAACTGTCCATGTATCACAGGCATACAGCAATGAGGTCAGCACAACAGCTCTGTAGACCTTCAATTTTCTAATCAGTCTAATACCTCTTCTCTCCCATACTTTTCTTCAGAGCCTCTCAAACACTGAACTAGTTCCAGCAATGTGTGCATCAACATCATTGTCAATGTGTACATCCCTGCAAAGCACACTACCAAAATAAGTGAACTTATCCACAGCATTCAAAACTACTCGGTTTGTGGTAACCGCTGGTTCCGCATGTGGATGGTGTGGTGGTGGGTGATGGAGTACCTGTTTTTCCTTGGTATTGATTATTAGAACTTACCATCAGTATGGTAGTTGACCTTGATGCCATTCTCATCCTCACTGAAATCATTTGACAACATGGCTAACATGACTTAACAGTCATGCCAAACAGCATGGAAGTAATCATACAGCCCTGTTTCATTCCATTGGTGACTGGAAGGCACAAGAGTATTGTTCACTATCCAGAACCCAGGTAAACATGCCAATATGTAATTGACATACAATACTGATGAACTTCTCAGGGCAACGAAATTTTGACATAATTTTCCGTAACCCCTTACAACTAACAGTGTCAAAGACCTTTGTCAGATCTACAGACATTGCGTACAGACCTCTGTTTTGCTCCTGGAATTTATCCTGGAGTTGTCAGGCAACAAGCACCATATCAACTGTTCCTTGGCCCTTTCTGAAGCCACGCTGGCTCTAACGTAGATGACCATCTTCCAGGTGAAGGATCAGTCTATTAAGGAGGACTCTAGCAAGAACTTTGCCAGCAATGACTAAGAGAGAGATCACCCTGTGATTGTTGCAGGACAATATATTCCCTTTACCTTTATAGACATGGACAATGGAGGCATCCTTGACCTCCTGGGGGATAATCTCCTTTTGCTATATAACCTGGAAAATTTCAGTTCCTGATTATTTCCAATGTTTTACCCATATTATTGTCATTTAAAAAATCATTTTCTTGGTTCTATTAACTTTACTGCATCAATTTGTACAAGTCTTCCCACGTTTCTCTAAAACAAACTCCTTCATTATTTTTTACAACACAATTATATTCCATTACATTTATATATAGTCACATCTATTTCCCAAGTTATGGGTGCTCTCTCAGATTCCCATTCATTGATACCTTAAAATATCTATAAATATTTTTATATATCCTTAGTTTGTTTTGCTAAGTACAAGTCCCCTCCTTTAACCTACCCTCCTTTTAATTTCCCTCCCCTTCTTTCCTTTTCTTTCCTATTTCCCTGTTGAGTGAAATGTATTTGTTTACTCAACTATCTCTATGTGTATTCTTCCTTCCTTTGACCAGTTAAGATGAGAGTGAGGGCTCAGAAGAAGAGAGTGAGATTGGTGACCTTACACATCCCTCCCTCACTCAAATCAAAGCCAACTGCAACTCATGTCATCATCTTGATGTCATGGTCCTTTTTGAGAACAAAGGACAAACATACAACAACCTAATATTGAGAGTGAGAGGGATGTTTCAGCAAATTTCCAACCCCTTTTTCCTTGTTTGCATAAGATGTGTGGAAACGGTTTACCTGGAGCTGTAGGTGACAGTTAGGTGGAACAGGTAGACACCAAATGTGGAAAGAGTCCTGAAAAGGACTTGGAAGCCATCACAGCAAATATACTGATCCTCCCTAAACATACCCTACTGATGGTAAGTTCTTCAATTTGAAAAGGTTACAAGCCAAGACCAAAGTGGAGGGAGTGTTAGTACATGGTTTTCTGTTTGCAGATGATTATGCACTCAAAGCAGCCTCTGAAGCTGAGATTCAACAAAGTATGGATCAATTCTTTGCTGCCTATGCTAATTTTGACTTAATAATTAACAGCAAAAAACCACAGGTGCTCCATTAGCCACCAGCTCACATTTGTATGATCAACCACAGTTGGACACACTGAAATTTCACTTTACAGTGGTGATGTAATTTTGGTCCTCTTCGAAGATGAAGAACAACCAACCAACCAACTATAGATGTATACTTGTGTATTCCAATTTTATGAGATGATTTCCCCTTTTTTATTTGTTTCTCTCCCTCCCCTTCTCCTCCCTATCGCCAATATATTCTTCTTCTCTCTTTCAGGCAACTACTCTCAAGACTTGTCTAATTAGATTGCTTCTGTGACACTGGATGATGATAGGATTCAGAGACATGTATCATCTTTTGATGATTTGAATGGAAGCAGGTTTTATCATTGTTCCTTCATGTCTTCCCTTTTATGGTTCTTTTATCTCCTGAGATTGAGCTTCAAAGTTCTATGAAGTTCTAGTATTTTTCTTTTCTTTTTTTAAAAATTGTTTCATTTGTTTTCAGTGTTCTACAATCACTTCCATATGTCTTAGATTTTTGCCCCTCCCTCTCCATTTCCTCCCTGTGGTTGCATGCAGTCTTACATAGGTTCTAAATATACATTCCTATCAAATACATTTTCACCTTAGTCATGTTGCATAGAAGAATTAAAATCAATGAGATAAATCATAAAACAAAACAAAACATAACACAAGAGAAAATGGTCTGCTTCATTCTGCAATCTAATTCCATAGTTCTTTCTCTGGAAGTGGAAGATGTTTTGCCTCAAGGGTCCATTGGGAATTTTTCAGGTCCTTGCATTGCTATGAAGGACTGAGTCTACCAGAAAAGTTCCTCGTACACTGTTGTTGCTGTGTACAAAGTTCTCCTGCTTCTGCTCCTTTCACTCAGCATCACTTCAGTTCTAGTAATTTTCTAAGGAATGTTTGGACATCTTCTGTTTTATTAAAGGTCAATTTTTCCCAAAGTAACATTGTACTAAATTTTCCTAGGTAAGTTATTATTGGCTACAGATCTATATCCTTTGTATTAGGGAATACTGTCTTCCAATTGACTGTGTGATCTTGTCTATCACTCCTTTGTACTTCTTCCTTTTAGAATGCTTGCAGTAATTTTTCTCTGACTTGGAAGATATGAAGTTTGGCTAGGAGTTTCCATTTTGATGTTTCTTTCAGAAGGTGACTAATATACACACACACATACATATACATATATACATACATGCATATATATAATACACATATATATGTACGAATGTGAATATATGTGTGAATATATATGTATTTATATGTGTGGGCTTGTACACACACACACACACACACACACACACACACACATATATGTATATATACTTGCTTTCTGTTTCTAAGAGATCTGTGCAATTTCCTTTAAGATTTCTTGAAATACGATGTATAGAAATTTTTTTTATCATGGCATTCAGATAATTTAGTGATTCTTAATTTGTTTCTCCTTGATCTGTTTTCCAGGTTATTTGTGTTGGCTATGAGATACTTTAGGTTTTCTGGTTTTTTCAGTCTTTTGAGTTGTTGTACTATTTTTTTATTATCTCATGGAATTATTGGTTTGTATTTGGTCCATTTTCTGTTTCAGAAACTTTGTTGCTTGTGCCACATTACTGATTCCTCTTCTTTCACAGCTTTCATTTAATTTACAATTTTTCCTCTAGTGCTCTCATTTCATTTACAAAAATATTTTAAACATAAAAATTTTTAAACTTTTTAAAAAGAATTTAAATTGAGTCAGTCCAAACTTTGATTTTCTCTGAGGTTTTACTTATAGATGTATGGGAGTCATTCTTTACTTATGGCTTTATATCTCAAGCTTCTCTTCTATAATATCTCTTTATGGTGGGACTATTTTGTTGTTGTTTGCTCATTCTTTTCATGTACTTCCTGACATCAAATATTTTTGGAATATTTCAATGTGATAATATAGTTGTTTGCCAAATATTTATCATGCTCATTTGACAAGTATCTCATACCCATTGTAAGTATATGCTCCCTAGCTTGGTGACCCTTGCCTTGCATGGTGTTGCTTCTATCTTTTCTTCTTCTTACTACAGTTTAAAAAACTGTAGATTTGATAAAGATCCTGTTTATTTGAAATCTTAAAAATAACTATTCTATCATCTTGACAATTATGCAGCCTATCCAGTTTATTTGTTAAGAAGAGAAAAGAACTCATTATTGTGAAATAAATAGCAAATGAAAAAATGCTAATAGGTCAAAGTGAAACGGAGACATAATAATCACAACACAGTGATAAATTCAACGAAAGTTTATTTTCTTCATTCAAAACTAGTGCTATTAAAGACAACTTTTATCTAACCTAGTACCCTCCATACAGTCAATTCTCAGTGTTTATTGAAAGCATATGCATTGTTTAATGAATTTTCCTAATTAGAATTTCTCATCTATCACTTTGATTTTTATTCCATTTTAATTTTCAAAGGAGTTGCCTAATATTGGACAGATTTTTGCATTAATGTATTTATCAAAAATGGTTTGCCTTGAACTTAATTTATCATTATGAAGCAGAATTATGGTCTATAAAAATTTTTGATGGGCTTACTTTATCCTATTTTTTATTGATTTCTAAGAATTTATTTGGTAAGTACATAGAAGTAGCAGGTAAGTCAACAAATAATACCTACACAACCACAAAAAAGAGAGAGGAAATAGGTTGAAATTAATTCTATTGAATTAGATTTATACTTCCCTCACTTATGACTATTAATCAATCTGACTGTACTTGGTGGCTTTTCATTGTATTTTCCTACATTGTTTGAAATTTCCCTTAGATACATCATCTTTTTCAAATGTATCTACTTCTGTATGAGTTTACATAGTGATTGAATACCTACAACAAAAATACTACATGGTCTTTGGTCTCGGGCAGCTGATGATGACACTTTACAATTGACAATGTATTTTTCTCATAACCATGTGGGACAGGTGGTATACAACTGAATGGTATGTAACAGGTGGCTCTATAACAGAAAATAGTTATAGAACATTATAAGGTGTCATTAAAGAATATGAAATGAAGTTATGATACTAATAACTGAAACTTATTTTATTTAAGGTTTACAATGCCTTTGCATATATTATCTAATTTTTCCTCATAAAGACTCTGTGAGGTACGGAATGCCAGGCATTATTATTTCCATCTTATTAATAAAGAAACTAATATTCAGAGAGATTAAGTGACTTATCCATAATCTATAAATGCTTTTATAATTGAGATGAAAGATAAGGTATATTCCCTCACCCCTCTCCAACTTTGGTAGAACAGGCGTTCAAGCACTAGGTTGTGTGGGACAAAGTGAAGGAAAGTATGCAGTAGAAATTCTGAGAAGGGAAAGATCATATGAGTTAGTGAAGGAAAGCTTCCCAGAGAAAATAGGGAATGATTTAGCTAAGTGTCTTAAGTTATAGAGAAATGTGACATCATTTTTCTAATTAGGGAGTAAAACTGAGATCCTAAGAGGCTAAATGAATTTATTTGTGGTTATGTACCAAAATGAATGGTACAGACTATGTCTGTTGAAGATTGAATTAAAGACCTCATTCCAAGGAAGCCGGGAAATGCCTTAATGATTTCTCGTCTAGAACGATGGCCCCTTCCATTCTGAAACCCTGCAAAGGAGACTTATAGATATTGAGAATCATTATAGGCCTACTGTTGCTAATACTGCTAACGATAAGGATGAGGGTCCTTTGAGGGATCGGTAATTTTATAAATATGAGAGTGCGTGCTGCATGGATATGACTCACAGACACTCCATACCTTCTTCAAAAAGAGAATATTAATTAATTACCTTCTATATTCCAGGCAATGTGCTAGACATTGATAATATAATCACAAGGAATGAAACAATCTTTGTTCATAAGGAATTTGTGTTCTATGGGGGAGAATACAATTATATATACATGCATGTGTATATATACATCTAATTTATATACACATCTATACATGTACATGATAATGTATATGTATGTGTGCATATATGTACATGCATATAAATCTTTTCATCCTCCCTCACTCTCTTAGCTTAAAACTTTGTCTTATATTTAACTGAAAAAAAAATGAGACCTTTTGTCAAGAGCGCTCTCTTATCCCCTCCTCCTCATCCTACTTCGCTTATCTTCTACTACTATCTCCTGTTTCAACCCTGTCTCACATAAAGAGGTGGTTCTTTTCCTTTCCAAGGAAAGCTTCTATCTGATCAAGTGATACTATTGCAGCCAGCAGATTGTCCCCTCTAATCTATCACTAATCTTCACTACTGGCTGCTTCCCTGTCGCCTATAAACATACTTATGTCTCCCATATTCTAAAAGACAAAACAGAACAAAACAACACTTCATGAGGTCTATTTATTTTTACTATCATCCTATGTCTCCCCTTTCTTGGTTAAACTCCTTAAAAAGAGCATCCACAATGGGTGCTATGACTTACTTTCCTCTCACTTTCTTCTTAATTCTTAACAGTTTGGTTTCCAAACTCATAATTCAACTGAAACTATTCTCTCTAAAATTACCATCGATCCCCTAATTGCCAAATCTGATGGTCTTCTCATTCTTCTCAAATTCTCTGTGACCTTTAAAAATGTTAATCAACCTATCCTCTTTGATAATCTCTCCTCGTTAGGATTCTGTGAAAATCAATCAATCAACATTTAAGTAAGTGCTTATTATGGGTCAGGCATTTTGCTAAATGCTGGGGATACAAAAAGAGGCAAAAAACAGTCCGAGTCCTTAAGGAGTTTACAAATTAATGGAGGAGACTACTTGCAAGCAATTATAAATAAAGCTATTTAAAAGATAAACAGGAAATAATTCACAAAGGGAAGGTAGTGGAATTAAAAGAAATTCGGGAAGACTTCCTGTAGAAAATGGGATTTTAGTTGGGATTTAAAGGAAGCATGGATGATCAGTAGTCAGACTTGAAAAAGGAGAGTATTCCAGCAAAAGCCAGAGAAAATACCCAGAGCTGAGAAATGTAGTGTCTTGTTTATGGAGTAGTCAAGGGACTAATTGCTATCTGTCCTTCATTCATGACATCAGGGACATGATGCCATGGCATGCAATTGAATTGAATTTAAGTGAGGGAGGGCTGTGTAAAGTCACCAGCCTCACCTTCTACTTTGGAACCATCTGGGACCAGTGGACAGATATGGATCAGGACCATGCAGTGGGGGCCCTTGGTCTTTTCAAGCTGGGTTAACTGGTCTCAGTTTCACCAAGGCAGTTCCCATTCAGTAATTAAGGCTTAATAAAAAAACAAGGCAAAGATTAGCCTCTTAGAAAAAGGCTCTGGAGGAGAAAGTGAGGCTGGTAACTTTGCACAATCCTGCCTCACTTAAATCCAATTCACTTACATGTCATGGCATCACTTCCCTGATGCGATGATTGTCTTCCAGAATGAAGGACAAACAGCAAGAGTCCAGTGTCACTGAATCAAAGAGTATGGGGAGTGTTTAGGGGTAAGTTATAAGAAGACAGGAAAGGAATGATTTTCTCTCCCTTCATTCAGTAGCATGTATGTAGGAGAAAAGTTGGTAAATGATAAGACTGATCTAGTGCTGAGACTTGACAGAGTACAACTGGTAAAATAATAAGGGAGTTAGAAATTCAAAAGAGGTAGAGAGGGTAGAGCTGAATTAGGAGTTGTGCAGAAAGTTGAGGGAAAGTGGCTAATTCAGGGGAAGTAGCTTTGGGGAGAACTAAAAAGTTAAGTTACTAGAGGTCATGAATAAAGAGAAGTGTTTGGTAAAGGAGAACAGAGGGGGAGAGGTGAAAAGCCAATATCTTATGGTTAAATAAGGGGGTTTCAGAAATCTTAAGCATGGTACATTTGTGGATGATTACAAGATCAAGGGCACAGCTATCTTTGTGTGTGGCTGAGGTGGGATGGAAGAGTAAGTTATGAGCAATGAGTAGGCTGAGAAACTAAGTAGTGTGTTTGAAGGAGAGTTAATATGTATATTAAAGTCCTTTAGTATGAAAGTAGGGTTTGAATAAGAGAAAAAATTTGTGAGATATATACCAAACTTATTGAAGAAGAAAGGGGAATAACCTGAAGGTCTATAGACAACAGATTTCAGAATTTTGTTTAAGTGGTAGGTATGACTAGTGTGGACCTCAAAGGAAGAGACGTTACTGAGTGATGGAGGCAGAGAACCTGGAAGTGGCAGTTGGAAAGCAAGAAGTATTCCAACTCTTCCACCTTGACCAGTGGGTCAAAGACAATGAGTGAAGGTACAGCCAGTACTAGAAAGGGTGAACCAGGAGACTGTCATCAGAGAGAAGCCAGATTCACAATGAAGGGAAGTTTGTTGCATATGGAACAGGTAATCCAGAAGGCACAACAAAAGGGATAGGTCGAGTTAGGTTGAAACTTTGGAGTGAAGAGTTTGAGGGTGATGGGAATGAGAAATCGGGTGGTAAGCTATGGAATGGGTTTTCAAGGGTGGGGAACCTGAGACCTTGAGACCACATGTGGCCTTCTAGGTAATTAGTGTGACTTTTTAATTGAGTCCAAGTTTTACAGATCAAATCCTTTGATTAAGGGGATTTGTTCTGTGACATTTGGATTCAGTCAAAGGACTGCTCTTGAGGATGATGTTCAGTCCCCGGGTTGGGAAGCTTCTGACCAAGTGTTGATGTGGATCCAAAGGTGCACTAAAGTTCAGTAAAGACCAGAAGGGTCACTTTCCCAGGCTCTCTGAGGGGGTTTTAGGTTCATTCTATAACCTATCTTGCAACTTGAGGGCATCCTAATACCCTTTCCCCCTTATCTTGAAATACCATGCAACTTGTACCAAAAGAATTGCTTTTGTACCCCTTATCCTGTGTTCTTTATCATTCATCTTCCTTCTCCTGAGTCATGGCAACTTTTCCTTATCTTGTAAGCAACCACCTTCCTCACCTTGTTTGTACTTATCCTATTCGTAGATCTCCAACCTCCATTAAAGCCCCTAAACATTATATCATCATCTTGCAAGATGTGTACCTTTCCTTTTTTATAAGTGTGGTTCTTTTCCCGTATGAAGGCTTTTGTTTATCTCCTTGCTAAATCTCAGATTGGTGTGCTTTTGTATCAATAAAATTCCCATTGGCTAAAGAGAGGGTCTAAGTGAATTCTTTCAAATCTGAACCAACTCTCCCAACTCTGACCTCAACAGTGTGAGAATGCTCATCCTAGAATGGGGGATGCCTCTAACCTTAAAAGGATAGGCACAGCAGGAGAAGGGAGGTCTGAAGTCAAAAGGAAGGTTGCTTTTCTTTGCACTAAAGGCGACATGATTATCTTCTGCTTTTCCTGCCTTTCTAACCACCCTTCAGTCTCCTTTGCTGGATCTTCAGGTCATATCCATTAACCACGGGTGTTCTCTTAGACTCCTTCATGGGCTCTCTTACCTTCTTATTCTAAACTATTGCACTTGATCTAATCATCTCCTCTGGATTTAATCATCTATTTGCTGATTTATTTATGTGGCCTAATTTCTTTTCTGAACTCTAGCCTCTTATCTCCAATTACCTATTGTGAATCTTGAACTGGGGTCCCTGTACATGGTGAAACTCAATATGTTTAAAACTGAACTCACCTTCATTCCCTGAAGCCCTCCCCTCTTTCTGATTTTCCTATTTCTTTCTAGGGCATCACCATTCTCCAAATCACCCCGGGCATTCAACCTACGTGTCATACTTGACTCCTCATTTTCATTCCCCCATGGCTAATCTTTTGCCAAGTCTTAACAATTCTGCCTTCAGAGCATCTCTCTCCAATAGCCCCTTCTCTTTTACGATACTGCCACTATCCTAATTAAAAGGACCTCATCCCCTCACACCTGAGCTATTGCAAAAGCCTCCAGATTGATACGATTGCTTTAATTCTCTTTACATTCTAGTTCATTCTCCACTCAGATGACAAAGTGATCTTCCTAAAGCATAAGCTTGGTTATGTCACCCATCACCCATTCAAAGAACTCCAGTGACTCCTTCTTATTTCCAGAGTCAAGTATAGAATCAATTGTTTTTCTTTGAAAGACCTTCATAATCTGGATCCTTTCTACATTTCTAGTCTTTTTACACCTGTACTATGTCATCTAGTGACACTGGCCTTACTTTTCCTCATACATGACTCCATTTCATAACTCTGTGTATTTAGATTGGCTGACCCCTATGCCTGAAACTCTCTCCCTTCTCATCTCAGTCTCATGGTTTCCCTGTATTCCTTCAATTCCCAGCTAAAATTCCACCTCAAAAATTCTTTTCCAATTTCTCTTAATATTCTTTCATTTCCTCCCTTGATAATCTCCTCTTTATTTTGTTAATTTTGTACATTTTTTGCTTTTTGTTTCCCTATTAAACTTTTAGTTCCTTGAGAAGTGGTACTTTTTTATATCCTTAACATTTAGCACAGGATCTGGAATATATTAAGTGCTTCATAAAAGCTTATTGATTTGATTTTGAATATACATATATTTGTGTATATACACATATGCACACATAATATATATAATATACTTTCACTGTATATATATATATATATATGTATACAAACTGCACTATAAATATAGAGTGAATAAATACAAATGTATACTAAGTAGTTAAATATAAGGTAGTTTAAAAGGGAGAGCACTCACAGTTGGGGGAATAAGGAAGGGCTTCATGTAGAGAAAGGTGTGTGATTGGTCCCTTAAAGGAAGAAAGTGACCCTAGAGGTATAGGTAAGAAGGGAATGCCTTCCAGATGTATCTACAGCTAGTACAAATACATAAAAATATGTCATGTATAAAGAAATAGGTTGAAGCCAGATCATGTAGGACTTATAAAAACTCAAATAGAGGATTTTACATTTTATCCTACAGACAATATGAAGTCATGGAGTTAACTGAGTAGGAGATTCATATGGTTAGATCTGTGCTTAAGGAAAATCACTTTGGCAGCAATGTGTAAAACAGAATTGGTAAGTTGAGGCAAGGAGACCAATTAGGAATGAAATCTAATTTAAGTGAAAGGTCCTGAAATAAGGTAGCAGTAGTTTGAGTAGAAAGATGGGGTTGAATGTGAGAGATGGTGACCAGGCAGAAATGGCACAATGTGATAAAAGACTGAATACACAGGGTGAAGGAGTTACTGAGTTACTCAAAAAGTAAATAACCTGCCAAGTTTTCATACTTGAGAGCCTGGAAATATGGTGGTGACTTCGACAGAAACTAATCCATCAATAAGCATCCATTAAGTATCTACTGTAGTTTTGGCATTAACCTAGGCACCAGGGATACGAAAATAGAAACGAAACAATTTCTCAAGGAGTTTGCATATTCCCTGGCCTTATCCATGTCTTTTCATAAATGGTCCATTGAATTTCCACCCAGGATACTAAAGATAGCCCTTCCTTTTGGTTATTTAGTATCTCAGGGTTATGAATATACTACATCATAGTATTGCACTTTCATAGACATAAAAAAACATGAGAATACTAAGGAGTATTACTGAGGAGGTGGTGGAACAGTGGAAGATGATTGAAAGCACAGCCTACTTTTCCAATTGAAAGCTTTCTTGATCGCTTCTCCTTCATGGGTATAGCTCTTTGTCAACTAGAACTGCCTGTATATCTGGGATGAATAGATTGATAGAAAATAAGAAAATCCATCCAGTTATATGTCATAATATATTCAATATATATTTTCATTTACTTTGCTTCCCCCTCCAGTATAAATAGTTATAATAATCTCCTATAATAGTTGATATTAGTGCCTCAGGCTTATCCCTGTCACCATCTCTCTCTCTCTCTCTCTCTCTCTCTCTCTCTCTCTCTCTCTCTCTCTCTCTCTCTCTCTCTTTCTCTCTCTCTCTTGGTGCTTCCCATGACTTCTCCTGAATAGGTAAGAAAGCACGTAGTCTTTAGAGAGAAGAGATAGAATCACTAAATTTCCCAGGCATCTGAAGAGAGGCCTGAACATCCTCCTCTCTCATCAATGTTATCTCTCAACGCCTGCCATAAACTGCATGAATCTGGGCAGAGGTACAAGATATTTACTAGTGATAGAGGACAGTCTTAGCACACTATGTCAACTTAGCAGAAATTGAGTCAGAATAGGAACAAGAGGCCTGAAGAGTAATAACATAAGAGTCATGGAGCCTTGATGAAGAAAGCTGCTACATCAGAGCTGATTGTCCTTTGGGAAGATCAAAACAGGCCAGGAATCGATGTTAAAGATTATATAGGTGGAGACATGAACCAGAGATTTCTTCTCAGAGTTGAGAATGGTGGAACATGCTTGTCATCCTTGGTGATGGTGAAGCTCAGGCTAGTGAGTCTCTTGGGTTCTGAATTGTAGTAGGGCTGAAGTCAGTTTGGTGTCCTCAGTAAATGTGACCCCAAAATGGTGAGCCTGAAGGACAGGGACACTAGGCTACACAAAGAGAGATGAACCTGTCTATGTTAGGAAAATGCAGCAAGTAAGGCTTCTTTGCAAATCAGTAGTGTGATTCTGCTTGTGAGTGGCCACTGTACTTACAGACTGAGCAAATAGGGAAACTTAGTCTTAGAAAAAAAAAATCAGATATTGATCCCAGGTTTGCCTTGGGTAGTTCATGTGGGTCAGTGATTGTTTGTGAGAGCACCTTCTCAGATTGTGCAATTGTTATATCAGGGTCCAAGGACGATCTGATGCATAGTTTACAGCAGTAGCAGTTGTAATATTATTATTAATAATATTGGTGATAATAGCAGCCCACATTTATATGATTTTGGTGTTTACAAATCACTTTCCTCATAACATTTATATGAGGGAGTGTACTTCAGTAAATTCCTGATCTCATCAATAAGGCTTCTCCTTCCAAAGTTACAGATAACTCATTTATACCTTCTCACTTTGTTGATTCTTGTCTATGTTTTTCCATAAATCCTCAAGAGAGATGCTAACCAATATACTGAAGACCTTTTAACCTTGCATGAGTATGATGAGACATATCACGTGACCAAAAAAGTGGAGTATTATTTTTCCAATCCTTTTGACCTCTTGAAACTCTCCAAAATGGAAATTAGGACCAAGAGATAAAGTAATTTCAGATGTCTTCATTTATTAATCAGAAGTACTTTGTGATCTACCTTACTCCCTATTTTATCAGACCCATTTCTCACTCCTAGCCCCTGTTAGTCTGCTTGCTAATCAGTCTAACTTGAGGCCCTTGATTTCTTTAAACAAGAACCTGTAAATAACCAGCTTGGGCTGGGTCCCTCCCCTGGGGAATGGCTCTCCTATCCTTCCCTGACCAATGAGAAAATTATATAAATTCTTACAATTTTCTTCCATCCTACCCCTGGGTAGGTGAAGGAAGAACCAGTGGCATTTGGGGATTAATGAGTATGCTGAATTTCTGAACTTAACTTAGTATAGGCTAGCTGAGTTTCTGAACTAAGTTCAGAGGTAAATAAATATGTCTTAGGTAGTTTTATAATATGTTGAGTATAACAGAAAACAGAATCAGAACAATTTGATTTTCCCTATTTTCCCCCTTCTTGTCGTGTTGAATCTTGTATGATGATGATCATCAACCCACTCCCAATGTCCATTTAATTAGCAAATTTCATCTTGGAATCCAGATGTCCCATGTAGTTAGGAGAATCAGATACTATTTGGGATCTAATCCTGTACATGAAAATATAAGTAAAGACACTGTTTCAAGTAGAAGCTTTCCACTTCTGGGTTCAATAGTTATGCAAATGAATTTACTTATAAGAGTCTAACTTTACTCCAATTATGATGAAAGACTTGGGATGATATTAAATTATTAATTCCAAAACAGTGCATATCAATAAGTTATTTATAATAAAACGTGTGTACTATAGGACATGCAGTACAAATAGGTGTTGCTTCTACATTAGTAATAAATTTGAATGAAATTAACTTTTCTACTAATGTAACACAAAATATTATATGTTACATCCCTTTAAGAAAACTGAATGCACTGACATTCTTTTCCTCAAACCAAAGTGAAGACATTTCTGATTTCCACCCCCACAAATTAATAAATTCATATCTTTGTTTCACATTTTACCTTTGTACAATTATTCCCACATTATTAAGGAAAGATGAACTATTTCAGAGACTTCCACATGACAATTCAGGAAGGTAGATGACAAGCATGAATACTAATTTACCTGGTTGTTTAGGATATGGAGTAACTATGTATTCAGATTGAAAACAGCAAGATCTCAAATATTTGCATTGTGCTCATATTTTCTACTGAATACTTGATCTAATTATAAACATTTGCTAGAAAAGGAAAAAGCAGGGGGATGGTTATACCAGTATCTAACTGGTCCCTTAGATTTAAGCCTAAGGGAATACATATGAAGGATAAAGCATCCTTAGCTCTATTTGATTTAGCTTCTTTAGCTCTGTTTGATTTCAGGTAAGAGTCACAGTTGATAGTTATAACAACCATGCACCTCATAGCCAGACTCCAGAATAGCCAGGTGGGAAACATTCCTGTTCAAAGAAACACAAAGAGGAAAATGAGCCAGGAAGAATTAAACTTAGGCTAATGCCAAGGTTGTCCTTTTGGCTTTTCATAGATACAAACCTTTATCAATAACTGTTCAGGATCACATTCTCTCTGAGTAGCTTGTTGTATTTCTCTTGAATAGTAGATTACTATCTTAATGATTCATCAGACAATTATACCTAAATTCAAACCTCAAAATAAAATCAATTACAGTCTTAAAAGCTTTTACTTCAAATGGCAAATTTTATTTATCATAGCTTAGGGCTAGATGCAATTATTTTGCTCTCATGGAGTTGCAATAAGCAATAAAAATTCACCAGGACTGACATATATAAGATATTTCATTTAACATCTTTCACTTGTTTTCTTTCTGTCTCAAATTTAAATTTATCCTGGTGTAAAGATTAATCATTTCTGTATTATACATAAATTCTGTATTATACATAAACTTACAAATCTTTAGCAAGTGAAGTTCATTGTTTAGGAACACTGTAACCCAAACAAGCTCTTTTCCCAAGACTGATGACCTTGCCCACGAATATAGTTTCTAGGAACCTGGCAAGTTTACAAAATAAGAGGAATGGACAGGGCCTCCAGAGAACAGGCTGAGCCTTTTGTCCCTGCCTGACCACCCAATGAGATAATCTTCCTCCAGACTGATGTAAGTCACATACTTTCTAGGTAGCAAGTACCTTATTTTCAGTCTTAATGTTTTTATTTAGTACTGATTGGATTTCCCTATATCCATCTATGGCTACTCACATGCCAGGATGTCTTTCAAGGTTCCCATAGAAGATCATCTATTCTTCACTGGTATCTACTAGAGCAAACTAGATCTACTAGAGTTTATTTTTATGACTCTAGTATATGGTAACTTGCACTGGCACACAGGGCCTCTGTCCACGCAGTTAACAAATTTCAGATATATGAATTTTTCCAGTTTGTCTTAGTGCCAAATAATATAATAAATTCTGACTCATCTTAAACATCAAATTAGGAGAGGTAATATTTCACTTAAAATGTGAATAAAATAAATCTAGTTGATGGATCTATATTCCAAATGGTATTACACAGACTCTAGGGCAATGATTTTAATGCTGACTGTAGTATTATATTTTACAGAAATGCTACTTATTCCAATCATTTCATATTATGGAGTCTACTATTTCCAGCCAATCTACTGCCAAAGCTTATAAAAGTGTCAATCTGATATTACAATTTAATCTACCCCAATTATCACACTTAAGAGTATGTTCTAACTTTGTTCAAATCTCAGTTCCACAGTATCAGAGGGAATACAAAACTTATCAATTTACTCAGTCTTCTTATAAATAGGAGTGTCATATATTTTACAGTCAAGTTTCTAATTTTAACACACACTTCAATTTTAAAAGTTATTTTGAAAATTGACTAGTACTTAATTTGAATTTGCAAGACTCCCTAAATTCTAGCTAGATGTTCCAATCAAACTTAGTTACTTTTTGGTTGTTCCAGTATGTAGAAATTGCCCCCTTTTTGATGAGCCAGGAAAGGTTTAAGTGCAATCCAACTCCAAAGCACAAGCCTTGAAACTTTCACTGACACAGCCCCCAAATCTGTCCTTTGAAAATCATGCAAAATGCAGGCAGTTTACTGCTGCAGTTTTAAAGTGATAGTAAACTTTTATTTTTCTTTTTCAAAAATTTTCAAAACCTTTACTCTCAAACCCTCTGTTCACATTGTCAATACAAACAGATTATGCCTTTCTTCCTGTCCATGCTCTTTTCATTTGTAAGTACTTAAACTTTCTTACCTTTCCTTCTATCTACTTATCCTTCTGTTGGACTTTGATTAAAGCTCCTTTAAAACTACACACATCTTATTTCTTTCCTATTCTTATTGAATACTTCTATTACCCACTTACCTCTACTAACCCAAATAGTCTTCATTACATTGAAAATATTTTTTTCTTTCTCTCTCTCCTGTCCACCCACTCCTCTGAGGCTGCTGCAGACAGGGAGGGAGGGAAAGCGGTGGAGAGAGACAAAGATTCTCTCTTTCCTCTATACAATCCTTTGAATCTTCCCCTGTGTTGCTATCTTCTCAGAGATCCCCCACCTTATCTCCTTCTTGTCTATATGTTAACTCCCTTCTTTCTGGTGGTTTTCCTTTCATTGGTCAGGTGGCTCACCTCAATGGCATGGGAAAAAACTATCCCTTATCAGCCACAAGCTTTGTTCTCCCTTCACTAGCTAGTCCCAACTTCCTCTTAACATTCCATTGCTATCCTGGTATCCAGTTGTAAGAACTGGAATTCCCCTGGCAGGAGAAATCTATACCTTCCCCATAACCATGGGATGTTCTTTTGATACCAAAGAAGAGGCCAGATTGATTATAGGTAGTAGTTGAATCAATCATGAATACTTACAAAACTTACCTACAAAACAGAAGCAATTTTCAATGTGGCACAGCAGCCAGACAGTTCTGTGGATCCCTGCAAAGAACCCATGGCAATCATAGAAAACAGGCAAAGGGAGGAGGAACTAGAGGGTGCATCACTACTGATGGGTGAATATTTTTGGTTTTCTGCTTAGTAATGAGCTTGGACATTAACCAATGTTATACCCAAACATAAGTTTGGGTATTGATCATGTACTGGTAAAACTATTCTTGTCTGTTCAAAAACTTTTTAATTTTGTCTAATCAAAACATCCATTTTATCTTCTATCAATCTCTTTTTTTTGGTCATGAGCACTGAAAAGTAATTTTTTCCACTAATTTGCTTACCACTTTTCATGTATAAATCATTTACCAATTTTGTAATTTCCTGGTATATGGTATGAAATGTTCATTTATGCCTGTTTCCTGCCACAATGCTTTCCAATTTTCCCAAGAAATCTTGTCAAATAGTGAGTTCTTGCTCTGAAGCTGTGATCTTTGCATTTATCAGATTCTACAATTCTGTGCTCATTTTCTTTTATATATCCTGTACTTAATCCATCCCACTGATCAACCTCTCTATTTCTCACCCAGCATCAAATTGTCTTGATGATTAAAGCCTTGTAGTGTAGGTTGTTATCTGGAACTCCTAGTTCCTTTTCTTTCCCATTTTTTAATTGATTCCCTTGATATTCTTGACCTGTTCTTCCAGATGAAATTTTATTATTTTTCTAATTCTATAAAGTAATTCATTGTTAATTTAATCAGTGAGACGTTGAATAAGTAAATTAATTTAGATAGTATTGTCAGTCTGCAATGTTGGTGTCATCTTCTAAGCCCCATTTTCATTCACCCCACATTTCACATCACATCTGTTATCAAATCTTTTTTCCCCTACCTGTGTGACAACTCTTGTATGTCTTTCTGTCTACTCATACCACAACTATATTAGTTCAGGACTTATTGCTTCTTTCCTGGATTATTGCAAGAAAATTCTAATAGGTCTCCTTTCAAGTCTCTCCCCTCACCAATCCCTTTTCCACTCAGTTGCCAAAAGTGAATTTGGAAAAGGGTAAGTCCATTTCTGCCATCTTCCTGATCACTGTTAGTTCCAGAATCAAAAAGAACATCTTCCATTTGGCATTTATAGTACTTCATAACCTGCCCCTTCCTACCTTTCCAGTCGTCTTCCACTTTACTTCCTGTCATATAATCTACAATCCAGATTCTCT
This sequence comes from Potorous gilbertii, assembly GCA_028658325.1. NCBI lineage: Eukaryota > Metazoa > Chordata > Mammalia > Diprotodontia > Potoroidae > Potorous > Potorous gilbertii. The sequence continues at coordinate 248,586,659 of CM053771.1, read as the reverse complement.
GACTGTTCCTCTCATAAGATATTCTGTCTCCCAAAACTTTTCAGTGGTGGTTCCTTCACTCCCCATTCCTAGAAGGTTCTTTATCCTCACTTCTACCTTCTACTTTTTTCAGGACTCTGTTCATATACCACTTTCAAAAGATATTTTCTGTTCCCCAAAGGGTTTTAAAGCTTTTGCCTCAGAGATTACCTCCTGTATATGTGTGTGTGTACACACACATGCACACACACAAACATATATATCTTATATATTCCTTGTTATTTTCATAGTATCTTGGTCATGTTAGCTCCTTTGGCTTAAGGACAATTTTTCATATTCCATTATTACAATGCAGTAAGTGCTTAATCAGTGCTTGTTGACCTGATTTAGATATTTCCTAACCTTCACTTTTCATCCCTTAACTTCATGCATTTGGACAAGTCATTGCCCAAACCAGGAATGTGCTCCTTTCTCAACTCTATTTTTCAAAATTTTTATCTTCCTTCAAGGCTCAGCTCAGGTATTGCCTTCCTTGGTGAGAGTTTTCTTGATCCCCACAGCTGTTAATATTCTCTACCTCCTTAAATATCCCTACATTTACTGAGCCATGTAGTAGTATCCCTGCAATAGACTAAGCTTCTGGAGTTAAAGGACTGGTTTTTAAATGGAACCTTTTCTAATACCTTGTAGATGAAATAGAATTAAATCATGTAACTTTCAACCAGATAGTATCAGCAAAACAATATTGTTGTCAAAAGAATGGATTTATGTCAAGGAACAGTTTGTGATTATTAAGAGAATTCCATTCCTTCCAAAGCAATTTCCTGTTTCCTTCCCCATTCAATTATGATCATATGATCATATAGAATAAATTAATGATATCAATAAATGTGAAATTGCAAAAGAAATCTTAAAGGGTATATAAATACAGGATGTTAAAAATATGTCGGTCAAAATAAGAAATGTTAGGTGATCAAGCCCACAGTCAATATCATTTGGACAGTTTTATATACAAAAATAACAAAAATACAAGCCAGTAATTATACAGCACTTTAATGTTTGCCAGATGCCTCACAAATACTATCTTACCTTATCCTCACAACAGCCCTGGGAATTAAATACCATTACTAGAGACATTTTACAGATTGAGGAAAGGGAAAAGGAAGGGAAGAGAAGAGGGGAAGGAATAAGAATTTATATGCCGCCTACTAAGTCCCAAGGCATTACACTAAGTGCTTTATCAATAGTATCCGTTTTGACCCTCACAACAACCCTGTGAGATAAGTGTTATTATTTCCTCCATGTTACAGATGAAGAAACGGATAGTCCAAGATTGAATGATTTGTCCAGGGTCCCATAACTAGTAAGTTTCTGAGGCAAGATTTTAACTCATGTCTTTCTGACTGTAAATTCAGTCAGTGTTCTAGCCATTGAGACCTAGTAGGTTAGGGGTGTGTGTGTGTGTGTGTGTGTGTGTGTGTGTGTGTGTGTGTGTGTGCACATGCGTTAGGCAGTCTATACACCTTTATTTTGAGAGAAGAAGAGAGAAGGAGGCAGTGGTCATGAGGAGAGAGAGATGAAAGGAGGGAGAGAAAGATCCAATTCAAGTGCAGGCACTTGATCTTACTAAAGTCATAAACTATGCTTGTGATTACTCTTTTGTTTCAAATATAGTTGTTGGGCTTTTAAAATACTATTTTTGATATGTTAAGGGCCCCTGTTGAGAATGATAGTCATCATTTCAATAAGCAGTAGATTAGGGACCGAGGTGTCAGCATAAGTAAAATCCACTGGTTGTCGTGGGCTAGACATTCCACAGTTAGTTTTTGTGTTGTTCTGAATACATATTAGTATATGCACAAGAATTCTGTATTCTAGAAGTTATGAAATCTTGCTTTTACTGACATCATGGAGTCCTTAAACACAGGAAATTCAAAATGGCTATTCCATTATCAGTTTTAAAAACACTGTCATTTGGAACTAAGAGAATCAGAATCACTGACCTGAGTGTGGAAAGGGTGTGAAATGAGTATGTGGAAGTATTCACCTTTTAGGAAAAGTTTGTCTCTCTTCTAAGGACTGGCTGCTTTTCACATAGATGTTCTCCCAGTATATGTTTTGGTTAAGTGTACTTAGATTCCCCTGTGTTCACATTCAATCAGTACTCTGCATGTCTTAGAAGCTGTTTTCTATGTAACAATTCTTCATGTCTCCTGAAGGTTTTTTAATTCCTTTAGGAGAGTACCTTGAATTATTTGCATTTAGAAAATTAGAAATGAATTCAATTTAGAAAAAAGAAGCAAATTCAGTAATTTTAAAGTATCATAGCACCTGAACAATTGCCATCTTAGAAAAAAAGAACAACTGTTTTGTTTTCTTTCTGTTCTTTAAGGCTTCATTAACTCCTGTATGTATAGATAACTCACTTGCATTTAAGTTGTTTTGTGAAATTTCTTAGTAATAAAATCTTTTAATGCTATCATGGGTCACTGATCTTGTTAATGTGGGCACTCCTTTCACTGGTACAGATCACAGCTGGGGGGCCATCTCCAGCCATTCTTATCTGTATCTTGCCACCGGACCCAGATTGCTCTCTGGTAGAAAGTGAGGCTGGTGATCTTGCACAGCTCTCTCTCACTTAAATCCAATTCACTTCCTACTTTTGGTCAAGCTCAATGGACTGCCCATTCATTTTCCTACCAAAACCTGAGTAATACGTGTTCATTTTATTTTTCCTTTGTAGATTATTAGCACAATCTTTTTTGAGTTATTGTGAATTGCATTAGGGAATTTCCATGGTGGTCCAAGGCTCATTGCAACCAGCACAATATAAAAATAACACAAGGTAGCTGGTATGTTTTGTTATCTCATTTGAGAGGCAGAGGTAAGTAGAGTAGAGGATGGAAAGTTGACCTTTGATCTGAGAAAGCCTGAATTGAAAGTCTAGCTCCAGCATATACTAGCTATGTGACCCTAGGCAAATCACTCAGTGTTCAAGACAACCCTTTAAACTGTAAGTCACTGAGAAGGTGCCGATTTGCATTAGTAGAGTTTTCTAATCTGGGAGTGATCCATACAAATGAAATCACATAAAATATGGCCCATGTATGTGATGTGCTTGCTCAAGGTTACATATGATCAGCATAGTGACTGATACACCAAGTAGATTTATTATTTATTAATAAATTTTTAATATAAATAAAATTTTAATATATATAAACAAATATTAATTAATTAATTAATGTTTATTGAGCGACTACCTGACAAAGCTAGTAAATGACAGAACTGAGACATATACACAGATGTTCCCATTCAAAATAAATGAATGTTCTTCCTGCTACATAAGTTCACAATGTCATAAGAACGATGAGAAATGGGGGGAAAATCTGCAAATTAAATATAAGATATGGAAGTTTGGGATGAGAAAATGAAACGAGATACTACAACTAGGTAGCACAGTGGATGGAATGCTGGGTCTAGAGTCAGGAAGACTTATTTTCCTGAGTTCAAAACCAGCCTCAAACACTTACTAGCTCTGTGACCCTGGGCAAATCCCTTAACCCTGTTTGCCTTATTTTCCTCCACTGTAAAATGAACTGGAGAAGGAAATGGCAAATCACTCCAGTATCTTTGTCAAGAAAACCCCATGGGGTTATGACGAGTTGGGCATGGCTGAAACAAATGAACAACAACGTTCTAGAATTGTATCCCAGTGAATTCAAAGACTTTAAAATGATCTAGGCCAACCTCATCTTGCAGATGAGAAAACAGAGGTCAAGTGGTTTTTCTAAACCTTGCAGGTGTTACCAAGCAGAACAGGGATTTGGATCAGGGTAATTTGATTTCAAAACCAACACTCTATATTCACACTGCCTGCTCAGAATTTTCGCTGAGTATCAAGTGGAATTCCATTAAACTTCCTTAGCCTTTAATATTCAAGCTATAGAAAATATAAAAATTCATTATCAGGCTAAAAGAAAACAAACATCCCTCCAACCATGTCACCCAAAAGTGTTATTAATGTAGCAGCTGCATGACATAGAGTGAACAAATGAAAGAATGATAAAGCATTTATTATATTCTTCCTAGGTGCTAGATGTTAAGCTTAGTATTGGAGATACAAACATAATAAACAAGGTTGTCCCTTCCCTCAAGGAGCTTACATTTTAATTCAAAAAGACACCATATCACAGAAAGTTAGAAAGGGGAAAAGGGAATATATGCATGGCACCATGTTTTTGAAATGGCTAGGAAGTGATATGGTAGCCTGCTCATGATAATGAGATATAGGTAAGATGGTGTGAAATCTCAGTATGCAAATTTAGGGTACTTCCAGCGGCACACTTCAGAGTTCAAATGGGAGGAGGATGAGGACTATGGGAATGATGTCCAGAGTGCAGACAGAATACTTTTGAAATGCCTGGGAAGTGACCTGAAAGAGAGAAGAACTTGGAATCAGGAGAGCTGGATTTGGATCCTGCCTCAGGTTTTCACTACCTGGGAGGCTGCAGGGAAAGCAGTAACCTTTTCTGAGTCTCAGCATCATCTGCAAAATGAGGTAAATAGTACATCCCCTCTTCTAGCTTAGGTAGTTGTTGTGACGAAAGGATTTTGCAAATCTTAAAACTCTGTATACTGTTAACATTTTTAAAGTCACTGTGAATCTTCCCTTTCTTCAGGAGAAGGGAGTTTAGCTGCTTACTTTCTTTCCCCACTCAAAATGAGGCTGCTTACTGTAAGTTCCCTTCAGCATTTTAGGCTTCTATCACCTTTAGAACAGAATGTATTTGGAAATATACCTCCCAAAAGTCAATGACTTCAGAATGGGGTGAGCCAAAGACACCAACTTCATTCTATTTTATTGCCAAAGTTGGATCGAACAATTTATTCTTTTAATTTAAAGGATAAGGAGATACAATTCAATTCCTTTAAAACTGAAAAGAAAAAAAAACCAGCCCAAAACCCAAAGAAACCACTTACAGCTTATGAAAGTTCAACACAGAAAGAAGCAGAGTATTGAATGAGACATCCTTTTTTAAAGCATTTTTTTCCTATAGCATTGTTCAGAAAACATGACAAACGATGCCTTCATTTTGACACTGAACATGGTATTTTTTTAAGAAAAAAATTCAAATGTCAGAAAGAAAATCTGATGGATTGCAACTTTAGTAGAAAGGAAAAACAGCTTGCTCAGGTTATTCACCTTGCTTCCAAATACCTTAATTTTTTTCCTTCTGTTATTTTTATTTTCTAGTTTTTATTTATCCACCTTTTAGCACACTAGCCTAGGAATGTGGAAGAAAAAAGATATGAACTTAACTATGGTAAGTGGAAAATGAACCTCCAGAATGCTAGTAGCTCTGAATTATCTTTTCGCCTGTTCTACCCTTAAATTTACAGGGTTTTCTCCTATTAATTAGAGATGACTAAACTAGTTAATACTCTATTGTACTTACTGTTTCAGTAATAGATGTGAAGTCATTTAGTGGCTACTTAAAGTTGATGAATCAGCACTGTATGGAATCTTAGGGCAGCCCTGTCAGGCTAAATAGTTTTCCTTGCAGATTTCACAGGTTTCCTCTGAGTCCTGGCTCTTATTGATTTTCCTAGATGTGCTAATTTAGCAGTTCTCTGGGTTGATGACCGTAATTACAACACAATGTACAACCTGTATAAGTAGGCCCATTGTAGAGGGCAAGAAACTTTCATTTTCAATTTATTAACTGCCTAGGAGTCTGACTCTTTGGCAAATGCCAGTCGTAAATCTCCCCTAAGAACTCACCAAGCTTTATTTTTATATCATCTCTTATTAATAAATGGAACCATTTCATAGGATCTTATTGAATTGGTCTTACCTCCCTTTTAAGGTGAACATGTGCTTGAGATCTGAATAATTTACCTAAACATGTGGGGGGATTTAGGGGCACAAGAATGTAAATAATTAGCTTTTATCTATTTCTAATTTTACTGATGGAAAAAATGTTATTCTTGATTTTCCCCATTTCTGAGGCTATTTAAGAGTTCTGGGAAAACACATCAAACACTGGCATATGATAATAGAGTTAAATTATAATACATTTTCTGTAGAAATATCTTTTTACAGCATCCTCAATACACTGTGCTTTTTGAACAATTGTTAAGACATGACAAATAAATTAAGTTATATTTTCTCATCCCCCAGAATACCAATTTTATCTAAAGCATATTTATCTGTCTATGAGAAGACTTGAGGAGCTGGGTAGGGAGGGCTCTCTGTGTATATATGTGTATGTATACTGCTGCCCTCTGCTGGATGGAATTTTTAAGCATGCATGAGTGAAAATTTTAAAAATAGGGACACAACATTGAAGATGGGGAAGAGGTGCTGTCCAGGAGGGGACCCACTGGATTTAGAGCTAGAATAGAATTTTAAAGATCATATATTCATAGAGATCATATGTTTTGGAGTTGGAAAAGAGCTTTAAAAACAACTATTTCCAATTATCTGACATTCTGGATAATGAAACTAAGGTACAAAGAGTTTATATGGTTTTCCCTATATCACAAAGGGAGGATGTAGTAGAACTAAAATTTGAACCTATAACCCCTTGCTGCAAATCCAGTGCTCTTGTCATGAACCATGCTGCCTCCTTTCCTTCATCTGACTGATGGAGAAAGACATTGAAGCCTAGAGAGATTAAGTGGTTTAATCCAACGTTACAGGTCATACTATACTAAAATTATTTCTTTTTTGATAGTTATTAAGCTCTAAAAAATATCATAGGGAAAGTTTACTTAGATTTAGTGAATGATTTTATTAATTATCTGTTGTTATTCTTGTGGAGAAGATAGAAAGATGTGCACTATATGATAACGCAGTTGGATGAACTCTGGACTGAGTTAATTGCCAGACTCAAAGAGAAGTCATTAATGGTAGACATTTACCATAATTAACGGCAAAGTTATCAAAATTGCAGGCAATAGTCTTCCATGGAGTACCTAGAGATCTGTAAATCTTACAAATGACACAAGATGGAAGGGCTAGCTAATATATTGTATAACATCCCTAGAATTCTGAGAGACATTTAACAGGTTAGAACCTTGGGATGGATCTAATAAGATTCAAAAGGCATAAAATGGGAGAAACTTACACTGGGTTCAGAATATTAGCCATAAAAATTATTGTTGTTTGTCCTTTATATTCAAAGAGAACCAATGACATCACAATTGTTGGGTCAAGGTACAGTGTGTTCAACTGTGGCTGATCAGTCTAATACAGTTCAGAAGGCTCTGCACAGGTCAAGCACAAGTAGTCCATTTAAATATTTGGGATACAGATGTTTCTAGATTTGCATATAAGTACAGGATGGGAAAAACATATTTAAACAAAGTATGAAAAAATCTTGGAGTTTTAGTGGATTTAAAACTAAAAATGAGTCAATAATGTTATATGACAGTCAAAAAAATATCTTTAATATGATATTGGCTTGTGTTGATAAAGGCATAGCTTCCAACAATAAGGAGTTAATAATTCCTCTGTTTTGCTCTCTAGTCAGATGACATCTGTGGTTATTGTGTTTAGTTCTGGACACAACTTAAGAAGGACATCAATAAGTTGTAAAGTTGTAGAGTATGGGTCTTGCTCACATACCTGTCCATCAATAAAGTAGCATTTTTGAACATGTAGGACCACAAAATATGTGTTATGCAAGCATTTTGAAACACTAGTGTCATGGGACAGGATTCATGGCCATGTTACAGGCAAACTCTGCAATATAAGGTCTTATCATATGTTGTGATGTTTCTTAGGATATGACCTGATTCATGGAATATCCTAATTCATGCAACATTGAATTACACATTATAAAAGTCTTTTTTGTTTATGTTTTTCTTGCCTTCAGGCTCATTTATCAGCATACTAGTTCAATAAATGTACACTATTATTTTTTCCCTACCATAGGAAAACTTGTAGATAAAATTTCAGTTGTTAGGTTAGAAGGTGCTATGATATATTATTTTTTCTTCTTCTACTGGTTCAGGTTTTTATGTACATTTGCCTAGAGGCTTTTGAATGAAGACTAAGTTTATTAACCCAATAAAGAAACAGATATAATGATGATCATTTACTCTTGACCTATGAGAGATAGGTATTTATTTTATTAGTGCAATGAAGTTTTATAACTCCAGAAATCCATTGCCCTTTAATCCTACTTGGACTCCATGGTTTGAAATTTCCAGGAATAACTAAATGAAAGTAACACACTGATGTAAATCAATTCTTCTGGTTTCTTTTGCCTTCCCACTATTCTGCATGTAGCTCTTTTTGACAATCACTTCTGGTTTGTGGTTGTCATTTTCTAGCCCATGTAAATTTTTATAGTGTTGGAATTTTGCTGCATAAAATATTGCTTGAAATAAACAGTCCATGAATATGGGGTTGTTGGTGGACTTCTGCCCATACAGAGATTTTTCACTTTAATTGTATTTGCTGTAATGAGATTTGACCTGTTTTCATCCCCATCTATAGATGTGGGATGCTTAATTACATTCAGACTGACTTTGGTGTAGTCCTGCCTTGAGGCAGAGTAAAAAACTAGATAACCTCTTGAGGTTCTCTCTAGCTTTATAATGCCATGATCCTAATCTCTTCTGATCAATCCAGAAGCTCTTTCCTCCTTTGAAAACACTATACTGTGTTTTGAAAATGTATTTTCATTTATTATTGTGAAATTGTGGAATTAGCAAAAGGGAGACTATGTGGAATTTCTCTCCTCAGGAAAACCCAGACTAAGATAGGTTTGTCTCTTTTCCCTTTTCCTTTTTTTTTCTGGACAGGGTATGTCAACCTTCTTGTAAGTAGTGGAATTACTTGAACTGGTGGTTTCCTATGTTACCTCAAAGTCAACCTGTCAATCAGAAACTTTTATTGAATGCCCAATATCTGCAAACTATCAGTCTGGAGAAAGTATGAAATTGAAAACAAATGGAAGGCACAATGATTGCCTTTGTTGCGCTCAAACAGGAAGGGAAAGCAAACAGGGAAAAGATTTTAAAGAAACATATAGACAGGGTTTCACTGAGGAGTTAAAGGGAACTCTTCATGAGGGGAAACAACTTACTTTTGCCTTCAATATGTTCTAGAATCTGTTCCAAAATTTTACTGTGGTTAATGTTAGGAAAATAGAGAATAATGAAAAAGCTCCCCAACATTGATATAATAAAACCCCTGGATTGGTTTATCTCTTGTTGTCTTTTCCCACTGTCTGCCATGGTATAGAATACTTCCCAGTGACCAACAATCAGACACAATTTCTTGTTTGAATTTAGGACAGTCTGCAGATCTCTATCTTGGGAAGTAATGGAATAGAAATGTCTGGAATTGTCAGTAACTACTATTCTGAACAGAGACATTTTTACAAATTGTTTGAACCGAAAGATTTTTTTTTTAATCTTCACTAACTAGGTCAGAATGAGTGTTTTTAAAGATTTTATCACCCCAACCCCCATCAAAGCCATTAAAATAAATATTTACAATAACTTGCTAGTTTTCCAAAGTGAAAAGAAAACTTTATTCACCTAGAAGAATAGATTAGTTTATATTAGGATTAGTGGGTTTCCAAGTGTGCCATTATATTGTCCGATTTTTCAAGGAGAAAGTGAGTTTAAATGTGAAGTCTGTGCACTAGAAGAAAAGATTTAATCTGAAGGAAAATGTAAATCTATTACCAAAAAGTCAGCACTTTTACTTTCAATACTATATGTCAGAAGTCTGTGACAACACTGAAACTTTTTTTTTGAATCCAAGCATACATCTGTAGTCAAGATAGGTATGATTATTCAGTATGTGTGTATTGTGCAAATAAAAAAGAATGGGTCTTCACTCATTGTGAAAATTTTAGACCTAAATGTTAACTTGAAATATGAATTAAAGATTCCAATCTCAAGTGAGAAAGCTCTTTCATCTGGGTGAGAAGGGAGCAGGGTCCACCCCTAGCCCTAGCCCCAGGCTGCAGGAACACCAATAGTGTTCATTTTTGGAGTTCTTGCCCTAAAGATGGGGGAAATTGATGTGGATCTCATCCCTTTGTGGTGGTCCTGTGTTGAGGAGAAGCTCTGGCTAATGGAGCTGGTGGAGGCTCTGTAGAGGGAATTCTAATCCTAGCTCCTGGGCAGAAAAACCTTTGGTTGCTCCCAGATCAGAGTCCAGGCCATCTCCCTTGATTGTGCCATCTTGGGGGAACTGAGAACTTGCAGGTTCCCAGAATATACCCTCCTCTTGACAGAAGACTCAAAAGTCAAGTAACTGATTGGGAAAATGCCCAAAAAAGGAAAAAAACAAGACTGTAGAAGGTTACTTTCTTGGTGAACAGGTATTTTCTTCTCCATCCTTTTGAAGGAGGAAGAACAATGCACAGTATCAGAAGAAGACATCAAAGTCAAAATCTCCAAAAAACTTTGCAATTATCTCAGGTCACGGAAGGGCTCAAAAAGGATTTTGAAAATCAAGTAAGAGAGGTGGAGGAAAAATTGGGAAGAAAAATGAGAGTAATGCAAGAAAATCATGAAAAGCAAGTCAATAGTTTGCTAAAGGAGACCAAAAAAAATGCTGAAGAAAATAACACCTTTAAAAATAGACTGACTCAAATGGCAAGAGAGGTCCCAAAAGTCAATGAGGAGAACAATGTCTCAGAAAGCAGAATTAGCCAAATGGAAAAGGAGGTTCAAAAGTTCACTGAAGAAAATAGTTCTTTAAAAATTAGAATGGAACAGATGGAAGCTAATGACTTTATGAGAAAACAAGAAATTACAAAACCAAACCAAAAAAATGAAAAAAAAAGAAGATGATATGAAATATCTCATTAGAAAAAAACTGACTTGGAAAATAGATCCAGAAGAGATAATTAAAAAATTATGGGACTACCTAAAAGCCATGATCAAAAAAAGAGCTTAGACATCATCTTTCATGAAAGTATCAAGGGAAACTGCCCTGACAATCTAGAACCCGAGGGCAAAATGAATATTGAAAGATTCCATCGATCACCTCCTGAAATGGACACGAACAGAGAAACTCCTGGGGATATTGCAGCCAAATTTCAGAGTTCCCAGGTTAAGGAGAAAATATTGCAAATAGCCAGAAAAGAGACAATTTGAATATTGTGGAAATCCAATCAGGATAACATAAGATCTAGCAGCTTCTATATTAAGGGCTTGAAGGGCCTGGAATATGATATTCCAGAAGTCAAAGGAGCTAGAACTAAACCCAAGAATCACCTACCCAGTAAAACTGAGTATAATACTTCAAGGGAAAAAAATTATCATTTAATGAAATAGAGGACTTTCAAGCATTCTTGATGAAAAGACCAGAGCTGAAAAGAAAATTTGACTTTCAAACACAAGAATCAAGAGAATCATGAAAAGGTAAACATAAGGAACTTACTAAAATTGAACTGTTTACATTCCCACATGGAAAGACAATATTTGTAACTCTTGAGAGTTTTCTCAGTATTTTGGGCAGTTAAAGGGACTATGCACACACACACACACATACACACACACACACACTCACACATATATAGACAGAGGGCACAGGGTGAGTTGAATGGGAAGGTATCATATCTAAAAAAATAAAATTAAGGGGTGAGAGAGGAATATATTGGGAGAAGGAGAGAGGGAGAAATGGGATGGGGCAAATTATCTCTCATAAAAGAGGCAAGAAAAAGCCTCTTTTTGGGGGAGGTGAGAGAGAAAAAGTGACGCTTACTCTCATCACATTTGACTTAAGGAGGGAATAACATGCACACTCAATTTGGTATGAAAATCTATTTTATGCTATGAGAAAGTAGGGGAGAAGGGGATAAATGGTGTAGGGATGATAGAAAAGAGGGCAAATGGGAGGAGGGAGTAATTAGAAGTAAACACTTTTGGGGATGGACAAGGTCAAAAGAGAGAATAGAATTAATGGGGGGCAGGATAAGATGGAGGGAAACATAGTTAGTCTTACAAAACATGACTATTATGGAAGATTTTTGCAAAACTACACATATATAACGAATTGCTTGCCTTCTCAGTAGGGAGGGAGGAAGGGAGAGAAGTTGGATGTCAAAGTTTTAGGAATGAATGTAGAGAATTGCTTTTGCATACATCTGGGAAATAAGAAATACAGGTAATGAGGTACAGAAATCTATTTTGCCGTACAGAAAGAGAGGAGATAGGGAAAAGGGAAGGGAGGGGTGTGATAGAAGGGAGGGCAGATGGGGGAGGGGGTAATCAGAATGCATGGTGTTTTGTGGGGGAGGAGGGGAGAGATGGGGAGAAAATTGGGAACTAAAAATCTTAGGGAAACGAATGTTGAAAACTAAAAATAAACAAACGAATGAATGAACAAACAAAAATTCTGATCTCTTAAAAATTTATCCATTTTTGTGTTGCAAATTAAAGAGTTGATTCCCTTAGTCAATTTAATGTAGCTATTCTATAAGAAATGGAAACTAAGCTATTATTTGTGAATTTGATTGCTGGGGTTATCTCATTTCTAATAAGGCATTGTTTTAGAACTGGAATTTTACAGAGGTATTTTCTGAACCCATTGCTGTACAGATATGAATGAATGAAGTCATCATAGCTTGCATTTTGCCATTATAAATGTATTCTACCCAGATAAGAGACTTTTGGAGAGAGCAGTTCCATTGTTATATCTTGTCATTCTCTTTCCAGTCAATCTGTCCTTAAACAATTACTAAGCACCTACTATTTACCAGGTGTTCTGCTGAGCACTGGAGACACAGAGGCAAAAGATTGTCCCTTCTTTTGAGGACCTCATAGTCTAATGGGGAAGACACTGTACCAAAAAAAAATCTATCTAAAAATGAGTTTTATATAGACAATTTGGAAGTAGTCAATAGAGGAAAAACACTAGAATTTAAAGGGGATCAGGAAAGTGAGATTTTTGTTGGCCCTTGAAGGAAACCTGGGAAGCTTAGGGGTTGAGAGGAGAGAGAAAGAGAGCATTCCATGGATGAATGGACATCTATTGAAACTATCCAGAGTGGGAGATGGAGTGTCTCATGTGACTACTCCACACTAACCAAATCAGATTTAGGTCACTATTCTGATCTCTGGATTGCCCTTAGTTACCAACACTTTTATGTCTTCCCTTTAGCCAAGTTCATTTACTTTTCACAGCATTTCTTAATATTTAATTTTGTATATCATTTCCCTGATATTGTTTTCAAAGAAAAATATTACATTTATTAACATTTTATATATTTTATATATTTCAACTCAACACAAATTTCAATTTCCATTTCAAGCTTATATTTTTCTTTGCTCACCCAGCCTACAAAGTGATAGTATCAAAGCAAAAATTTGTTGATAAAATTCCTCAATAAAGTTTTCAATAAACTACAGTGACTCCCTTATTATTTCAGGATAATAGTTAACATTTATAACACCACAGCACTTTACAGATATTAATTTATTTAATCCTCATAGTAACTCTGAATTATGGTGACACATTCTACAGATGAGCCAAACTGAGACTAGTAGAAGTTAAATGATTTGCCTAGGACTATAGAGCTAGTATTTAGAGCAAGATTTGAACTCAGATTCTTCTGACTCCAATTCTATCTATTGCACCAACCTGCTCCTCTAATATACACAGTTCTGCTGGGCATTTAATGCCTTTCACAACATGACTATAATATACCTTCCAGGCTTATTATGTATTACTACACTGTGCATACTCTATAGTTCAGCCCAAGTGACTTTCTTGTTGTTTCATGCACCCAATGCTTTCTTATACCTCTATAGCTTTATATCAGCTGCCCCCAGGTTGGTGGTATATTTTTTCTGCACTTCCACCCCTTAAAATACCTAGTTAAAAAAAAACATGTCTGTCAAAATGTCACCTTCTACATGAAGCCTTTCCTGATCCTGTCAGTTTCTAGTGTCTCCTCGCTCACTATTACCTCATTTATTTCGTATACATTTTCAATATGCACATGTACACAATACACACATGCATACACATATATACATAAATGTGCACACATATCCAGACATATGTGTATGTATATATTATTATATATATGTATATATGTATATATATTATATGTATATGTATATATATTATATAACATATAAACATGCACCGTGTATACACATAATACATGTATACACATATATAGATACACACATTTTCAATATAACACATAATGTATATGCATGCACATATATACTTATACAGAATATATATGCATAAGCACACACACATACATAGTTTGTGTGTGTGTGTGTGTGTGTGTGTGTGTGTGTGTGTGTAAACACACACCCTATAGACTATAAACTCCATGTGTCAGGGAATCTTTTATTTCTGCCTTTCTATAGTACCTGATTTGTAGTAGGCTTGTAATAAATGTTTCATTCATTATTTTTTGTTAGGAAATAAAATGTTTAGCATTGGAGGTGGGAAGAAGAGGGAGAGTTACTTCCATGACAACTAAAATTCATTAATCAAGTCTCTTGTTTCTACTGGCAAACATAAACAAGATGATCTACCTAGAAATATGTGTTTAGGTAACCATTTAATGAGTTAGAGGAAAAAATTCCAACATTAAGTGGTTGAGTTAATGAAAGAGAGGTAGACCACCACATTGTTGTATTGGTTCATTTTCTTCTTTCCCTAAATCTTTATTTTTTGTTTCTTCCTAATGACTAGAATGTCAGGCACAACTCAGAAATTAAATCAAAAGATGAAATGCTGAAATAAATCTTACTTTTAGTTGTTGGCTTGGGGATGAGGAGGATTTTATAGTTTTCACTCTAATGAGCAGGGTTCTCTCTTTTAGGACTCTGCAGCACTGAAGAAGCAAACATACTGAATAATAGCTGAGTTTCTGGAAGGATTTAATGCAGTTTCCAGAGTTAAACAAGAATGACAACATCTACATGGGATGATTAGATCAACTGCTACAACTGAAGGAACTGGTCATTTTTGGTGGAATAACATTTTTGTGAGATTTTTCTAAGTGAAAATCAGGCAAACAAGCCATTATTATGACTGTTTGACAGGACACTCCATAGGCATTTTGACACACTGCTCTATTGTGATCAGTAATTGGTGTAAAAATTAGCAGGTGATATCAGAATGCTTATCACTAGGATGAGTTGCCTTTTTTTTTAAAGCCATGACACCTTCTAAAGACTATTGTATGCCAAGACATGGCAGTGCAGTGATCTATATCAAGAGAGGGATTCTATCCTGATGAATCGAGCCTCAATCTTTCGAAGTATTTAATATTGTGTTCATTTCCATGTGGAGGGGCTATGTCTCACTGTGTTTCTAGTGCCTTTTGATTTTTATCTTTCTGTGTGGATATGTTTTTTTCTGAAAATTCCTTCTTTCACTCTAATGTTGGTAGTTATACCCTATTCTATGTCCTCCTTTCTTTGTGGTGTTTTGGTGCTTTTTACGTAACTTTTGGTGCCAAAATAATGACCTTTTAAGAGCTAAGAATGAAGCTGCTTTCAGAGGCAAATTTTGGTAAAAAACAAAAAAATCCACCTCTCATTTCACCTCATATGTGAATCTGTTATGTCTAAACAACTTGAATCACTCTAGGGAAGGAATTTAACTTCTGTGGATCTCACTTTCTTCACCTGTAAAATGAAAGGGTGGTACCAGATGACATTTAAGGTCATTTCTAGTTCTAGTTATCTAGAAATCTGACTGCCTTTTACCCTGTAGCTAACTACACTAAAACATTGGGTTGACAAGCAATAGGGTAACTCCAGCTTTTTGAATGTTCCCAGATATCTCGGTTTGTGTCAGTTTGTAAGGGAAAATGCGTTTGGATGATTTACTGTAGATAAAGAAATTTTTGAAATGTTTAAGATTTTGCCACAATGCCACCAAAGAGAACTTCTACATGAAGAGACAAAGCATTGTGTTTCCCTAGAAAGATTTCCTTTTCCTGCCTACCAAAGTATACATGTCAAGAATTTGTTATCAGTTCATTGCTATCAACTCTCTTGGAAGGATTCATTAATTTAATAAAACAACAGCTCTTTACAATGAATAGTTCCACAAACTGGAAGCTTCATTATTTTATTCATATCAAGCCTGCTTGGCATGTAGTCAGATTCTTTGGGAATACTCACGTTTTCACAGTGTAAGAATATTCCCATTTTAAATAACCCAGACATCTGTTCATGCAGCATTATCAATGAGGCAAATTCTGAAAAGTTCTTGACACTGCAAAGAGTTTTCCTTTGTTGATGTATTACGGTGTAATCCTTGCATAAATGTTATCTTTTCCAGGCCAAAGTGGGTAACAAGAACCCTTACTAAGTTCTTTCTTCAGTGTCCCTCACACTGTTGTACAAATTTTGTGGAATGTACAAAGGCAGCATAAGATATGGTTCCTGCAGGTAAAGAATATATGGTCCTTGAAAAAATTAAAATTGCTGATTTTTTTAATACATGGCTGTTACTTCCCAAAGATTCTGTGCCCCACTTTCCATACTGTCTCCAGATCCCACAAACAACCCTTCTTTGCAGTATCGAAGTAGTGAAGCTAAAAAAAATAATTACATATGCCAGTGAATGTCCATTTTTCTAAAACCTACACTCCATTACCTTTCTCCTGAGAGCAAGGAGACATTTCATTGTCAGGGTTCTGAAGTCAGCGATCACTCACTGCATTCTTCTGTTGCCTGAATACCTTCAGTGCTGTCTTGCTTCACATTTCTGCAATCATCATGCAAATCTGTCTTCTGATTCTGACTACTTCCTTTTACATCAGTTCGTACAAATCTTAAAGTTTCTCCAAAGTCTTCATCTTTGTCACTTACAATAATATACAATAATTACAATAATTATTCCGTTCCATTGCAATAATATTCCATTTCTTAATGCATCACAGTTTATTTAGTCATTCCCTATATTTGCACGCACTTTCCCGCCAGTTCTTTTCTGATTTATGGTCTTGTGTGGGTAGTCATGAAATAAAAAACATGCACTGGTATATAGTAGGTGCTCATTATAGTCTTACTGACTTAATTTGACTATATATATCTGTCACCATTTAAATATTGTTTGTCTAGTGGTATGGTAGATTCAGAACAAAATCCATTCCCCTAATCACTCTTAAGTGGGAAATTAACAGATTACTTACCTTCATGAGTTAGCAAAGACCGTCACTGAGAAAAATGAATAAACTCTTCTACCTAAGAAAAACAGCAAGCAAATGTTATCTACAGATTAGAATATATTAGAGAATATAGAAAAGTAAATGTGTTCTTCAGCTCAGAGGGATATAAGATCTTAGCTCAAACCAGGAGAGAGGAAACAGCTTATCCAGAGAGAGCCTCTCTCAGCAATTTTTAGAATTACAAGGCATGAAATCAAGGAATATAATGTGGCCCATTCCCATATATGTCCACATTTCAACATTCTCCCATTCAAAATCTTTCTTTTTTACCCATCTCCCAGGAGATCCTCTGCCCAGATTTATCTTAGGAAAGTATTTGGAACTCTCTGAAATGTATCCTTTTAAGACTGGCCTGCAGCCTCCCACTTAACACTGACGTAGCCAACTAGGGATCATGTGTCCCTTTACAAAGGCAGCATCACTACAGGTCAGTGCTATTCTTCTGTAAGACCATCCCAGCTTGAGTGGAAACTGGGCTATATCCGGAATGGTTGCACTTAAGAGGAAGCAAGGAATTCCTGGTGAGTGGGGGCAGAGTAAATGAGATTAGCTTGAAATTGGGAGTTAATGGTAAAACTAAGATTTCCCATAAACTCCCAAACTATTTACATTTTTGTTAGTATTTATATTCATGATTTTGTTTGAACTGTCTTGAGTTCTAATTCATACTCTAGACACATGGGTCTTTCAGTAAAAGGTAAAACAATATTTATAATTTTATTTTAAAAATTATACTAGGATTTGAGTTGGTGTAGAAGTTAGGAAAGGGAAACTCTGTATATGCCTTCAATTGTAGCATGGAAGTGACCCTGTGTTCTCAAGGTCTATGTCAATGGAATGCAAACTCAGGCATGTTCAACTATGCTGGAAAAGGTTATAAGTGTGAACTCTGTGACAGATTGTATTTGTTTTCCAAAGATGAACCTTGCTAAGTTTGGAGAGGCTCTTTGCCAGATTGGACACTGAGTGATGATTTTTTTTTACTATGGCAACTAGTTTCAAAGATTATTTATTCATTGTAGATGGGTCATGAACCATGTCAACAGAAAGAGTACCCATATCAACACAATCATGGATTCTTGAAATTTTTGAAGCAAGTTAAAATGAAACAACTCAACATATGAAAAAAAGATTAGAAACATTGTATATTCAAAACAAAATTTTGCATAAGGAAATAATGCATCTGATTCTTACTTGCTTTTTTCTTTGAATTTTAATGCTTGAAAAAATTGACATAGTGATAATTAATTATAACTAATACTCCAGCACCTCAGTATGGAATAATAAGTTTGGAGGACTCTGCCAGAGTTGGCATATGTTTTCAGCAAGAAGGAGTGAAATTTTGACTAAACAAATTAATTTTTCTGGTGAAAAAAATGCACAGTTGATGAGTGTTTTCCCTTTTTTTAATGTGTGGTTTGCTTTATGAATCAATTGAACAAGTTGCTACCTGAAAAACTATGAATGAAAGGAAAATAACTGAAGATGGTAATAGATGTAGGTTTGAGTATCACTACCTTTTTTAAAGTGTTTGAGAATGTGGACATAAAGACCATTAAAACTCTGCCAGTTAACTAGTCAATAAGATTACTGAAGTAAAAACATCCACGTTTCTGAGTTATGAGGATGTTATTTCTCTTTTGGGATGTGTGTCCAGAGATAGCTTTCCAGTTCATGAGTTATAAACTTATAAGGAATGAAAATAGAATAGAGACAATTTTAGAATGTCTCTAAATATATTGTTAATTTGCAAACTACTGCTTAAGAAGTGGTCATCCATCCCACCAGAAAGTCAATAGATCGTTGTTATTGTTTCCTAGAATATGTGGCTAGCTATTTAATGGAGATCAAAATGGCCATAGTGGGGATGGTGGTTGCTCATATGATTCTGTGGCTTATAGTGTAGGAGAATATTGTCTATCATTATAACCTTCAGTTCGGTCCTGTCTGATTCTTCGTGACCCCAATTGGGGTTTTCTTGGCAAAGATACTGGAATGGTTTGCTGTTTCTTTCTCCAGATCATTTTACAGAGGAGGAAACTGAGGCAAACAGGGTTAAGTGATTTGCCCTGATGATTTGCCCACACATCTCATAAGTGTCTGAGCTCAGATTTGAACTTAGGAACTTGAGTCTTCCTGACTCCAGACCTGGTACTCTATCCACTATGCCACCTAGTTTCCTATCATTGCAAACTATTGATAGTGAAAGAAAAAAATCAACAAAATTGCTGACTCTCCAAGACTTCTCTAGATAGCCCACACTAATTTTATCTCTTCTTCCTCATTTCCCCCATGCCTATCTTCATCTTACTTTTCAGTTACCTTTTATATTATTCCTTGCCATTACAGTGTAAGTTCTTTGAGGGCAAGGAATGTTTTTCTTTCTGTTGGCACTTGATTCACATTGCCAGGTACATTGTAATGGCTCAATTCTTGCTTGTTGACTTGTGAAGAGTACCAAACGAGGAATCAGGAGAAGCTGACTCTGCTACTAGCTCACAGTATACATTTGAACACAAATCCCCAGAATTCTGTAACATGAGAGACTTGGACTGCTTGATCTGCAAAGATCCTAACAATTCTAAAATTTCATAATTCTTACGTTACTAAAGTGGCTAAGTAGATAGTGAAAGTATAATAACCAGAATTAGGTGAGCTATCAGTAGTAATGGGAAGGAATATTATTTATTCTGTTAACAATACCTATTTATTTTTGTCATGTGTTTATTAGGAAATGTCTTACATAAAGTCAGGGATAGAGTATGTTGAATCAGTATTAACTTCTACCTTATCCCTGTAGGTAGAAATGGCATTCCTTCAAGACCAGTAGATATGGGGGTTAAGGGGGAGTGAATCACTTTATTCAAGCCCACAAATTCTGGTCTACATTTGTATAGGCACAATTAAAAACAGTAGGGTTTCTCACTGAACATTTTGTAAAGCTTATAAAAGACTATTATTTTGCCATATGCTTTGAAAAGCCTCTAGGGTAAAAAGCATATTTTGACAAAAGCATTGTTTTAAGTCTCTGAATACAAAATTGCGGAATGGTTTATGCATCAGATGCAGAGTTTTAAAGCTCTTGGTGGTCAACTTTGAGAGCAACTTAAGAGTAAAATGTTTTTACATGTCTCTTTTTCTGTTACTATGATGGAAATAATCATTAAAAATCATCAAAAACTTACAAGAGACTTTCTTCTCTTCACCCCAAAGAA
The DNA here is from genome assembly GCA_028658325.1 of Potorous gilbertii. Lineage (NCBI taxonomy): Eukaryota > Metazoa > Chordata > Mammalia > Diprotodontia > Potoroidae > Potorous > Potorous gilbertii. The sequence continues at coordinate 248,566,276 of CM053771.1, read as the reverse complement.
TGACACATTACTGTTGGAATTTCATGTTTTAAATATTCTAGAAAACTTTCATATCAGAGAGACAAATACAAAGAACCAAAAAAGTCACCAGGTAGGTGAATGGGGGTGGAATGCTTCACATTCAACACACAGGGAAGCTAAATCTCATGGCAGTTGTTACTGGTGCCATGGAAAGTGTAGCCTTGGTCACCATTGTGTGTTCAGTTCTTGCTTTATGATTATTTCACAGTGGTATATTTTACACCAAGATGGTTAAAGTCAAATAATAACCGCAAAAATATTTATTAAATTCTTGAAATAACAGCATAGGGCATTTGTTGCTGCAAAAATGGGAAGAGCTGGATTTGCTGGGGTTTTTTTTTTTGAAGTAGAAGACCTGAATTCAAATCTCAATTCTGTTCTTTATTGTTAGTATGATTTGAACAGATCAATTTTTCCATATTCTCAGGTGTAAATGAGGTTAGATTGACTGACTATTATGGTTCTCCTTTACTCTAAATCATTTCATATGAATCTTCCTAAGTTTCTCTTTTCTAATTGAAAATATAGGATCTTTTTTTATAAGAAGGAAGAAAAGAAGGAAATAAGCATTTTATTTTAAGTGTCAACTATGTGACAAACACTGTGCTAAATGCTTTTCTCATTTGATTCTCACAATAACCCTGGGGAGTAGGTGCTATTATTATTTCTTTTTTACAGTTGAGGAAACTGAGGAAGACGTAAGTTAAGTGACTTACCCAGAATCACACATCTGGACTTGAACTCAATCTACATGATTATACTATACGACCTATATGACTCTTGTGATTTTATAGGTTTAAGAAATTCCTTTATTGGGAGAAGATTAACACCTCCTCAGCAACTTAAATTTTTAGAAAGTTGCTGTTAGAAATGAGCCTAATGCCAGTACTCTGTTAGTTCAGGTCCAGTATTGGGACGGAATGAGGTACGTGGGTGTTGCAAATCATTGAATTGTTAAAGAAAAGGAAGAGGCCAAGTCAGATGGTGAGTGGAAGGATGGACCTGCTCTAGCTCTCCCCTCTTAGCCCTTAAAATACCTGTAAAAGTGACTCTAAAATTTTGAAGCAGCAGAAGCCAGAAATGACAGAATGAAACAGATTTCCAGCCAAAGATAGACTGGAAGGCCAACAAGGAAGGTCTATCATCGGGGTCTGAGCAAAGTGCAGCCCAGCATGAGCCATGCTGCATGGACAAGGCTGGACCAGGCTTCAGGGAACTGAATCAAAGGCAGTTGCCACAGTTTTCAGATGTTTCAATGCACAAATACCAAAGACAGCTTCAAAGGTCAGTAAGAAAGCTCTTTCATCTGGATGAGAGAGGAGCATGGTCCAGCCCCAGCCCTAGCCCCAGGGTGGCTGCAGCCACTGCAGCAGCAGCATCCACTTTTGGAATCCTCAGTCTGAAGACCATGGGGGAAACAAGCTGCTGATCTGTGTCTCAGTCCTGAGTGGCGATCCTGGGGTGAGGAGGAGCACTGGTGGGGTGGAGCTGGTGGCAGTTGTGGAGGGGGAATCCTACTTGCAGTTCCAGGGAAGAAAAGACTGCTTCTGGTGGCTCACAGACAAGAGTGCAGTTCAGGACAGGAGGAAACTCTTCTCCTTTGATTGTGCCACTTTGGAGGAACTGAGAACTTACAGGTCTATGCAGATATCACAGAGAACAACTGCATAAAACCTTTGAAGCCTAGAGTAGTATACCCTCCACTTGACAAAGGACTCAAAAGTCAAATAACTTGTTAGGGAAATGCCCCAAAAGAGGAAAAAAATAAGCTTATAGGAAGTTATTTCCGTGTTGGAAGGGTATTCTCTTCCATCCTTTCTGATGAGGAAGAGCTAATCATATAAGAGGAATACCACAAGGTCAAGGATTCTACATCTAAAGCCTCCAAAAAGTATGCAGTGATTTCAGGCCATGGAAGAGCTCAAAAAGGATTTTGAAAATCAAGTAAGAGATGTGGAGGAAAAATTGGGAAGAGAAATGAGAGTAATGCAAGAAAATCTTGAAAAGTATAATGCTATGGAAAATAACACCTTTAAAAATAGACTAACCCACATTTGCAAAAGAGGTTCAAAAAGCCAATGAAGAGAAGAATGTTTTAAAAAGCAGAATTGGCCAAATGGAAAAGGAGGTCCAAAAGTTTACTGAATAAAATAGTTCTTTAAAAATTAGAATGGAAGAGATGGAAGCCAATGACTTTATGAGAAATCAAGAAATTATAAAACAAAACCAAAGGAATGAAAAAATAGAAGAAAATGTGAAATATCTCATTGTCCAAACAACTGACCTGGAAAATAAATCCAGGAGAGATAATTTTAAAATTTTTGGTCTACCTGAAAACCATGATATAAAAAAGAGCCTAGATATCATCTTCTAAGAAATTATCGAGAAAAACTTCCCTGATATTCTAGAACCAAAGGGTAAAATAGAAATGGAAACAATCCACTGATCACCTCCTGAAAACTTCCCTGATATTCTAGAACCAAAGGGTAAAATAGAAATGGAAAGAATCTACTGATCACCTCCTGAAAGAGATCCCCAAAGGATACTTTTGGGGATTGTAACTAAATTCCAGAAAAATAAATAAATTATGTATATTTTTTTAAAGGACAGATCACAAGGTCATAATATAGCAGTGATATGCAATGAGAATACAGGGGCAAGTAGCTTCTCTGAGTGAATTCTCATTTGTCTTCTTATGAAAACACCTGTAATCAATAGCACATGACATGATGACTCACAAAGTGTACACAGCATCTTGTATTGGGGGAACTTAACCAGGCTAGTCAGCACTGGAAGCACCTGGCTGCCCTTCATCTTTTGTGTTCCATTCCCTTGAGAAGACTTTTGTAGGTTTGAAAGGCCTAGAGGTCTGCAACATGTGGTTATATCATATACTAGAGCACTTGTGCTTACAACAATAGCAGAAGTGAACTAGGAATAAAGGAAATGTTGGTATTAGAAAGAGAGGCCAATGGGGAGGTTGAGAGAGGTTAAATTTGACTGATTAGAAAATGTCCAGTGCAGAGGAAAAATGTATTATACCTCATTAGCAGCATTGCAAAAATTTCTTTATGAGGCCCAACTTCAAGGCTCCTAGATAACTTTATCCACTGTAATACATTTCTGTTTAAATAATTATATTAATGACTGCTAGGATTCTTCTAGGCCTAACATTGTTTTTTGCTTTTTGTAAGACTAAATGACCTCTTATATTAAAAAACAAAAGAAAAAAAGAAATCCATAAAGTCTACAGGATTGATAAAGTGAGGAACAGTGTAGGTAGACAATCGTGACAACTTTGTTTAGCTTCCTATAATCCACTATAAGCTGCGGTTAAGAAAGGGCATGGACTAGAGAGAAGAAAATGTATAAGAATAGAACAATGGAAAATATGCAATTAGTTATCATCATCATCAATGTGAATGGGATGAACTTGCCCCTTCTATTTGGAAAAGAATAGCAAAATGGATTAGAAAGAAGACTCTAACATTATGTTGTTTACAAGAAATACAGCTGAAATATAATGACTCAGTGAGTGTTAAAGGCTCAGAGAAAAATGCATCATGCCTCAGTTGAACTGAAAATTTAGGGTTAACAATTATGATTTCACACAAAGCAAGAACAAAAATAGCCTTAATTAAGAATTAAACAAGGGAGAGCCAAGATGGCAGAGTATAAAGACTCACATATACTAGCTCTTACCCCACAGCCCATAAAATATCTGTAAAGAAGTACTCTCAACAAATTCTAGAGCAGCAGAAGCCACAGAAAAACAGAGTGGAGGAGATTTTCATCCCAGAGTGACCTGAAAGACCAATAAGAAAGGTCTATTGCACCAGACTTGGACCTCAACCCAGACTAGCCTTGGCCACGCAGCACTGGGAGGAACAGGACAAAGCAGGCTTCAGGGAAAGAAACTCCAGCAGCAACACAGATCCCTCAACCCATAGGTGCTAAAAGTCAGTAAGAGGTTTTTCAGCTGGCCAAGAAGGGATCAGACTGTCCCCATAAATCAGGCCTCCTCAGGTGGCAGCAGCAGATGGGGGCTCCCAAGGCAGGCAGCAGCCTGCATCTATTGTTGAAGGCCTCATTGTAAAGCCCCTGAGGGAACTGAGCCCTGTGTGGCAGCCCTGCCCCGACCTGAGTAGCTGATCATAATCTCACACTGAACATTGGCCCTGTGCCCACCTAAAAGCCCCAAGGGATTGGAGCAGCTTATCTGAATCTCAGCCCCCAGTGCTGCCTTGTTGGAACTTGAGGTGATGTAGGTGTGGGGAGGAAACTCAGAAGTCAAGTAACTGACTGGGGAAATGCCCAAAAAAGGAAAAAAAAATAAGACCATAGAAGGTTACTTTCTTGGTGAACAGGTGATTCCTCCCATCCTTTTTGATGAGGAAGAACAAGGCATACTGTCAGAGGAAGTCAAGGCCCCTGCCTCCAGGCCCTCTAAAGCGAACTTAAGTAGAGCACAAGCAATATAAGAGTTTGAGAAACGAGTTAGCAGTTTACTAAAGGAGAACCAAAAAAATTGTGAGGAAAATAATACCTTTAAAAAGAGGCTAACTCAGTTAGAAAAAGAGGTCCAAAAAGCCAAAGAGGAGAAGGAGGCTTTAAAAAGCAGAATTAGCCAAATGGAGGAGAAGTTTCAAAAGCTCACTGAACAAAACAATTTTCTGAGAGAACTGAGTTCAGGGAAATGAATGACTATGAGATAAACCAAGCAGTTAAAAAACAAAACCAAAAGTTTGAAAAAATAGAAGATAATGTGAAACATCTCATTGGAAAAACAACTGACCTGGAAAATAGATCCAGGAGAAACAATTTAAAAATTATGGGACTACCTGAAAGCCATGATCAAAAAAAAAAGAGCCTAGACATAATCTTCCATGAAATTATCAAGGTAAACTGCCCTGATATTCTAGAACCAGAGGGCAAAATAAATATTGAAAGAATCCACCAATCACCTCCTGAAAGATACCTGAAGAGAGAAACTCCTAGGAATATTGTGGCCAAATTTCAGAGCTCCCAGAGATGATATTTACACACAAAAATAAAATAAAATAAAAATTAAGGGGTGAGGGAGGGAAATACTGGAAGGAGAAAGGGAGAAATGGAATGGGGCAGGCTATAACTCATAAAAGAGACAAGAAAAATCTTGTTCAAATCTCTCTTCAAGGACAAAAGGGAGAAGGGGAGAGGGGAACAGTGAAGCTACCCTCTGAACATATGGCTGAAGGAGGGAATAACATGTTCATTAAACCTGATATGAAAATCTATCTTACACCACAGGAAAGAAGAGAAGGAGGTGGCAAATGGGGTGAGGGGAATGATAGAAAGGAGGGCAAATGGGAGAAGGGAGTTACTAGAAATAAATGCTTTTGGGAAAGGACAAGGTCAAATGAGGGAAAAAAATAAGGGCAGATAGAGTAGGATAGAGGACAATATAGTTAGTATTATACAACATGATTATTATGAAAGTCTTTTGCAAAACCACACATATTTATTCTGTATTGAATTGCTTGCCTTCTGAGTGGGGTTAGGAAGGGAGGGAGGAAGGAAGAGAAGTTGGAATTCAAAGTATTAGCAACGAATGTTGAGAATTTTCATTGCATATAACCGGGAAATAAGAAATACAGGGAATAGGGCATAGAAATTTATCTTGCCCTACAAGAAAAGAGAGAAGATGGGGATAAGGGAAGGGTGGCTGTGAGAGAAGAGAGGGTACATTGAAGGAAGGAGTAATCAGAATGCAAGCTATTAGGAAGTAAGAGGAGGGAAATGATGGGGAGAAAAATTGGACATGTTACAAAGTGAGGTAAAAGCAATTAGTATTAAAACAATTGACTGAATTAATTACTGAGAATAAATCAATGACATCTTTAGTTTGGGGAAAAGAATTTTAGTCTAAATTTCCTAGAGGAAGGTAATCTTTGGTAAAATTTGGCATTGATGGAAAAGTTAAGGTTCTAATGGTAAATTTGATTTTATGATTGCTATTTAATCAGGAACTAGAACATGTATAGAAAGGCATGTAAGCCACGTAAGACTTGCTTCAAAAGATATTCCCTTAGACAACGTGAAATTATAATCAAATTTGAAATGATATTTTAAGATGCTATGGGACTATTAAGTGACTGTTCTTCTGAGTCTAACTCCAGATATGGATAGCAAGAAAGGCAGTCTGAGCCTCCAATCCATAATGCTAGTAAACCTGTGAGATGCTCGTATGAACTGCAAAAGGTGTTCTCATGGGAAGGATGGGGGAGTGACTCTTCAGTTTGGCTGAGGTAGGATTCTCCTGACTCAATTTCCCACTGACACCTGGAAGACTTTAAGCCTGACTGAATGCAAGTTGATAATCTATTCCTGCCTGAAACTGACATGAAGTTGGGGAGTTATTGTTTCCCTGCAATGTTCCTACTCTTGGTGGCAATTTCGTATAGACAAAAGCATATGTAAGCATAATACCAGATCTATTGAATTATAGATTGTTGGTAGGGGAACATCCAAGGTTAAGTCTAAAATTAAGCTGTTAGGCTTAGGACTTTAGACCAGCAACAATAAGTTAGGGTCCTTTAATTCTTAGTAATACTGTGGAGACAATTAGGTCAAGAGCTTGTGAAGTTAGCAAACATAAATATTGTTTGTGTCTCAGTTGGTTAATGTTTAAAAATTTTTTTATGGTCTATATTGTAAGTGCTTTAAAAAGAAGTATCACCTGACCAAAAGTTGGAATTCTTTTATGTGTTATAAACTGTGTCAAAAATGAAAAATAAAATTTAAAAAAAAGATAAGAATTAAACAGGGATAAATTCTATTGTGCTCTAAGAAATGATGAATAAGCAGGTTTCCAGAAAAACCTGGAAAGACATATGAATTGATGCTGAGTGAAATGAGAAGAACCAAGAGTACATTGTATATAGTAAGAGCCACATTGTTCTACGACTAACTCTGGTAGATTTAGCCCTTGAGTCTCAATAATTCAAAGACCTAAAAGAATTCCAAAGGACTCGTGATGGACAATGCTATCTACATCCACAGAAAAAACTATGGAGCCTGAATGCAGAGCAAAGCAGACTGTTTTCTTTTTTTGTTTTGATTTGTTTTGTTTTTTCTTTCCCGGGGTTCCTCCTATTCCTTCTAATTCTTCTATACAACATGACTAATGTGAAAATATGTCTAATAGGAATGTATATGTGGACCCTGTATCACATTGCATGCCATCCTTGAGGAGGGGTGAGAGAAGGAAGGGAAGAAAATTTAAAACTTATGGAAGGGAATATTGAAAACTAAAAATAAATAAATCAACTTAAAAAAAATAGTTAAACAGGGGGACCATATTTTGCTAACAAGTAGAATAGACAATTAATCAATCTTAACATGCAGATACTGAGTGGCTATAAAAACTTAATGGAAAAGGTAAATGACATATAAAGAGAAATAGATAGTAAAACTATAATTCCAGAGGACTTTCAACATACTCTTTTCAGCTTTAGATAAATCTAATAAAAATAAGCAAAAAATACATTAAGAACATGAATACAGTTTTAGAAAATGTAGAAATGAGAATGCTTTGGAGTTAATGAATAGGAATAGAATGGAATATACACATTTCTAAGCTGTGCATTACACATTTAGAAAAATTTTTACGAGGGAGAAAAATCTCATACACAAAAACAGAAAAAGTAACACATCTGCTAATGATTAAAGTGCTACAAATTTAATTTTAATTGATTTAATGAAATTAATTTAATGAACAAATTAATCAATACATTAATAAATAAATAAAAATATGTAAATTAAATTAATAGGCACTGGAGAATATTAAAAATCAATTAGAGAGTAACTTAATCCTAAAGAATTAGCGGGTCAAAGAGCAAATTATAAAAAAGGTAATTTGATTTATGGTTAAGACAACTATGAGGCAATATTCTAAAAACCAATGTAATCTTTAGAGGAACATTTGTGCCTCTAAACATTTTCATTAACAAAAATGGAAAAGAACAGTTCCATGAAGTGGCCTTATGTCTAAGGAAACTAGAAAACAAAGAAATTAAAAACTTCAGTTAGATACTAATTAGAAATTCCAAATAGCAAGGAATTGATTTAGAATAATGAAATAAAAATCTAAATTATTAAATAAAAGTAGACGTTATTTAAAAATAAAATAGATACTCCATTAGCAATTTCATCAAAAAGGAGAAAGAGCAAAACAAAATTTCTGGGACCAAAAATGAAAAAAAAAGAATTCATAACAAATAAAAATTAAAGTTGTCATTGTTATTTGTCCTTTTTCAAAGAGGGCCAATGACATCATGAATAGTGCTTGACTTGTGCATGAATTGGATTTAAGTGAAGCAGAGTTGTAAAAAGTCATCAACCTTACCCTCTCTTCCAGAGTCATTAAAGTTTAGTAGCCAGGCAAAAGTCATGACAAGTGGTGATGGCACAGGATGCAGTGGATGATCTTGGCATCTTCAATGTCTGACTAGCAACTCTGGAGTGAGGGATTTCTAAACACATTTCAGGACTGATCACTCACCTTTGGTGTCCAAAATAACTGCAGTATATGCAGTAGCCTCTCCTCAGTAAAAATGACACTTGGCAGATGGGTTAAACCCAATTGAAGGTAACCTACAGGTCTGCAACTTGTCAATAAGCATGTGAAGACTTTTCCCAGGATACTGGTGTAACAGCAAGGACCCCAACATACACAGGAGGGCCTGAAGTACAGGTTTTTAGATCTGCTTTTCTAAAAGGAAAGCAACTTTTGAGGGTTCAACAATCACTTTAATCAAGCATATATATCATTCACTTAATTCAGGGGAAAAAGTCAACACCCTGAACTTCAGAGAAAATATAGAGAAATAAAGACCAACAGACAGGGCTTCCAACTGGTGACCATAAGCAATACATACATCACAGATCAACAGACAGATCCATCTGTCTGACCATAGATACATAGTTACCAGAGAGAGAAACACCAATATCTGGGTTTTCAAAGCTGGGGTGCTCCTTAGTGGCTACCCAGAGTCACATCTGGTGAAATAAACACTTCCAATGAGTAAAACTCAAAAAAAAACACCTCACCTCAGAGGTTTTCAGAGCTAAAGGGCATTACATAACCTTTGAGAACCAGGGCCTCATTAGAAATTAACAAAAAGTTGTGGGCCTTCCTACAAAACAAATCTCCCCTAATCATGCTTTCCTAAATGGGAAGGCCCATCAATGGGTGGGGAAGATCTTTAACTCTCATTAACATAATTAGCATTACAACTGGGCAGATGAGAATAATTTGTTCTAGGAGTCGTGCAGGTGACTGAAGCAGATGCTGTGGAAAGGATATCATTGAAACTATTTGGACTACAACATGTAAATAAATCAAAAATTTAAGTGAAATAAACACATATTTACAGATATAAAATATTCAAAATAATGGAATAAGAAATTAAGAATTTTGAAAAAATCAGTCTGAAAAAAAAATTTCATAAACCATAAATGAACTCACAGTAAAAATGTATGAGGAAGAGAAGTGGTATACTGTGTTGGAGAAACAGCCAGAAGGGCAGTGTTGTAAAACTGTAGATTATGTGAAGTAGAATAGATCTAAAAAAACCGGAAAGGTAGGAAGGGACCATGTTATGAAACATTTTTTGCCCTCTGTTTAAAGTTATTTTTTACATCCATTTTAAAATAAAATTTTAGTTCCAAATTCTCTCCTCTAGTCCCCTCTTCCACCTATTGAGAAGGCATACAATGTGATACTGATTATATGTGTGAAATGTTGCAATACATTTCCATGTTAGCCAAGTTGTAAAAAAAAAAAACAAAAGAGAAAACATAGAGTAAAAAATATACTTCAGTCTCCACTCAGAGAACATCAGTTTCCTCTCTGAAGGTGGCTAGCAGTTTTCAACATGAATCCTTTGAAATTGTCTTGAATCACTGTTTTGATCAGAATAGCTAAGTTGATCATCATTACAATGTTGCTGTAACTGTGTACAATGTTCTAGTTCTGCTCAGTTCACTTTGCATCAGTTCATTTGGCCTTCATGGAGTTTTCTGAAATAATTTCTTATAGTACAATAATATTCCATCAAAATAATATATCATAATCTGTTCAACCATTCCCTAGTTGATGAGCATCCCCTCAATTTCCAATTTTTGCCAAAAAGAGCTAATATATATATATATATATATATATATATATATATATATATATATAATATACACACACACACATATCTACACACACATATATCTATCTATCATCTATCTATCTATCTATCTATCTATGTTTCCTTTAAAAAAACTCTTTGGGATACATATTTAGAAGTAGTATTGCTGGGTCAAAGAGTGTATTCAATTTTTTAGCCCTTTGGGCAGAGTTCCAAGAGTGCAGCAGTGACCCAAATTTTCCACATGCCCTCTAGCATTTATCATTTTTATTTTCTCTCATCTTAGCTATTCTAATAAATGTGAGGTGATTTCATATTTTTTATTTGTGGAGAGGTGGGGATGGAGCCAAGATGGTGGAATAAAAGCAGGGACTTTCTTGAACTCTTTCCCAAATCAATCTAAATACCTGTAAAAATGACTCTAAATAAATTCTAGAGCAGTGGAACCCACAAAAGGACAGTGAAACAAATTGCCAACCCAAGACAACTTGACATGTTGACAAGAAAGGTCTGTTGCTCCAGGCTGGGAGAGTAGTACAGATTAATGGCTACATCAGCACACACTGGCCCCAGTGAAACCTGGAGCAGGCTTACAGGTACCGAATCATTTGCAGCTGTGGCAGTTTTCAGGTTTCTCAACCCACAAACACCAAAGAAAACATAGAAGGTCAATAGGAAAGGTCTCTCAGACCTGGGTGAGAGAATCCAAACACAGCCCTAGAGCAGTGACATGGCAGCCATAGTGGCTGCTTCCAGAACTCTCAGATCACAGATGATGGGGAGATTGAGCAGTTGATCAGAGGGAGACTGCAGGGAACACTGCTGATGCTGAGGTAGGATTCCCTTGCTTTTCCCGCTTGGATCTGAGCCTGGGTGGCAGTCCTAGGGTTAGAAGAAGCACTGATGTGGCAAAACTTGCGGTCACAGTGGAGGCAGAATCTTCCTCACAGTTCCAAGGCAGAAAAGAGTGTTTCTGTTCACCCATAGACCACAGCACAAACCAGGGGAGGAATGAATACCTCTCCTTTGATCCTACAGCCTTGGAAGAACTAAAACTTTACAGGTCCCTAGAAACATTTCTGAAAACAGCTGAATAAAATCCCTGAAGATTGACATAGTGCATGCTCCACTCTGGAAGGAGAGTCCTACCTTAACAAAGAGCTAAAATGTGAAGTAATTGTCTGTGACAATGAGCAAACAGTGGAAAAACAATCAGACTATAGAATCTTACTTTGGTGACAAGGAATATAAAAAAAATACAACTAGAAGAAGACAACAAAATCAAAGCTCCTACAGCCAAAGCCTCCAAGAAAAATATGAATGACCTCAGATCATGGAAAAGCTCAAAAAGGATTTTGAAAATCAAATAAGAGAAGTAGAGCAAAAATTGGGAAGAGAAACGAGAGTGATGCAAGAAAATCATGAAAAATGGGTCAACTACTTGCTAAAGGAGACCTCAAAAAATGCCAAAGAAAATAAACCCTTTAAAAATAGACTAACTTAAATCACAAAAATGATCCAAAAATTCAATGAGGAGAAGAATGTCTTAAAAAGCAGAATTGACCAAATGGAAAAGGAGGTTCAAAAGCTCACTGAAGAAAATAGTTTTTTAAAAATTAGAATAGAGCAGATGGAAGCTAATGACTTTATGAGAAATCAGGAAATTATAAAACAAAACCAAAAGAATGAAAAAATAGAAGACAATATGAAGTATCTCATTGGAAAAACAACTGACCTGGAGAACAAATCCAGGAGAGATCATTTTAAAATTATTCGTCTACCTGAAAACCATGACCAGAAAAAAAAGAGCCTAGACATCATCTTCTAAGAAATTATCAAGGAAAACTTCCCTGATATTCTAGAACCAAAGGGTAAAATAGAAATGGAAACAATACACCAATAATCTTCTGAAAGAGATCCCAAAAGGAAAACTCTTAGGAATATTGTAGCCAAATTCCAGAGTTGTCAGGTCAAGGAGAAAATATTGCAAGCAACCAGAAAGAAGCAATCCCAGTACTGAGGAAACACAATCAAGATAACACAGGATTATCAGCTTCTCCATTAAGGCATTGGAGGGCTTGGAATATGATACTCTGGAGGTCAAAAGAGCTAGGATTAAAACCAAGAATCACCTACCCAACAAAACTTCAGAGTAAAAATGGGCAGTCAATGAAATAGAGGACTTCCAAGCATTCTTGCTGAAAATACTAGAGCTGAATAGAAAATTTGACTTTCAAATACTTGACTCAAGAGAAGTATGCAAAGGTAACTAGGAAAGAGAAATCATAAGAGACTTATTAAAGTTGAACTGTTTATATTCCTATATGGAAAGATGATATTTGTAACTCATGAGACTATTCTCAGTATTAGGGTAGGTAGAGGGAATATATATATATATATATATATATATATATATATATATACACACATACATACACACACACACATATACGTATATATAATATACACAAAATATATGTGTGAGTATATATATTCACACAGAGGGCACAGGGTGAGTTGAATGTGTAGCATTGATATCTAAAATACAAAATTAAGGGGTAAGAGGAAGATATTGGGAGAACGAGAAAGGAAGAAATAGAATGGGGTAAATTATCTATCCCATAAAAGAGGCAAGAAAAAGCTTTTTCAATGGAGAGGAAGAGGTGGGAAGTGAGAGGGAAAGAGTGAACCTTAATCTCATCAGGTTTGACTTAAGGAGGAAACAACATGTACACTCAATTGGATATGAAAATCTGTCTTACCCTACAGGAAAGTAGGGGAAGGAAATAAGAGAGGGGAGATGATAAAAGGGAGCACAGATTGGGGTAGGGGTTAATCAGAAGCAAACATTTTTGAGGAGGGACAGGGTTGAAGGAGAGAATAAAATAAATGGGTGTTGGGATATGATGGAGGGACATATAGTTAGTCTTTCACAACATGACTACTATGAAAGTGTTTTGCATAATTACCTATGTATACATTGTATTGAATTGCATGCCTTTCCAGTGAGAATGAGTGGGGAGGAAAGAAGGGAGAGAATTTGGAAGGCAAGGTTTTAAAAACAAATGTTGAAAATTGTTTTTACATGCAACTGGGAAATTAGATGTACAGTCAGTAAGGTATAGAGATCTATCTTGCCCTACTAGAAGACAGAGGGGAGGGGAATAGGGGAAGAGTGTGGGATGGAAGGGAAGGTAGATGGGGGAAAGGATAACCTGAGTGTACACTCTCTTGGGGTGGGGGTAGGAGAGATATGGGAAGAAAATTTGGAACTCAAAATCTTGTCGAAGTAAATGTTGAAAATTGAAAATAAATTAATTATTAAAAATATTTTTAAAAGAAAATTGAATTTAGAAATTAATCAAAGTGATTTAGAACATTTTATATGACTATTAATAGCTTTAATTACTTCTAAAAGCTGACTATATTTTTTGGATCTGTTGTCAGTTGAGGAATGATTCCTATTTTGATAACTTTGTCTCAATTCCCTATTTATTTAAGAAATGAGGCCTTTATCAGAAAAACTAACTATAAACTATCACCGCCTCAGTCAGTTTCCTGCCTTACTTCTAATTTTGGCTATATTGGTTTTGTTCTTGCAAAACTTTTTAATTTCACATAATCAAAAGTATCCATTTTACTTCCTGAGATCCTCCCTATGTCTTGTTTGGTCACCAACTATCCCTGATTCACAGATCTAGCGACAAATTTTTCCATACTCTCCTAATTTACTTATGATATTATCTTTTATGTCTAATGACTTACTCATTTTGAACTTTTTGTTTGTTTTTGATTTCAACTTCTTTTAGTATATATTATGAAATGTTGGTCTATGCCTAATTTCTAACAAATTACTTTCCAGTTTTCCCAGCAAATTTTGTCAAATGGTGAATTCTTGCTCCCAAAGTTAGAATCTTTGGGTTTATTAAACACTAGATTACTCTGATTATTTACTACTGTGTATTGTGTACTTAATCTATCCCATTGCTCTACCACCACTCTATTTTATGAAAAGGTTTAAAAGTCAACCAAAGGATTTAATATTTGATCCTCAGGATAACAGGGAACCTCTGGAATTAATTGAATAGGACTAAAAAACTGCTGCATTAGAACTGTAGTAGTTAAAATCAGCTAATCACCTAAGTGATTCCTGATTGGTGGGGGAGAAAATTGACCTCATTAGTCAAGAGTTTCAGTGAAAACTGCAGCTTGTCAGTGTCGCTTAAGGTAAAGCAACTCATGCAAACCTTTCTTCTGCCACCTCTGGATTGAGAAGGAAAAGTAGAGGAGACTGCAAGTTTTTAGGTATCCCGGTGCACTGGTTTGTTTTATTGGCCTTTGTGAGTTGTCTAGGTTTGTTTGCCTGACTTAAAGAGTCAACCTGAGCTGAGTTTCAGGGCATTGCTTTCTGATTGGACACCTTAACATTTGGACTGAGCTAGGCTGAGGTGAATAGTACAGAGAATGAGTTTGATAAGCCTAGCAGTTTTCTGTCTTAAAAGCACTGCTATTCACTTGAGGTAACACTTTCTAAATGCCTTTTTCAGGGTGATTGCAAATTGAAAGACCTTGTAAATGTTATGTTTGAGGAGAGGAGAGGGGAATAGGGAATAGGGAATAAGCTTTCATGCAGTGCCTACTCTCTTTATCCACTGCCACCTAGTTACCTAAGAAAAGAGGATTTGACCATCTGAAGAGTGGTGAGGACTAGTTTCATATGGTGCAGGTGCTTCTGAATGGATTAATAACATCTAATCCAGAACCCCAGGATTATGGGTGACTCTAGTCATGAGAGTTTACATCCTTTATGTGCTTTCCTTCCAGGTTCCTAAATGTGTGTGCCCATTTTTCACTATAGACACTGAATATATTGGTGAGACAGGGTGATTCAATTTTATATGCATATGATGATATATTTTATTCTTCATGCAAGGCTTGGATATATTAGTTTCTGTGACATTATTTATTTTGTCTTTTTGTTAAGCAAATATATTTAGGATCTAAAAGTGTAATTATTGTCAGTGGCAATTTGTTCAAAAATGCAAGTGTGCATTACATTGTGAGCAGCTGGTGGTGTGAATGCATTGGGAAGGGCTCCAAAACTAGAGCAGTGAGCTGGGGAAGTGCATTTCTCCCCCTCAACAAGGTTATCTCTGGGACTCTGAGAGAGTTTGAGTGTAACCATGCAGGGATGATCAATCTTTGAGATCACAGACTTGCTAGTGTGAGTGTAGGTTAAAAGGAGTGTAAATGGGCATCTCCATGCCCCATTAGCAAGGGCTAATATATATTGTATGACACTGATGGGTGGCTATTCTACATCATCCATCCATGAAGTCTCACGTTACATTTAGGGATTGTGTGTGGTTTGTTTATATCTTGTTGCCCAAGTGGTGTTGAATGATACAAAAACCTTCCAGACTTCTGTGCCAAACATTAATAGAATCTTATGATTTAAAATGAGAAAGATCTTAGAGATTATCTAGTCCAACCCCCTCATTTGGGAAATCATGAAATTAAGGCAAAGTGAGCTTAAATGACTCACCCAAGGTTGTAAATAAATAGGCCAGGTCCTTAGTTTTAAAATCAATTTTGGTTTCTATTATACCATGCAATTAACTAGTTATCTAACCTAGAATATATTATTTAATCTGTGTAAACCTGTTTTCTCTGCAAACTGAGGGGATTAGATTATTGGACAAGAAGGTACTCAAGGATACCTTCTGATTACAAAATGTTAAAGGCTTTTATGAAAAATAACAGTAGGATGACATTCACTTATGATGTACTTCTATACTTCAGTAGATTCATCCACATCCTATAGCACATCAATGTCAAAATATGGTAGGTCTTTCCATTAATAAAATGCAGCTACCTAATGCCTAATTTTCCCATCAGAAACATTTATTTTATCCTAATCAACTTGTTGGTTGTGTAAGCACACTGTTGTTCAATCCTTTCAGTCATGTTTAACTCTTCATGAACAATGTAATATCAATGTGATATTCACAGTGTCTACAGTAACTATGAATATGCCAGCACAGTTCTAACAGACTTTCCATATAGAAGGCAGAAGAAAAACATTTATTCAAACACCAGAAAGTCAAATCCCAATACCAGAAAACCAAATCCATCATAGTAATGAAGAAATATATAGACAATAACAATACAGCGGACCCTACCATCCCCAAGCCTTTCTTCTGTTAGGTTTCCCACAAACCAGTTTCCTTAAACAAATCATAAACATGATCCCTTAAAAATCACAAACAAGTTCTCCCACTCACACTAGTTGCTGCCTGCTCTCTCTTTCCCAGCTGTGACTTCTCTGATTCACTTCCTGCTCCACCCCTTTCTGCTCCACCTGTTCAGCAAACTCCTTACACCGCAGGCTTTATGTGACTCAGACTTCCATATGACCCAGGAAGGTCACATGGGCCTATTAATGGATGGAAAAGATCTTCCCATTTGAATTACCATTTCACCACATTTGGGATTTTCTTGGAAAAAAAACTAGAGTTGTTTGTCAATTCCTTTTCCAGCTCATTTTATATATGAAGAAACTGAGAAAAATAGGGTAAAGTGACTTGGTCAGGATCACATGGTATTAAGTGTCTGAGATGAGGTTTAAACTGAGGTCTTCCTGACTCCAGGCCCAGCACTCTGTCCCATGTAAACATAACTGCATATTTAATCGGTTAATCCACTTGTACCTGTTAACTTGTTTATGAAATGAGTTGTTAATTTAGTTTGTGAAGTTTCCAATATTAGGCACTGGATAGATGACAGTGGACCCCAAAGTTCTCCTCTGGAAGTATGGCATTTAGTCAATGTATGACTTTTGCAGTTCTTTGGCACTAATTCCATTGGAGTATAGGCCTTTTTAATTTATTTTTTCCTTCTTTTAATACTCTTATAGCTAAAATTTTAGAAAGGTTCTTAAGGTGCACTTGGAGTAAGACCACTTTCCTTCTACTAACACAGTTCTATTTCAGGTCATTTTTACTGCTTGAGAAATTAGATAATTTCAGTTTTCCTGAAGCAATCTTACTCTAAGTTACATTAACTACCCTGAAAAAAAATTAATTTGCAAAACAAAATTCCAAACTATTAACTCAAGTGAAGAATATACCTGTCTAGTTATTGGCTATGTGATTTTCCATTATATGGAACACACAAATAGCCTGTTATCTATGAAAATAAATTGGGAGTCAGAAGGTTGTATGAGCATCAAACCACAGGCAAATAAAGTTAGGTAGTTATGAGATGTTTCCTTCACACTGTGATAGAGCATGGATAACCATTCATTCATTTATTCCTGCACACATGTGAACATTTATTAAGTTTCTGGGACAGATACAAAAATGAAATGGCATTATTCCTATCCTCATATAGCTTACAGTCTCACACAGGGATATGACACATAATTTACTACAATACAAAATTACATAAAAATACTTTACCAGAAGGAAAAGGCTATTGTAGACCTGGATGAGGGTGGAGGGAGAGAAATGACAAACTATTTAAACTGGACTTCAAAGGAATGAGTAAAAATTTAGTAAGTAGGACTGTACCTGGTAGAGGACATTACATGTAGATTATAACAGAAAGGTGCATTTTACTATGGAGTTTACTTTCCTAGAGGTCAGAATACTCACATGTGCTAAGTTCAGTCTCTCTTTTTTTTGGATGAATATTGATATATTCTAGCTTTTCGACTGTCTTTTTACTAGGCTCATTGTATGTCTCCAATTCAATTGATTAAGCATACGGAATTCTTATTTAATCCCTTTTAATAATTCAATTTGAGGATCAAAAGAAATCTTAAAGTGTACTGGTAGTTTATAGCATGAATGTAAGGGAAAGAAAATATCCATTTATTAAAAAATTACTTTTTAAAAAAGTACCATGTGCCAGGCATTGGTATAACCATTATATAGCTATTATCTCAGGTGATTTTCATAAGAACTCTGTGAGGTAGGTCTATTATGATCCCCATTTTGGGGGGTCAGGAAACAGAGATAGACAAAAGAGTGTCATAGTTATTAAGTGAATTTGAACTCAGGTTTTCTGGACTCCAGGCTTAGTGGACTGGGGCACCAAGCTGCCTCTAACACAAATAAGTGAATACAAAGTCATTTTCAGAGGGAGAAAAAACATTAACAACTAGGAGTGGAAATAAGGAAAGACCTTACAACGGAGACAGGAGGGTGTATCTGAAGTGAATCTTAAAAGAAAATAATGATTCTGATAAGGGAGTATATTCCAGATATGGAGAAATTGTTTTGGCAGTTGTTTGGTGGATGGATTGGATAAGGGGCAACATGAAAGTAGAATTATTGAGGTGAGTGGTGAGTGAGAGCTTGTATGAGGGTGGTGTCATTGTATATATAGAGAAGAAGATAAATGGAAAACATATGGGTGAGGTAGGATCAATAGGAATTAGAAACAAATAAATAAATTAGAAATGTGTGTGTGTGTGTGTGTGTGTGTGTGTGTGTGAAGGAAATGAAGGTGAAGGAAAGGGGAAAGACTGGAATAAAGGATCACTCTGAAGTTCCAAACCTGGGTAATTATGAGCATGGTAATGCCCTCAGAGAAAAAAAAGTGAAGTTTGGAGGAAGAACAGCTTTGTGGAGAAACATGATGAATTTCATTTTGGATAAGTTGAGGTTATTAAATTTGTTAAAGTTTTTTTCTATTTTATGTTTAGTTATTGATTTTTTAGTTTTCAACATTCATTTACACAAAATTTTGAGTTCCTGATTTTCTCTCCATCTCTCCCCTCCCCACCCCAAAACACCATGCATTTTGATTATCCCTTACCCCAATCTGCCCTCCCTTCTATCACAACCCTCCCTTCCTTTATCCCCATCTTCTCTCTTTTCTTTTAGGGTAAGATAGACTTCTATATCCTGTTACCTCTATTTTTGTTTCCCAGTTGCATGCAAAAACAATTCTCAACAATCGTTCCTAAAACTTTGAGTTCCAACTTCTCTCCCTTCCTCCCTCCCCATCCATCCCCACTGAGAAGGCAAGCAATTCAATATAGGCTATGTATATATAGTTTTACAAAAGACTTCCGTAATAGTCATGTTGTGTAAGACTATGTTTCCCTCCATCCTATCCTGTCCCCCATTAATTCTGTTCTCTCTTTTGACCTTGTCCATCCCCAAAAGTGTTTACTTCTAATTACTCTCTCCTCCCATTTACTCTCCCTTCTATCATGCCCCCATCCCATTTATACCCTTCTCACCTACTTTGCTGTAATATAAGATAGATTTTCATGCCAAATTGAGTGTGCATGTTACTCTCTTCTTAAGCCAAACGTGATGAGAGTAAGTTCCACTTTTTCCCTCTTACTTCTCCACTTTTTCCCTCCATTGAAAAAGCTTTTTCTTGCCTCTCTTATGAGAGATAATTTGCCCCATTCCATTTATCCTGTTTTCCTCCCCATATATTCCTCTCACCCCTTAATTTTTTTTAGATATCATCCCTTCTTATTCAATTCACCCTGTGCCATCTGTCTATGTGTGTGTATGTGTGTGTGTGTGTGTGTGTGTGTGTGTAATCCCTTCAACTTCTCAAATACTGAGAAAAGTTTCAAGAGTTACAAATATTATCTTTCCATGTAGAAATGTAAACAGTTCAACTTTAATAAGTCCCTTATGATTTCTCTTTCCTGTTTACCTTTTCTTGTGTTTGAGAATCAAATTTTCTATTCATCTCTGGTGTTTTCATCCAGAATGCTTGAAAGTCCTCTATTTCATTGAATGACCGTTTTTCTCCTGAAGGATTATATTCAGTTTTGCTGGGTAGGTGATCCTTGCTTTTAATCCTAATTCCTTTGACTTATGAAATATCATATTCCAAGACCTTTGATTCCTTAATGTAGAAGCTACTAGATCTTGGGTTATCCTGATTGTATTTCCACAATACTCAATTTTTTTTTCTAGGTGCTTGCAATATTTTCTCCTTGACTTGGGAACTCTGGAATTTGGCTACAATATTCCTAGGAGTTTTTCTTTTTGGATCTATTTCAGGAAATGATTGACAGATTCTTTCAATATTTATTTTGTCCTCTGTTTCTAGAATATCAGGGTGGTTTTCTTTGATAATTTCATGAAAGATGATATCTAGGCTCTTTTTTGATCATGGCTTTCAGGTAGTCCCATAATTTTTAAATTGTTTCTCCTGGATCTATTTTCCAGATCAGCTGTCTTTCCAATGAGGTATTTCACATTGTCTTCTATTTTTTCATTCTTTTGGTTTTGTTTTGTAATTTCTTGTTTTTTCATAAAGTCATTATCTTCCACCTGCTCCATTCTAATTTTTTAAAAATGATTTTTTTCCAGTGAGTTTTTGAACCTCCTTTTCAATTTGGTTAATTCTGCTTTTTAAAGCATTCTTCTCCTCATTGGCTTTTTGGGCCTCTTTTGCCATTTGAATTAATCTATCTTTAAAGGTGTCATTTTCTGGGTGTCTCCCTTAGTAAGCTGTTGACTCACTTTTCATGATTTTCTTGTGTCTCTTTCCAATTTTTCTTCTACCACTCTTATTTGATTTTCAAAATCCTTTTTGAGTTCTTCCATGGCCTGATACCAGTGCATATTTTTTTTTGAGGTTTTGGATGCAGAAGCCTTGACTTTTATGTCTTCCTCTGATGGTATTCATTGTTCTTCCTCACCTGAAAGGATGGAAGAAAATACCTGTTCACCAAGAAAGTAGTCTTCTATAGTCTTATTTTTTCCCTTTTTTTGGATATTTTCCCAGCCAGTTACTTGACTTTTGAGTCCTTTGTCAAGAGAACATACATTCTGGGGACCTATAAATTCTCAGTTCCTCTAAGTTGGCACAATCAAGGGAGAAGAGTTTCCTCCTTTTTTGGCCTACACTCTGGTTGGGGAGCAACCACAAGCCTTTCTGCCCAGGATCTGTGAGTAGGATTCCCTCTCTAGAACTCTACCAGCTCCACCAGCCAATGCTTCTCCTCACCCCAGGACTGCCAGTCAGGGCTGAGACGCAGATCAGCAGCCCAATTCCCACAGGGTCTTTAGGCTGACAGCTCCAAAAAATGGATGCTGCTGCTGCTGTGGCTGCTGCTGGCAGGACCACACCCAATTTTCTTCTCACTCAGGTGAAAGAGCTTTCTCAGTGACCTTTGAAGCTGTGCTTGGCATTTGTGGGTTGAGCAGTCTGCGAACCACAGCTGCTACCCTGAACATGGCTCCAGTCCTGTCCAAGCCGCACCATGTTGTCAAGGCTGGACTGTGCTCTGTAGGCTGTGCTCTGCAGGCTGTGCTCTGCCCTGAGCCTGGTGCAACAGACCTTTCCTATTGGCCTTCCAGATTGTCTTGGACTGGAAATTTCTTTCACTCTGTCATTTTATGATTTCTGCTGCTCTAGAATTTATTTAGAGTCATTTTTTACAAATATTTTATAGGTTATACAGGAGAGTTTCTACAGGTCTACTCTACCATCTTGACTTTAAGTTGTCAATGGGATATTTGTTAGAGAAGTCCAACAGGCAGTTGATGTTATAAGA
Organism: Potorous gilbertii; assembly: GCA_028658325.1. Taxonomy (NCBI): domain Eukaryota; kingdom Metazoa; phylum Chordata; class Mammalia; order Diprotodontia; family Potoroidae; genus Potorous; species Potorous gilbertii. Next base: position 248,544,535 of record CM053771.1, on the reverse strand, counting down.
CTGAAGTTCAGAAAAGAGACTAGGGTTAGATACTTCAATATAGTAGACACTGAAGCTATGGGAACTGAAGAATTCCCTTTGAGACCTATGGTAGTATGGTAAAAAGAAGAGGGTCCAGGGCAGTGTCTAAAGCATGGATTCTTAATGTGTGTGTGTGTGTGTGTGTGTGTGTGTGTGTGTGTGTGCTATGAACTCCTTGGCAGTATGTTAAAGTCCATGGAACTTTTCTTGGCATAATGTTTTAAAATATATAGGATTACAAAGGAAACCAAATATATTGCAACACAGTTATGCATACACACACACACACACACATCTCCACAGACTCTAAAAATGCCTATACTTAATAACTGAGGGATGGATAGTAAACTTGCAAAGGTGACTGAAAATGGATAGTAGAGAAAAGAATCAGGACAGAGTAATGTTATGGAAATCAAAGGAGATTGGAATATCCAAGAGAAGAAATTGGCTAATTGAGGAGTCAAGACATAGGGAAATATTGAGGAATTCAAGAAAGAAGAAATGATCACTGGGCCAAGCTCCTGTAGGAGATGGGATCAAGGATATAAATAAAAGGTTTGGCTTTGGAAAGACTAAGAATCACCCCTTCCCATAAGTTGAAGGCAAAGGAGGAAGAGGATGTATTGGAATTTTAAGCGATAGAGGAGAGATGAGGATGCTCATGACTTATTCCTTCAATTTTCTCAGTACAACATAAGACAAAGTCATTTGTTAAGAGAGAAAAGTTAGACTGGCATGAGGAGCTTGATTAGAGAAAAAAGATTTGAAACGTTGACTGAGTAGAATAGGATAGCATCAATAAAAGAAGAATAAAAGTCATTATATGGCAATTATACAGAAATGAATATTTGAGATTAGATAAATTGAAACTGTAGTGGATCCAGTCAGTAGGGCTATGTAGCTCCTCCAGTGCAAGAGCAGAAATGAAGGGTGAGGAAGATTCAGTGTTGAGATTTGTTGGGGCTTAGATGGTAGTTAGGATAAGATAGCAAGGGATAGCAAGATCACAGAGGAGGCATAATCATGGTCACTGTTATTGATCCACCTTCGTGGGGGGTAGTAATGGAATTATTTCAGCCATTATGAGGAAAGTAGTTTGATGAACTGGAAGGCCAAGTTCTTCAAGGTGATATCAAAATGTATATTCAAGTTTCCATGTTTCAGGATTGTGTGGAGAGAAAGATTGAGCTCCTTTGGAAAGTCAGGAGAGTGATCTGGAAACTATCATGCATTACAACAACCAAGATATAGATAGGAGGGGTAGCAAAAGATGGAGTGAAACTTAAAGAAGAGGTTGTAAGGGATAGTGGCAGAAGGGCAACCTGAAAATGCTGGTGGGGAACATGAACCTATTCTTGTTTTCTACTTGTCCAGCATTTTTGGCAAGAATGAGACAAGGTATAAACTGTATTGCATCATGACAAAAGAGGTTCACAATTCTTTGAATTGTGTAAGATGGAAAGAATTTGAGACAAATATATTTACAATTAGGTAAAGTTTATTAATGCAGGGTGGTGCTTTTCAAGAATATGATGTAATAGAAGGGAAAAGAAGAATGTGAATGAAGAATAGGGAGGTCAAGGGATTAAAAAATACAGGGAAAGGTAGCAGAGGGACAAGAATTCTAGTAGAGGGTAATTGTAAGTCATAGAGTCAAGGAGAGCAAGAAGTAAGAATTCATTAGCCACAGAGCAAAGAAAGATTTACTTCTACCATCTAGCTGAATGAATTGTCCCTCCAAATACCAGGAAGACATGGGTTCAGGAGGCAGGTGGATATAGAAGCAGATTCTGTTTGGGAACCTAGTTTTTAGTAAACATTTGATAGTTGAATCCTTTGGGATGAACTCAGTGTCAGATCTATAGCCTCATCCCAGCTGACAAGAGATAAGGCACATGCAGAAGACTCTTCAGAAGATGCCCAATTTCTGAGTACCTGGAAGTGCAGCCTCCAAAGTATGTTCATTTCTTTCTGCTAGTGTGAACATTCTTGACCGTCTTCAGATTCTCAGGTTTTACATTACTTGCTCCTAAAGTCCAGCCATCTGTGCTTGCTGAAAGCACAAAGTGAATTTGTTAACTAGGAATATTTACTGACTTCTAGGTCATGTGTTAAACAAGAGAGGGAGCTAGACATTTCTTCCCAGTACCCTCTAACTCTCAAAAAACAAACAAAAACTCACCCCAAACTCAAAAAAGGTAGATAAATTAGTTGTTTCTACAGGGTAAGAAAGTCAGAAATCAACTAAGGTTGAGCAGCAAGCCAACAGGTTTATGAAACAACAGTGGAGAACCCCAAACCCTTATCCCACCAGCTTCCATGCTGTAGGACAGTGCATGAAGAACTCTGTGGTCTTGTGTTTTGGGTATACCCTTGGTAATTTTTCTGCTGCTATGGCCTCTGCTGGTAAAATCCACCCCTGTTCACCACATTGTCCTCTTACAGCAAAAAGTGAACTTCAACTCTGACAGCTATGTGAGAATTGAGGGAATGGTAGAGGGGACATTCCTTTTTTACTGGAGCCACTCCTGTGGCAGGGAAGCCCAAACCTCAGATTCTTTGTTGAGAACACCCACTCCCCACATCCCAATCCTGAAAAAAGGCAGAAAACTGTCAAAACATAGAGAACCAATGACTGCAGGGAACTAGGGCAGAAGGTACATTGGGCCTGATTGACAGGGAATGAATTTCATCTGAGGCCTATCCCGGTGTTCCAGAAGGAAATGGATCAAATACCCAGGCTGTTCCTCTCATAGAGTCAGGAAAACATAACATAAAGGTTAAAAAAAAGAAAATATAGAATTCAACAAATTGTTTGAGAAAAAGATAAAAGATTAAAAAAAGAGCTTTCTCAATGGGATTTCTAAACACACACACACACACACACACACACACACACACACACACATACATATTTCCCAATACCCATGACACTTCAGAAAACTGACAATGCATTTGCAAATAAATGTAAAATGGCAGAAATCATAAACAATCTTTTATAGGACATAAACCAATAAAAATATTCACCAGTTCATGGAAATCAAAGAAATGACATACATTTAAAAACAAACCTCAAAATAATGAGTAGACCTGAGAGCAAATGATAGAAACAATATTGATGTGGAAAAATGATGATAATGACAAAATACACCAAAATTTATGAGATGCAGATAAAATGATTTTTGTAAACATTTGCAAAATTGAAATTAGCAATGAAAAGAATTTGCACTGAAAATTTAGAAACACAATGAGAAAAGTAAAATAAGCACAACAATCTGAAATTCAGAGGAGAAACAAATTAGAAATCAAAAAGACCATAGAGCTGATCAAATAGAACATAGCTTCTTTGAAAAAGACTAATAAAATTGATAAACTTTTAGCCAACCATATTGAAAAGAGGGTAGAAAATGAAATCAGTAAAATAACAAGTGAACAAAGTGAAAACTGAAGAGATTTTTAAAAGATTATAAGAACCTACTACACATAGCTGAAAAAAGAGAAATGGAGTATTACTTTCAAAAATATAAAAACACAAAATAGATTTTAAATGATCTCATATCTTAAAAGCAAATTTAACTACATGTAAAAAAAAGTAACAACTAGAGATTAAAACTGCCATATCTGAATGGGTTCACAAGAGAATTTTATCAAACTTTAAAAGAAAATTTAGTACCAACACAAGATAAAGTATTCAAAAAATGAGAAAGAAAGCATTCTATAAGATTCCTTTTATGAGACAAATACACCCCTAATATGAGTCCTAATAGGAACTTTGTGAATACTAATGCATACAAGGAAGGATACAGATCAATATTATTAATGATTGTAAATCCAAAAAGTATAAACAAAATCCTCTGCTAAAGTTCATTCAAGAAATTATCCATTGTTATCAATGTGGATTTATTTTTTAAAATTAATTAATCTATTTGTTTTCAGTATTCTGCAATCACTTCCATATATCTTAGAATTCCCCTCCCCCTTCCATTTTCCCTCCCCGAGATGGCGTGTAGTCTTATATAGGTTCTACACATACATTCTTATTAAATACGTTTTCACCTTATGTTGCATAGAAAAATTAAAATGGATGGGAGAAACCATAAAACAAAACAAAACGTAACACAAGAGAAAATGGTCTGCTTCATCCTGTGATCCAATTCCATTATTCTTTGGATGTGGAAGGCATTTTGCCTCTGAGAGTGCACTGGGAATTTTTAGATTCTTGCACTGCTGTGAAGGACTAAGTCTACCAGAACAATTCTTCCCACACTGTGGTTGTTGCTGTATACGAAGTTCTCCTGGTTCTGCTCCTTTCACTCAGCATCAGTTCATATAAATCCTTCCAGGCCTCTCGGAAGTCTTCCTGCTCATCATTTCTCATAGCACAATAGTATTCCGTTATATTCATATACCACAGCTTGTTCAGTAATTTCCCCATTGATGGACATCCCCTTGATTTCCATTTCCTGATCACCAAAAAGAGAGCTGCTATAAATATTTTTGTACATGTGGGACCGTTTCCCAGTTTTATGATCTCTTTGGGATACAGTCCTAGAAGAAATATTACTGGGACAAAGGGTGTGCACATTTTTGTAGCCCTTTGGGCATAGTTCCAAACCATTCTCCAGAATGGTTGGATCAGCTCACAGCTCCACTAACAATGAATTAGTGTTCCAACTCTCCCACATCCTCTCCAACGTTTATCATCTTACTGTTTTGTCATGTTAGCCAATCTGGTAGATGTGATGTGGTACCTCAGAATTGTTTTGATTTGCATCTCTCTAATCAATAGTGATATAGAACATTTTTTCATATGACTGTAAGTTTTAATTTGTTCCTCAGAAAACTGCCTGTTCATGTCCTTTGACCATTTATCAATTAGGGAATATCAATGTGGATATATACTATGGATAAAAGGATGGCTCAACATTAGGAAAAGAATCAATATAGTCATATTAAAAGCAAAAACGTCAAAACCATGAATATCTCAATGAACTTAAAATAATCCTTTGACAAAGCACAACACACATTCACACTAAAAACACTATAAAGTATAGGAATAGAGGAATATTTTAAAATATTTAACACTTAAATGTTTGTATTTAAAAATATAATGTAATATTATAATATAATATAATATAAACCATCTATCTAGAATCAAAAATGAGCATCATATGCTTTGCCAGTGTACACAGTAGTAAAGCAAACAAGCAAGCTCTTTATCCCCACTATTATTTGACATGATTCTAGAATATAATGATATAATTATTATAATATAATAATTATACTATTATATAATATAGAATATAATAATTCTAGCAACAATCATGACAAGAGAAATTAAAGACATAAAGATAGATGAAGAAGAAAAACTAACCTATTTACTGAGAATGTGATGAACTAACTAGAAAATACTAGTGAATCAGCAAAGATACTAAAAGAAACAATGCCTTCTGCAAATTTGAAACGTACAAAATAAAGCCCCGGAGAAATAGTAATGCCATGTAATAATAACAAAGTTTTTGAGATGGTAGTAGAAAAGGAAAGTCCATTCTGAATAATTACAAAATATCTAAATCTACCAAAGCACATAAAATACTTGTCTAGATATTCAGTAACAAAATGCTTCTTAAAGATCTAAAGAGCAACTTAAATAATTGAAGGAATTTTCAATGCTCATGACTGTGGCGTGACAATACAATAAAAATTACAATATGACCTAAGCTATTTTGTAATTTTAATGCTATATTAATCAAATTATCTAATGTATACTTTGCAAAATTCCATAAAAAGTAACAAATTATACATACACATATACATATATATGTATATACAATTGTCCCTAGGTCTTAGACACCAATTTCTTATCTTTTAAAGCTGATACAAAGATTCCCCTCCATTTATCCTCCTCTTCCTCCTCCTCCTCCTCCTCTTCTTTTCCTTGTTCTTGTTTTTTTCTGTCATCATCATCATCATCTTCTTCTTTTCCTTCTCTATATATGTACATAATATCTGTATATGAATGTATTTCTATGTATATGTAAAACAAAAATAATTCCCCAATAAATAAGTGCTTGAACACATGAAGAAACAGTTCTGAAAAGAGTTGCAAATTATTGAAAAGTATATTAAAGAATGCTCCAAATCAATAATGAGAAGGAAAATGAAAATTAAAGTAACACTGAAGTTTTACCTCCCATACAGAAAATTGGCAAAAGTGAAAAAAAAAGATGGGCATAACCAATATTAAAGTGATTGTGAGAAGACAGGTATATTACAGCATTGTTGGTACATCTTTGTTATTTTTGTCTTTCTTCAGTTGGTTCAGTTATATCCGATTCTTCACGGTCCCATTTGAGGTTTTCTTGGTAGAGATACTGGAGTGGTTTGCCATTTTCTTCTCCAGCTCATTTTATATACAGAAACTGAGGCAAACAGGGTTAAGTGACTTGCCCAGGATCACACAGCTAGTAAGTGCCTGAACCCAGGTTTGAACTCAGATCTTCCTGACTTCAGGCCCAGTACTCTACCCGATGAACCATCTGGTTGCCTTTGTTGGTAGATCTGTGAATTGATAAAATCATTTTGGAAAGCAATTGACATTATTCCAATAAAGTTACTATAATGTCCATATACTTTGACCCAGAAATTCTAGTACTAGACTCATGCTTCAGAGAAATAATTGATAAGAGAAAAATCTTTATATATACCAAGTTATTATAGTAGTAGTCTTTGTGATAGCAAAGAATTGGAAACAAAGTATAAGCTCATCATTTGCAGAATGGCTAAATAAATTGTGTTACATGAATATAAAGGAATATTACTATGTGTTGTAAGAAATTTTAAAAAAGCATGATGAATATAGAGAATGATTGAAAGATCTATATGAACTGATATATAGTGAAATAAGTAGAGCTAAGGGAAAAAAATACATGATATCTACAGTTAAATGAACAATCATGGCTCCAAAGAAGACACATGAGAAGACATTCCAACCTTGCTCATTTACAGAGATGGGAAGTCAACAGATATAGTTTATCACATCTATTTTTAAAATATTTTGATGTATTGTTCAGTTATGATGATTTTTATACTTCCTTTCCTTTAAAATTTTATTTCTTCTATGAAATGGCTCTCTGGGAAAGGGTTGGAAATGGATAATGAGAAAAATTTTGGTTATGTTAAAAAATTAATAAAAATTATTTTGAAAGGAAAATTAATGTTGCAAAATAACTAAGGACAAACTTTGCTCCAAAAAAGAAATATGAGAGTATACCTCATTCTCCTCCTTTATAGGGTTGGCAGGATCATTGGTGTAGTACATTGGTTAGATTTTTTTCATTTCATTTATTAGCTTTGTTGAATTTTTTCTCTTCTCCCTCTTTTATTTTTTTTCTAAAATATATCTTTCAAAAAATGAGAGATGACCTTCTGGTAGTTTAATGGAAAAGGATATATAGGAAAAAATCTAGGAGATACAAACATTTTATATTTGCATATATAATCTATCAAATATACAAAACAAAATATTTTAATAAAAATCTGTTTAATCACTGAGGCTATCTCAAATGAATGAGAAAATTCATTCAGTTAGATAATTCACTGAAAAATGTATATCAAGGTTTATTTTTTGGATTGCATTAGATACACACACACACACACACAGACACATACACACACACACACACACACACACACACACCCTCCCTAAATTAATCCCTCTTCCAAATTTCCCTACTTTTGAAAGTATCAGAACAGCCTCCTAGTACCCTAGGTTCACAACCCAGAACTTCTCCTTATCTCTTACCCCTAATATTCAATTTGTTGCCAAGAACTGTCAATTTCACCTTTGTAACATCTCTCAAACAATGCCCCTTTCTCTCTTCTGATACTACTACTGTCCTGGTGCGGGCCCTCATTACCTTCCTGGATTATTACAATAAGCCTGCTTGTTGGTCTGCCTATCTTAAGTCTCTCCCCACTCTAATACAACTTCCATTCAGCTGCCAATGTGATTTTCCTAAAGCACAGGTTCAACTATGTCACCACCCCACTCAAAGATCTCCAGTGGCTCCCTTTCACCTCCCGGATCATGTACAAAATACTCTGGTGTTCAAAGCTCTATTTAATCTATTCCATGCTCCCACATTTCCAGTTTTTTTGCACCTTACACTATTCTACATATGCTTTCATCTGGTCTCCTTGCTGTGGCATGAAAAAGATATTCCATCTCTTGGTTCCAGGAGTTTTCTGGGACTTTCTCCTGTGCCTGGAATGCTCTTCCTCCTCATTGATGCCTCTTGGTTTCCCTGGCTTCCATCAAGTCCTACTTCTGACTTACCACAAGTCAATCCCTAGCAATTCTAGCGCCTTCTCTCTGTTAATTATTTCCTGTTTACCCTGCTTATAACTTGTTTGTACACATTTGTTTGCTTGTGTTCTTATCCTTTAGATTGTGGGCTCCAGGACAGGGACTGTCTTGTGGCTTTCTTTGTATAATGAGCTCTTAGCAGTGTATCTGGCACATAGCAGGCACTTAATGAGTCCTTATTGACTGACACATAAACACACATACAGTTTGTGTGACTCAAATTTTCAATGTGTGTGTGTGTGTGTGCGTGTGCGTGTGTGTTACTGCATTCCTATCTAGAATCATACAACTATAAAGCTAGGACTAGAATTGACTTTGAATACCCTGTCATCCAACTCCTTTGAGGGAACTAAAATCTGAGAAATTAAGGGTCTTGTTCAGAATTGTCCGTGGTAGTATAACACTCAGTATTTGGACCTCTATCTTATGGCTTCACAGCCAGGGTTCTTTCCAATATGCCAATATGTGTTTGAAATTTGTCCTTTAGTTTTGTTAATTTGTTTATCAGTTTTTTTGTCATGCATCGGAGAAGATTATTTTTTTCGGAAAAGGTTCTTCCACATCATATTCTGAATCTGAGACTTTAGGGATTTCCTGAAATACTGATCTCTGAAGCTCCACTCAATCCATGACAGAGACAAATTCACCACACTGTCTGAGTATTAATGGCACTTTGTCCAATCTCTCCACACTTTGAAGATGACTATAACATCAAATTCTTGACTTCTTAGAGGCATTTATCTCACCTTTAGAGACTATTAGGTGTGTTATTTTATTTCATTTTTAGAGCAAAAGAAGATCAATTTGCAACTCTATTAAATCATTTCTCTCTTTTATTTATTAAAATGACTGTGAATTTAGTGTTTATGAAAAGTGTCAGATTGATGACTCTGTAGTCTGAAATGCTCTAGCAAGCCACAGAAAGGAAATGGAAACCTTTCTCTCACTTCCTGCCAAAAATCTTTGACCCAAACCTGGAAGGCACAGTTTTAAAAAGGAAAGGATGATTCTTGGTCTCTAGTCATTCACTCTGAAATTTCCTTGAAAACCTCAAACAGGAAGAAAAATACAGAACTAAAATAAAAGAAAAGTGTTTCCTCCTTCAGACTGTTAATAATTAATAGAGAAAAAACTTGTGGAGAAATCCTTTCCCTCCCACCCTGTGACTATAGATCACCTTTAATTTGGGGGGAAAGGTGGATTAATTAAATCTTTAAGACAATTTATTATTAGTAAAATGAGACAAGCTTGTGAGAGTACAAAGAAGATAAGGAAAATCTTCAAATAAGAATAATCCAAACCATCAGCTTGAGATAAGCTTCCTGGTTTTTTTCTATATCATGTCAAGACTCATGTTTTGTTTTTTTTTTTGATTCATCCATGGATTTTAAATGACATTTCTATTCAGTGCTTGAATCTTAGAATGTCAGAGCTAAGAGGTACCTTGAATATCATCTATTCAAACTCATTCATTTTACAGATGAGGAAACTAAAACTCAACAGGGTAAAATAACCTACCTAGGCATATAGAAAGTAAGGCATAGAGCCAGTATTAACAGTCCAGTTCTACAGAACCATCCTCTTTTCACTGAATCATGAAAAGTTAAAAAATATCAGCCACTCTTTTGTGTGTACATTTTTATATGTGTGTGTATACATATACATATATATGTATATGTATGTATGTATATGTATGTTACATAATGCTAAGATCCAGCTACTTAGAAAATCCAGAGGTTTTGTCATCATTAGAAACAGACCATGAATAGAATGACTATGTCTGTGTAGTCCAGTAAGCAGGTGGCTGCTGCATTTTCAGTAATACCAAGGGGTGGTAGAGCATTTCAAAAAAAGAACTATGATAATCAAGCCCTAGAGTCACAAGAGAATGTGTTGCTTTTGTAAGATAGTCAGCTAAATAAAGCAATCTGTGTGCAGCTGATCTTTCTGTTTCTGTGTGTGTGTGTATGTGTGTGTGTGTATGTGTGTGTGTGCACGCGTGCGTACACATTTGGTCTGCTCTTTAAAATAATTTTTGTTAGAAAGTGTTGGTGGAATCTCAATCTATAGACTTTGGGTTAGCTGACTGTTTCTGAAAAGACCCTTATAATGAGAATGGAGTGATGGACTTTACAAGATGATACCCTAGCAAGATTTTTGTCCTACTGAAAAATTCCTGAGATTGTTGATGTATAAATAGTATTTGAAGTAATCCAAGTCAAGTGGGATGGCAGCTCACTTCTTTATTCAAGGATCATAAAGAATCTTGTTTCAGTTTTCCATTCTCTCTGCTTCTATAGCCTCAAACTTTTGGATAACACCATCTATAATTAAGATGACATGAAAACCATTCCATTTCCTGTCTTCTCCCCCTCATATCCTGTCTTGCTGCATGTACCTGAAGAGCTTACCTGTTCTTTCTAGGCTTTATTTTGTTTCATCATCTAGATATTTAGAGTACCTTTCAAATATAAAATTTTATGATTCAAGTAGTATATATAAATAACAACTATGTGATGTGTTACATAGAAAGATGAAGAAGTTTCTCTTCTGGATATTTTAAAAAAACAGGACAGAAAACCATCATTCTAAGATAGTATAGTTATGCCCTCATTAAGAGGCAATGGGAATATATTGGATGATTTCCTTCTTTTAAAGATTGGATAATTTCCTTCTTTTAAAAAAAATGAGACTTTTATTGATTTTTTATATCTTCTACATTTCCAGGAATCCCTTCTCTTCCACTTCCAAAAGAGCCATCCCTTATAATAAAGAATAAAAAAGATGGGAAAAAACTGATCAGTTAAACTAATCAACATATTAAAAATAATTTATACATACATAAATATATGTACGTAATCTTTCACATCCAAAGCTCATCACTATACAAAGAAATAGAAGAAAGTACCTTCTCATATTGTTTGCATCTACATTTGGGCAAAACTCAATTTATATTGAGCTTGTAATTTCTCCATTGAAAACTCCAAGTTCTGCCTTATATTTATTCTTATTTTCTTTTTTTTATGTATTGCATTTATATTTTGAACAATGCTGGATGGAGCAAGTAGGAGAATTGAGACTGAAATATAAGCTCTTTGACTGCATATTTGTAATTCTTTTTACTACACTATTGTATGCAATTGTATTTGATATGTGTGCTTGTAAGGACATCATAATACCTATTTTAGTTGGTGATTAAAACAATGAGTTTTTAGAACTCCTTTCCTTCCATTTTTCTGTACTACTTTCTTCAGGGGTCTGCTAGAGAAAATCTCTTAGTGACTTTTCCCAAGATCTTAAGGCAGAAAGGCCATTATTACTCATAATCATATTATAAAAGTTGGGTATGAGCTATATTCACATTTCTATATATGTGAATTTCTCTCTATGAATATTTCCACATATATGAATAAAGCATATGATTTCGGCTATCTTTTCTTCTTTTCAATAGAGGAATTCATGTTTCACCGATAGATTCAGTAATAGAGCTAACTTCTCTCAGGAAATGTGTATACTTCTTTCAAGTACACACAGCAAGTCATGCTATGGGGGGAAAGGGGGAGGAGAAGACAGGAAATAGGATGGTTTTCATGTCATCTTAATTATAGATGGGGTAATCCAAAATCTTGAAGCTATGGAATAGAGGAAAATGGAGAACTGGAACAAGATTCTTTATGACCTTTGAATAAAGAAGTGAGTTGCCATCTTACTTGATCTAGATCTCCTTTCCTATATCAGGGATTCTTAACCATTTTCATGTCAAAAATCCCTTTGGTTTGTAAAACATATGGATCCCTTCTCAGAATAATGTTTTTAAGCATATAAAATAAAATACACATGGTTAAAAAAGGAAATAAATTATATGAAATGTTGTTAAGGCAACTAGGTAGGGCAGTGGATAGACCATTTGGTCTGGAGTCAAGAAGACCTGAGTTCAAATCCATCCTCAGATTCTTACTATATGACCTTAGTGAAGGTGCTTAACTTCTATTTGCTTCAATTTTTCTCACCAGTAAAATGGGAATCATAATCAAACTTACCTCCTAGGATTATTGAGGATCAAATTAGATAATATTTGTAAAGTTCTTAGCAGAATGCCTTATACATTGTAGCTGCTATCTAAATGCTAAGTACTACTATTAGTATTACCACTACTACTACTACTGCTGCTGCTGCTGCTGCTGCTATTAAAATATACATTAAAAATTTATGGATCTTAGATTAGGAGTCTTTTTTATACATTAGGTAAGGCACAAACACCTGCTCTCCAAAGGTCTTTGCTACTGTCACATGGCAATATACTCTATCATGTGTAGATTTCAAATGGAAGAATACATATACATACATAAACACATACATAAATGTATGTATATATATATATTTTTTTCTACAGATGCTCCTTTTTGTGAGTGATATTGTCCTCGTTGTATCTAATCTCAGAATACCATAGAACCTTCTAAATGAGATCTAAGGCTACTAAAAAGACTGGCCTAATAATCCACACAAGAAAAAAACCCAACGACAATCAGATAAGGAGTATCTATTGTCCAGAGGATGACATGCTGTGGAATGGGCAGCTCATTGAGTTAGTTCATCACCATATGTATCTTGTAGAAGCACTGCAGATGGCTAATGAGCTAGACCAGGAATTGTATAGAAGGAAAAGAGATTTGGATTGATTACATTTGGGAAATTACACAGCAATTTCAACCATCCAAGCTACTTCCTGACATACAAAAAACTCCCACATCTTATTAAGACCAACATTATTCCAATGAGTATATCTAGCTACAAATTTTGGAAAAACCATATTCTGGAGAATCAAAATTCAAGAGAACCAAAACAATCCTATGGAGAAATTCATGGTGGTGTCAGTTATGTCCAACTCTTCATGGCCCCATTTGGGGTTTTCTTGGTAAAGATACTAGAGTGGCTTACCATTTCCTTCTCTAGATCGTTTTACAGATAACGAACTGAGGCAAACAGGGTTAAGTGACCTGACCAGCTAATAAATGCCCAAGACCGGATTTGAATGCAGAAACTTGAGTCTTTCTGACTCCAAGCTCAACACTCTAACCACTGTACTACTTAGCTGCCCAAAATGTTTGGTAGACAAAACTCAGTTGCAGCATGTTAACAATGATGAGTTGAACTCTGTTCATAAATTGAAAAAAAAATCATAGGATTGGATATTTAGAGCCAAAAGGGACTTCAAAGGGCATCTAGTCCTATCGTCTAATTGTTTTTTCTTTTTTAATATGAGGAAATAAGCTTAGCAAGGTTGTGATTTTCCTGAGGTCACATGGGTAGTAGATATCAGAGGCAGGATTTATATGTTCAATCCTCTGGCATCAAAACCAGTTTTAATGAGCATGCACATACACACACACATAATTCCTACCCCTCAGTTACATGTTAAAACAATTTTTAACCTTTAAATTTTTTTTTATTTCTAAATTCTAACCTTCCCTCCCTGTCTCCTTCCCTTCCTCTTCCCTAAAAGAGTAAGCAATTAGATACAGGTTATATATGAGGCATTATCTAAAACATTTCCAATTTACTCATTTTACATAAGAAGACTCAAATAAAAGAAAAAGAATGAAATAAAGAAAAAAATAGTTTGCTTCAGTATATATTAAAACATTGGTTCTTTCTGTGGAGGTGGACAGCATGCTTCATCAGTAGTCCTTTGGGATTTTGTTGGATTGCTGAGAGTAGCTATCCGACAATGAGCTGTTGAGAATTCACAGTTCTTTATTGAATAATGTTGCTGTTACTTTGTACAAGATTCTCCTGGTTCTGTTCATTTCACTTGATGTCAGTTCATGTAAATGTTTCCAGATTTTTTCTGAAATTATCCTGCCAGATACTTCTAGCACAATAATAAATATTCTATTGCTTGTTTAGCCATTCCCCAATTGATAGGCATTTCTCCCATTTTCAATTCTTAGCCATCAAAAAAGAGCTGCTATAAATAATTTTGTACAAATAGGCCCTTTCCCCCCCTTTTTTTGAATGTCTTTGGGATATAAATCTAGCAATGGTTTTGCTGGATCAAAGGTTTGAATAGTTTTATAGCCTTTTGGACAAAAATTGTCCTTTAGAATAGTGGAATCAGTTTGTAATTCTACTGACAATTAATTTTCCTACATTCCCTGCAACAGCTACCATTTTCCTTTTTTTTTCTTTTTTTGGTATTAGCCACTTTGAAAATGTGGGCTGGTATTTCAGAGTTGTTTTAATTTGCATATCTCTAATAAATGGAGTTAGAGCATTTTTTCCCATGACTATCCATAGTTTTGATTTTTTTGTCTGGAAACTCTCTGTTCATATCCTTGGACTATTTATCAAATGGGGAATGACTTTGAATTTTTATAAATTTGACATATTTCTCTATATTTTTGAGAAATGAGACCTTTATCAGAAATACTTCTTGCTAATTTCTCCCCATTTTCTGCTTTCCTTATAATCTTGATTGCATTGAAAACCAGTACTATTTTTACTGTACCAATTATCTAGGAGATATATGATCACAAAAAAAGTAGTCAACCATTCTTAAGAAAGAGCAAGGTATAATACTGAAACTGCTTTCCATAATAGTTTTTAGGGAAATACCAAAATATCTTAGAGGTAGACTTCCAATACATTGAATAGATCTTCTTGGGGATACATATGGAATTTATGGAGTCAACATGGCCCACAATTGCCCAGGATGAGAAGGCACCAATGAGTTATGATATGTATCATTGTAAGAGAGTACCTTCCTGGATTAACTCACAGAATCACTGAGGTAATGATGTAGGTAGGGATGCAATTGCTCTAACTCAGACACATAAACTTTCCCAGTTCTCTTTAAACTAATGATGAGATGTCTAGTCCAATTAAAGTGTTTGCTTGGTATCATTGTCAAGAACAAAGCTTACTTGTGGAGACCAGACTACATGACAGAGATTTACTAATATCATGCTCTAAGTATCTAAGGTAACTGACAACAGACTGCAAGTCTGTGTATGATATTTGACATACAGATAGATTAATGACTAAACAAGTATTTCTTGAGATTTTATAGCCAGTACTGGTGTAGTACTGCTGGATAAACATAAGAAGTATGAAAATCTTTTAGGGAACTTAGAAATTAGCTTGAGGTACTATAATAATTTAAAGGCTTATATTATATAATTACAGATTATATTTTATACCTATGGTGTCTACACATCAATTAATCAAGAAACATTAAGTATCTATGGGCAAGGCAGTTGGGTGCAGAGAATGTAAGTATAAAGTATAATACAATGTAAGTACAAAAATGAAACAAACTCTACTCACAAGAGCTTACAGTCTAATGAGAGAGACAAGTACATGTAAAATGCTAGGAAAAACTATACTCACAGAGAAAGATTATGTATATATATATATATATATATATATATATATATATATAATGTGTATATATATTAAATGTATATATATATATATGCATACACATTTATGTTATGGATAAACCAATTAAAAATAACATTTTTTTCATAGTTAAGCAAAACAAATTTCTATGATGGCCATATCCAAAAAAGTATGACTCATTCTGCATATTTATTCCTTCACTTCTCTGTCAGGAGGTGGGTAGTAGGCTTCGTCATTGCTTTTCGGGAATCATGTTTGAATATTGTATTGTTCAAAGTTTTTAGGTCTTGCAAAATTATTTGTTTTTACGGTGTTAGTTGTTACTATGTAGATCATTCTACTGGTTCTGCTTACTTCAATTCAATTTGTTAATATTCCCAGGTTTCTCTGAAATCACCCCCTTTCATCATTTCTTGGAGGAAATGATTATTCCATCTCATTCATATGCCACAGTTTGTTTACCAATTCAACAATTGATGGGTACCCCTTTAGTTTCCAATTTTTTGCCACTACAAAAATAACTGAAATAAATATATGTCTCTATAATAGACCTTTTCTTCTTTCCTTGATCTCTTTGAGAGAAAGGCTTAGTGGTAGTATTGCTAGGCTATAAAGTTTAGTAAATTTGGGAGCATGATTCCAAACTTCCTTCAAGAATGTTTGGACCCATTTGTAGCTCCTCCAACAATGCATGAATGTGCCTGGTTTTTTTGAAGCCCTCCCCCCCTCCAACATTTATAATTTTCCTTTTTTTGTCAACTTTGTCGATCTGACAGGAGTGAGGTAGAATCTCAGAGTTGCTTTAATGTACATTTCTATAATTATTAGTGATTTGGAATTTTCTTTTTTATTTGGATGATAAAAGCTTGGATTTCTTTCTCTAAAAACTGCCTGTGCATGCAGTATGAATGTAAATAGTAATTGTTTCTCTTTTGGCCATAAACTCTGAGGGTCTTTCCCTCCCAGTTTGGTTTTTTTATTATCAAAGGGGCCATCCCTTGACTCATTTCTTAGCTCCAATCACCGAATGGGTGCTGCCTCAGTCAAAATGAGAACTCAGAAAGATCTTAGCTTAAAAAGGTCAAGGTCTTCCCCTGCATCCTGCCATCTCCAGTTGTCTTGATTTCTATCTGGCCACTGGATCCATATGGTTCTGGAGGAAAAAGTGAGACTTTGCACAGCCCTCCTTCCCTTAAATCCAGTTCATTTACAAATCACGGCAATATCTTCCTGATATCATCCTCTTTGAGAAGGAAGGACAAATCACAATTGGAGGAGAGAGCAGCCTAAGTGTTTAATTGAATGTTTGAGACAAAAAAGTACTTCAGAAGTTGTAAACTAGAGACAATATTGAAGAAATCTTCATGGAAGCTTTGGTACTTGAAATGGTCTTTGAGCAAAGCAGTGAAGCTAGATTTGCAGTGCAAAGAGAAGGGGAGAGAGCCTGAGCAAAACGTTCACAGGTAAGAATGAGCTTGCCATATGCAAGAGACAGCAAAGACCCTAGTGTGGTTGGAGAAAAGGGTCTCCTTTGTAAAGCAGTGGAAAACCAGATAGGCAAGTTGGGGTGTGTGTGTGCAAATGATGAGGCTAAGGCGTTTAGATCTCTTCCAGTAGCATCTAGAGAGTCATTCTCAGTTCCTGAGCAGGCAGAATGACAGGATGAAAATGGTGTTTTAGGAAGATTACACATAACATAGACATGGAAGAAAATCAGCAACATAAGTAAGGAGATATCACACAGCAGTAATGTAGTACAAAAAGGTAAAGTACCAGGATCAATTGGTTACAGCTTGTTCTCTTATGAAAGTTTTCTCTTAAAAACCTGAAAGCAGAATTGTGGTTTTTTTCCTAGATAATTGGATATTATAGTTTAAGTGATTAAAAAAGCCCATACTCTCAAACCATTTATGCCAGTAGCTAAATACAAACAATCTGTTCCCCCACCCCCTTCTCTCCCTCCCTCTGTATTCACAGGCATTTTGTTTGGGAGCCCTAGATAACCTCACTGTTATGAAATGCCTTCTATTCTTCTCTGTCATGTAAAGGGGAACCAGAATCTATCAGATTGGTTGGTGTCCTTGTTAGATGGGGCAATAGAAGACACAAGCTCTTCTTTCTATCTTGTTGTAGACAGATCTACGTGTATTGTGTGGCTGCGTGCCCAATGGAAGAGAATAAGGGTTGCCAGAATTTTGTATAATCACAAGTTCCAATCTACATAACACCTGGTCTTTACAAACCAATGACATTATGAATTTGATCCAAGCTGTCATTCAAGAGGCTTTGTTATTTCCCCATTAGTCTGAATAGTTCCTCTCTGTGAAGGATTGTCTTGATATGTTTGCCACATAGTTTTCACGATCTGCTTTTCTTTGCCCTGGTTTTGATAGGTCTTAGACACATCAGAGAACCGTAGAGAAGTCAATGCTATTGTCAGTTGATATTTTCTTTTAGCATAACTGAACCAGAGGACACACTATACTGAACAAGAGAGGATTTTAAGGCTGCCCTTGTTTCACCAAGCTGATTTGGTGTTTGTTTTCCATTCCTGCTCACTTCAGAACGTAACATACAAGACATGGCCAGGTCAAGGTCATTCCTGCACATTTAGCCAACACTATATTGCAAATAACTCCAAATACTGCAAGCTGTACCTAAAATGAAACGGTAAAGCTTTTACCATTTCAACCAAGGATCCTGGAGAGTGCTTTCTAATTAAAGAAATAAGTATAGTATACTTGTTAAAGTATGCTCTAGTCTATAAAGCACTATCTTTCTTTTCTAAAGGGTACTGAGACATAGAAAATAACTAGAATATATTAATTACATCAATATGCAAAGCTTAGACACTCTGGAGAGAAAAATATATTTTATACTTAAAAATTAATCACTAAATAAAGTTTTTTTAAAATGGCACCTGCAGAGCTACTATATAATCTTGTCTAAAGCAATGTTCTCCTGAATGAGTTGAAAAAATGAAGCAAACTTTTTCATTGTCCCTGTAGCCAAATACACAGCTGAGTTGCCTTTGCCTCAATACCCAATACCTTCCTTTGCTATGCTGTAGTAGATTGAACAGTGAGTCCCCTAGTGGCAAATTTAAGATTCAGGCTTTCAGTTTTGTTTTTCTTTAACTTTTAAAAATGAAGCCTGTTGCCCCAAAGAACTTGCCAGGTCTCTCACTTATTTTCTAGAAAATTAGCTTATTTTGCTTATAGCATTTTTCCCTTCTCCAAAGAAGCAGACACTGTGCATAGAAGCAAACCTACTCAGTGGTAGTCAAACATAGTATCCTCCTCAAATCCTTACTTTTCAGCCCCACTGAGAACCAAATTCCAAACATTTTTTTATCCCTCCATTTTTCTAGCCAGTATTCAATGCAAAGTGTGAGATCTTTGAGTCTTCTAGAAGAAGTTGAATAACCTTTTGATTAAGGGTGCCATAGACAAATTTTCTGCTCAAGTATGGATTGGACTAAATGACTTTTAGGGCTCCTTTCAACTCAGAGATTCTGTGGTGTGTATGAGATTGGTGGATATTAAAATTTCCGTTCCACTCCTCGCAACTGCCACACTGCCCACTTCTCATATGCCATATTTCTCTACTTGTTTCCTCCCACTTTTGCTCAATTATCTTTCATTGGAAAAGTACCAGCAACTTTTTGACTCCAACTAGTTGGGGATACTTATCATATATAATCTTTTCCAGCCTCTGTGGGGTTTCTCTAAAAGAGGTATTTTTTACT
Organism: Potorous gilbertii; assembly: GCA_028658325.1. Lineage (NCBI taxonomy): Eukaryota > Metazoa > Chordata > Mammalia > Diprotodontia > Potoroidae > Potorous > Potorous gilbertii. The sequence continues at coordinate 248,524,997 of CM053771.1, read as the reverse complement.
ATTTAATCTTAATGTACTGCTCGACCTTTCCTTGTCTAATGTAGTCCTTCCTATAGGTCTACGTGACTACAAAATTTTTTTGGTCTAATTTAGATTCTGAATACATCAGTTTTATTGAGGACCAAGCATACCTAACTCTGGGAATGAAGCAAATATTTATCAGAACACTCATTATTTTGAAGTATAAGTTGTAAGCTAGAGGTGGGAAGGGAGGGACAGAAGTAAGGGTTCTGAAATTCCTTTTGTGCTCAATGGGCATCAAATTACTATTATTTGAAACTCTATGATGTCAAGACATCTAATCTCCAAGGTGACTATCATTTAAGTTAAAAATCCATTAATGCACTGAAATATCTGCCATCAAATTGTAGCTATCCAATGAGAAAAGGTCACTGCTAACAAAAAGAAACTGTTTAAATGGATACAATCTTTACATTTTAAAAGGTTTTTTCCTCCCTTCTTGTATGATTGTTTAGTTATCTTATTTCAAGAGGCTAAATCTGAGGTCATGAGGATGGATTGTACTGGATATTATGATGATGTTTTCATTACCACAAACATCTTTCTTTTAAGGAGCTTGGAAAGAAAAGATGCCACAACAGGAGAAACATTTTGGGGAATCAAATTAATTTTCTAATAGATAAAATATAGGTGATCAGTGAGGCATGGCAAGGGGTTTATTGAGAATGGAGAGTAGATGTTTTCAAAAATAAATAGTAAACTACATCAACAGTTTTTCTTAAAGATAAATTGCTAACTTAAATAGGGAAAAACACACACATACACACATATATATATGTATACACACACGTATATATATTCCTATATATCTCTATATCTTACCACCCTCTTTTATGTGGGAGGAGAGATATATAAGTACTAATGTGTATATAAATGATACATTCAAAAGTTGCCCTTGACTGCCTCTACCCGCAAGGACTGCAAAATAAATCTTACCATGATATGAATTTTCTTGTAGGTGAAGCAACCTAAAAATGCAGAGCTGATTCTAGGAGGTTTGAATGTGATGGCTAAGGAAAATGTAAACATTTTGCTGCTGCTGCTGCTCTTAAAGTTACTTAAATGAGGTTCATTGAATATTGATCTATTTATTGAGATTACAATAAAATATAATGGGTTGGATTCTCTTTCTACAGAGCTAAGGAGATAAGACTTTTACATCTTAGGAGTAGATGATTTATCATAGTCTAAGTTTAGGGAAAAAAACTTATGACAGCTGTTTGGCATCTGATTTATTTATTATTTATTTTTTACAAAATGTTTTTTGAAAGAAATCAAGGGTCCTATGGATAAAAGTAATGTTGAATGGCATTATCAATTCAAAGGTGGCAATTCTTACTTAAAATGTTAATGTACAGAATAACTCTTCTTGTTTTCTTTTATGTCTTTCAAACTGTATGAGTGCCTTTAACATTTTCACTTTTTTTTCTTAGTCAATGACTTCTTACTGCTTTCTACTACCCCTTTCTTCCCTATATCTGTTTGTCATTGGTCTATCTATCTAATTTGTGGCATAAAATTAAGCTTTAATTTTATTTTTATAATTTTGCTTCATCTTAAGCACTCAGGGTATTTTACCAGGATTTGAATGAAATAGAATTGATACAATCCCTGCTATTAAAGAGTCTACATATTTTAAGGGGACATGACAGGCAAAATACTCTTTAATTGGCAATTGGTATCTCACGCTTTTTTTTTTTTAAAGTGGCTTTTTTTCCTTTTCTCTGAAATAACTTCTTTTCCTCCTAAAACAGGACCAAGAAGTTTCCAAGATCAAAGGTGTCAAAAAACCCCCACAAAACCAGGAGGGTTTGAGCCAAGTGTTAGGGAGTAAGCAGTCTCTTCTGCAAGCTGTGACTTTCTCTTCTCCTCCCCAGCTGGATGGCTCTCCCAACTCGCGGTTCACCTAGGGTGGTTACCTCGCCCCCGCCCGCCTGCTCTCTCTAGGTGCTCCACCTCCCCGTCTCCCAACGCACTTGCCACGCAGGGAGTCATGGGGTGAGAATGTCACCCTTTTATTCCCTTAGGGCCGCAGAATGTATAAGCTTTAGATGTTTTGTTTTGTTTTTTTAAGGGAGAAGGAAAAAAAACCCCACAAACGTTTGTTCTCGACCGTACACCAGCGTTGGCTAACATCCTTCTCGCTCCCTCGTCTTTACCCGGAAATTTCCAGGCAGGGCAGACGGGATCAGATCGTGTGCCACTGATGCATGATGAGCACCTGGATTACTATGTTCTTGGCACCCACCCCTCCCCCCACCTTAGCTTGTTCTTTTAAAATTTCTTTCTTGAAGCCCCTTACCTCCTCCTTTAGTTCTTTTAGGTCTTCCTTTTAATGCTAAAGCTCTCCCTAAGCTAAAGGGACTGCAGTGGGACGCGGGGCCATCCCAGACGGTGGGGGGTGGGGTCTGTCTTAAACGGGGTCTCCCAAAGCGCTCCCCCTCCCCTTATCGATTAGTCTGGGGGTACCTGAAAAGCAGACTGCTCTCATTCAGGTCTCTCATCCCCCGACCCTTACTGTTTTGAGAACCCCTGGGAAGGGGGCGCAGTGTGTGAGTGTGAGTGTGTGTGTGTGTGTGTGTGTGTGTGTGTGTGTGTGTGTGTGAGTGTGAGTGTATGTGTATGTATGAGTGTGTATGTGTGTGTGTGTTTGTGTGTGAGTGTATGTGTATGTGTGAGTGTGTATGTGTGTGTGTGTTTGTGTGTGTGCGCGCGCGTGCGTGCGTGCTGGTGGGGGGAATCCCTCTAGCCCCCTCAGCAAGCCCCCGCCCCACTGCTTGCAGGTCCAAAGTTAGAGGAAGCACCCAGGGGTGGCGAGAAGGGAGGCGGGGGGGGAGGGCATACTCCAGGAGGCTGGCTGGCTTCCCTAGGGAGGATGGGGAAGGAGAAGGGGAGAGGAGAGGAAGAGGAAAGGCGCAGGGCGCGCTCGGAGAAGGAGGGGCGCAGCAGCTGCTGGAGGAGGAATACTGTAAGGTGTCTCCCCGTAGCCCCTCGCCCCGCCGGCTCCCGGGGACGCACCAGGCAGCCAATGGCTTTGCAGAGGTGTACAGCAGATGGCGTCCGACTGCGCTGTTCCTTCCTCCCTCTCCTCCTCCTCTTCTTCCTCCTCCTCCAGTGCTGAGGAGCCCGAGTCGCCCGCGGGTTGTCAGACGCTGGAATGGGTGGTCTCCCACTACACACCACCATCTTTCCTCTGCTAAGGAAGCTCGGGGCTCCGCGGCTCCCACTCGCTGGGCAGGCTCAGGCTAACAGGGTAAGTGGTGGCTCTGAGGTGGGTGGCTTTGGATGAACCAGGGAGAGGACGGCAGCAGCCTAGGGTTGCGGGCACTCGGGGACCAAGAAGCAGAGACTTTTCCCTTCTATCCTATGGTGCGTTTTTTCCTTTTCTTTTGCCGGTTTTAAAGAAAAAGGGAAACAATGCAACGCCCAGGTTAGGGTAACTTGGAGAGCTACTTCTGGGTCCCCTGAAAAGCAGAGGGGTTCCGAACCAGACTGAAAGCCTTTTGATGGGTGGCTTGTGCATCACCCTGGGAGCTTGGGACAGTCAAACGATGTGACTTCATTCAAAGACTTGAGTGTCTGGCAATCCTGAGGAGTTAGCCTCTAACCGTTCTGGCTTCGACGTAGCTTGCTTGAGCTCGAAGTGCTGCATGGTGGTGGGCAGACTAATTTTTATTTCCCTCTCCGATATACTTGGCAGTTATAGTTGAAGAAAACTGTTTTCTCAGTCAGAGCCATTAGAATAGAGAGAGACTGATATTTTTGTCTGTTGAACAGGTAGATTGAAGTGTTCTCCTCTGATAAAGGGCAAGGGGCAGTCTGAAAGAGTGTTTTAGTCAGGTCCCCTGAAGGATATTCAAACAAGCCAAGAAGTTTTGCAGTTTTCTCTAATGTATCATTTAAGTGTCACTAGACTGCAGCAACAGTTTACAAGTCGACTAAACCTAATCGAGGAAGGGGACCAACGAATAGGATGGGAATGGGATGTAGTTATAGCATTTCATCCTATTAGGAGAAAAATGGAATCACATTTCCATGTGATGGTGGGAGCATTCCTATCTACTTAATCCTAGTGAATCTACTTTTTTTTTCACTGGAACACCTCACAAAGTTTACACAAGATTCAAATAAGCATATAAAAGAGCACTTTGCTTGTGAACTATTTACATTATGCAGTTTTTTTCAATTCTTGGAGAGGGAAAAAGTTTTTCTTTTTGAATCTTAAAATGTGTGGTCACACCTATGCATCATTCTTAAGAACAAGAAAAAAAAATAGAATGAGGCAGTCTAATAGCCTATTCCCCACCAAACACAGAAGCTTCTCTGAATCAGTCTGAAAGGGATCTATTTAAAGACTACTATCACATAATTTTAATATA
>CM053771.1:248478999-248520097 GCA_028658325.1 Potorous gilbertii | reverse complement strand
AGGGACAGTTAAGCATTGCAGTGGATAGAGTGCTAGACCTGGAGTCAGGAAGACTTGAATGCAACATCTGTCTCATTCAGTTACTAGCTGTTTGAGCCTGAGAAAGTTACTTAACTTCTGTTTGCCTCAGTTTCCTCATTTGTAAAATAGCCCCCACCTGCCAGAGTTGTTGTGGGGATCCAATGGGGCCATAATCATGGAGTGCTTAGCACAATGCCCGGCACGTAGCCAGCATTACATAAATGTTAGCTGTTATTATTAATGATATACTATTTAATTTTTATTTACACATTTATTGAATGTATCTGGTATAACCCCACTCTTAAGGATCTTGCATTCTATTGGGTGAAAACAAATTGAACAAAATGAAAAATAGATCTAAAGTGGATAAATAACTTCTGGGAGGATACTCGCAACTGAGAGCATCCGAATAGGCTTCCTGATGGAGGTAGTTCAAAGCTAAGGCATGGAGGAAGTCGAGGATCCTCTGATATTCCAGACGTCAAGAAGCACCTGGACAAAGGCAAACTGGGGAGATGAAATACTGTATTTGGGCAATAAAGATCTAGGTCATTATTGTCTATTGCCAAATTGTGCTATGGAGCAAGATTTAAGCAGTGTTTTTATACATTCTGATCTAGAGGTGGATTAGTCAGTGAACTAAAACTGACTACTTCCCAAATTTCCCTATGATAAGACCTAAGTGCAACCATGCACTCATTCATTTACTTATTCTTATTTAAATTAAGTGAAGTTTAATCTGTGTGTGTACTAACATAAATTGTATTTTTACCTTAGTAAATGATCTCTGATGGTTAATATGGCCGGAGGGGAAAAAATCACTCTGTTGTAAACAAGGTGATGGCTGTCTCCAAACGTATTCTCTTTTTCTCTTTCATACTTTCTTTATTTCATCCTTCTTTTCTTTTCTGATATTTCAGTGGGGTTCTTAAATTCAACAGACAAATGAAGGAGTACTTGCTAGGTCTGCTGAACAGTGGGAACAAAATCCTGGTGGTAGGAGAATGCAGGGTGTATTTCTAAGTAAGGGAATTTGTCCCAAAGAAAAAGTATGCAGAAATCATAACATGAGGTAAGTCTGGAATAGTAGCCCAGTGCTAGACTGAAGAGGTCCTGAATGATTGGTTGTTGCTTTGCAGTTGTTTCAGTTGTGTCTGACTCTTTGCGACCCCACTTGGGGTTATCTTGGCAAAGATAACTGGAGTGAGTTGCCGTTTCCTTCTCTTGTTCATTTTACAGATGAGGAAACTGAGGCAGGGTAGAGTGACTTGCCCAGGGTCACACAGCTAGTAAATGTTTCTGAGACCAAATTTGAAATCATAAAGATGAATCTTGCTACCTTCAGGCCCACCACTCAATCCATTGTACCACTTACCTACCCTGAATGATGGGTAGGAAAAGCTAAATATCATTCAATGGGCAATAGGGAACTACTTTAAAACTTTAAGCAAAGGAGTAAGATGTCCAGATTTATACTTTAAATACAGGGAAATGGTGAAATACAAATTGTATTTGGGAAAGGCAGGGAGTAAGGGCTATTAAGTGATTATTACAATAGGCTAGGTGAGTAATAATAAAGCTTGTAGTAAAAGGAGGGGAAGGAGAGAAAAATGTAGTACATGGAAAAGAAATACTAAATATCGTTTTGAATGCAGCCAGTTTTGTATTTATTTTTATGGTCATTTTAACATATCTCTATCATTATATCAAAGGTAGCAGGGAGAGAATTAACCAAATAGTAGATGAATATTTAATTACCTACATTTATCAGGCTTTGTACTAGTCACTGGGGATTGTGAAAATAATGCCTGTCCTCAAGGAGTTTATAATCTATGAAGCAATACAGCATTTGTTGTGTGTGTGTGTGTGTGTGTGTGTGTGTGTGTGTATAGACAAAATAAATGTAAGGGTTTCTTTTTATTTGTGAGTGCTTTTATTTTATCATTTGCACTTTGTTTAACAAATACTTTAAAAAGCAAAGTATTAACAGTATTTTGCTTCAGCACAAGAGATACTTCCTAAAAAATGCCAAGACAGTTTCCTAAAAAGTATTTTCCCAGAAACTAAGTGAAGTTGCCTTCTAACATGGTTGGGACTGATAGTGAATGTCATTCTCCACTTTTGTACTATTGGGTTTTTAATCTCCATTTATTTATTTATTTTATTTCTACTTAAAATTTATTTATTTATTTTTAGTTTTCAACATTCAGTTCCACAAACTTTTGAGTTTTAAATTTTATTTATTTCATTTTTTATTTAAATTTTATTTATTTTTAGTTTTCAACATTCAGTTCCACAAACTTTTGAGTTTTAAATTTTCTCCACCTCCCTCCTCCACCCCGCCAAGACAGCATGCAATTTGATATAAGCTCTACATATATATTCATAGTAAACATATTTTCACATTTGTTTTGTTGTAAAGAAGAATTAGAGCCAATGAGAAAGAAGAAACAAAACAAAGAGACAGAGAGCAAATAGTATGCTGTGATCTGCATCCAGATTTCAGAGTTCTTTCTCTGGATGTGGATAACATTTTCTCCCATGAGCCTTTTAGAGTTGTCTTACAATCTTGCATTGCCGAGAAGAGCTAAGTCTGTTGAAGTTGAACATTCTACGACGTGGTTGTACAATGTTCTCCTGTTTCTGCTCATAAGGGTTTTATTTTTTTCTTTTGTTTGTTTTGTAGAAAGAAAGCACTAGAAGTAATGGGGAGGGAAGATCAGAAAGGCTTCATATAGTTGGTAGATCTTGAGCTGAACTGTAAGGGAGGTTAAGAACTCTAAGAAGGAGAGAAAAGGGGGAAAGTACATTGTGGGCATGAAGGATCATCTACTTAGCATGATGCTTGACATATAGTAAGTGTTTAATAAAAGAATATTGATTGATTGAGAATGTACAGAGACAGGAGAAATAGTGCCATGTATAAGAAACAACAAAAAGACCAATTTTCATTAAATGTAGAATGTGTGAAAGGAAGAAATATATAATAAGGCTAGAAAGGTAGGCTAAATCTATGTGGCAAAGGCTTTTAAAAGTAAATTGTATTGTATAATTTGATCCTAGAATTAATAGAGAGACACCAGACTTTATCATACAGAGGAGTGACCCAGTCAGCCATGCCTAGGAGCATCACTTTTAGCAGCTGAGTGGATTAAAGAGAGGAAAGAGCAGAGATTTAAAGTAGAGAGATCAATTTGGAGACTATTACAGTAGTCTGGGGGAGAGCAGCTAAGAGTCTGAACTAGGGTGATGGAGAAAAGAATACAGATATGATGGATGTTGTGGAGGTTTGGGTATATGTATGAAGAGTAAGACTGAAGACACAAAGATGAGGTCAACGCTGAGAACCCAAATGACAGGAAGGAGGTGGAACCTCAGGCAGAACTAACACAGGTGGATTTGGGGGAAAGATGATTGGTTCTATTTTGAACAAGTTGAGTTTGAGATATCTCCAAGATATTTAGTTTAAAATATCCCAAAGAGAGTGGGTGATATGGAATTAGAACTCAGGAGAGAGTTTGATATATATCTCTAGGATTCATTTGCATAGAGACAATAATTAAACCCAAGGCATTTGATGAAATCACCAAGAAAAGGAGAGAGGAAGAATGAGTGAGGCTATTATATTGTCTATGAGTTAATTGATGTGGCCTAAAAGGCATTTTTAAAGGGCTTCTCATTTGGGAAATTGTTTGTCTCTTAGAACTTATAAGCACCATATTGAATGATTAAAAACAAAGCTCTTTTCAAGGTTGTTTTAAAAAATTCTAAGTTTAGTTTAATAAGATAAATAAGATACATGTAAGTTTAGTTAGATATTTAAGAAGAGCTTGAGGCAAAGACCTCCGCCTAAAACTAGAACTGTTACCAAAAGGAATTCTGACCATCATAATCAACACATATTTCCAATATCCTAGGACAGGAGTTTTCAATTTCTTTTTGGTTATGAAGCCCCTTCCCTTCTAGTGAAGACCTATAGATGCCCTTCTCAAAATAAAGTTTTTAAAGGCGTACAATAAAATACATAGGATTGCAAAGGAAACTAAAGGTTAGTGAAGAAAATAAGATGTGTGTGTGTGTGTGTGTGTGTGTGTATATATATATATATATAGATATATATATATATATACATATATATATATATCTATATATACATACACTCACATACTCCATGGATATCAACAAGAGATCCCTAAGTGAAGAAGTTTATTCTAGAGCTTTTATTCATTCTACACACATTCCTTTTGCAGAGTGGCCAAGTATGGCTAAAAAACAGATGCTGGAGTCTCTTTAACGAAATTATTTTCATGTGTTTTTTTTTTACAGAAATGTCCAATATAAAAGTCATATTCCTTAAAAAAATTTTTTGACAGAACAAATTTCCTCCCACCCCTGTCCTCTCTTGGACACTGGAAGGATCATTCTGGTCACAGCTGCTTCAATACAGAAAATTTCTACCACAGTAGAAAATACCAAAGCTCTTGGCACTTTGTGTTATGCTTCTCTCCAAATAGCATGAGTTATAAACCCTTTTAGAACAGGGTCTATTACAATCAGACCTTTTAGCTTCAAGGATGCTGTCACTAGCCACTGTTCTTCCCAAGGTCTTCATTACATGCGTGGGGGTGGGGGAAGCTACAAACCCAGAGACAGGATCTTTTTTTATACCAGAAAAGGATAAGAATAGTTAGAGTGTAGTAACTATATATGGCAAGGTGATTCAACAAGAAGAAAATGTCGATGTCTTTAGTCTCTTTCCCCTTTCAATTTCCAACTCAGTAAAACTTCAGTGCAGAGAGACAAAAAAGGAGAGAGCTCAGGTTTTATTTCTTTACTAAAAGAGGATTATGAAGGCCTGTATAACAATGGAAAGAACGCTGAGATAGGAGGAAGGAGACCCAGGTTGGAGGCTTAGTATTACTACTAACTAGCTGGGTGATTATGTGAGTAACAAACAGTTTGTGTTTAAATTTTCTCTTCCTGCAAAAGAATGATTTTAAACGTTGTTGCCAGCTCTTAAAGCATAAGATTAAAATGACAGTTAAGTGAGGCAAATTCATGCACAGAGTAACATATCTTGAATTTTTTGATAAAGATCGTATAGTCTTCCAAATACCAAATCCCTCTCTTATGTACAAAATTGCATAATGAGTTTTCTATATTGTCCCTCCCCCTTAACCCCAAACTGTTATGTTTCAGTTAGAAGATGTTAAAGGATAGGTTATGATACTTGAGACTTTACACAAAAGTAAGGAAACTGCTCAGGGCAATTTGAATTTTTACGACTATAATGATGTCAGCTAGCAAGACAGACTGTTTCCTTTCAAAAATAAAGTGTCCTCTGGGGTGACAGAACAGAAGGCGGGCCAACCTCTGCTTATGGCTCAGGTTACATAGACGCTGTACCTTAAATAATTTATTTGATGTGATCATATGAAGGCCTCATCTGTGGGAACAGACTGAACTGAAACCAAATCTGTCCCAATCTGTATGCTAATCACTGTTCAACAACAGAGAGGTGTTGGAGAGTCCATTAGGCAGTACAAAGTCTGGAGGCACCTACCACTTAAGCACTGAACAGATGCTTATTATGGGTAAAAATGCCGAGCATTCTGCCAGCCACACAGTTGGGTGCTCAATAATGTTAGTTGAATGACTGAGTGAGATACACAATAGTTGGATTTGTGATTCAGGAGATAGAAACATATAGTAAAACCAACCTCATCTGATTCTACCATAGGAAGGCAACGAAATATGTCATTTAGATAAACTAGATAACACCCATGGACAACAATGACTTGGGAGTAATTCTGATTTGGAGGGGGCAAATCAACATCCTAGAGGAAAGAGTAATAAAGTAATAAATGGCAATAAAATGATATCAAACTGAAGAAAGCATGAAAGGGAAAGGGGAGGGAGGAAGATGGAGTAAAAGGAAGAGGAGGGGAAAAGGAAAGGAGGAGGGGAAAGACAAGGCAAAGGATAGAAATGGGTAGAAATGTGTGCTTTCTTTCACTCCAGATTTTGAGTTATATTAGCTTATTACTTTAAAAATCACATTATGTCTCCCCCTTCCCCCCTGCAAAATCACCAGTAAGATTTCTCTCTATTCGTTTAAAATTAGAAATCACTTGTTATGAAGTTATTTTTACTACCCTAAATTTTTATGATAATTTCAACTTTTCATGTAATTTTAAAAATATCTCCCTACTCCTTTGATCCTTGCAGGAATCACATGAATAAAATCACAGAGTAACAAGATTATAAGATTTAGATCTGGAAAGGAAATTTTGATCCCTTGATTGATAGACAAGGAAACTGAGGCTGCCATTAATATCATGATTTGTGGTTTGCAAAGACCTTTTCAATAAGCCATCCAAATTTTACTGATGAGGAAACAGGATAGGAAACATTAAGGAAGGGATGCCTGGAACAGTATTTGACCCATAGTAGGTATTTAATAAAGATTTAATGACTGATTACCTGATTAACTTTCTGGAAATCACACAAGTTGTAGGGAGTAGCATTAAGATAATAGGCAGATGTTTTGATCCATCATCCATTTCTCTTTCTACAGAACTACGAAGGGCTTGACTAAACTAGGACAAAGATTATGCACCACTTCTATTTCCGTGTACTTGAGTAATCAACTGTCCATCTTGAAGACAATATAATATTTATATAGCAGAGAAGACTAGATAAAAAAAAAGAACATGGAACTTACTACTGAGGATCATCCTAATCAAGGGTTAGAGCCAGCTCCAACTGGTTTCAACAAGTGTTAAATTTTCAGGGTGACAATTTATACCTCAGAAATTGGTAAACTCTATAAATCAGGAATTCATTTATTGTTTCATTGGTTGTCTAGACTTAATCATTCCTAATACAGATTAAACTTGAAAGCATATGTGCTTGCATTCTCAACCCTACCCCAGACCACTTGTTAAACATTCACCATTTCAACCTTGGTTTGCTCTAGAAACATTGCTTGAGCTCTGCAGGAGTGCAATAGAAGACTCCTGGAATGAACTCATCACCAGATTGGAGATCTGATGACGGTAGGATGGACCTGAATCAGCACAAGGGTAAGTCAGTGAAGCAACATTATTAAAAGTTTACCATGTGCCATAGACTGTGACAAGTGCTAAGCATTCAAAGAAAGGCAAAAATACAGTTCTTGTCCTCAAGGAGTTCATATTCTAATGGGGGAAAGAACATGCAAACTATGTGTGTGTGTATGCATGAATATATATATATACACACACACACATATTTATACACACATACACACACACACACAAAATGAAAAGTAATATCAGAGGGAAGGTACCACAATGTTTTTACTCATCATGATTCTCATGAATGAACAGGTAGCACTCTGAAAATGCTTTGATCTGACTTTTTAAAAAATCACTGGAAGAGTATAAGTTCCTACTGAGGTAATTGCAAAAAGTTATACTGAAATGTGTAATTCTGGTTCTTTTCTGTGGCTCTCTATAGATAGACCCAGCATGATTGTAAACTAGCTACTGGAACTGTTGTCTCATTCTTTTACTTAAACAGGGTTACATCAGAAACAGTCATATGATAAAAAGCCAGTGAAATGTGTTCTTCAGCTTTCCTCACTTAATGACTCTTGCTTTCTTGAGTCTGAAAGAGCAGGGAGATGCACGCCTCCCCCTTCCTTCAACTTCACTGCTTGGGATAGGCATGTAAATTTGAGACGAATCTAGAAATAAATGTCTTTGGGGGCAGTAAGTCCTATTTTATTCAAGCCCACTTCATGTCATCATTGAAAATAAGCTCTGAACACCCACTGTGTGCATAGAACTGTTTTTGATAGGTACTAGATACGTAATGGCCACCTGAATGCTTTAGAAAGCTCTATAACAATGTTTTGTAATGGAGACAATGAAGGATTCTTCAGTATTATTCAACACAGTAACCTGCTGCTGTTACAAAGGTAACAGCATTCTATCACCAAATTTACAAGTAATACTACAGGGCTCATGGCAATTTCATGATAAATCCCTGTTTCCATGTAGTGAGCGCCTTGATTATCTAGTCTGCAGAAAACAAATGTAGTCTAGAAATGTATTTTACAGTAAGGTGGAAAAAGAAAAAAAATGCCCTTTATGGTGGTCTACTACACATTTCAAGTCCTCAAAAAGATTCCTTAATGTTTAAATGACTTGGAATGCTGATATTTCTCAATCAACTGCAAGCTGATGCTTAGCTACAGATATCTAAGGCAACTCTAAAATTCTTTCTTTACGTAGAAATGTCTTGTATGTCACAGGGGTTTTCATCACCAATGCATTCCTAATATATCCAAGATATTCAAACCCAATTTGTTTTACCTGTAAACTCTTATGCTTTTTTTCTTAGTTGAAATTCTGATTCAGGAATTTAAAGCATTGTGACCTTGGGCAAGTCACATAACTTCTGTCAGTTCCAGTTTGCTCATCCAAAATGAGGGAAATAATCACATTATACAAGATTATTGTGGAGCTCAAATGAAATAATATACATAAAGCATTTTGGAAAAAAAAGAAACTTGATATACTATATAAAGTTTCATCATCATTATTCAAACAAAGGAACAGGCAAAATTATACTTTAGGTATTAACTTTAGGAAATAATTTCATTTTATATTTAAAGGCACCATTTTAATTATCAAGTGAAAAGGTCAATTTTAAGAGATCTAGTTCTGGGGGAACAGGAAGGGAATGTTGTTAAAACGATACGGCTAAACAAAAATTTTAAATTTAACCTATTCCAATGAAAACATGTCAAGAGTATTTTAGAGTCATGAGATGCTTAATTATAATTCATGTTATGCATTCATTATAAGGAGCTGGTGTCTTAAAAATAATGATGGATTTTTTAATGGAAAGAATAGTTTTGTGTAAGGAATGAAATAGATTTGGGGAAATAGGTATATGTTTTCCTATAGAGAAGAAATATTAATATAAGAGGAAAGAAATCAAGAAATCAACAATTGTTCCTTTCCTTTTGATATAAAGACTCAGAGCGTGTCTAAACTTCCTTTCCTTCCTTAATGAAAGTGATATTGATTTTTCATCCTTGTGAATCATTGCCTAGAAGCAATTTCTTTTAGCTGCAGGTTCTCACATTTAATTTGGATGTATGCTTAAGGGAGAGTTTATCAATAAAATCTCCAGTGGTACGCTGAAAGGTTTTTATTAGAAAGAAACAACCAAGGTAATTTTATCAATTTTGTTAAACAACAAGATGATCAAAAATTATTAATCAATTGCTTTTAAGAGAAATTTCAGCCTGAACCTGGGTCATACACCCCAGGACAGCTCTCTCAGTAAGTATCAAACACTGTCATGATGAAAAACAAACTCACCCACATTTGAGGAAAGACCAATGTATTTCTTGGATCAAAGCTGGGCTAAAAAATTTACACTGATGGTCAAATAAATTACCAAAGATTTCTTCTAGCTATTCCAGTAGATTTTTGCTCACATCATCTGTAATTTCTAATTATGAAATAAAGATTAGCAAAAAAAATATAGCCCTTTGATTTCCCTCCATACATAATGAGAACATGAAGTAAAGAAAAACCATCACTCTTTTAATTTATTTTTAACTCTTAGGTCATTAATTATTGAGTCAATGCACTCATGTTGTGTCTACACAAAACAAATAGCTAAATTGTGTTTCTAAAAAGTCTTTTTGACAACCGTCTATGGTAGCAACATTAAAAACATTTAAGGGCAAAAAAATGTGCTGAGATTACTGTTATTATGGGTCACACGTCTGAATTCTGAGCAAATTAGGGGAGGAAGGGAGATATTTTATATTGCTGTTCATTCACTACAAAGAGGTGCTCCAGGAGAAACTATATTGTCTTTGTACTGTCATTCTTGTCAATCCCTTCAATCTACAATTAAGCTCAGAAAATGGGATAGGAGGTGAACTGACCAGGCTAAATTTATATGATTTTTAATGGCTGACAATATAATTTTAAATTTTCTAATGGACTCTGCAAAGTATATGATGTAGGGGAAAGAATGCTGGGTTCATGGTCACAACAACATAACTTGGAAGCCACTTATTTTTTCAGTCTTATTTTTCTATCGTTCTAATTCTGAGGCTCTGCATTTGAGTCAAATTGGCTTGCTAACTTTTCCACATACATGACATTCTACCTCCCATCTCCATTCTGTTATCTAAGCTACTGTCTGTATCTTAAACGCATCTCCCTTTTCCCTTCTATCTGGTTGAATCCTTACCTTCCTTCAAAGCACAATTCAAGTGCTAACTCTTAGAGGAGGTCTTCCTGGAATCCCTCAGATATCAGCATTCTCTCCTATAGAAGATGGCTGTATGTATATGTATGTGTATATATGCATATATGTGTATGTATGTGTATATAACCTATATTTATGCATATGTATCTATGAGAAAGAAATACAGAGAAAGAGAGAATATCCTCTTACCTATTGTGCACATGTATTGTCACTCTACTCCTAGACAATAAGTGCCTTGAGGGAAAGAGCTATTTCATTTGGTCTTTGAATTTCTACGATCTTTCATTTATTCAATTATTCCAGAAAGAAGAGAATATCAAGGAGGAGAGAGCGTTCAAGAAGTGTTAAAGCATTCAGAGAGGTCAAGGAAAATGTGGATTGGGAAAAGGCCATTAGATGTGGCAACTAAGATCATCAGTAACTTTGGAGAGAAGAGTTTCAGTGGAACGTTAAAGTCAGAAGCCAGATTGAAAGGAGTTAAGAAAAGAGTAAGAGGAGAAAAAATGGAAGCACCTATTGCAAACAACCTTTTGGGAGGTACTTTTTTCCCAGGATAGTGGATACATGAGAATATTTGTAAGCAGCAGGAAATGAGCCAGTTGACAGAAAGAGCTTGAAAATAAGTGAAAGAATGGAGATTCTTTCCATTTCTTTCTCCAGGAAAGGAGACAATCTGTTGGAGGAAAAGGGATGGGCAGAATCATTTGAACATCAGATGAAACAGAGGTGAAGTAGAAGAAAGTGGCAGAAGGCATCTGAGTGATAGGAAATGGGAAGGAGGTGAGAAGAGGAACTTACAGTGAATGGCCTCAATTTTTTTCTGTAAAATATGAGACAAAGTTCTCTTACCTGAGAAAGGAGGAGGAAGAGCCATGGGAGGTTGGAGGAAAGAGGAGTAGTTTTGGAGGAGCTGCTGTGGAGAGTTCACTAGATAGATAAAGGAGGCTTAACAGGATTGCCTACGCAGCAATGGGGGTCCATTTGAGGTTACTAACACAAATTTGTAGTGGTCACGGTCAGAACACTTACATCCTTTTTTTTTCAGCCTTTGTGCTGGTGATGAATGATGGGAATGATCCAAGGCTGAGTCTTGGTTGAGCATAATTAGCTATATGACAAGGAGGTTAGGAATTCAAAGTAGCTGGGGCATAATAGATAATTAAATACTTATTGAATTTAGTTGATTATTTAGAAGATTATTTTGAAGAATCAAAAGTTCTAATTTGTTTTTTGGCTTACAGACTATTGGGGGATTTTCCTATGAAGACATGTTAATTTGAACCCTATATTTAGGATGCTAAGGGATGAAATTGATTTAGTAAATTAAGTTGGATTTTACAAAAGCAAGTATGTACAACCCATAATTGTTCACATTTGTGCCATATGTGCTCAATTTTTTAACAGTCCCTCAAAATAAAATCCTAAATCTTGTACAAATCTTTAATCCCAGGTATAACATATCACCTAAAATAGACCCACATATTGGAACTGACCCAGAACACAGATCAAACTTACCAGCATTTCCTTAGTGAAAAGACTCTGATTGCAAACACCAAACATAATAGGATAAATATCCATCTCTCCCTGTCTCTGTCATTTTGATTATATTTTTGATTCATTTTGGAAACTGATATTACGGTAGTTATTATAACTTTCAAAAAATGTTTCATTTTGGGGACCTTGTCTCTGAATCTCAGTTTCCTCATATGTAAAATGAGAGGATTCGACTGCAAGATCTTGAAGGTCTCTAGCAGCAAAAAACTAAGATTCTATTGGTTTTAAGGCAATTTATCAGTTGCCCAAGGTTTTTGCTACAAAACTCAGATGAAAAATAAACCACAAAACACTGATAACATCAAGCAGCTAAATCTTTGTGCAAATATAAAACCTTCAGATAAATATGCTTTCACTGAGTATATCTGCTCAGTTTTGAATTTCCACAGCTATCACTGATGTCACTAACACCTAAAATACTGCACCAAAGTAGGTTCCCTGATGTTTAGTACAGGCAGCATTTTGCTTTTCAGTTGGAGAAAGAAAAATGTAAACTTCCTAAATTCAAATCTTTGTAGGCAAGTAAATAGAGGAGTTGTTTTTTTTTTCCCCAAGGCAAGAAGACAAAAAAAAAAGCAATTTCTCAGGATTTGACATTACTATTTCCTCAGCTATTTTTTGAACCAAGGAAACCATTTCTTCCTTGAAGAGAGAGAATTAGTTTTCAACACTTTCAACATATTTTCAACAATTATTAGGCTTGTGATTTCCGATTCATTTCAATTTGATAAACATGTATTAAGTCCTTAGTATTTGTTAGGCACCACAAGTAAGCCTTGACACATTATTTGAGAGATGTACCAACAACTGTACTATCAGTTTGAAAAACTAACATAAAGTATAAGAAAAGACAGATGGCATTGAATATCTGTACATTTATATTTGGGATTTGGAATCTGGGTTATCTGAAAACTTTTCCTTACAATGGCCAGTTTTCTCTTCTGAACAAGATCATGGGAGATAAATGACCTTGTTTGTTACAAACCCATCAGTTTTTTTAAAACTGAAGGAAAAATCAGATAAACAACTAAGTATCCACGTATTCATATTGATTAACTGACTTGACCAGCTATTAAATTTTATGAGACTACTGTAGCTATCTCATGAGACCAAATTTATGATTATTCATTTCAATTCTACTTTGGGTTTCTTTTTGTATATGAGTTAATTGGTACTATAGAGAGTTGGTAGGAAAACATGCTTGACGGAGTCTAAAATAGTTATGATTGGTTTGAGTGCATTCCTCATGATTTGTCTAACTAAATACTACATGGCAAACAATAATTATTTTCAAATGAGGTTCTTAAAATTTTGAAAAGTGGCCTACAAGGTCCATATTTCTCAAACAGGCTAAAGGAAATTTTAAAGATCTGACATAATTGTCATTGACATGGATAAGTTTATCTATTTCACCCTATTTTTTTCCAACTATAACTGATATTGATAAGATGGTTCTAAAGATATATCCAACATTAAATTATGATCCTATATAGATTATCTAAAAAAATTTTAAACTGCTCCTGTATTTAATCTCCCAGCTGTCTTTAAAACTCATTTTTATGTGTATCTAAGTAAAACCCAATTAGGAAGGTAACTCTTCAGAAAATTTCTATAATAATTGCCAAGATCACAAAACAATAACTTCTTGTGTGTTCTCTATTATGGAAGATCTATGTCTCTGTTTGCCTGTGTTAGCACAGATAATCAGGAATTCAAAAATTATAACA
The DNA here is from genome assembly GCA_028658325.1 of Potorous gilbertii. NCBI lineage: Eukaryota > Metazoa > Chordata > Mammalia > Diprotodontia > Potoroidae > Potorous > Potorous gilbertii. Next base: position 248,506,511 of record CM053771.1, on the reverse strand, counting down.
ACAATTTCCCATGGTTTTGTCCATATTTCCCCAACATATTTTACCTCAATTTACTGTATGTAACAAAATCAAAATCAATACCTTTTTTTTTTAAGCATTAACATTGAATAGTCATCTTACTATATAGTAAGCTCATTTATTGTCAGGTAGAATTCGTATAGTATGTCCTGCAGTCAAATACTATTCACAATCTTAAATTTTTAGTATAAGCATAAGAAACCATAGGAAAAGAATGAAAGACTAAAAGTAGCTGCTCTTTACTGTTAAATGAGGAGTTGGACTAGCACTAGATTATCTTTCAGCTTTGACAATTTGTGGATCTAAAAAACTAATTGAGGAACGGGGGAAAAAAGACAAGATGGGGTACAAAAAGTATCGTTGGGAAACAGATCAATGGGGAAAAGAAATTGTTAAATCCTTTAAACTGGAAGGTTGAGGGAGGGATTACTGACACGATTATAGATCTACGGTTCCTGGTATGCAAACATACACTAACTTTTTAAGGAATGATTTTAAAAAATAACCAACATAAAATGGAAGTTGGGAAAAATGGGTTCTCATCTTGGCTCTGCTCTTAATGACCTATGTAAGTTATTTCATATCTCTAGGAATTTACCTCATCTATGAAATGAGGGAGCAGGATGAGATAATGTCCAAAGTCCCTTCTAATATTACCACTCTATGAAAGTATTAGTGACTATATATAGTATATCCCAACTCTAATTCCAGAACAGTTGGAGTTAGGGATCGTAGAACTGCCATCATCATTCCTAGAATATACATGGTGAATATCTCTCTCTCATGTGTGTGTTTATATGTGTATACATATATGTATGTAAATGTATAGGTGTATATATAATTATATATATGATTACATATATAGATGCATATTTATATTCACATTTAGATAGATATGTTTAATATATGTATTTATAATTATTATATAATATTTGTATATTCTATATACACATACTTATCTATGATAGATATATTGCACACATAAATAGGCATATATGCATGCAAAGTTTCAATATTTAGTGATCACTGCTGTTAACAGAGAGATCAGTGTTGAGCATCTTGGTTTAATTGCTTGTAATGCACTTTGGAGTTTGTAACAAATTCAGTATATCATGAACTTGTCCTTGTCTCCATTTTCTTAGCTAGAAGCTCCTAATAGCCACCATATATCCATTACGAGTCTTCTGTGTACTCATCCCAGATGATCCCCAATTAAGTAGTACCATTAAATTCAACCCTTTGACCTTTTCAATCGAAGGTCTATAGGGACATGTGCAGCTTATGGGCCAATACAAAGGTATCAACTATCTACGGCATGTCCCCTGCATTTGTTCACCAGCTTATTCTGCAGAGTGTATGTATCAATAGACCTTCAAACTTGCTTTGTCTCCTATAATAATTAAATCATTTTGAATGCTCTAAAAGCTGGCTCATCTATTTCAAAATCAATCAAAGGCAAGCAAATCAAAGAAACTAAAGAAAGTGAGTAAGCAATAGCAATTTTTATATACAATTGAATGTTACATTTGAAAACAAAATGTCTAGATTAATATATAAAGGTTCTAAAAATCATCTATTAACCAGATTTCTTTTGTAAACAGTACTCAGATATCAATGAGTTCTTTTCCTGAGCATAATAAAATGGAATGCTCAGGGACCTTTCCTTGTCAAAGTTCATCCTGAATTTAAATGTCTCCAAAATATCAAAAGGATTAAAAGACCTACAATCACCATTTTCAATATCTTTAAGACTTCATTCTGAGCGGTACAATGTTTAACAGACCATAAAAGTCCTCTCATACCACTTTCCCCAGATCTTCCTTTCTCCGTCTTTTAGAGACCATAGTGCCTTCTTTAAAACATTTAGATTGAAATTTGTTCATCCATACTGAAATTCTTCAAGTTGAATTTGAAACTTTTAAAAGGTTTTTGAATTATCAATAAATAAAAGAATTCTTATCTTTCCCTAAATATTTCATACCAATATAACCTGAAGGTAAGACATTCCTTCTTTGTACAAGTATACCTGATTATTTGCAATTCATGGTACACCTCATTCAATAACCCAGAAAGAAAAAGTGATACCCAGTTCATTATGCCTCAGGCTCTATGGGTCAGAGCTAGGACATGGAAAATGAGACCCTCATAATGTGATAAAGATAATTTTCTAATCTACAATAACCTAGATGAGATGTAGGCACTAGGAATGTGAGCATTTCTGTGTCCCTGAGATCATAAATGCTTCACAAATGTTCTCATTCTAATCTTTACTGATTAAGTGCTTTGTATATTAAAAAAAAATCTGCATTTGGGTCTAATTCCAAACCTTCCAAGCTCTGTGCTCATGAATAAGTCATTTGCCTTATCTAGATCTCACTTTCCTCATCTGTAAAATGGAGGTAATTCCTACACTACAAGTTTATTTTTAGAAAAGCATGTAAACCATCAAGTGCTACATAAAGATGAATATTTTTAATGTCCATCCCACTATATTTTTATCAGTAAACCTCTAATTTTATGGGAAGAAGAAATTTGAATTTCTTATTTTTAATTTTTTTGTTTTTGTTTTTTTTATTTTTTATTTTATTTTTTTAAAATTTATTTATTTAATTTTTTACATTCATTTTCACAAAATTTTGGGTTCAAAATTTTCTCCCCATTTGTCCCCTTCCCCCACCCCAAGAAATCTGAATTTCAAAATGCATATACAAAAATGTTTACAAATCAATATAAACTTGAAAGCAAAACAACATTCCAAAACTATAGAATGTTAGATCTGAGTAGTAAGAAGTAATACTTCGAATCCATCATTTTACAATAGAACTAGAAAGGTTAATGTGACTAGTCTAGCATAACTCAGCTAGTTAATAGTTAATAATAGAATCAAGCTCCCAGTTCAGCACTCTTTCTATTACTAGGGGTGGGGAACCTGTGGCCTCGAGGCCACATGTATTCTTCTAGGTCCTTGGATGCCTCCTTTTGAGAAGGGGCAAGTTTTTCAAAACAAATCTTTTTATTAAAGGGGTTTGTTCTGTGAAGTTTGGATTCAGTCAAAGGATCACACCTTTGTGTAAGTTGTAAGACACAAAATTAAAGTTAAAAGAAGTGATTAAAAATATTGTGGAGGTGTACTTGCCTTCTCAATGGATGGGAATAGGGAGGAAGGGAGAGAATTTGGAACTCAGTTTTAAAAACAAATGCTAAAAATTGTTTTTAGATGTAATCGGGGAAAATAAAATACTAAATATATTTTTAAAAGGAAAAATAACAAAAATAAAGAGTGACAAAGCAAAAATATTGTGGCAAACTATACCTAATTTTTAATAAGAAAAATACCTTGGAAAATGGAATCAAGGGATAAATCCAAGTTTATAAAGCTGAGACAAAATATATAACAAGGTCAGATTTTGCTCTTTTTCTGAATGAAGTTGCAGTAAAAGGTTTCATTTAAAATCTTACTGTTGTAACATTCACAGTACATCTTAAGTTAGTGTTTAGGGAACATTTTTTTTTTCATTTTAAATGCATCTATGCTTTTAAATAGCACTCTCAGATCTGCTGATCAGCAAAGTGCTATATTCTTTCATGGCAGGAATATGAATACAAACATTCCTTTTTCTGGACAAATGACAGACATATTTGCAAAAGCAGGATTAGGGATACACATAACACACATACACACACATATCTATAGGGTGTTGCTTAGAATGAATGTTTTATGTATTGACTAGATAAATGACATTGGTTTAGAAAGTCTTTTTCAGCATCAGTTGGGTACCAAGTAAGGAACAGGGCTCTCTGCTGCAAGGATGTCAGATCCTCATTCATGGTGTTCCGATTGGATTCTCTTTGAACATATGCCCTTTCAAGTGAAATTAATCAATCTCTTTATCACTCTCGCAGCATCTGGAGCCATAATCATTACCCAACTGCTGAGAAAGAAATGAAACCACTAATCGCACAGGGAGTAGAGCTTAGTGTTCAGAGCAGGAAAGTTTTTATTAAGTTCTAATTTGAAAAGTGATTTTTCATGACTAGCCACACAAGACACACCATGCAAAGGAGACCGTACTTCAACAACCACTGGCTGCTTATTCACTAGCAAAGAATAAACATATTAAAAGTTGGTGTCATTGGTTTTTCTTTATACTTTTAATGTTCTCTTAAATCTCACACACACTCACACTCACACATACACACACACACACACACACACACACTGAACTCAGTATGTTTAAGTATATTTCAAAGAATACTTCCCTAAGTAGAAATAGCAGAATCTGCTTGAGAAAACATAGTCTGTCCAATATCCTGAAAAGATGTGAAGATTAATGCTTTGCCTATAAGAAGTCAAAGTTTTTTCACAAAAAAATTTCAAGGTCCACATGTCCTCATCTAGGGTAAAAACTCAATGAAATCTTAAAGACACTGTGGTATGAGCAATGAATTTCAATCAGAGGAGCTATTTTTGAGTCTAAGTTCTGGTACACATTGTATGAGATTGGAGAATTTCTGACTCCTCCAGTACTTGATTTTCTCATTTGTAAAATGAAGAGGATAGACTCAATGGATTCTAAATCCTGTTGTAACTCTAAATGTATGCTTCTATAATCCCGTAAGATACAAATCTAAGTAGGGATAGAGGGGCAGAGAAGGGAAGGGAAGGGAAGGGAAGAGAAGGTAGTAGGACAGATTTTAGAGAGGAGGTAGTGTCTAAACTAATCATTAAATGAAGATAAAGATTATGAAAGATGGAGATGAGGAGGAGATATAGTCAGTATGAAGGAATATTAGTCAAAAATATCTATTAAACACCAACTATGTGCTAGGCAATACTCTAAGCACTGGGGATTAAAAAAAAGACACTCCCTCTCCTCAAGGAGCTTACAAGCAAATAGGGAAAGACTCAATAAAAAAAGAAGCTGAAAAGAAAGTAGTTGGGGTAAGGGGGAGTTGCCAGATAAAATTCCTGCTATGGGGACATAGTGGAAAAGCTAGAGATGCCCCAAAGTAGTACAGTAAGGTGAGAAATGAGATACACTGAGCTGACCTCCCTCTTAAATGGAGATTTTAGTGCTCCTGGTTCAACCCTACAATAAGAGAGATAGAGGCTCTCTTCCATATATTGCTCTTCAGTCATTCAGTCATATCCAACTCTTTGTAGTCCCATGGACCACAGTATGTCAGGTCTTTCTGTCCTCCACTCTCCTTCAAAATCCATCCAAGTTCATGTTCATTGCTTTCATGACACTATCCGTTTCATTCTCTGACATCTCCTTTCGCTTTTGCCTTCAATTTTTCCCAAAATCAGGTTCTTTTCCAATGAGTCCCATCTTCTTAGAATCCATTGGCAATGAGGTAGAGTCCCAATGCTGATAAATCTTACAGGATGATGTTTTCCCAGTTATCAGTTTCCTGGGGCAGAGTGGAAAAGTCAAGAGAAGTCCCAAAGGAGCACATTCAGATAAGACTAACTCTGAGCTCCCTTCTTAAATAATGTTCCTGGATCCACTCTTTAAAAAGTATCAGGTTTTGTGTAAAGTACCTCGTTATTTTTCACCAAACAAAACAGGTACATTACTGAAAAGTTACTGACACCATAAATATACTCAAATCACAGAATTTTTGAGGAAAAAGAGAGTTCTGGGTCTAATTAAATCTCTTTACTTAACAAAAGAGTCCCAAAGCATTAGTGGTTTGTCCTGTTACTCAATAAAAGAATAGCACAATTGGAAATAATAATTAAAAAAAAACCTCCTAAGTTGCAGTTTAGGGCCCTTTCCAGGATATCAAAAAAGAAAGTCTATACCAGAAGTTAATTCCCTTGAAAGGGTCACTACTAACAAGAGAGGTGCTTCCAGGTGCTGCCTTTAACTGCAAATTCTAGAGAGAGAATCAATGTTTCCTCCCTGCCCCAGGTCAGTTCCCCCTTTAAAACTTCAGCTTTTTAAGGTAAAAACCAGTCCTTTCTGCTGTCTCTGAATTAGTTGTATATTTAAATAAAGATTTTTAGCAAGGACTATAAGTAACTTTAAAGGGCATTTGCTTTATTGATTAGTCTGAAAAAAAGTTCATTTTTTCCATCCTGTAATAGAGCAATAGAGTACTTCTAAATGTTAGAGTAGCAACAATTATTCAAAGGATGTTTCCTAATTTATTATTACCCAAGTGTTCATTTACATACAGTGGATATATTTATAATAAGTTTCTCTGGACAGTTTATAGGATCATAAAATATCATAGTTGAAAGGGAGCTCAGAAACATTTAGTTCATTCTGTGCCTGAACAATATATGGGGCAAGTGATGATCGAACATTTGCTTAGAAGTCTTTTGTCGAGGGGAGCCTACTGATTCCAAAGGCATCTAGTCACACTTTTCAATAGCTCTAATTGTTAGAAATTTATCTTTATATTATCTGGTAGACTCTGCAGTCTCCACAAATCACTCCTAGTTCTATCCTCTGGGGTCTGGCATACATTCAAGCTCTTTTTTTATAAGTTGTTGTTCAGTCATTCAACCACTTCCAACTTTTTGTAACCCCATGTACCAGAGTATGCCAGGCCCTTGGGTCCTCCACTGTCCTTCACAGTCCATCCAAGTTCACGTTCATTGCTTCCATGACACTATCTATCCATTTCATCCTCTACCATACTCTTTTCCTTTTGCCTTCAATTTTTCCCCAAATCAGGATCTTTTCCAATGAGTTCCATCTTCTTATCATGTGGCCAAAATATTTGAACTTCAGTTCCAGTATTTGATCTTCCATTGAATAGCATGAATTGATTTCTTTAAGCATTGACAAATTTGATCCCCTTGCTGTCCAAGGGACTTTCAAAAGTCTTCTCCAGTACCACAATTTTAAAAAATTGATTCTATGGCACTTAGCTTTCCTTACCATCCAACTCTCACCATACATTGCTACTGGAAAAACCATAGCTTTGACTATACAGAGCTTTCTCTCCAAGGTCTCTGCTTCTTAGTATACTGTCTAGATTTTCCATAGCTTTCTTTCCCAGAAGCAAGCATCTTTTAATTTCATAGCTGTCTGTAATGATCTTTGAGTCCAATAATATAAATCTGACTCTACTTACATTTCTTCTCCCTCTGTTTTCCAGGAAGTTGCCAAGATCTCAGTTGTTTGTTTTTATGTTAAGCTTCAAGGTAGCTTTACACTCTCTTTCCCCCACATCAAGAGGCTTGTCACTCATTTAAATACTTGAAGAAAACTATCACGTCTCAGCAGTTGTTAGGATCAAATGAGATAATATTTGACAAAGCACTTAACATGGTGCCTAGTACATAGTAGATGTTTAATAAATGTTTATTGACTGATTGCTTGACCATTAAGTCTTCCCCCTTGGCCATCCCTGCCCCTGAAGGCTAAACAGGGGAGAGAAGAGGACAAGCTTTCATAGAGTGCCTAATATTAGCCAGCCACTGTACTAAGAGGTTAAGTAACTTCCCCTGGGTCCCATATCTAGTGTCTTTAAGCAGTACTTGAGCTTGGGTCTCCCAATCTGTATGTCCTCTGCTCCATCCACTGGTCCACCAGCTGCCTCTGAACACTTCAACCTATCCTGAAAGAAAATGACCTCAATAACTGCCACTACACTGACTACCTTCTGCTAGATGCTCCCCAATTTAGGAATATTCTTCATAAGTTGTGATATCAAGAACTGAAAAAACACTTCAGATATGATCTGACCATGTTAGATTATAGTAGTTCTATAATCTCACTTGTCATGGAAGCTATGGTTCTTGGATGTCATAACATCATCTTGGAGCTTGTGGCAACCCAAAATGTCCAGATCATTCTTAGAGAAACTATTGTTCAGCTAGAAATAGTTCCCTTTGGCTTAAAAGAGTGAGTAATTCAATTTAGCAAGCATTTAGTAAGGCTACATAATTCTTAATGGTCACCATCAGCTTTAAATCAAGGAGGAGTTTCAAAGTGGAATTGACATTGATGAAAATAACTGACATCTATAGATCATTTTTAAGATTTGAAAATTGTTTGATGTGTATATATTATATCATTGGAGCCTTGCAACAATTCTGTGAAATAGTCACTCTGATAGGATATTTATTTTAACAGTATATCAATAATTAGCACTACTAGTAAAAAGTAAATCCATAGTGTGATAGAAAGAGCACTGAACTCACATTTGAAATATATGAGTCAGAGGTCATCAATTTTCTAGCTGTTTGTGATCCTATTCACACTACTTCAATTTACCATACCTCCCTTTCCCATCTGTAAAAGAGAGATAAAAATCCTTGCACTACTTATTTCAAAGGACTGTTATGAGAAAAGTGTTTTATAAACCTTAAGTACTGTAGACATATGGGCTACCACATCCTGTAGAGAGCTGCTGCGAAGGAAGCACATTGCAAAACGGAAAGTGGTATACATGTCTGAGTGATTACTACTATTTCTTTACTTGTGCACGTAGGTCTGCACAAGAAAGTACTCCAACCTGAAAGCGGTTCGGGAATATATAAAGACCTAATTTAAGTCTGAAAGCAAACTCTATGAAAAACTCCATTTTCATAAATAATAGCAGGTCTATAACACCCAGAAAGAAAATCTCTGAGACTTTTTCTCATAAGGAACACCTAAGGACACATACATATAGGACCTCTCAAATATCATTATCTTTTCACTTCAGTTTTTTAGGAGAAGGCAGGTCATTCTCAGGTACCAGAATGGACTTGTCCAAACAGCCTAGAAATTGTTGCCAAATAAACAGTTACATTTTTTTTTAATGTTGAGACTCTATTAATATCTCTGGTAGAATGAGCTGCTTTTGTCCATTCATATAACTACTGTTCCTATAACTTGGAAAAATAGCTCATTTTCCTTAGTAGAAATTATAGAAAGCAATAGATTTCTGAGGTCCAATATCAGAAACTGCTGTGATTTAGGAGTTAATAAAAGATATATGTATATCTTTATCTGTTCATCCACCTAGCCATCTATCATCTATCTATTATCTATCTAGCCATCTATCTATCTGACTTACTATGTGCCAGGCAATGCCAAGCGCCTTATAAATATTATCTTGTTTTATTCTAACAATAACCCTGTAAGATGGGTGCTATTGTTATCCATACTTTTACAGTTGTGGAAACTGAGGCACAGAAGTTCATTAAATCGCCCAGGGTCACACAGCTCGTAAGTGTCTGAAACCTGATTTGAACTCACGCAGATTCCTGACTACAAGCCAAGCAATGTATTCACTGCACCACTTAGCTATCTCAGATAATAACCAGCTGTAGAAATGATCAGAGACATGCCAATAGAAAGATGACTGCCAACATAGTTAAAAGTACTATACATGTTCATGTGCATTTGGAAGAGGGAAAGAGAATAAACACTTATTGAACAGCTATTATGTGCCAAGCACTGTATACTTTACAAATAGTATTTTATTTCATTCTCACAACTCTGAGAGGTAGGTATGGTTACTATCTCCCTTTTACAGTTGAAGAAACTGAGGCAAGCAGAGGTTAAGTGACTTGTCCAGAGTCACACAGCTAGTAAACATCTGAGGCTGGATTTCGAACACAGGTCTTCCTAACTCCAGGACTAGTGTCCAACTCACTGTTTGTTCATATAACTATAAAAATTGTCATAAGTAGGCTAATAGATATAGATATAGATATCTGTGCAAATACATGCATGTATAGTATATCTATCATATATAAGACACACATACACACAATGAGCAAAAATTTGCTATCCATCGAAGAAAACTAGACCTTTTTTTTCACAATTTATCTGTATTAGAGTCTAAGGTAATTTGTGTTCCAAATGCTAAAGAGAGGGGAAAAAAGTGACCCTCTCAAAGCAAAGAATTGCCCACCATGTAGAAACAAAATGTGAGACAGCTTATTATTTTCCAGTATAATTATTTTTAAATGTGGTGAAGTTCTTTATAAATGGAGTAAAGCAATTAAGGTCCAAATACAGTTTTCTGAAATATATTAACTATATGACTATCCCTTTCCAGTGTTGTACTCATACATAGCAACAGAAATCTCTCCAACAGCTGCATTCAATTAAAAAATTATTAACCCTAAGGAAAAACTACCCAAAAAAATTCCCATCTGTTACTTTTTTTATCATGCATTTTGCTACTTTGTATAAGTGGAAAGTGTATTGTGAATGAAATCCAGCATTAGGTGAAAAAAGTACTATTTCAATATAGATTAGTTTTTTAAGGCAAAAAAAGTCATAAATTTAAAGGGGAAAATACTTTCACAAATTTCCTGCATGACCCACAGTTCTGTTCCCATAGTAACCCTAAAGAGAAAAGGAATGGAGAAGGTAGTTAATGCATATGATTACTTTTGGCAACAGAAACAAAGCTTGGTCAGAACATGCTGTCATTAGAGAGGTAAAACAACCATAAAAGTGAAATTAAAAGATTATTTTATGGTGTATATCTCTGGTCTAGTCTCCAGTATCTATCACACACTCAATTTTTTGCACCATGGTTAACATTTGTTTAAATATTTGGGATTTTTTCCTTACTACTAAAATAACTATGCATACAAAGTCAACAAACATATAGGATATGACTTTCAATTTGTAATTGTTTACATTCAAGTCAGATCAGTATGCTCCTAGGTGAAGATTTTTTAAAGTCAACTTTAAAATATTTAAGGCTGTTTTGAGACTGTATAATATTATTTTAAAATCTTTAATCCATCTCTAATCCAATTTTGTTGGATTAAACTCATTTCATTTTTTCAATTCTTCTTGTTCTTGGATTCCTTTTAAAAGAAATTCTTCCTTGGAAGACAAAGCCAGGAGTTGGGGAGTAAGGAACTGTTCCTGATTGCTCCAAGGAAATTTCACCATCAATGTGCCATTTCTCAAGCAAATATACAATTTTCATGAAAAAAAAATTTGAGTTGGGATTATGTTCTTCACACTCATTTTTTAAATCATGCCCATGACAGGGAGGTTCTGTTCAAATTCCTAGACTGCATGGTCTTTAAATTTTCAGGATCATCCCCCTACTCCACTCTCCAACATGATAGTAGTCATTATTTGGGAAAATACATCATGACAAAAAAACCCCTATAATGAATTAATGTTTTTATTTCATGTAGATGCTTGCGGAAAAACTCAAGCATATACCTATAAAGGATGTTATTTATTCAGTCTACAGAAGATAAGTTTCTTTTATAGATACATACATGTAACCTGTCCAACCCTACCCATGGATCTTTGGTCCACAGGTTAGGAACCACTGATTTAGTGTCAACTTGCAATACAGATATTTATGTACATGTCTTATCAAGAAGCCAAGTCAATAAGCATTTTAAAGTGCCTTCTATGTGGTATGTGTATGTGTGTATGTATGTGCGTGTAGGGTGTACTGATAACATGTGTATATATACCTACATATACATGTGTATGTATATATGTGTGTGTGTGTGTATATATATATAGTAAACTATAGATAAACACAAGAGAAGGACCTAATATTCAGTAGAACTGGAGAACTCACAGCCCTACTAGATTATAAACTCCCTCAAATCAGAAATTTTTTTCTAGGTGATTCCCTGCAGCATTATCACAGACCCTTGCATACAATAGTAAATAACGGTTTCCCAAATTGAATGTATTGAATTTCTTCACTGCCCCCTGTGAATTCTAGCAGAATTCTTTGTACTATGGCTCCTCCATAAATCCTTGTTGGATGAAAGATAAATATATAATAATGGGCTATTAACTGCAAAAGTAGAGTAGATGAAATAACTTTGGGATTTTTATTGAATACATGTTTTTTCATGATATGGGGAATTTAAAAAATTGAACTTATACATGGATTGGTCCTGTCACTATATAAAATAACACAAAATTACCTTACATTTTTATATGTGTGTGTATATACATGTTTGCAAATTTCAAACTAATTTTTAGGATATTTAGGATATATCCTAATTTAGGATATATGTGTATATACATATTGTTGTTGAGTTGTTAAGTCAAGCCTAATTCTTTCTGACAAAGGGATTATAGCATGCCAATACTGTCAATGGGATTTTCCTGGCAAAGATACTGGAGTGGTTTGCCATTTCCTTTTCTAGTGGATTAAGTAAAAAAAAATGGTTAAGTGACTTGCCCAGGGTCACACAGTAAGTATCAGAGGCCAGTTTTGAACTTTGATTCCAAGCCCAGTGCTTTATTCATTGTTTCAACTAGCTGCCATATGTGTATATGAATGTATACACACATACGTATATGTATATTTATATATGTATATTGTGCGCACATATTCTATACAATATATTATATGTATTTCACATAGGCATACATATAGAGATGTGTGTATACATACACACTTATATACAATCTTTACAACAACTCTGGTAAGATAACAGGACAGATATTTTCATCCCGATTTGGTGAGAGTTGATTCTACTTTAACTACATTAACCACATGAGAACTCACTCTTGAGACAATCAATGAATCAATCAAAAACATTAAGTTAGGTCTGGGAAGTCCTTAATCAGTCTGGAAGGAAAGAAATTCATTAGATAATATGAAATACCTCCACATAGGAAATATATTGGAATTGATGGCAGAAACCCAGTCATGCCCTTACTATAAAACAGCAACCCAGTTTGGAGCCCAAGTACTTAAAATTGCTGCCAACCTCTAGGAAAGAGAAGTACCAGATAACCTCCTAAAAGGAAACTACTTAAGGGGGAGGAAACTAAGAGAAGAGTATCTGTGGATAACCTTGAAGAATCTAAAGATGTTTTAGCACTCCATAGGCGTCTCTGGGACAGCAATGACTGATGGCAGCATCTGCAACTGAAGCCTAAGGCAATCTTGACAAACTGAGGAAAGACAGCTAGAGAACATTATGAAGAGCCAGCATGTATCATGCCTAAAGGAAACATCAAGAGAATGTCCCAAAAGAGAAGGACTTCCATTCAAACAGTAGTCACTGTAATGACTCTGTGGTAACACATGCTTTCTAAGGCTGAGATTGGTCTCTATGTACTTGGGGAAGAGTATGTCCCAGACTCTTGAAAACAGCGAGGGGAGAAGAATGTTTATACAAACTTTTCTTATTATATTAGTAAATACTAGTTTCAACCTTACCATCACCACCACTGCCATTAATAGCTGACTTTTATATAGTTGAGGACAGTCAGTTAGCTGAGTGTATAGAGCGGCAGGCCTGAAGTCAGGAAGACATCTTCCTGAGTTCAAATTTCACCTCAGAGACTTAATAGATGGGTGACCATGGGCAAGGCACTTAACACTAGTTGCCTCAGTTTGCTTATTCATAAAATGAGTTGGAGAAGGAAGTGGCAAAGCACTTTAATATCTTTGCCAAGAAAAAGACAAACAGGGTCACATGGAGGTGGACACAATTGAAAATGACCGAACAACAATAATTTATACAGTGCTGTGAGATTTGCAAAGCACTTGACAATATTGTTTTATTGCTCCGAATAACAACCCTTGCAGTTAGGCCCTATTACTATCCTAATTTTACAAGTGAGGAAACTGAGGTAGAGAAAAGTTAAATGACTTGCCCAGGGGTCATACAAGTGTCTGAGGCTAGCTTTGTACTTAGGTATTCCTGACGCCAAGCCTGAAAGCATCCTCTGTGCCATCACCTCAAACTAATTAAATCTGGGTAGGTCTTAGTAGGAGCTGGTAATCCATGGGAGAAGCCCGTTTGGGTGAATAGGTGGAAGTGCATAAACAAAATCTTGGAATTCTCGCGTTTACACTTAGGGCCCCACCTGCCAGTACAGCGGAGAGCTGGGATAGTCCCTGTCTGTGTTGCTTGGATAGTACTGCTGTGAGACTCCAAATAAATAATAGATGCCAAGAACTCTGCGAACCTTAAAGTCCGATATAAAGAGTTGTTATTTCTGCTACTATTATCTTACAGTTACTAGGTCTCCAATCTGATGAGCACTTCATTCTTGGAGACTTAGACTGCACCCATACTGAATTCAAGCAATGTTGATAGAATAATACAGGAATATACTAGTAGAGGCTTAACAACTGGGTACTCAAAGGGGGAATACACACACACACACACGTATGTATATGGGTTGGTATGTGTATATACATTTTATATACATATATGTAAATGTCTATATATATGTATATGCATATATGTGTAAACACTTTTTATCATGAACACTTTCTGTAGTCTAAGCAATGAACCAAAGAACACATCAAGCCTTGTTTTGTGGCAATTGCTTATTCCTGAGGTACAAATACTCACACAGAAATTTTAATCATAGGTTTGGTTAGAGCTCAAACCAGCAAAATCCTGTCTTAGATTTGGTGGATATGGCTCCGAGAGATTACAGGACTTTTTTAAGTTCACATGGGAAGTAAGTGGCAGAACCAGAACCAGAACCAGATATTCTGCCAGTCCAGTGTTTCTGATGATACCATGCTGTGTAAAAGCTTTAGAAGGACTTGATCTCTTTACCCTTTACAGGTTGTTTCAATGCTACTTATGGTGTGTGTGTGCATGCCTTCACACGTGAGACCAACAGCTTTTCCTCCCCCATAATACACAGATATCAGCTATTTATTAAAGGTATTTACTTTTAATTAAATGCCTAGGTGAATCAGTTTATGAATTTATATCATACTTATAACAATTAGTTGCCTCCTGAATTCCTCCTCCCTCCTAATTTATTAAATGTTAGATTACCTGCACATTTCAGAAAGGGCTTCCAGTGCCAAGGGGAGGGTAGGAGGGAAGCATAGATGATTTAACTTTAATAAAATGTTAACTGATTGAGGGTGGGGAAGAAGCTTCTCATGCCATCATGCCATTTAAATATCTCTTCTGTGAAAAAAAAAGAGATTAATTTTAACTTACTTTACCCTCAGATCTTAAATCTTTCTTTTCACCTGAGTCGTTATTTTGACTGAGCAGGGTTTAATGAATTTACAAGTTACAGTGTAAGCAGCTTTGCAAAGGTCTGTCCTACAGAGAGAAATCTTCAGCACCCAGATAACATTCAGTGTCATTATTTAGGCCCATTTATGAATACAGGCAAACCCTCTTAAAGCTCACTTCTTTTTTCTCTTCTGCTCAACAGCCCAATGCATACACAGCCTGTAAATGAGGCCAAGTATAAAGTAATATTTTTAAGTCTGTCGTTTTCAATCTCACCTCTAAAAAAATTCTGAACCGAATGTGTTAATATTTTACCAGAACATGCTGGTATATGGCAATGCATTACTAGAACATGCTTAAGATTTACATTATTTAGGAAACTGCTTTATGTGACCTCAAAACACATTCCTCTACCTAATCGAATGAAGTTTTTTTGCCCCCTGAAGATATATTAAATGATTTTTGTCTTTGGACATAAAGTTATTCCCCTTATGAGTCTTTAGATGGGAATAAGATAGGATTTGAAAAAGTTAACATGAAGAAAGTATCAGGTGGTATAGGTATCACTAAATGTACTCAGGCACAGGCAAGCATGTTAGGCATTCTCTAATTTAGTGTTAATGAGATGCTCTCCAGATCTACCTCATTCCTGTCTGTGAACTCGATTCATTGCATCTCCTCAACTCTGCCCACCTACAATATTCAGTGCTCTTGGATTTGTGACTCCTTTCTCTTACTGTGTCCCAATTCCAATTCCTGAATTCTCCCTTGTCTGAAAATTTAGTACTGGTATTCTAGGTCAAGGACAGCCCCTAAATTAAAGAATTGGCTACTGAGATGATGTCCACCAGTTAGGGAATGGCTGAACAAGGTGTTCTATGATTGTGAAGGAATACTATTATGCTATATGAAATGATGAAATGGAAGGTTTCAGAATATTCTGGGAAGACTTATATGAACAGACGCGAAGGGAAGTGAGAAGAACCAGGAGAACATTATACACAGTAACAGCCATATTGTAATGATGATCAACTGAAAGACTTAACTTCTCTGTTTAAAACATTGATCCAAGCTAATTCAGAACAACTCATGATAAAAAATGTCATTCACCTCCAGAAAAAGAACTGATGAGATGAGTAAAACTTGAAGTGTAATTTTTCCCTTCATTTTTCATACTTTGTAACATGGCTAATATGGAAATGTTTTGCATGCTTTCAACATATAATTGATATATTTTTTGCCTTCTCAATGATTTGAGAAGGGGCTAGAGGGAGGGAGAGATTTGGAACTCAAAATTATCTTTAAAGTTAAAATAAACATGTGTGCTTATGTATCCATGAATGCATGCATGCATGTATGTATTTTTGTATATATGTATTAGAGAGTAATAAGGTCCTGGTATAAGGGAACCCAGAAGAAAGACTTGAGTCCCTTTCTCTGATAGTGACCTCCTTCCCACAAATACTCAACAAATACTATCTCAGGCAATTTCCTCTTGATATTCTTCAGACATACTAAAATGTGACAATCCAATATTTAAAATGATTCAGAGAAAAGCAAAAAGCAAAACTAACCTGTCATAAACTAAAAACCTCACAACACATCCCACAGTCTAACAAAAGACCTCAGGATCCTCATTGCCCGGTCCCTTTCCGCCCCTCCATTAAGCAAGAATGGAAAGTGCTGACTATATAACAGTCATCATTAATCTTGGACTGGACTCTCCCACTCTTCTTGACCTGGTCATGAATCTCCTATACAAATGAAATTTGACTGAGAGCCTTCCCACAACTATTCTCTGAATGTCAGAGTACTCTCCAAAGTCAGTTGGTAAATTCCCTGTTTTCCTCTTCATCCAACGTTAGTAATTCATATTCAATGGTTAATGGACTAAGAGGAGTATTCTACCTATAGGTTTAGACCAGTATTACTAAAAAAGTACTCACATATGAATGAATATTCCTTCCTTATCAAGACACATCAGTAGACTCCCTACTTCCACTAGAATCAATGAATCTAATTTTTTCTTGACTTAGGTTGTGAACTCAGATTATTCTAGGCCTCCAAAATTTAAGGTCTTTTTCTATAAGAGGACAAGTTCATAAAGTAGTGGAGAGACTATATGATATAACAGAGTGCTTGCCAGACTTAGAGCCAGAAGTCCTAGGTTCATCACCAGATGTGGATGACCCAGCTGATGACTCAAGACAAGTCACTTCACTTTTTTGCTCTAAAGGTAAAGGGACAGGAACTTACTTGACTTGTTATTTTGTGGGTATAAGGGTAATACTAATTCAAATTAGTGCCTTCTTTGTAATTTTTTGAGGGTTGATTAGAGCAATGATAGGTTAAGTGAATTTCCTTGAATGCCATAGCCAATATATATTGTCTTTGTGACTTTGAATTCAAGTCTAGATCTAGTATGCCATGCTGACTCTTTGCAAAATGGGTATAATGCTCTTATCACCCCATGCCACAGGGTTACTGTCAGAAGTTATTTGGCTACTACTTACTTTTGAAAAGGAGTGAATTCCCCTTCCTGTAGCACAGGAATGACTGATAACATTTTCATAATACTTTCAGCTTTATAGTCTTCTGTAACAGTTATGTTTGGGAAAAGATTTGAAGATAGTGATAGTGGTCCCTGGAGCCCTATGAAGACATCTGCTCATCTCCCTCGTGCAGGGGAAACTCTCAAAACTCAAAACAAAAACTCCTATCACTTCTTATCCAGAACTCTTGCTGACCTGGTTCTCTTTCCTCTACCTGGATGACAGATTGCCTGACACTGCATATAGCTCACAGGAACTCATCACATGTTGACAGGTGTTCAACAGTCTTGCTAGGTCAATGACTCCCATATTATCCTATAGTTAAACACAAATTTTCCATCAATGAGGATTGCTTTAACTACGTGGTCTTTCACTCATTACTTATCTATTCACTGGTTTTTTTTTCTGATGTTAAGACATGCCTAGGAATGTTTCCAAGTTAGCTGAGGTTTGCTAAGATCCAACCATTAGATGGGAAGGAAAAGAAGGGAATGAACAAACATTTTAAGTAATTGACAATATCATCTGAACCCAGAGAATTTCTAAATAACAGTTTATCAGTTCTTCATTAGAAGTCAACTCAACTTTTAGATTGAGCCCTTGGATTTGATAACAAGCTCCCAAAGTGCCAATAACAATATTCACTGGGTGACACTAAATGAAATTTCAGGTTTAAAAGAAATGAGCATCATCAGAAATAAGAAATATCTCATTGCAAAGTCCACTGTCACTTAGTCTAAGATGTCAAGATATGGGAATGAAAGTGATAACCAAGAATTGACATATGGGAGTCAGCTTTCTACAATTAAGGCAAAGATGTTTTCACTGCAGCTGACTTCATGGGAGAGATGAATATAGACATCTACTGTCATTAGGATGCCAGTATGAGACGAATATCTAAAATGGAGTAAATAAATTAATACCTGTATCTCATGGGGGTTGCTACAAGCCTCAACACACATACTAACACATATAGTCTTACATGTACTTTCCCAACTTTAAAAGATTATACCTATAACCTTTGATATATTGTCACCATCATTCATCATCATTATCATCTACTTCAGCAGTTTGCCCAAAGACAGTTTACAAAGTCTTTCTGTGGAAGGGACTGTAGGATCACAAACTTAGATTTGGGAGGAATCATAGAGATAAACTAACCCAACCCTCCCATTTTTTAAGTGAGAAAAAAATGAGTTTTAAGGAGAAAAAGCCCCCTGAATGTTGTCACATAGAGAGACATGAAATAGTTCTAGGCTGCAAACCCAGACCTTCTTACTTGAAAACCAGAACTTTTCCACGAATTCTATCCAGACAAATGCAATTGTGGCTCTGACAAGAATTAAACCCAGAAATTCTCTAAAAGATCAGACTTTTGTTATACCACAGAAGCAGTGACCAGGTCACCTTCACTTAACGCTGTAACCAAACTTATGGAGATAAGATTTTCTTAATTTACCTAAGCTAGCCCTTTTCAGAATAATGGGCACCTACCAGAACTTGGGCTTCACCGGCAGACCTTTGAGTTATACAACCACTATAAACAATTTTAGTAGAGAAAAAAATCCCAGCCTAGTGTCATGTCATTTTTCACAGACCTGCACGTGTTTATAATTTTATATTTAATAAGATGTTCAGTCTTATTTAAACAAAACAATAGCATTCACAGTCAGCAATACTCTACTTTTAGAACTCTTTGCAAAGCTGTGGAAACTACTGTGAGAAAATATGCAAATCACTAATTAGATATCACAGTCGACAATTAAATTAATTTATAAGGGCTTAAATGCAATTAAATTTCCTCCAGATTGTATCTTTAATGGTGCTTGGTTAGCAGTTAATATATTTTAAAGCATAATTCAGTCTTTTATTTTTGCAAAGTCATTTAAATGTTACAAATATTACTTTCATGAATATTTCCATGGTGACAAAATAAGTTTACAGTCTGTTTAATTTATGGGCTATGACATAAGGACCAAAGCTCAAGAACCACAAACCTACTACATATCACATTCTTAGTTTCCAAGTTATCTATTGTAAATATGTACACTTGAAAAGGGGAATAGATATAATTGAGATACTTGAAGCAAAGGAAAGCATCAGAAGTTCAAATTAACTAAGTTGTTCGGGTTTTTTCAACCACATTTTAAGCCAGTAAAATGTTAATTTTTTTTACATTAAATTAAACTTTATTCCAGAATACAGTCATGAGCTACCTTCCCATGTATTCAAAGTAGTTTTTAAAAACCCTCACTCATATGTACAAAATAAAAACTATACAAATGTTGAAACTTAATCATCTCAAAAAAACATTACTGTTACATTTCAACTCTCAGAGAGACAACTAACAAGAAATGTTGAAAAAACAATTCTTCATTGTGCAAAACCTGGTAATATGGAGTGTCTCCTGGGAAGCATTTAATAATAAATATCTAACTAGAGTACCCTCCAAAAGAAGTCTGTATGACTGGTCCAGAAATTTTTAGCAAGAAGTTGTCAGCTAAATTCAGATGTCATTTTTGCAATAAATAGTTGGCTCTGTGCAGAGAAATATGGAAAACCTTGACAAAGAAGATGTAGCTACAGAAATCATACCTTTAACTTGACAGTAATATGAAAATCCAGAACTGGTGTCACTTCTGAATTGGGGTGTGCCAGAGGATACAGGGAAGGATAAATTAATGTTTTTGTGATGTTCACAACAATTATACTCAAAGATCAACCCCACACTTTACAAAAGTATGCTCAGCATGTCCACAATCTATTTTTCCCCTCTGGAGACATTATACCATTGCCAAATTAAAACCAGGGACTTGCATTTTTTTTTTGCCTTATGAATAAAAGTGAGGGAGGAAAAAGAAACGTGGGAAAAAAATAGCATGAGCATTCCTACCTGGTTTCCAGATGAACTGATTATCCTTTTTGCCTTCTAAATGAGTTGTTAGGAGCAGTATAAGACAAAGTAAAAGACAGGGCTTTCTCATGCTCTTCCATACCCAGTGTGTAACAGCCAAATTGACTCTCGGAAACATTCTTCAGATTTTTTGGTCTGTTTTTCCTATTCCTATAATAAAGGAAGAAAAAATAATGACCGGTGAAACACATAGATATAGATATACACATATATTCAAACTAGAGAAAACCTCTCTCTCATCACTTTTCAAACTAAGCATTAGAACTTCAGAAATAACTTTTTCAATGTTTTTTTTTCCCACTTACATGTACATTAATTGAAAAAAAAATATAGAGATAGAGACTATACTTGTGATGTCATTGGTGAAGGGAGTACCCAATAAAGAACTACCTGTAACAAAGCCGCTAGACACCTTGTCAGCAAATTATCGTCTTAGAGAGTTGCCTTGAGTGGTACTGTCTTGACCAGGACCCAGAGGAAATATCAGAGGTGATCTTGAAACCCAAATCCTCCTGCATCTGAAGGCAACTCTAGAACATTGCTGTGTGTGTGTGTGTGTGTGTGTGTGTGTGTGTGTGTGTGTGTGAATCTCCAACTTAACTTTAAATGTATTATAGACATCTTAAACTCAACATGCACAACATGTGAAAATGGTAAGACTTTGATGAACAAAGACAAATGATGACTCTTGGAAGAAATTAAATAATACTGAGTTTATTATCTTCTCCTCCAAAAAACAGCTTCTCCTCTTCCAAACTTCCTTACTACTGCTTGAGGGCACTCTCATCATCCCAGTCACCCAAGCTCACCTCCTGGGTGGCATCCTCAATTTCTCACTCTCCATATCTAACCTATTGCCAAGGCCTGAGGATTTTACCTTTTGTAACATTTCCCAGGCACTCCACCTTCTCTCCTCTACTGCCATCACTCTCATACAAACTCTTACCATGTCATGCCTAAACTACTGAAATAGGCTTCTGGCTTGTGTCCCTGCCTCCGTCCCAAGTCACCCACACTCCAATTCATCTTCTACTCAGCTGTCAAATTAATCTTCCTAAAGCTCAGATTTGAAATGCCACCACCCTGTCCCCATTCAATGAACTCCAGGGGCTCCCTGTGACATCCAGATCTTCTGTTTGGCATGCAAAAGCCCTCCACAACATGGCCCCCTCCTACATTTCTAGTCTTATACTTTACTCTCTACCATGTAATCTACAGTCCTGGGACACTCTTACACCATATCCAAACTCAGGGCATTTTTGCCTTTTATTTCCTATAGGTCTAGTATGCCAGTAATTTTCTTCCCTCTTAGCTTCCTTGACTTCCTTCAAATTACAGTTAAAAATTTCATCTTCTATGAGAAAATTTCCTGATCCCCTTTAATACTAGTATCTCTTCTTTATTAATTATCTCCAATTTTATATACATCTATGCATATTTACATATGTATTTAATTATTAAAATTCAGTATTAAATTCATTTAAATTAAATATAAATTAAACTTCAATATGTACATGTATATGTATATATACATATTGTGTACATGTGTATGCACACACACATACATATGCATAAGTGTGTATATGTTTGCATGTTATTTCCTCTATTAGGCTCTATTACTCTCTATTTGAGAGTAGAGACTATTGTTTGCTTTTTTTCTATCTAACATTTAGCATAGTGCCTGACATATATTAGGCATTTAATAAATGCTTTCTGACTAACTGATATGTATATATAGACATTTACATTTTTAATGATAATTTATGATACTTGATTGAAC
This sequence comes from Potorous gilbertii, assembly GCA_028658325.1. Taxonomy (NCBI): domain Eukaryota; kingdom Metazoa; phylum Chordata; class Mammalia; order Diprotodontia; family Potoroidae; genus Potorous; species Potorous gilbertii. Next base: position 248,484,336 of record CM053771.1, on the reverse strand, counting down.
ATATGAAATTTAATTTCTTCCAAGAGTCATCATTTGTCTTTGTTCATCAAAGTCTTACCATTTTCACAATCTACAGGTTTCTTTTGTTCAGGGTACCACCACACAAACAATTCTTTGGAAGGAGGTTATTTTAATACAACCAGAATGTGCAATTTTGATGTGGACACTTCCTTCACTAGTATAACCTTTCTATAACTAAAGCAGAGGAACTCTAAGAATGTGTATGGACAAAAAGTTCATTCATCATCCTTGGGTAACCTAGTGATGAATATTTCCATCATGTAGCAAGATTGAGCCTCAGAGAGAATACAGGTCATCACTGAACCTGTGGTTGCAGCCTTTCCAGCTTAGTGGGACTTGATACAGGTTGTAGCCCCCTAACATAGACTGAGCATCTTAATGAAGCAGCAGAAGTGGATTTCAGGGGTGTTTATAATCTTCAAAATTTTAATAAAATTATATTAATAGCTCATATTTACAGTGATATATATTATGTGTGTGTGTGTGTGTGTGTGTGTGTGTATAAAACAAAAAAGCAGAGCACCTTCCTCACAACAAACTTGTGAATCTGAAGGTCATCAAATGTTTGTCTCTATTTAACCCATAGGCAACAGAGGTTCAGAGAAATGAATTGATTTACATGGTCACCCACCTACCAAGTGATTGCATGAGGTCAGTTCTCCATAATCTATAATACAATTATCAAAAAGTATTTTTTTCAAACACTCCATCTGCCATGCTTAATTACTCATCAGAATATTCCCACTTTTTTTTTAATCCAAAGTATAGATTTTCAAGCACTAAAAATGGATGTGATATAGTTCTTCTTTCACCCCCACCTACAATGAGAGGACTTTTAAACTAAAATGTTCAATCATTGTCCCATCCACATTTGCAGCCATGAAGCTGTGAGTCAGTGCTACAACACTTCTTAGAACAGAGAAAGCAAAGGGGAGCTTGGTAGTTACCAAAATGGTGTGAAAATCAGGGAACAGTTGGTGGGAAGACTTCTGTTTTAGTTCTATTTGAATCAGTCCCATATTAAGGTTGTTATAATATCTCACTTGAACTATCTTCTCAGAACATTAAATTTTGCAAAAGAGACTATATGCAATCATGTATATGCATGCTTATATATTTACACAGAGATACAAAATTCAATAAATAATTATCAAATGCCCACTTTGTAGAAAAAACACATCTGTATTCATTTGAGGTTTGGGAAGTATTTTTTTTTCCTCCTAATAAACCTAACTAATGGTAGATAGAGCAGGAAACAGAGGTTGTAAGGGATGAAATTACTGTGATTACCCAGCTGGTGTTTAAAGTAATATTTAAACTGGATCTGTTGGCTATGTGTCCAGTGTTCTATTGGACATTAAACCACACTACCTTGCCCAGCTTATAAAGCAAGAATAAATTTAAAAAACCCACATTCCATAGCCAAAGGAAAATGACTTGGGGACTACATTCCTTTCTACTAAGACACACAATCAGGTTAATTTTGCTAGATAAAATAAAAGACTCCATTGGTTTCCAGCAATGATGTGTGTTTTGACTGATTACTGTATTTCAAAGTTGAGAGGTCAAACAAAATTTATTTAAACAAATTTCCATCATTTTGAAAAGCTGCCAGGTATCGTTGGCCAGTATGCCAAGCTAAGTGAGATTTCTTGAGGCTGACTTTCCACGTTTGCATGGTGTGATTTTTCTGTCTATCCTACTTGTATTCTTCTTCATCTTGCCATATGTCAATTGAGAGAATTCTACCCTTTGTCCTCTGTATATATTTAGCTCAGAAAATTGTAGAAAGCAATGCTTTTGGGAAAAGGGAAGGGCTGATAATGGGCTATACTCAAGGGTGTTACTGATGATAATTCTCTCCTGCCTCTTAAGTGTAAGTAATTCCTATAATTGAGGTAAGTAAAGTACCTGAGCAGTGGAAAGAAAGCTGATTTTGGAGTTCAAATCCCAGCTTTGTTAAACATTTACCAGGGCAGCCCTGTACCTATTCATTTCTCATAGTTAAATTAGAAAGCTGGACACTACCACTTCTCCACAGACTTTCAATCTAGTACTATTGACTCTTTGGTTCCTAGTGGTGTTTCCCTCTTAGATGTACTTTTAAGAATTCAAGTTCCATCTTATTTATCTATCAACCTATTTATTAGTTAATTCAATCGATTTTTGACTAACATATAGGTCCTTAAGGCATTCTCTTTGCTGTTTGAGGGAACAGAAAGAAAAGGTCTAAGACTATCAGAAACTTCCAATCAAATCAGGGAAGTGATTCAAGTAAATATTTAAAAATAAGACAAAAGAATTAAAAAATACAACATAAATGATCACAAGTGAGGACAAAGGTCATCTGGTAACTACCAAATGAGTAGTACAGACAGCATGTAGTTCTGAGAAATCACTTTCCAGAGAGAACACAGATCTCATGTGTATAGTTTGTCTTTCCCACTAGATTGGAAGTTCCAAGAAGGAAAACTATGATTTTTTTTTTATTTGAAGTAATCGATCAACCAATAAACCATTGTTAACCTTTGCCATATGAGAGGTACTATTCTACATACTGAAATACAAATACTAGAGCAAGGCAGTTTTTTGTTTTCTGTTTTTTTACTTTAAAGAGCTTACATTCTACTAATGGTGGGGACCGAGGAGTGAGTAAAACATATCTACAGAGAAAAAAATAGACATGTACAATAAGTGCATTGAGGGGTAGGGGCTAACAACTTAGGGAATAAGGAAAGACTTCTTAAAGGTGGTAGCATTTGAGCCAAGTTAGGTACTCCAAGAATTAGAGATAAGAAAAAAAGAATAATACAGTAACGTAGTACAGATAGCCTGTGTCAAGACAGAGAAGGTAAGAGAAGGCTTTCAACAGGCAGATTCAGCCAGAGCACAGAGTGCAAAAAGGGAATGATGAGTATCTAGAAAGGTAGACTGGAGAAATACTGTGAAGAGCTTTAATGAAGGAATTTGGATCTGATTCTAAAACTAATAGGGAACTACTAGAGCTTCTTGAGCAGGTTACAGCTGTACACCAACCTGACAGAGCATTGCGTTAACCTTCTGTAGGCTCCCCTTCCTTCTCCTCTCCAAAGGAAGATAAATCTGGATGGCTAAAAGATGCCTCCCTTCCCTTCCCTTCCCTTCCTTTCCTTTCCTTTCCCTTTCTCTTTCCCTTTCCTTTCCCAAAACCTTAAACCTGCTGCACTCTAAAGCTGGGATGCCAAAGGGCCCCTTGGCCTAAGGGCTCTTCTTTAGGGTGAATATCAATAACAACTGTTGCTGTTTCCCACTCAGCCTGAAGTCTTTCTTTTTCTTGACCTCAATAAAGGGGCCATGCCCTGGCTACTTCTTAAACAGACGTATTCAATCAATGGGCGTTGCCTTACCCTAACCGAGGGCCTGCAAAGACCTTGGCCTAAAGGGCCCAAGGTCTCCCAGTGCATCCTGGGTCATCTCCAGTCATCCTGATGAATATCTGGTCACTGGATTCAGATGGCTCTGGAGGAGAAGTGAGGGTGGTGACCTGCACAGCCCTCCCTCACTCAAAATGAAGTCAAGTGAAAGTCATGTCATTATCTCTCTAATGGCAAGGTCTTCAGCAACGAAGGATGAGCACAATATAGGCTAGGGTAGGAAGTCAATCCCCTTTCATTGTTGTTTAGTCATTCAGTTGTGTTCTGATCCTTTGTGATTTGGGGTTTCCTTGGCAAAGATACTGGAGTAGTTTGCCATTTTCCTCTCCAGTTCATTTTACAGATGAGGAAACTGAGGTAAACAGGGTTAAGTGACTTGCCCAGGGACACATAGCTAGCAAGTGTCTAAGGCCCCAAGTCTTCCTGACTCTAGGCCAGGAGCTCTATCCATTGAAGGACCTAGCTGCCTGGTGATGAAGATGGGATCATTTGTAGTAATAACTCTGCAAAACGATATCACAACCTTGTACACCTTCATTTTCTATATAAACACTAGCACTCAGTAGCCATGTGTCAACAAGCATGATGGATCTTAATCGAACAGCAGCAAAATCATTAAACATGCAGATTGTCCTATTACACTCACAGGTTGTGTACTTTGCTTGGATTTGTCACTGTGTCCCAGTGACTCCTACTTTGTTTTTACCAGGAAGTCCTAAGGCAAAATTTCTCTTAAGAGATTTTAAGGATTTATCTATTGAGTGCTACAGGAAGGCAAACAGAAAGCATCAAAACAAGAAGCTACAATAACTCCAACCTAATCTGTCTAAATAAGAAAAAAAAAGTAAATGGCTCAATTAAAAGACTTAATATTTCCTACTGAAATTTAACTGATATTGAGGTTACCACAACAAAGAGGCCAAAGGAGCCTAGAAACTTGCTTTGACAACAGATATTTTATCTCCTTGAAAAGAAAGAGAAAGGGCCACTAAGGGAAAAATGGATTTAGAATATAAAAACCTTTTTGATTCTCTGGAAGAGTCTAAGTAGTAATGCCTACTCCCAAAATGGTAAAAGGTAACTGAGTGGAGAAAAATGTTTGGCAAGAGGTCAAGTTATTAAAATCATCCCAAGAGCATATTAAGGTTAAGATTAGACAAATGAATACAAACAGATTAAAAATGTAAACTATCTTTAAATATATTTATAACAAACTTTTCCCCCTGTCAATGCTAGTGATTCACAGACCTATGAAACTGCATAAAGAAGCAGAACTGGCACTAATGAAAATAAAGTTGTACCAGTTCCAGTCTACCTATAAAAAGCCCAACGCTATACATAATGCAATTTAAGAGCACCAAAGGATCAACTTTCAAGAAAACTGAAAAGAGAAATTATTGAATTATTGGAAGGAAATCACATATTATTACTAGCACAGAAAGAGAACTGAGTGGTGAGTAAATAACTACTGAACTATATGCCTACCTTTATACATCTTTGAAACAGTTTTTCATATGGAAGTTGTTTGTAATTCTTCCTTAGCAAATTTATTTTATATGTATATATGTGTGTGTGTATGTGTATGTATATACTTACATCCTTTAACCCCTTATGAATTACAGAATGGGTCTTGGTCTTACATATTTCCGTTAGTAAACTAAATATCTTAAATATGAGACCTTTAAATTTCTTTGCTGAAAATATTTTATTCTCAACAAACTACCTTCTTTCTCACACTAGGTGCATTAATTTTTGTTAATACAAAAACTTTTCAATTTCTTTGATTCAAAATTATCTGTTTTCTCTTTTATAATCACCTCTATCTTTTTTTCTGGTTAAGAATGGCCCTCAGGGTTATAGGGAAACAGACACACTAATGAATCATTGGTATAACTGTGACATT
>CM053771.1:248422794-248478499 GCA_028658325.1 Potorous gilbertii | reverse complement strand
TGTTCCTCTATGTTTAAATACACCTTGGGAAGTTCCAAAGCCTGGTATCCTCAAATACATAGTACTTGTTTACTTTCCTGATTTTATTTTTTTTCATAATGTGCATTTAAGCAATAGTACATCCTTTTTCACAGAAACAATTACAAAAAGAGAAAAAGACAAAAGAGCAAATCTATGCAGGCCTATCAAAAACTCTTAACTGATACTGTTCACACTAGACAAATTATTAAATCAGATTTCTTTTTAAAGAAACTGCTTTTTGAGAAAAAAATTTCAATGGGTACCATGGAAATTTACCATTGAAAATTTTACATTTAGAAGTTTAATTATAACTTAGATAAGTGGATTATAATGAAAGATATCTCCAGCAAGGGACCCCAAACAGATGCATTATGAATGCATTAAAGAAAACACCAGAGAGGGAACTTTCTATCAGCAGAAAGATTTTTAATTAAACAGTAATAGGATAGATCTCTTCTGTAAAATGATATTACTGTTACACACAGTTCATTAAAACTATTTACTATATAATGTATTCTGTGAAACTCTTCTACACTTGAAATCACATTTCTAAACTTTCCAGTCTCTCAGAAGGCAAAATAAGATAAAAGGTCAGTTCAAGAAATGCAACTGGAGAAAAAATTCACTTTATTTGTTTACTAGACAGGCTATGTACAAAGCAACACAGATGAGAAATCTCAAATATTATAAATTTGGCTCAATGATTTTCTTTCAAGATCAGGAGCTTGGTCACCCTAAATCTTCTATGCACTTCTCCATCCTGACTATACTGGACCTAAAAGAAGACGGCTGTCACCGCAAACAGGCAGGAATTTACACATTCATGCAGTAACTAATGGATCACGTAGTACCAATTTTACTGATAGCATCCACAAAGTTCCTCTAGGTGGTTTTGTTGAATTGACATTTTTAATGTGACCATTTATATTTATGTTTATGTCTTGAAATGTGACCTTTTAAAAACTACCTTGTCTAAATTGGTGTCTCATTAAAAAAAAACAGTAACTGTCTCCACATTCATTTTGGTGAGGTAATTTTTTTCGTTGTTACCTTTTCTTTTTCCAATTTCAAGCAAGAGACTGTGAATTATTTGGATCTTTATTCAGGAAAAGATTTCCATAAACAAAACAGTGGGCCAGGGAACATTGGAAACTAATACCAAACAGATGACTATAAGAAAACTTATTTATACCTCCAAAGTGAGCCCTTGAAGAATTATGAAACCAACATACATTTATGTACTGATTAGACACCCTGTGCATTCTCTTCATTTGCTTAGTCACATGCCACATCAGTAATACTTTGAAAAATGCTTTTGTTTTATAGTTGAATACAAGTTCAATGTTGTTGTTGGTTGTTTGTCTGTTTTCAAAGAGGACCATGACATCAGGGAGGTGATGCCATGACATGCAAGTAAATTGGATTTAAATGAGAGAGGGCTGTACCAAGACACCAACCTCACTTTCTCCTCCAGAGCCATCTGGGTCCAGTGGCCAGATATAGACCAGGGTGACTGGAGATGGCCCAAGATGTGGTAGGAGACCCTGGTCCTTTTTAAGCTAAGATCATTAATAGGTCTTAGTTTGACTGAAGCAGAGGCTCATCCAGTAATTAAGGCTAGGCAAATAAAACCTTATTAAAAGATATGTAAACCACCAAAAAGCAACAAAATCCTAAAGGGATTCGGGGGTGGGGTGAAGAAAAATGACATAAAATAGATTTCACCTAGTAATATTTCCAATTAAGTAGGCATAGAAATTAGACTGTGAATATTTTGGTGTAGGGCACTCAAGAGTTGAGGCAACAACCTCTGCTATGCAGACCAGTACCTTTTCTGGAGGTAATTGTCCAAGGGACTTGCCTAAAACTCTGAAGGGTTCAATGATTTGCACAGGATCTCACCCCCAGTATGTGTTAGAGGCAGAGCTCAAATCCAGGTTTTCCTGGCTCCGCAGCCTAAACTCTACCCACTACTCCGTGATGCCTTTCTTCAGATTAGGTAAGAAGTATTAACTGATACCTTAAAAAAATTCTGAAAAATAAAGAAAAAATTTTAACTACTTCTGTATATCAGGGAAAATCTGATGCCTCTGAGTATTTGGCAATGATTCATCACCACTGTACAGGTAAAAAGTCATGTGCAGGAAGCCATTTGAGATCCTATGCCTTTAACATAATAAGGAAAAATTACGTTTTCAATCACATATTTCAAAATATGACTACTCTCTGAAGACCTAAACTTTGTTACCTTTTACTTGGAAGCCTATTGGAGCCCTTTCACATGATATATGCTGGCTAAAGGAAACAGGTCTCATTGTGTAATAGAAAGAACAGCAGAAAGGAAGTCAGATCCTTTATTCCTCCATAGCTTTATAATTTGGTTAACTCACTATGTCTTTCTTGGACTCAGTTTCCTCATTTAAAAATAAGGAGATTAGATTAGATCAGCATTTCTCAAGTGTTTTGGTCTCAGAGTCCCTTTTGGCATTTTTAAAAGTACTGAGAACTCAAAGAGCTTTACTTTATATGGGCTATATTTACCAATACTTTCCACATAAGAAATGAAAGCAGATAATTTTAAAAAAAATATTTGGTTCATTTAATATAAATAACATATTTTATGAAAAACAACTATGCTTTCAAAAACATAAACAATTTAGTGAGAAGAAGGGGATTATTATTTTACATTTTTCCCCAAATTTCTCTAATGTTAGACTGAATAGAAGACAGCTGGATACTCAAATCAGCTTTTGCATTCAATCTGTTGTGATATGTAGTTTTGGTTTAAGTATATGAAAAAAATCCTACCTCATACAGATATATGATTTAAAAAGGGAACCATATTTTAATAGACTTAGTCTTATTCTGAAAATAATTTTTACTTTTCAGATTCCAAGAAAAAGTCTCAGGAAGCCCAGACTCCACTTTGAGAGCTGCTAGGCTACTTGATCTCCAAGGACCTTCCAAGTTCAAATACTCTATGATTTTGTGTCTAAAACTCAGAAATATGAGCAGGCAAGTGCTTCAGTGTATAGAGCACCAGATCTGGGGTCAGGATGACTCATCTTCATGAGGTCAAATATAGTCTCAGACATTTACTAGCTGTGTGACCCTGAGCAAGTCATTTAACCCTGTTTGACTCAGTTTCCTCATCTGTAAAATGAGCTGGAAAAGGAAATGGCAAACCACTCCAGGACCTTCACCAAAGAAATCCCAAATGGGCTCACAAAGAGTCAGACAATATTGAAATGACTGAATAACGAAAATACTCAGAAATATCATAAATAAAGATAGGAAGAAAGGGTCTGTATTCTAAGAGAATTGTACATATATATATACATATATACTTAGATATATATACACATACATATGACATTTTAAAATAGTATATGTAATAAAAATTAATTTTCTTTTAACATATAACATGTTTATGCATGAATGCATATCCATATATGTTTTGGGAAGATATTTCTGATAAGAATCAAATTTAAATGGGAACTCATGAAAATATGAAAAAATTGTCGTCACATTTATGTCCATGACTAAAAAGAGTAAACAATAGTTATTATATCTATTTATCATGCATCAGGTGTTCCGAGAAGTAAAACAGTACATATCATCTTTTCTTCATGCTCATAAATCTAAATGGATTTTTTGGCAGAATATGGTGGCATGGAATAGGATGCTAATGAGGTCGAGGTTATGAATTGTGTCCTTACATGTCCTATCAGACTTTAGTCTGTTATCACTGAAATACATGCTAATGGTTATAAGAGAGTCTGGATGATAAAGCATAGAGCGGTAAATGCAGAGATAACGTAACTTATTTTTTTTAAAGACAAAGTTAGTACCCTAATGATAATTGATCTTTAGTATTAAAAGAGGATTAAATGAACAATGTCATATTTTTGGTTGAAATTTTTCCTCACAAAAAGAGAAGAAAATATCAGTACTTACCATTTTATTTCTAAATCAGCTCCTGCCTATGAATCATAACAGCTTCTGAACTTTCTGTACTTTGCCAAAAACCTCTTCCCCAATTTACACTCACAGAAATATATACAATAAAGAATCAATAATGAACAGAGTGATGCTTTAGGTTGTTTTTGCACACAAAAGAACAAGGATATACATTACATTGAACTTCCATGATAAAGAAATTTAATGAAATTTGTAATTGGAAGGCATCTCAGAGGTATAAAGAGTTAAACTACTTAATAGAGCAATCCATTCTACAAAATTCATTATATATGGTTATCCAGCCTCTGGCTCAGACCCTTCCAGTAATAACTCACATTACCTCACAACCACTCAAGTAATCAGCAAGCATTTATTAAGTACTTACTGTGCCTACCAGGCACTTTACCACACACCGGGGATATAAAGACAGAAAAGAAACAGACTGTCCTCAGGGAACTTACTTGCTGTTGGGGATTACAATATGCACACATAAAAGTAAATGCAAAATAAAGAGGAAGGTACTGGACTTATGATTTAATTGCTATAGGGAGTATCTGGATAAGAAAATTCTCCCCTCATTCAACTCAGCACTTTCTCTGCAAACTAAAGTCTTAGGAGTTGCCTAGAGCACTGACAATATGACTTACTTAGGGTCTCATAGCCAGTAAAGTATCAAAGGCAAAATTGGAATTGTGACTCCAAGGCCAACTTGCTATACTAGATATCATATTGCCTCTTGTATGAAGGCTAATTTTTAGTCAGGGGGAAGGGGAGACATTAACAGCTAAGGAGATTAGGAAAAAGCCTCAGGTAGAAAGGTGCACTTGAGCAATCTTTGCAGGAAATTAGATATTCTAAAGGGTAGAAGTAAGGAGAAAAGATTCCAGGCTTGTAGAAAACCCTATACAAAGGCACGGAGATAAGAAATAGACTGCTGTATGTGAAGAATATAAAGGTGGCCCATCTGGCTGGACCATAGAGTGAATAAAGGAGAGTAATGGACAATAAGGCTAGAAAAATAGATTAGAAACAGTTTGCAAATTATTTAAATGTCATATAAAAGAGTTTGTGTTTGATCCCACAGGGAATAGAAAGTCACTGGAGTTTGCTGAATAGGGAAGAACATGATGAGACCTAGTCATTGGGAAAAGCGTTTTGGAAACTGGATTGAGGTTGGATTAGAAGGGTTGGAAAGCTATTACAAAAATCTAAATGAGTGCCTAGGAAGGGCTGAAGTAAAGAGGCATCCCTGCTAGAAGAGAGAAGAGGATATATGTAAAAGATCCTTCAGTCACAAGTCAACCTATTCTTAGAAATCTCTAATTACTAGAATGTTCTTTATATAGAACCAAGATTCTACTCCTGTCCCTCCATACTCCCAACCCCATAGGTTTTATATATTGGTTCTAGTTCCACCTATTGGAACTGCAGAGAATAAATTGAATCCTTCTTTCAAATATATAAAGGGAGAGCCTTTTAAAAAAAAAACACCCCCCAGTTCTTCAATCATTCTTCATATGGTATAATTTTTAGACTTCTTGAAATCCTGTCCATCATCCTTTAGATGGCCTCCAATTTGGCAATAATTGTATTACACTGTGGTGCCTAGAATTGAACATAATGATGTAGATGTTGTCTGACCACAGCAGTTGAGAGTTTCACCTCTCTCATTTCGGACACTATCCCATTAACTTAGCCTATGATTGCATTAGCTTTTCAGTGTTCACAGCTCATGACTGGCTCATTTTGAGCTTACAGGCTCTAATCCTCTTTTCAACATGAACTTACTAACAGGTTAAGTTTTTCCCCCATCTATACTTTTATGTTAAGCTTTTTGAATCTCACTGCAGAAATTGACATTCATTCCTGAACAGTTTCAAGTTGTTAATTTCACTCCATCATTCTACCCTGAGCCCTTTTTGAACCCTCATGGTCATCTAACATCCTTGCTATCTATCCTTCCCAGTCTGGTGTCACTTGTACATTTGATCAGCCTGCTTTCTATATCTTTGTCCTTGTCTTTTTTGTTTTTTTTTTAATCTTGAACAAAAAGGGTCATGTGCAAAAGCCAGAATTGTGCCTACAGGGATCTCCTGCCAGATTGACATTGATCCATTAATCAACATACATGGGACAAAGTTGCTCAGCCAGCTAAGAATTCATCTAACCATATTATCATTCAACCCATATTTCTCCATCTTGTCTTTAAGAATATCATGAAAGACTTAGTCAAAGGCCCAAATGCAATCAAGATCTATCTTTGGCGTTCCCTTGAGCTACTAGCAGCCATCTTAAAGAGAGAGATAAAGTTAGTTTAACAAAGACATTGCTCTGAATCTATGATGATTCCTAGTGATTACTGCTTCCTTTTCTAAGCACTCACTGTCAATCCATTTATTAATCCGTTTTAGAATTTTGCCAAGAATCAATGTTAATTATGACTCCACACTTAAATTAGACTCCAAGGGCATTAAATCAAATAGTAACAGATGGACCCTTAGAAGTCATCTGGTTCAACCTCTCATTTTATAAATGAGTTAACTAAAGGTAGGGAGGGTGGTGACAGTGTCTAAGGTCACAGAGGTAGTAAATAGCATAGCAAACATTGAAATGCAGGTTTTCTGCATGCACCTTCTGGATCTCCAGATCTAAATATTCATGCCTTGGAAGACAACCCTTCAGCTCTGGAAATCTCTGGGACCCACACTGTCCTGATGAGTGGGTAATTTATATGGACCATTTTAGGAAACAGATCCCAGCCATGTTTTACATTCCATCCTAGCCATCTTTTTTACTATCTGCTGCTACATCCTTTGGATGACTGTACCTTGCTATCTGTCCTGGTAGACCAATTTATCTTGCTGTCCTCTGGCTTAACTCTACTTTGCTATCCTTAAACCATAATCAGCACTGTCTTTGCTACTAGAAAGGATGTGTCAACTCTCCAGTGGCTACACTCACCATCTCTGTGATTTCCCAAAATAAAATACCATCCATTATTTGTACTATCTGTCCCATTTAAATGTAACTCCTTGAGGACACGGATTCTCTCTATGTTTTCTATTTGCAACCTCAGTACTAAACATAGTTCTTGACATTTAATTAATACTTTGTCCATTCAAATATCCCTTTCAGGGATGCTGAAAAAGTAGAGTATCAATGACCATACAAAAGAACCAAGTGGTTAATACCAATCAAGAGAATGACCTAGAGACTTGCCTGGCTTCTGAGTTTAGATCTAATCTAAATGAGTCAAAGAAACTCTCAAACTGGACACTGACTCCAACTCTCCACTTTGTACCTGTTACTTTACCCAGTTTCAGTTCTGTGGAACCAGAAGCCCCTTCTAGGATAAGCTCTTCACTTCTAACCTCATCACCATGCTGTTAACTCAAGTTTTCATTGAGGTGATCCTCCCTCTCTTTCTGTTCCCCTTTGATTAGAGAGTGGGAGAGTAGAATCTCAAACTCCTCCCAATGCCTTCCCTTATAGAGGGAGGAAATTGGACTCTCTTGCTCACTCTAATTTTCAGCTTTGCTTGGTTTCAATTTCATGACACAAAATACCTTCTGCTGTCTTCCCACACACACTCATTTTCTTGCCTCCTTTTGTGTGATGTCTTCAGATTGTAAGCTCTTTGAGCAAAAGGGCATTTTATTAATTGCATCCCCATGTTGGCACAGTACCTGGCACATAGGTGCTTAATAAATGTTTATTGGATTAAATTATACTCAGCTCTCAGGTCACCCCTAGAACAAGTTCAGCTTTCAAGTGATCTTTTTTGCCCCATCACTTTGATGCCAGTTCCAATATGACTCAAACCCTAGTATGAAGCCAGAAATGGACCAGAATTGGACTTAGCAATCAGAAATTTCGGATAATAGGAGAGCATTAAAAAAATAGAATGATCAGAAAATTATGGGAAGTGACTCCAGTTCCCTTGGGTGAGTTCTAGAACTCTTTGTTAATTGAGCTGTTACCTTACTCCCAATGGAGCTACTTAACTATATGTTGTCTGGTATATATTCCTATATGTATACTTTCTCTGAATTTTATTTTGCTATTGAATTGAATAAATGAGTTTCTTTGATGTATGTAATATGTTCATTGTGGAATTGGTATTTGTGGGAAAGGCTCAAGCCTTGAATACAAAGCTTGGTGTCCTTCTTGCCTCCCAATTAATGAAACAGTAATCAGAAGTTAAATTGAACATGAAAATCATATTCTCCAGACAATCTATCAGCATTTATTAGGCACTGTGCTAAGTGCTAGAAAGACCAAAAAAAAGGCAAAAGACAGTCCCTGCCCTTCAGGAGTTTATAATCCAATGGACAGACAAATAATATTTAAGAACACAGATAGATAAAATTCTAGCCTGGTATACCCACTCTCGGAAGACAGCAGAGGGGATAGCCTCTGGCCTCAACTTTCTGTTCCCCATCCCTGGAGGATTTAAAGTCTCCCTTGAAGAATGACAGAGGAAGAAAAGGTTAAAGATGTTTCCTCTGCCTCGCTTTCAGTCACACAATGACATGCCCTATGCTACATGTGGGGGATAGTTCTTGTCAACTACACACTCACACATACATACACACATACTATGCTTATTACTTATTCCTATCTCAGAGCACCTTGAGTATTATTTATTCTTCATTACTACTTCCTTCCCACTTTTCTCTTCATTCTTTCTTTCCTCCCTCTCTTCCTTCTCTCTTTCTATCCACATGGTGAACTATACCCTTACACACGAGTAATCTTCTCAAAGAAACATAAATTTTGATTGCTTAAACCTCGCAAAATATCTTAGGATTCGGGGGCTAGATTTTTTCTTTTCCTTACTTATTTATCCTATCATTTTTTTCCCCCAAAAAACTAGGACAATTAACTCTTTTGTCTCAAAGAGTTTCATGTATGATCTCTTAAAATAACCCACTGGAAAACCAGACTTTGATAAAGTCCGCTGCAATTCAAATAGAGCTACTTGACTATGCCTTCAATCCAAGTCACTGTTTCTCGCTGACTGGCCAATAATAGATCCCTGTCTAAGCCTCATTTGGACATTGTTTGGGTTTTGATGTCTCAGAATAAGTGTAAATAGCAACTATGTCTGTTCCAGCAAGAAACCCTGAGGGTATCCCCACCCCCACAGCTTGATTTTTTTTTCTTATTTTGAGTAGGCAAACTAAGCCATCTTTTACCTCATTTCTTACCTATCCTCCTTACCTATCATTGAATGAGTGTTACTTCAAACTGAGACGTGAGAAAGAACTTAATTTGAAAAGGCCAAGGTTTACCCACTGTATCTGAGGTCATCTCCAGTCATGCTGACCTACGTCTTGCCACTCAGATGACTCTGAAGGAGAGAGACAGACTGATAACTTTACATGGCCCTGCCTCACTTAAAACCAATTCATCTGCAAGTCAAGAAATGACCCTCTTGATATCACTGATCCTGTTAAAGAATGCAGGACAAACAATGACAATTACACACACCCCCAAAATACACAAATCCTTCCTTCTTTCCCCTCTACCTATTTAAGCCTACTCCACTTGCCAAGGAACCACTGACATGCTATGTCAAGAGGACACCTGGCTGTCAACCTCTTCCATCCCTGAATTCTCATTGAGTGTACAATGTCTTATCTATACCATTCACTTAATACATGTCCATTATATTGAATCATAGTCAACAATAACACAAATTTTCTACCTAAACCTCCCCTAACTGCTACATGTGTTTTAGTTAGGTCTGCAGTTTTTGTTATTTTTATTTGTTTCTTAGATTTGTTTTTTGGCTTTAGAAATCAATGTTTATTCAAACCAACTCAGATTATCATTCATGGGAAACCAGTCAATTAGAGTTGAAGGCAAACACACAGACCCACATTATTTCAGGTGTGTTCATTTGTTTTTAGGTTTTTTTCCCAATTGGATTATAAATCTTTGAAGGCAAAGACCATTAGCTATACATCTTTTTTTTTTAACCCAACACAAAATCTAGCATATTTCTAGGCATACAGTAGGGATTTAGTAAATATTAAATTGTTAATACTCTAATGGTTGATTTAGGAAGTTAACGTCACCAGGTAACTTCTCTATTCTGTGTGATAGATGAAAATTGCTGAAAGTTTTTCCTCCCCTTTGAAAGAAAATAATCTGTCAAAAAAGAAAGTTCATCTGCTACCTTAAAAATGGTATTCTTTTCTCCTATACTCATTCTTCTTGAAGTCATAAAGGAAGGACTTGTGTTCTTCCTCCTCTGTGCAGCACAGAGCTCATCTAAACACCAGAGTTGCCATCAACTTTTAATGGAAATGCCTGGAGCAAGACAGGAAACAGACCCTTGGGTTTCTAAACCCTGAGTAAGTAATCAAGGCTTGTCATGGCTTCCTTTTATCCCTTTTATCACAGGAATATTAGAATGAATGTAAACGATTTTCTTCTTGCCAGAGGGAGACGTTCAATCTGATTTATGTTGGCATATGCTGCTCCCGATTTTAGATGATGGAAACCAAAGTCAAATAAAGAGCAGCACCTTTGATCATCTCCACTCTTTCCTCTTTACTACCCTGCAGCCCTCGGATTCTCTTTTCTCACCAGCATCCTGGCTCCTCCATCTGCCTGCCCATTTGAGACTACCCGCCAAATCATATCACAGTCTCCATATAAACAAAGGATTTCCAAGATCCAGTCAACTGTTCAATAATTGTGTGACTAAGGGAGAGTATAGTACAGGTTCTACAGATTCTGGAGTTCATATACCAACTCTTACTGGCCCAGATGAGTCAGATTTCCAGAAATGGACTACCACATTCCATTATGCCTCTAAAGGGAGCCCTGAAGGGTGGGCAGGTTGTCTTTGTAGTATTATATAGCTCACAAGTCCCCTACCTACATGCTCTACCCCAGTCCCACCAAGATTATCAGTTAAGAAGCAATTTAGTTGGCCAATCTTACACAGCTTTTGGCAAAGGTTACTTTCTGAGGTAGTACAGAAGAGTTGGTATATATACCACATTACTCCAGAATTCTAAGATACACTATCCAACCAGTACATACAGAGTCCAGGGGGAAGTGAGTTGAAGTTTAGGGAGTACATGTGACAAAGGAATGAATCTCAATTCTTGTTTATTTCAAGTCCTTTACTTCTTTTTGTGAGATGATCAAGATGTTCCCTGTAGGCATAGTATAACTTCTTTGAAGTTATTGTGGAGTCATTAATCTATGTCCAATCTGTTTTTCTTCCTAGTATAGACACTGCAGATCAGCTGCCCTGGGGACACTTCTAGGATGCTGATGCTGAGGACATGGGAAGTTGAAAATCCTTTGGATTCCTTTAAGCTCCTAAGGTCCTTATCTGATCAAAAGGGGTTAGAGAGAGGAAAAATGAGACCTAGATTGAGGAAAAAGTCAAGACCTCTCCTTTCTCTGCAAGGCATTCCTCCTCAAGTTTTACTAAAACGCGGAATTCACTCCAATCTCTGGAGCAGTATTGATCCCAAACTATCTTAATTGTTTATGGATAACCTCTAGGATATGACCTATCCTCATCCAATCTGAATGTGATTATGGTGTGTGAGGGCCAGCAAAGTAGGATCTTTTGCTGTTTTTGTAAGTATAATACCTGTAAATAATGTGATTAAGGAGGATCTTTCCCATCCATTGATGGGCCTAGGAAGATCTGTAAGAAGGTCCACACCTTTTGTTAATGAGGCACTGATTCTCAAGGGATGTCATGCCCTCTGGCTTTAAAAAGTGTATAAAGACTCTTTGGTGCAGTTTTATTTATTTGGCTTAGTTTTTGGAAGGAGGTTTGAGTGCCAGATGAGAGTCTGGGAATCCACTAATTAGCCATCCCCGCCCTCCCACTCCCCCTCCTTCCCCCACCTTTGGAAAAACCCAGATGTTGGTGCTTCCGTCTCTGGTAACTACAGTCAGACAGTTGAACCTGTCTGTTGAATTGTTATATACATATTGATAATGGTCACACAGAAGAAGTCATGTCTGTTGATCTTTCATTTCTCTATATTTTCTCTGAAGTTCAGGGTGCTTTTTCCCCTGAACTAACTGAATGATACCTGTGCTTGATTAAAGTGATTATTAACCCCTCAACAGTTGCCTTTCCTTTGTAGAGGAGCAGATCAAAGAACCTGTGGTAG
The DNA here is from genome assembly GCA_028658325.1 of Potorous gilbertii. Lineage (NCBI taxonomy): Eukaryota > Metazoa > Chordata > Mammalia > Diprotodontia > Potoroidae > Potorous > Potorous gilbertii. The sequence continues at coordinate 248,466,359 of CM053771.1, read as the reverse complement.
CAGGCTCCCCTGTGTATGTTGGGTTGCTTACTGACGCATGGTACAACATTATTCCATTTTTCTGCACTTGTATGTACTTTGTCTCTATGATTGACTGATTTATTGAAACTACATCCAATAATCGAGATCAATCAATTGATTTAAACATATACTCACCTTCTTAAAGTATCAGGCCATATTGTCACTTTTAGTGAGGTAAGTAATTTGATTGACTTGTCAATTCATACCACTACCCTAACAGAAGCAACTAACACAAAAGATTCTGGGGCACTTCTTGCTCACTAGATTTGACTTGTACTTGATTTTACGGATCTTTCTGATATATCATCTTTTTTTATCCTTTACTTGAATCATTAGCTCAACAGGGTTCAACCTGGACCATAATGCCCAGTGCGATTCTTGTACTCCCTTTAATATACAATTCCAACTCAGCGATAACAAGCATCAACTACATATCAACTTCCTACTCTGAATGTGGTTACAGTACAAGACAGAAAGAAATAGTGGCATAAAACAAGATCTTGGATTTGATAGGTTTTATAATCTTGCTGAGGGAAGACTATATATGCAAAAAGATAATAGAAAGTAGCAAACACTGAATGCCAAATGAATGGTACAGATCATAAATGTTTCTTGAGTTTGGAGTACTGAACTCGGTGAGGGGAGAATTCATGGAAGAGGCAAGAGGAGCTGGGTATTCAAAGTAAAATATGTTTAAACAATTGGCAAAGAGGGTTTTCAGAAATGTATATTCACATAAACAAAGACTCAAAGCATCCCACCTAGCAACAATCCCCCGGGAAACCAGAGCTTAGCTGGGTATCTTGTCATTGACTCTGTCACTGACTTCCTTGTCCCTTCCTGGAACAGCTAACCTATAGGCTTGACCTGTAAAGGTCACTATCTACTCTCAAACCCCTGGGTAACAATCTACTTAACTTTGAAACCCTAGTTTGAGGCTGAGCTGTTTACTGATTTTTTTTTTTTACAATATCCAGCTGACCCCAGGTCCTTCATATCCTATCTAACCATAACTTTCCAAGAAACCAGGTCTTACCCAGACATATAGCCATTTGCCTTCCTGCAATGAGTCAATAAAATGCATACCTTTCCCATCCTCCTCACACATAATTTCTACCTCTTCCTTTGGAAACAAAAATCAAATCAATAGTAATTAACATTGTTACTGGAAAGGTTTTGACAACTGACCCTCCTATGACTCCCCTAATGGTCACTGTAACTCCTCAGGCCCAAACTCAATTCCTAAGCCACCACACACACTTGACTACCTCCTTCAATAGACTGAAAGCTTCTTAAGGGTAAAAGTTGTCTCATTTTCATGTATATCCCTAGTGCATAGCATAATGCCTGATATGGAGTAGTAAGTAATAAAAGAATTTCATTTTCATTCATTCATTAAAGGAAGCAACAGACTATCTAAGATAACTTCAAGGGCTTCATGGGGAGGAAAATTTGAGAGATGTGATTGCAAAGAGAAGATACATATTGCAGCATGTCTTTAAAGGAGTTTGATTGGGTATAAGAGGAAGACAAGAACTGGAAATAAAATGGTTCCTCCTCAATTGGAGAGTGACTAAATAAAGTGTGAGACATGTACACAGTGGTATATCATCACTGTGTAAGAAATGCTAAAAAGAAAAAGTGAGGAATTCAGAGAAACATGGAAGTCATGTATAAACTGATGCTGAGTAGAGTAACCCAAACCAGGGGAGAACTATACAATAATGAAATGAGAAAAATAAAACCAAGCTATATACTGTAATTATAATGACATTTTTTCCCAAGGAAGAGATGAATGAATGTATTCCCTTCCAAGGAGTAGGAGGACACTGCAGAAATGGAAGGCTGCACATGGGGCTAGATATGGTCATTAGGTCAGAAAGCTTTGCTTACTTTTCTTTGTCACAAAGGAAGGCTAAAGGAAAGTGATAGAGAAGAGGAATTTCTCTGGAAATGACTGTGGTACAGAAACAAAAGATATCAATGAAATAAGTTGTTGTTTTTGTTTTTTAAAGAAGTAATTTGGCATGGAAAGACAACTTGGTAACTGGATCCAGCGGAGACTTTTTGTTACTCTTTAAATTAGCATCAAATTATTTTTATAGGCAGGAAGAGGGAATAGAAATGAATACATGCACACATACATAAATATATACATACATATATCTATGTTTAATGAAAGTAAAGTCCTGGAGGAAGAAAGTAATTAGGAAAAAAAAAATGGAAGTGGGAGAGTTAACTTTAGGGAAAAAAAAAAGACATGCTTTTCCCATGAGATAGAAAAGGAGGATCTGATATAGGAAGGAAAGTAAGTAAAGTTTGGAGATGTAATAGAAGGGAAATAAAGGTGCTTGCACCAGATGACCTTCATTTAAATTGGCAGATTTGTAGATTTCTACACCCACATCCACACATGCACGCACACACACACACACACACACACACACACACACACAAACACACACACATTCCCCCATCTGGGAACTCTTTGCTTTGTATGGTAACATAGGTTAGAATCCCATTTTATTTTGTTTGTTTTGTTTTGTTTTGTTTTAGGGAGAGAACTTGCTACTCAGAGCATTGTGCTAGGAGTCAAGGAACCTATATTGTAATCTAGCCTCAACCAAGAGTTAGCTATAGCTTTAGGACAGTTACTTAAACAGGATGAAGTAACCACCTATTTCTACATGGAGCAGTTCTAAGTATCAGATTAAGTAAAAAACATGAAAATATTTGACAAAAAAAAATAAAATTCTAATTAATTTAAAATATATTGTTATCTCCAGATAGCAGACCCACTTCATCATGAGCATCCCACCTCAGGCCAAGACCAACTTTACCCTATCCCTACCTCATCACAATTCTCTAACTATTCCTCTCTTACTCAAATGTTCTAACACCTCCACTCTTTCTCATCAACTCTGCCCCAAATAAAGTATCTTTTAATGTCTGTTTTCTGACCTATCATGGTGAATTCTAGAAACTCGATGCCACATAGATACAAGTATTTAATATCATGCCCCTTTTTCTTTTAATTTTTCCTGACAAGTTTTACTTTATAGATTCACATGTGTATCCAGTCTTGGCCAATCAAACAATTAACTGGACCTACCAAAATCCACTCAAATTAAGGACATGTATTCATTTCTATTCCCTCTTCCTGCCTATAAAAATAATTTGATGCTAATTTAAAGAGTAACAAAAAGTCTCCACTGGATCCAGTTACCAAGTTGTCTTTCCATGCCAAATTGTGTGTTAAATACACAATCAATTTTTTGATTTCTAAAGAAAATATTAACTCAAAATGATCAGAATAAATTATATGATACATATTTTTTCCCAGTCTACATATTAAATGTATGTATTAGATATTTAAATATGAATTTATACTTTATTTACTTATATATTTATAAAGTATAAATTAATAAAATAAAAAATTATATATATATGTGTGTGTATGTGTGGGTGTGTGTGTCCTTAGCCCTGTGTATTTCTATATATTTGTCAATGAGATAGATGAAAGCACAGATGGTTTATCAAATTTGCAGATGAGACAAAGCTGATAAGGAAAGCAACAATACTCAATCACAGGTCTTGATAGGCTATCACATTGGAACAAATCCAATAAAATGAAATTGAAATGTGATAAACTGACACATGGATGTGGCATGGTTAGACAATTGTTACTAATCTCTGGACTGCAAAGTTTGAAAGTTGGAAGGAACTCAATAGTCATCTGGTATGATTCATACCTGAAATGATTCCCCACCATACCATAACATAGACACACAACTTTCAGGGCAGCCTACCCAACTTTTGGAGAGCTGCTCAGTGTTAGAAAGTTTTTTTGATGGCAATCCTAATTTTGTGTTTCTGTAGCTTCTACTTGTTTTTCCTGGTTCTTTCCCTTAAAGTCAAACAGAATAAATCTAAGTTCTCTTTCATATCAGCCATACAGATACCTGAACACAACTATCATGTTTTCTGAATCTTTTCTTCTCCAGGTTAAATATCTTTCATACTATAGATGTCAGGAATCAAGGCCCTTAACCATTGTGGCTGCCTTCCTCTGGATACTCAGATACTCTCCATCTTTCCTAGATCTTTCCTCAACTGCAATTTAAACTGCCCCAAGCTGAACAAATACTCTGGTTGAAGTCACCTAAGAGGAGAGTGCAGAGGGACTATAATCTTATTTCTGGAAGCTATGTCTCTCTTAATGCAGCCTTTGCAAGATTTAATTTTATCTAGTTTTTGGCTGTCACATTGCTCTGCTGATTCATATTGAGTTTGAAGTCTACTAAAACTTCCAGAACTTTTTCATACAGGCTGTTATCTAACCATGACTGTTAACCATCCTGTTATTGAAGAGTTGACTTTACAATCTGAGTGTATACATTACTTTTATTTCTATTGAAATCCATTTTAATTTATGCCTACTGATTTTTTTTTTTGCGTTGTGAATTTAAATAAGATAATGAAAATGCATGGGAAACTTTAAAGTGCTAACTGTTAAACTATTATGTTCTGTATACCTAAATTCTCTCAGTGATCAACAAATTAGAAATATGTATTGATTGAAACCTCTTTTCTCAATCTTATTTTTTATATAATAGACAGCTGTAATCTTCCAATAAGCACCATAATCAAGTCAAAACAATGTTCAGCTGACAAAGAGGTAATACGCTTATTTTGTATTCCATGTTTTGCTAAATCTAAGCATTCTAATGAGCTTATAAAATATGCCAAAAGTCTGCAATGAAGACAGTTAAATAAATAATTAAGTGGATATCAGGGGTCTAGAGCCACAGTAGCAAATCTGCAATTCAGTAAATATTAGAGGACTAAATTTTATCCAACACATTGCCATACCCACCCCCAACTCAAACACACAAGGATATGCTATGAAAAGGACTAGAAATGGCATGTCTTCAGGATAATAAAGTTATTCTGAGAAGGTCACAGAAAAAACAAAGTTCAAATTACATCACTTTCCTACCATTTGTCCTTCCCTGCTGTCATTCCTATTATAGTTCAATTAACAGTGGAAGCTGGTGGTGACTTGATGAACATCTGCTGCATCCACCTGGAAATAATTCAATGAGGATACGCCATAGGAAGAAATCATGGGAAGTCAGCCCAGTTTTTCTAGTTTAACTTGAGGGGAGGGAGAAGAGAGCAATTCAGATAATGGGTGTAAGAAAGCCAGTCCACCTATAATATTGGTCTGATTTTGCAATATAAAATTTCAATATATTCTTGAAGGAAAGAAGGAAAAAATCAAATGAGTTTATGTCGCAGAGCTTTGTAATCACAGCGGACCAAAGTTTTTTTAAGCTAAACATAGCATATGTTGCTCGAAGAATTTGAAATCACATAATATCTACCATTATCAAAGTAATGTGGCATGTGGAAAAGGCCATATGTTTTATATAGTGACTAAATATTACATTGAAGTCTTAAGGATGACTCAGAAGTCTACATAATAACCAGGAAACTTTGTCTTCAGAGGAAGAGCACTGTACTAAATGGGAAGAAGTAGGTTCGGAACCCACCACTTACTAGCTCAGAAGTCTAGAGAGAGTATCCTCCTCTGACAAAATGGACAATGAGTGGTTGGCCCTAACTCAGAATTACTATGAGATCTGAAGGAAATCGTATATGAGAAAACGTTTCGTGACTTTAAAAATTGCAATAAATGCACAATAACAATGATAACAGCCTGACTATTATTTTATTACCCACTGAATAGGCAATAACAAAACTATCTAGGGAAAATATGGAATAAAGACATTTCCGTTTTATTTTTAATTACTATGCTTTAAAGTCATTCTAAAGAATTTAAGAATTGTTTTCAATTTTGAATCTGTCAAAGGAATAGTTACAGACAATATGAGATAAAGAGTTCAAAGAATCTGGTATAGAAAAGTTATAGCAATAAATCAGTAGGCAAAAGTTGATTTAGGAATTTAATAATCGCTCTTTTAAAACAAAAAATGATAGTTTAGTTATGGTTCAGAGGTGAGATGGGGATAAAGATTTACATCACCTGAAGTTCTTTGGAAAAGAAAATTTTAGTCTTTCTTGGTAATTCTATTCTAACAATATAAGGTCTGTGAGTAACAGCTAAAGAAATTACAACTCTTGCATCTAAAGAATAAAAATTAAATTGCTCCTCCACGTGGAGGATAGTGTACCAGTTGCTATTTTCTTCTAAAGGAAAAGCAGAAATAAATTAAGAAGCACTAGACAGTTGAAGTGAATGAAGCATACCATTTCTAAGAATGCTTTAAATACAGAAGTTTGTTGGTGGCGGTATTGTTAGTGTTGTATTTGTGAGAGATTGTGTTTGTGTAGGTAGGGTGAAATTAGAGAAACTGACTAGGCAGAATTTTAAGGACTTTTACAAAAGTCTAGGATCCTTGTTGTTGGTTTCTGTTTTTTTATTCTTTGTTTCTGGTAGTGTTGAATTGCTTTTCAGAAAGTGGCATAGTATTCACAAAGAAACTCCTTGTGTATTTAAATTTTTTTCTTTATGATATATTTTTATATATTAAGATGAAATAAGAAAACTCAAGCATAAAAGTTAATGGATAAAATGACTTTTAAAACACATGTCCATACTGATGCCATTCTTAAAAAATAAATCATAGAGTTTAGGGGGTGAAATGAAAACTGTTCTTCTATCTATATGCCTATATGATGGACAGCAAATTGAGTACACTATTCATTTGTGGGGAAAATGTATAAAGCTGTTATATGACATTTTCAGTATGTTCCAAAGCTTTACGTGGATATGCCAGGTTTCATGGAGACTAAATCTTTGGATCTGTCATTTAGGTACTTGTTAGCTATTTAAACTTGGTTACACTGCTTTACAAATTCACATTTCTAAATTGTGGGCAATTTAAAATCAATATACCCAATTCAAATTTTAATTTAATGCTTCTATTTTAAATGATTTTTCATGAAAGAGGGACTACATTTTTGGTGACAGTGCCAATGAATCAGTTCAAAGTAGAGTAACATGACAAGAAGTCTATCTAGACTTCTGGCTCAAAGTAGAGAAAATGAGGCATGTCAGAAAATCAGCTTCTGAATCCACTAGCTCTCCCACTGACTAAACAGAATATTAAAATGGAACATTCACGGGAAACAATTAACAGGAATTCCAGATACCATTCAAATATGCACTTCTTCATAATTGAGCTATCCATCTCTTTAAGTGCTGAGTAAATTGAACTAAGTTCAAGAGAGGATTTAGTACTAGTAATGAAATTCCATTTTAAAGATAATTTGGAAAAGAACTATGACACTGAATACAAGGACGGGAAGATGGTAGGAAGAGAGCTTGGCCTTCTGAAAAATTGTAAAGTTCAAGAGATTGTTCCGTCTCCAACCTCTACTACTGCACATGCTCAGTCTCTCATTCAGAACCCCTCCCCCCATGTCCAAGAAGCAGCTATTGTCCCCCTGGTATATATCTGAAGCCAATGTGGAAACCAAGACAACATGGAAACCAAGAAGAGAGTTGGACATCATTGAAACAACTGAACAAAAGGAGGAGTGAAGGGAAAGACAAGATAACTGTCCTCACAAATTTCAAGGGCTCTCATTTACACACCCTGCAATAAACATGATAATTCACATTTAGAGAAGAGCCAGTAAAGACTGAAATTTATATAGAACCTTAAGTGTTAGAAAGTACTTCATATACATTATCTCATTTGAGCTGCACAACAATTCTGTAAGGTATTATCCTTAGTTACAGATGAGAAAACTGGGGGTCAGAGAGGTGAAATGATTTGTCCATGGTCACACAGCTAATTAGTGTTGAAGATAGGATTCAAATTCAGGTCTCTTTAATCCAAGACTAGTGCTATTAACATAACCATGACCTATAAAGCTCTTTCCCCAAACAGCTTTATTAACCCTATTTTAGACATGAAGAATATGAATCTCAGAGAAGTCAGCAAGCATTTATTAAGCATTTACCATGTGCCAGACACTATGCAAGTGCTAAGGATACAAAAAGAAGCAAATAGATAGATGGTACCTATCCTCAAGGAGCTTACCTTCTAATGAGGAAAGATAACATATAAAAGGAGACTGGAGAGACAGAGCAGGCATGAAGCAGGATGGGAGAACATGGGGGAGAGAAAAAGAAATCTGAAAAGCCAGTATCCTGGTCTATAGAGGTATGAAGGAATGAACATAATTAGCCTGGAAGCCTTTCCTTAAAATGAAAGTTTCTGGAGTAAGGGGAAAAGACAGAGGGATTTCTAGGATGCAAAGGGACTGGAAGATGGTGGCAAAGGAAGTGTCCAGAGTGAGAAGGCTGCTGGAGCTTGAAGGAGAAAGAAGATCAGGGAGTCAGAATTGGAGGGACAAAGAATGAGAGTCAAGTATAGTGACTTGGCCAATTATTAAATAACCAATTAGTGGTAGAATATCCAGGATACTTGATTCTAAATTTATCATTCTTTGCTTTAGACTAGTATGTCTCCCCCAAAAGAAGAGGGCAACTGTTACCAAGTAGCTACGTTGGAGACAGATCATCACCACCTAAATTACCAGCATCATCATCATCATCCATCATCATCATTATATCATCATAGCTCAAACATATATACTATTTACGTCACAAGTGCCCTTGGTAAGCAGGTAGTACTACAAAGTAAGGAAGATAAATATCATTATTCCCGTTTCACTAATGAAAAACCTGGAGCCCACAGTCACATAGCTAACAAGACAAGGTTGATTAGTCAAATGGTTTTTCATTTTCATAGACCAGAATTAGAAAAAAAAAAGGGGGTAAATAATAGACACGCAAATTTTATCATAATGTAGGGAAAACATAGATGTGTTCAGTGCCAAAAAAGACTGCCTTATAAAGTAGCGATCTCTTTGTCACAAATGGAAGCTGGATCCTTATCTTTCAGAGATGTTTTAGAACAGATTCCTACAATGCATAACCTTGAAGTTAGTATGGCAGATGTAGCAGAGGATCTTCGGATATATACTGTTATCATATTAAGTGGGTATATAACCAAGTGAAATTACACAAAACCAGTAAGTAGTCAGACTTCAAAAATTAGTATGCTTCAGTTGCATCTCTCCAGTTAGTAAGGCCTATAGCTTCAGAGGGAATTCCTAGATACCTTCTAAAAAGAAACAAGGACACACAAATAATCACCAAAGGGGCCATTTTGCTTTTTTGGTGGTATTTTTTGAAAGATGGTCATTAGCCAGACTAGTTTGTGAAGGTAGCAGCCCTTAGAAAGTGGTTTTCATCTATTAGGAAGTGATGTTCTAAACTCTGTCAAATGAAAGAATTATGTCACCCACGTTCTTCCAACTTCCTGGGAAGATACATCACATTAAAACTTTAATAAACACATATAAACAAATTTTCCTTTTCTGAATTCACCCTAGGTCTGGAAACCTACTCATCTTTTTTTAACTTGGCCTTTGGATAGGATCAAAGACCTTGAAATGAAAGAGACCTTAGAAACCATTCAGTACAACCTCCTTATTTTAAAGATGAAGAAACCAAAGCTGACAGAGGTTGGGTGATTTGTCCAGGTTCATACACCAGGTGTCTGAGGAAGGACTAGAACCCAGGTTTTCTGTATTCTATACCCCATACTGTATTCACCATAATCAAAGATTCTTAACCAGAGCTATGAACCTTTTAAACTTAAAAAAATCATGATCTTTTAAAAATATTTATATCATTTTGTTTCAATATAATTTGTTTTCTTTGTAATCCTATGCATTTTATTTGATCCATTTAAAAAGATTATTCTGAGAAAGGTTCCCCAGGCTTCACCAAACAGCCCAAGGGTTGGTTACACAAAGTTTGAAACCTTTCTCTATATGTCAAGGCTCTAATTCCCAGTCCCCACATCTGTGCCCTAGTCAGATTTTAAATCTCTGTCCTTTACCTTCTTGACTTTGAAGACTACTTTTCAGGCAGCAGCCCTAGACAGAACTAAAATCAACACTTTCAACCATCTTCACTGCCATCCAGGAAGTTTCTTTCCCAGAAGCCATTGACCCAATCTAATATTCCTGTTATACCTTCCACTAACATATTAACATAGTGACACCTTGACTACCAGTCTCCAGAGTCTTTCCTAAATAGACAGCAGGCTTGCTTCCCAAAAGGTTTATTTCAAGTAAAAATCACTCTCGTGGGCTAAAGCATGTCTCTACTGAAACTCCCAAACAACATTACTTACATTTTTACACAGTAATAAAAGTCATCTTCATAATAAATCACTGAAAGTGGGCTTAATGTTGAAGCTCCTGTCTAATGTTTCTCATGTGGCAAAAGCTATGGCTTTACATAAACTCTAAATATCACCTTTTACTAAGTATAAGCCCAAGAGGAAATAAAAAAGATGAACTCTCTACTTTTCAATAATTATTTCTTTTATTATTGACATTTATTATTCACCAATAGTGTCTCAAGAAAGTTGCCAGTAAATTTTATGCAGTCTTAAAATTACTACGGACATAAGAATATCACAAAATTGATCAAATCCTTGGCATCTATAATAAACCTCTTAAGAGATCTATCTCTGGTACCCTCCTAGGTAATTCTACATCTTTTGAATAAAGGAAATTATATAATAGTAGGGCAATTGTATAAATATGATTATGTTGGTTCCACGTGGATTCCACATGCATTCCTAAGTAGGTTGAAATGGAAATCACAAAGTGCTTTTTTTAATAAACTAAGGGCATCCATAAATGATTCTTACATTGATTATTTAGCATTAGCCTCCATAAGTCAGGAAAATCAGGCAGGGAGGTGCTATGGAGTTGTTTCTATTTCTTGCAGCACAACATAGAAACCCCATTATCAAATTACAGTAGTAGAAATTGTTTTCATTTGTTTAATGAACAAAATGATTGCATTTTTTAGCAGTGGTTCCTTTCCAATTCTCTTCAACATGCCCCTCACACCTCCACACCCATCTACATCCACACACCAAAGAGATGCTTTGAAAGTGACTTTCAGACATCAAATTAGAGCTTCTGCCTCAATTTCTTCTGATCATCATTTCCCCTGGTCTACAAGAATAGGTAACAACCTTGGAAGCTAACTCTCCCAAGTACAAATCACTCTTGATGTCAGTAACAATGGCCATGAAGGACAGAGCTGAATTAGAACCAAGAGAGCTGTACACAAACATTAAATACCAAAGGGAACTCAAATATCACCTCTGCATTTGATATGGAATAACTTTCATTTCCTTCACCAGAAAGTTTTTCTTGACACATCCTAAAGGCAACAAAAGTAGAGACCTTATCACTTTGAGGAAAAACTAATCATGCTAAGAACTTTTATTTCAATGAAGCCAGCAATCAACAATTATTCATTAAGAATTAATTCTGAGCCCTTAGGCATAGTGCCAGGCTATATGCAGGCCCTTCAGAAACAAAGACAAAGCAGTTCCATCCCTCAGAAAGCTTACATTTGAATGGGAGGGACAACATGTACCTATAGATCCTTACACAAGACACCTACATAGGGAGAGGGAAGCGTCAAATAAGAAGGCTTTAACAGCTAGGGACACACCAGAAAATGTATCAGGCAGAAGATGATACAGGAGCTGAATCTTGAAGGAAACTAGGGGCTACAAAATTATCCTTTTTTTTTAAAGAATAAACACCTTAGAATGGTGACTGTATCTTTCAGCACTAAATAGTCCAACACAACTGCTATCCCATGAGCTATACCTTTACTCCACTTCAGTCGTATGCATAAGGGGTCACACCTTTGAGGCAACCATTGTCCATGTGTTTTCCTTTCACTATCTATATATTCCTCTATTTCACCATACCTTCCTATCCTTCCACCTCTCTCTATTCCTTACCTTCTGTGAATTCCCTCATCTTCCTCAGAACCTAGAGTTACTTCTACCCTCCCTGCTTTTCCAAGTCATCATTCCTGTCTGCTCTTACTTTCATCCCTTCAAAATCATAACCTGATAGTTAAGCAGTTCAATTTGATACTGGTCTCTACCCTTAAGGGAACAGTTGAAGTTGATTCTGAGGTTCCACACTGCATGAATGAAAGGATGATTGTGCACTCTTGTTTCTTTGTCCTACAACACTCAGTCTCTTCTGAACACCCATCTGGATTCCTGCCATCATTGCATCCTACATTCATGCTACTGAACTCAGATGGAGGAATCCGACAAACCCTACTGCCTGAATAAATAACAAATACTTGTTTTCATTGTTGCACAATGACACTGTTATATTTCTTTGATGGCTCTCTATCTTATTTCCCTTAACATCTGTTTCAAACTCTCTCTGTGGGCCATCTATAACATTATTCTCCTTCCTCCATTTTGGCAGAAGATCTTGCCAAATAGTTTATGTAAAAAAATTGAGATCTATATTATGAACTCCCTCTTTTCCACAAGTCTACACTTCAGATCACTTCTACATCCTTTTTTGCTCTGTTCAAATCTCTGAGAAAGAGATCATGCTTCTCCCTGCAAAAGCCAACCTTCTATTTAAGCTCCTGATCCCATCCTCTCCCAACTCATCCATTCCCTCCGTCTAATTTTTAATCTCTCTTTATTCACTGACTCCTTCCCTATTGTTTAATATCCAGAGCTTCCCTTATCCTTGAAAAATCTTCATTTACCTTGCTATCAAGTTAGCATTCCATATCTCATTCTTTGAAATTTTGCTTCTAAATTTGTGACCCATATGAAATATCTCTTTAACTTATCAATGATCTCTTCATTGCCTAATAGGATGAGGTTTTCTCAGTCCTTATCTTTCTTGACCTCTAAGTAAGATTTGATACTATTGATCACTTTGTCCTTTGTAGGTGCCCACTCCTCTCAGGATTGTCATGACACTGATACCTCCTTGCTCTGCTCTTAGATGTATGAATACTACTCAATCTCATTCTTAGTATCATCTCCCTTGTCCTATCACAAATGTCTGTGTATACCTCAGGGTTCTGCGACAGACCTTCTTTTCTTTCTCACTGAGCTCACCAGCTTTCATGGGTTCAACTATTATCTCTATTAAAACAGTTCCTAGATTGATGCATCAAGCCTCAGAGACTCTTTTTTATTTTGAAACTTTTATTTATTTATTTTTATTTTTCAACATTCATTTCCACAAGATTTTGAGTTCCAAATTTTCTCCCCATTTTTCCCCTCCCCCTGCCCAAAGACACTATGAATTCTGATTGCCCCTTACCCCAATCTTCCCTCCCTTCTATCACCCTCCTCCCTTCCCTTATTCCCATCTTCTCTCTTCCTGTAGGGCAAGATAGATTCCTATACCCTATTATCTGTATTTCTTATTTACCAGTTGCATGCAAAAAACAATTCTCAAAATTTGTTCCGAAAATTTTGAGTTCAGACTTCTCTCCCTTCCCCCCTCCTTTCCTCACTGAGAAGGCAAGCAATTCAATATAGGTCATACATGTGTAATCATGCAAAAGATTTTCATAATAGTCATGTTATGAAAGATTAACTATATTTCCCTCCATCCTGTTCTGCCCCTCATTTTGTTCTATTCTCTCTCTGGACTTTGTCCCTCCCAAAAAGTGGTTACTTCTAATTTTTATTCCCTCCTCCTATTTGCCCTCCCTTCTATCATCTTCCCACATCTCATTTATCCCCTTCTCACCTACTTTCCTGTAGTGTAAGCTAGATTTTCACACCAAATTGAGTGGCATGCTATTCTCTCCTTAAGCCAAATGTGATGAGAAAAGCTTCACTTTTCCCCTCTCACCTCCAACCCTTTCCCCCTCCACTGAAAAAGCTTTTTCTTGCCTCTTTTATGAGAGATAATTTGCCCCCTTCCATTTCTTCCTTTCTCTTCCCAATATATTCCTCTCTCACCCCTTAATTTTATTTTTTTAGATATCATCCCTTCCTATTCAACTCATCCTGTGCCATCTATCTATATATACATATATCCCTCTATATATCTACATATCCCTCCAACTACCAAGAGTTACAAATATTATTTTTCCATGTATGATGTAAAAGTTCAACTTTAGTAAATCCCTTATGATTTCTCTTTCCTGTTTACCTTTTATACACTTCTCTTGATTCTTGTGTTTGAAAGTCAAATTTTCTATTCAGCTCTGGTCTTTTCATCAAGAATACTTGAAAGCCCTCTATTTCATTGAATGACCATTTTCCCCCTGAAGTATTATATTCAGTTTTGCTGGGTAGGTGATTCTTGGTTTTAATCCTGGCTCCTTTGACTTCTGGAATATCATATTCCAAGTCCTTTGATCCCTTAATGTAGAAGCTTGTAGCTCTTATGTTATCCTGATTGTATTTCCACAAAACTCAAATTGTTTTCTTTCTGGCTGCTTGCAGTATTTTCTCCTTAACCTGGGAACTCTGAAATTTGACTATAACATTCCTGGGAGTTTTCATTTTGGGATGTCTTTCAGAAGGTGATTGATGGATTTTTTCCATTTCCATTTTATCCTCTGGTTTTAGAGTATCAAGGCAATTTTCCTTGATAATTTCATGAAAGATGATGTCTAGGTTCTTTTTTTGATCATGACTTTCAGGTAGTCCCATCATTTTTAAATTGTCTCTCCTGGATCTATTTTCCAGGTCAGTTGTTTTTCCAATGAGATATTTCACAGTCTTCTATTTTTTCATTCTTTTTGACTTTGTTTTGTAATTTCTTGGTTTCTCATGAAGTCATTAACTTTCATCTGCTCTACTCTCATTTTTAAAGAACTATTTTCTTCAGTGAGCCTTTGAACCTCCTTTTCCATTTGGAAAATAGGAACTCTGTCTTTCCATAATTTCCATAGTTATGCTTTTTAAAGCCTTCTTCTCCTCATTGACCTTTTGGACCTCTTTAGCCACTTGGGTTAGTATATTTTTAAAGATAGTATCTTCTTCAGCATTTTTTGGGGTCTGCTTCAGCAAGCTGTTGGATCACTTTTATTGATTTTCTTGCATCGCTCTCATTTCTCTTCCCAATTTTTCTTCCACTTCTCTTACTTGATTTTCAAAATCCTTTTTGAGCACTTCCATGTCCTGGGATGCCTGCATACTTTTTTGGAGGTTTTGGATGCAAAAGTCTTGACTTTGAAGTCTTCCTCTGATGGTAGACAGTGTTCTTCCTCATTCAAAAGTATGGAAGAAAATACCTATTCACCAAGAAAGTAATCTTCTATAGTCTCATTTCCCCCCCCCCCCTTTTTCAGTATTTTCCCAGCCAGTTACTTGACTTTTGAGTCCTTTGTCAAGTGGAAGGCATACTCTGGGTACCTATAAGTTCTCAGTTCCTCCAAGGTGGCACAATCAAGAGAGAGGAGTTTACTCCTCCACTGGCCTGTAGTGTGATCTGGGAGCAACCACAAGTACTCTTTTTTTGCCCAAGATCTGTGAGTAGGATTCCCTCTCCAGATCCTCCACCAGCTCCACCAGATCAGTGCTCCTCCTTACCCCAGGACCACCATTTAAGACTGAAATCAAGATCAGCGTCTCAATTTACCCATGGTCTTTATGCCCAGAGTTCCAACAACAGATGCTGCTGCTGCTGCTGCCTGAGCCCAGGGCTAGGGGAGGAACCTGCTCCCTTCTCACCCAGGTGAAAGAGCTTTCTCACTAACCTTTGATATTTATGGGTTGAGAAATCTTGGAACCACAGTTGCTACCCATGATTCCACACCCTGAAACCTGTTCCAGTCCTGTCTGTGCTATGCTGCTCAGCCAAGGCTGGGCTGTGCTCCACTCTGAGAGTGGTGTAATAGACCTTTCCTGTCAGCATTTCAAGCTGACTTGGAGTGGAAATCTCTTTCACTCTGTTGTTTGTTTAGAGTCATTTTTTACAGATATTTTATTAGATATGGGAGAAGAGCTGTAGGAACACTGTCTTTCTACTCTATCATCTTGGCTTCACCTCAGAGACTCTTTTGGACTCCAGCACTGCATTATCAACTGCCTGCCTATTCCACATTTCCAACTGAAAGTCCTATTGGTGTGTCAAACTCAACATGTCCAAAACACAATGCCTTTTCCTGCCTTCTTAATTTCCTTCCTTCCTTCCTTCCTCCCTTCCTTCAATGGGATTAAGTGGCTTGCCTAGCATCACACAACTAGAAAGTATCTGAGGCCAGATTTGAACTCAGATTCTCCTTACACTAGAATTAGTGCTCTATCCACTGTACCACCTAGGTGCCCCAAGGTCTTAGTTTCTTTAAAATGCACAATGATCCTTCCAATCATCCATATGTGGAACCTCAGAATCATCTTCAATTATTTCCTTTACCCCTTGTATACAGTCAACTGACAACAGTTGAAGTTGATTCTGCCTTCACAATCTATCTCCCATCTGCTCTTCTCTATTTACATGTTTATAATCTTAATTCAGGCTGTCATTACCTCTCACCTTAACATCTGCAATAAACTCCTAAATGTTTTCTCTGCCTCTGACCTCTCCAATCTGTTTTCCACATACCTGAAAAATTTATGTTCATAAAGCACAGGTAAGATAAAATTGAAACTAATTTGTTTAGTTTTTAAAACCCTTCACAATTTAATACCAATCTACCTTTCTCTGCTTTCATGTTAATGCACATGCCTTCTCTCAGGGATTACTTTCCATCTACTCTATTCTTCATGCTTATACATAATTATTTATATGTATCTCTCCCATTAGAAGATGAGTTCTCTAAGGGCAGAGAAAATACCTTTGCCTCTTTTGGTATTCCCAGAGGTTAGCATAGTGCCTGGCAGAGTATATGCTTTTAAAAAATGCTTGTTGAGAACTACTTGGTACTAACTAAGAAACAGAATGATGAATCAGTGGAACAGGTTAGGTACAAAAGACACAATAGTCAATGACCATGATAATCTACTGTTTGATAAACCCAAAGACTCCAACTTTTGGGATAAGAACTTATCATTTGACAAAACTGCTGGGAAAACTGGAAAATAGTATGGCAGAAATTTGGCATAGAACATCTTATACCACATACCAAGATAAAGTCAAAAGGGGTTCATAATTTAGACACAAAGGGTGCAACTATAAGCAAAGTGGGAGATCAAGGAATAGTTTACCTGTTGTATTTATGGAGAAGGAAAGAATTTATTACCAAATAAAAGATAGAGAATATTAAGAAATAAAAAAATGGATGATTTTAATTAGATTAAATTAAAAAGTTTTTGCACAAACAAAGCAAATGCAACCAAGATTAGAAGGGAAATAGAAAGCTGTAAAAACAACTTTTACAGTCAGTCTCTGATAAAGGCTTCATTTCTAAAATATATAGAAAAATGAGTCAAATCTATAAAAATACAACTCATCCCCTAATTGATAAATGGTCAAAGGATATGAATAGGCAGTTTTCAGATGAAGAAATTAAAGCTATCTATAGTCATATTAAAAAAAAAACTCTAAATGACTAAATTAAAACAACTCTGAGGTACATCACATCTATCAGATTAGCTAACATGACAAAACCAGAAAATGAAAAATGTTGGAGAAGTTGTGGGAAAATTGGAACACTAACGCACTGTTGGTGGAGTTGTGAACTGGTCCAGTCATTCTGGAGAACAATTTGGAACTACGCCCAAAGGGTAATCAAACTGTGTATACCCTTTGATCTCTGTGTCCCAAAGAGATCACCAAAATGGGAAAAGGATCCATATGTACAAAAATATTTACAGCAGCTCTTTTGGTAGTAGCCAAGAATTGGAAATTGAGGGGATGTCCATCAACTATGAAATAGCTGAACAAGTTGTGGTATATGAATGTAATAGAATACTATTGTTCCATAAGAAATGGTGAGCAGGCAGTCTTCGAAAAAACCTGGAAAGTCTTGCATGAACTGATGCTGAGTGAAGTGAGCAGAACCAGGAGAACACTGTACACAGTAATAGCAACACTGTGAGACGACTGACTTTATTAGACTTAACTCTTCCGAGAAATGTAATGATCCAAGACAATTCCAAAAGCCTCATGATGGAAAATATTTTCCATATCCAGAGAAGGAACTATGGAGTCTGAATGCAGACTGAAGCATACTGTTTTCTCTTTGTTGTTGTTGGTTGTATTTCATTTCTCATACTTTTTCCCTTTGGTTCTGATTCTTCTTTACAACATGACTAATGTGGAAATACGTTTAATATGTCATACATATATAGCCTATATCAGATTGTATGTTGCCCTGGGGAGGGGGGAGTGAAATGAGGGAAAAAAATTTAGAAGTCATAATTTCATAAAAATGAATGTTGAAAACCAAAATAGATAAATAATTTTTTTTAAATGCTTGTTGATTGACTGAATTTTTCTCACAGTCTAATTTCCAGCTAGGCAGTTAGGTGGTGTGATGGATAAAGTGCAGACTCTGCAGTCAGGAAGACTCATCTTCTTGAATTCAAATCCAATCTCAGATACTATGCTCCTGGACAAGTCATTTAACCTTATTTGCTTCAGTTTCCTCATCTGTAAAATGATTTAGAGAAGGAAATGGCAAACCACTCTAATATCTTTGCAGAGAAAATCCCAAATGTCTTTACAAAGAATTGGACATGACTGAAAAATGACTGAACAACAATTTCCAGCCAAACTGGCCTGTTTACATTTCTCTACACACAAAATTCAATCATATTTGTGGCTTCTCACAGGTTCTGTCCATGCTTAGACTGAAATACCTCCTCACTTCTTATTCTTGGATTTCTTCAAGCCAAGTAAAGTATTGCATCTTGCAGGAAGTATAGCCCAAATATTTTCAATATATTTTGTATTTAATTTACTATGTGCATGTCATTGCCATCAAGTATAAGGTAAGCTCTTTGACAGCAGGGGCTGTTTCATTTTTGTCTTTGTAAACACAGTGCTTAGCCTTGTACCAGTACTGACACATAATAAGCCCATAAATTCCTGTTAAATTGGAGTACTTTCTATCCTCTTCATTCTCCACCTTACTTCATTCATTCTGCACTTTAATGTCTTTGCCATTAGTAGTTGCTTGTAATGCACTTCATCCTTGTTTGTCTGCTGAATTCCTACCCACTTTTTAAACAATTAAAATGTCTTCTCCATGAAGAATTCCTAAATTCCCATCACTTGGTAACAGATTTCCCACTCACATTTCACATAGAACTTTATTTTGTAAGTATCCAATGTGCATCCCACACAATGTTGCACATTAAGATTATCTGTGTTGGTATCTTCCCTGAAGATTAGACTAAACGTTTAATGAGAATAAGGGTCCTATTTTTATCTAAATTTACAGTACTTACCAATTAAAATTTTTCAGTTATTGTTATTGTTGCATATGTTACTTTAATACTTCAAGGATTTGTAGTTTCCAATAGGTTCTCTCACCTCCAGTGAAGATTATAATTTTGATACTTTGGAAAGAATGATGGATTTTGATTTTGAGAATATGGGCAAGTCAAAGTCAAATGAGGAACTTGGGTTAGATGATCTCTACTGTCCATTCTGGGCATATTAAATAGAGGTCTGGTCATGGAGTCAGGAAGATTCATCCTCCTATGTTTAAATCTGGCCTCAGATACTTACTAGTGGTACAAGTCACTTTACCCCCATTTGCCTCAGTTTTGTCATGTATAAAGTGAGCTGGAGAAAGAAATAGCAAACCACTCCAAAATCTTTACCAAAAAAACCTCCAAATGGGGTCATAAAGAGTCTGAAACTGACACAATGACACAAATGAAAATGACAGAACAAATGTTTATTCAGGTTGTAAACATATCATTTCATGAACCTTTAACACTTAAATGATCTTCAAAGGTTGTTGTAGTTTTTAAAAATTGCACGTTATGGATAATCTAAAAATGAGCCTCTATGAATTTAGCTAGGTTGGTGTAGCAGCAAATATCCTGACATATCCAGGATGGCCTGATAACACAAGTTCTTAGATTGGCTTTTTTAAAAGGAAGGCAACTTTTGAGGGGTCAATTGTCTTCTTTAATCACATATACCAACAAAGAAAATACAAGCAGAGAAATAAAGACCCAACGGACAGGACTTCTGTCTGACCATAAGCAATACATACATCACAGATCAACAGACAGATTCAATTGTCTGACCATTACATACATATATAGTTACCAGAGAGAGAAGCACTAACATCTGAGTTTTCAAAGCTAGGGGTGGCGGGGGTGGGGATGGGGGGGGGGAAGGTTCCTCCTTAACAGCTACCCAGAGTCTCATCTGGCAAACAAACCTTCCAAAGAGTAAGGCCCCAAAGCAAAACCTCACCTCAGAGTATATATATGCACTTTTCAGAGCTAGAGGGCATCTCGACCCTTATGATTCAGTGCCTCATTAATTAATAAAAGGTTTGGGCCTTTCTATAAAACAAGTCTCCCCTAATCAACCTTCCCTTCATGGGCTTCACCTGAGGCCTATTAATAGGCAGGAGAAGATCTTTAAATCAAATTACAGTTGGGTACATGGATGGCAGACATTGGATCCATTACCAGTCTTATATTCAAAAGCTTGGTAGAACTTGTCATAACTCAAACTGTGCCCCAAGAACTTTGAGCACTCAAGACTATCTCTGGGTCACAACAAAGAACAAGAGCATAACTTTAGTTGTAGCTATTGTTATGAGTCTATGAAAAATACTAACTAAATTCTGTCACATCAAGTCAACAAGCATTTATTAAGTGCCTATTATGTGTAGGCACTGTGCTAAATGCTCAGAACACACAGAAAGGCAAAAACAGCTCCTTCTCCCAAGGATTTTATAATGTAAGGGATATTCATGTGCTTGAAATGTGAGGAAATAAAACAAGAAGGAAAATGTAGATTTATTTTCAATTAAAGAGAGATCGTTTTACCCCAAAGCAGAAATTCCACTCTTAAGAGGGAATACACTGGTTCCAGTTCTATTTCTATAAGGGTAGTCTACTTTTTGGTCTAGATCTGTAATTTCACTGATGTAAGGAGCTCTCAGTGAGGAAACTCACTTCACCAGTGAAGATTAGCATCTGTTTCCCAACTTACTGTCTCCAAGAGTTGCCTGAGAGCACTTATAGGAAAAATGACTTAATCAGTCATAGAGCCAGGATGTGTCTAAAGCTAGACTCAAATCCTCTGCCCAACACAATGTCTATTTGGTAGCCCATATTTAAATGAAAAAGTTCAGAGATTTTTCCCCCCTATTTCTCCCATTCCCAGAGCTTAAAACTTGGGTATACTTAGAAGAAAAATCACCACAATTTTAAAGAAGATACATATGTACACATATCTGAAAAAAATGGAAGTAAAACAAAACTTTCAAGGATATAATAAATGATAATATTAAATAATAGCTTTATCTTGTACTTTGAGGTTGGCAAAATACAAATCATCTCATTCTGTCTTCACAACAACCCTGTAAAGCAGGTGTTATTATTTTCCATCATATAACAAATAATGAAACTAAGACTAACGGATGAGATCTGCCCAGAGTTACACAGCTTTAAGTGTCTAAGGCAAGATTTAAACTCAGACTTTCCTAAATTCAAATCTAACTCTTTCCAGTGATACCACCTAGATGCCTACAATACTTTCCCAAACTGTAGTATATTTTCAGGTGGCAAATGTGTTAAACATTTGGAAGCAATCTTTCACAGCAAGTAGGTAAAATGCCATGCTTACAGTGATATATTTAACTCTACAAGATCGATCCATCAATAAACATTTATTAAGCAACTACTATATGCCAGGCACTGTGCTGAGAATACAGATGCCATTAACACTGGTGTGTCCATCTGTTTATGTGTATTTGATTCTAAGCACCTCTCTACAGGAGCTAGGGAGATTTAACATTTCTACAAATGGCAAAGTCATCTCAGTCTAGGGTCATGTTTTTCATTCAGTTACACCCTTCATCAAACTTAGTTTTCTTAGTACAGACATGACAGGGTAATGAAGACAATGGTAAGTCAAAAGATGTAAAGTTGAAACCCAGTCTGACACTTACTAGTTAGGGGTGACCAACACTTGCACCACTTACTTCAAAGGGTTGTTATAGATGATGTACTTTACAAACATTAAAGTATGGTATATTAATATGAACCACAATCATTGCAAAATAGGTTCTCAAAAATGTTGCTGACAGATAGATACAAAGGACTCAACCTTCCTCTAAATCATCCATCCATCTTTCAGAGTGAATCAAAAAGAAATCAATGCCCACAACAGCTCTGTTATCACAAACACTAAATTCAAACTTTGTCTGTTAAGATAAATATTTCATCTACCCCATTGTAAGCACAAATTGCTCTAAAATAGATGTTCATAAAGTACTAGAGTATGCTACAAATTCAAAGTATCAGTGGAAATGATCCATTTGAGTCTCAAAAATGTTTCATCACCTCTTTATTTGTCAGTTTTTGTTGGGGGCAAAAATTATTAGAAAATTAGTTGCCATTCTAAGCACAATTATTTCTACCTTACAGCATTATACTACTAAAGTAAGAAAAATTCACACTCACATATAAACCAAGTCTCATCTAAGAGCTCAAATCAGAAAGAACAACATTCTTATATGTGTGTGTGTGTGTGTGTGTGTGTGTGTGTATGTATGTATATATATATATCTTGTCTTATTAAATCAACCCTCTCGGCAGTTTAACATGACATGTCATTTCAGTGATTAAAATGCTGCCTTTCTGTTTTCCCTTTTCTATGACCTGAAACCCCAAAGGAGGGAAGGGTGGTGGATTTTATATTAAAACAATAGCCTTTTTAAACCCCACTAAGCTCAATTGTGCCTTCAGGATTAAATACCTATATTGGATGAAAACTCAGTCTACAAAATCTTGTTAGTAAATATTGAGTGATTGTTGCTCTCAAACTGAGGAATTCATTTTTCCAAATGTAAAGAGAAAATTATCTTTCTGCTCCATTGCAGAGCTGAGCTAAGATCTGGTGGATTGCAGGACTTGTTTTGTGGAAGGGATCTTAAAGATCATACCCAATTATTCTTAACTTTCTTGAGGGTATGTTATGGACCCCTTTAGTAGCCTGGTAAAGGTTATGGACACTATCTCAGAATAATGTTTAAATATATACAAAATAAAATACATAGAATCACAAAGAAATTCAATTATAATTTAATTCAACATAATTCAATTATTTTGAAATTAAACCACATTTTTTCCATCTAAATTCACTGACCCCCTAAGAGATCTATCACTTCCAAATAAAGAACCCTTTATCTAGTTCAGACTTTTATTGCCCAGTCGAGGAAACGGTAGGTCCAGATAACTAAAGTTTTACAGATTATAAAAAGCAAATAGAAGCATTTGAACAAGCGATTTCTGACTCCAGATCTACTGCTGTCTAGAAAAAGAATCCTTCTCTTTTGAGGCTAACTCTCCGTTATAACCTTCAAACTCTACTCTCATTATTATATTTGTTGGGCTTTTTCATTTATCCATTCAAATTGGATTTACTGAACATCTGTTATGTCAAAAGCATTATGTTACACATGGTATTAAAAGCACATGTGTAAGATGGGGCCCCATTCCTCAAGAAGCTTAAAATACAATAGAACTCTTTCTACTCTACAGAATTCTGTTCCATCTATCCCCATCTTACACTATCTTGCCCATTGTTGGTCAAGTACTTTTTCCTCTCTAATACATTCCTTGACAACTTCAGCCCTCCTTCCAAGAATTCTTATTTCCCCTTTGACTGTGTTAATCTGTAGCATTCTATAATACTGAACTCTCCAATGATAAGGAAAAACCTCTTTTACAAATGATCTTTTTGTTGCTTAAAGTACTTAAGCAATGTCTGGATATGGTTGAATTTTTCTGCAAACCAAAAGAAAGATCTTTCTTTACAGATAATTAAAAAGGTATCATCTTTGAATGGATGCATATATATATATATATATATA
Source organism: Potorous gilbertii (assembly GCA_028658325.1). NCBI lineage: Eukaryota > Metazoa > Chordata > Mammalia > Diprotodontia > Potoroidae > Potorous > Potorous gilbertii. The sequence goes on along the minus strand of CM053771.1, from coordinate 248,442,442 downwards.
TATATATATATATATTATAAATATGCTACAATGAGGAAGAATAATCATTAAATTCATTAAGATAGATTCTGTTCACTCATATTATAAAAGATGATGAGGTGTTAACTCAAGGACTAATATGCACTTGATTACAGTTTCTATTATCGAAAAGTTTACTAAGCTAGGGTCCTGTTTGAAGAAAAAGGGATGAAGTTTAAATATACATAGAGAAAAGGAAGCATAATTTTTTATTCATAGGGACTGATAATTTTAACGGAAGTGCACTATCTTAAAAAGAAATTATCAGCCTTGACATTATTAGTGTAAATAGAACTCTGATTCCTAAGTTTACTAAGTATTCTTCCTTATTTCTGACATATATCCCAATAAAAAAGCAAAAAATAAAAATATTTTTGTGCAATATCATTTAACTATCATATTGGAAAGCAATAATAACCGACCTTAAAAGAAGAGATTTAACAGTAGAAACATGGTCTACCATAGCTGGAAGAGAACTTCATTCAATTAGAGAAGCATAGATTTAGAGTTAGAAGGAAACATAGAAGACATTTTGGTCAACTACCTAATTTTACAGATGAGGAAACTGAGTTATAAAGAAGTGACTTGCCAAAGGTAATCCAGGATCTCAATCCCAAGCATCTCATGCCAAATCCAACAGTCTTATTATTGTTCCAGTCTGCTTTCTTTAGGTATCACCAAGTTAACCCCTTGCTTTTACAAATAAGGATGCAGAAGTCTAAAGAGGTTGTGTGATTTGTGAAAGGTAATAGTGTGAGTTAATGGAAGAGCTAGAAACAGATTCTAGAGAGAGCTCCTAAGTCTCAGAGCAATGATCTTTTCATTACATCATGTTGGCCCCTACTTTCAACGTTATTGGATGAGTTCATCATAAGTGACTATGGGTTTCAGGTATTATAGCATTTCCTCCAAAAGGTTTATATTAGAAATTTGGAAATGTTCTTTCTAGGAAGAGAAAGATGTTTGCATTCTGCTCCATGACCCAATTTTCCCCTTGATATAGAGAAAACATACTGGACAAATGGTAAATGTCTTTAAATATTTGAAGGGCTGTCAGGTAAAAGGAATTAGACATGTTTACTTGTTACCAAAGGAAAGAATGAAGAATAATGGATGACAGTGACAGAGAAAAAAAATTTATCTCAACAACAAAAAAAAGATTTTATCTCAATATGAAGAGAGACTAGCAATTGAAAGTGTCTAAAAGTGGAAAGGGCAGCCTTAAAAGGTAGTAAATTCCCTACCACAGAAGGTCATTAAGCAGAAGCTAAATGACTTGCCAAGGATGTGATTAAGAGCATTCCTGTTCAGATACAGGCTGAACTACACAATCTCTGAGGTCCCTTCCAAGTCTGAGAGTCTATGAAAGAAGAATATTTTAACAATGAAAGTCATCAATAAGGGGGAGAGTGAAGATGGTGGAGTAGCTCTTCCCCCACATTCTATAAAATACCTGTAAAAAATTACTCTAAACAAATTCTAGAGCAGTGGAAGCCACAAAACAACACAATGAAAGAGATTTCCAGCCCAAGGTAGCCTGGAAGACCAACAAGAAAGTTCTATTCCATGGTATGCAGAGTGAAGCATAGCTCATGGAGCCCAGCCTGGCCTTGGCTGCATGGCACCAGCAGAAACAAGACCAGAGCAGACCTCGGGGGTAGAATCACCAGTAGCAGCTGTGGTTCCCAGATTGCTTAACCCACAAATGCCAAAGACAGCTTCAAAGGTCCGTGAGAAAGATCTTTCACCTGGGTGAGAAGGGAGCAGGGTCCTCCCCTAGTCCTGGCCTCAGAATGGCTGCAGCAAGAGCATCCATTTTTGGAACTCTCAGACTAAAGACTGGGAGGGAATTGAACTGCTAATCTGGGTCTCAGCCCTGAGTGATGGCCCTGGGATGAGGAAGAGTGCTGGTGTGGTGGAGCTGTTGGAGGTTCTGGAAAGAGAATTCTACTTGCAGATCCTGGGCATAAAATCTTTGGCAGCTCTCAGACCAGAGAGCAGGCCAGTAGAGGAGTAAACTCTTCTCCCTTGATTGTGCCACCTTGGAGGAAGTGAGAACTTACAGGTCCTCAAAGTATACCCTCCTCTTGAAAAAGGACTCAAAAGTCAAGTAAATGGTTGGGAAAATGCCCAAAAAGGGGGAAAAATAAGACTAGAAGGTTACTTTCTTGGTAAACAGTTATTTTCTTCTATCCTTTTGGATGAAGAAGAACAAATGCTTACCATCAGAGGAAGTCTGTCAAGACTCTGTCAAGAAGAAGTCAAAGTCAAGACTTCTGCATCCCAAACCTCCAAAATAAACATGCCATGATCTCAGGCCATGGAAGGTCTCAAAAAGGATTTTGAAAATCAAGTAAGAGAGGTAGAGGAAACATTGGGAAGAGAAATGAGAGCAATGCAAGAAAATCATGAAAAGTGAGTCCATAGCTTGCCAAAGTAGACCAAAAAAAATGCTGAAGAAAATAACACCTTTAAAAATAGACTAATTCAAATGGCAAAAGAGATCCAACAAGCCAGAGGAGAATGCTTTAAAATGCATAATTAGCCAAATGGAAAAGGAGGTTCAAAAGCTCACTGAAGAAAATAGTTCTTTAAAAATCAGAATGGAGCAGATGGAAGTTAATGACTTTATGAGAAACCAAAAAATTACAAAACAAAACCAAAAGAATTAAAAAATAGAAGACAATGTGAAATATCTCATTGGAAAAACAAGTGACCTGGAAAATAGATCCAGGAGAGACAATTTAAAAATTATGGACTACCTGAAAGCCATGATCAAAAAAGAACCTAGACATCATCTTTCATGAAATTATCAAGGAAAACTGCCCTGATATTCTAGAATCAGAGGGTAAAATAAACATTGAAAGAATCTACCAATCACCTCTTGAAAGAGATCCAAAAAGAAAAACTCCTAGGAGTACTGTAGCCAAATTCCAGAGTTCCCAGGTCAAGGACAAAATATTGCAAGCAGCCAGAAAGAAAACAATTTGAGTTTTGTTTTAAATACAATCAGGATAACACAAGATCTACCAGCTTTTACATTAAGGGATCAAAGGACTTGGAATATGATATTCCAGAAGTCAAAGGAGCCAGGATTAAAACCAAGAATCACCTACCGAGCAAAACTGAGTATAATACTTCAGGGGAAAAAAATGGTCTTTCAATTAAATAGAGGACTTTAAAGTATTCTTGATGAAAAAACCAGAGCTGAATAGAAAATTTGGCTTTCAAGCACAAGAATCAAGAGAAGCATGAAAAGGTAAACAGGAAAGAGAAATCATAAGGGACTTGCTAAAGTTGAACTTTTACATTCCTACATGAAAAAATAATATTTGTAGCTCTTGAAACTTTTCTCAGTATTTTGGTATTTGCAGGGATTATACATTTAAATTTAAATATATATATATATATACACACACACATGTATATAATATGTATATACACACATATATAGACAGAGAGCACAGGCTGAGTTGAATAGGAAGGGATGATATCTAAAAAAAAATAAAATTAGGGGGTGAAAGAGGAATATATTGGGAGGAGAAAGGGCAAAACAGAATGGGGCAAATTATCTTCCATAAAAGAGGCAAAAAAAAAAGCTTTTTCAATAGAGGGAAAAATGGGGGAGGTAAGAGGGGAAAAGTGAAGCTTACTCTCATCACATTTGGCTTAAGGAGAGAATAACATGTACATACAATTTGGTATGAAAGTCTAGTTTACACTACAGCAAAACAGGGAAGAAAGGGATAAGTGAGGTAGGGGGGATGAAAGAAGGGAGGAAAATGGCAGGAGGGAGTAATAAGAAGTAATCACTTTAGGGGAGGGACAAGGTCTAAAGAGAGAATAGAATAAATAGGGGGCAGGATAGGATGGAGGGAAACATGGTTAGTCTTACACAACATGACTATTATGGAAGTCTTTAGCAAAACTTCACATATATATATAGCCTATATTGAATTGCTTACCTTCTCAGTGGGGATGGGTGTGGAGGGAGAAAGGGAGAGAAGTTGGAACTCAAAGTTTGAGAAACGAATGTTGAGAATTGTTTTTGCTTGCAACTGGGCAATAAGAAATACAGGTAATGGGGTATAGAAATCTATCTTGCCCTACAAGAAAAGAGAGAAGATGGAGATAAGGGAGGGGTGTGATAGAAAGGAGAGCAGATTTGGGGAAGGGGTAATCACAATGCACAGTGCTTTGGGGTGGGAGAGGAGAGAAGTGGGGAGAAACTTTGGAACTCAAAATCTTGTGGAAATGAATGTTGAAAACTAAAAATAAATAAATTTTAAAAAAACAATGAAAGCTGTCTGAAAATAAAGTAGTCTGCCTTGCTAAGTAATGAGCTTCTCATCACTGCAAGGACTAAACTTTATCTGGAAAGTCCACTTGTCACAGATTACATAGAGGTAATTTCAGCTCAAAGAATCAACAAGTCGATATTCAACAACTCAGTGAAATACTGATGTGTATGAATAGCAACCAGTTAGTGGTACTACTGCTGCTGCTGCTACTACTACTACTACCACCACCGCCACCAATAATAAGAAATACTAGCAGCTAATATTCATAGGACACTAAGTTTTGCAAAGAGCGAAGTCTATATTATCTTATTTGTTCCCCACAATAACTCTTCGAGGGAGGTGCGATTATTATCTACACTTTACAGATAAGGAAACTGAGTGAATGGATAAGTGATTTGCAGGATCACAACACTAGTGTCTGAGGTAAGATTTGAACTCAGATCTCCTGAACTCCTCTATCCACACCATCTAGCTGCTTCCAACGATAGTTGATATGGCACTTCAAGGCTCACCAAGAGTCGTACATGGTGCAAGGTTTCTCCCTTCATCTCACAATAGTCCTGTGACAAAGACATTACAAGAATTAGGACACCCATTTTGTAGATAAGGAAACAGTCTTGAAGAAGTTAAATGATTTGCTGTGAAGCTATGTATCTCTTGAATTTCAGTACAGGGTTCTGCCATGATATACTGTTTTTTCATACTGTTAACAAAATACTAAAATTCATGCATTTCAATGGAGTTTTTACCTTGAAAACATCTACATGCTTTCTTTGAAACTGTTAATTTATTATTGATTTCATGCTAAGACAATAAGTCAAATGCATGCCTCTCTGTAAACCAACATATATCCACTTATTAAAATTAATCTGTGTTTAACCCACATAATGGGACCAGATTGATATGGGTAAGATTAATGAGTCAATTATTTTTGAACAAGGTACAAGGCATGGAAACTGAAGCTCAGTGTTAATACCTAGTGGTCTCTTTGCTCCTTCTATGGTGTTTGACATCTATAAAATAACAGTATAAATTTTTCTAGTGTAACAATGATGGATATTACTTTCTTCCTGAAAACACAGAAATCATTCAGATGATAAAGGAAGTGGTAACGCTATAATGCTGACTATTCTTTAAGAACAATTGTCTTTAAAACCTTTCCTTCTACAAATTTACGTTCTCATAGTCTTCATCATTCCATGGAATATTTTTATGGTTTACTTAGCTAGCTTGGAGGGCACTGGTCCAGAACTTGCTAAAGCATGAATCGGTGACAAATTAACAACAAATTCACGTGGGAAATACTACAAAACATAGAATAATTACAATAAAATCTTTGAAGCTGTCTTAATTTTTGTATTTCTGAGATTTCTAGTGCAAAAGTTGACCCTGTCACTTCTTTAGAAAAATCTTGAAAGGAGCAGTTTCTATCTGTAGAAGGAAAGTCTAGGACAGGGAGTCTGAATTTTGTGTTTGTCACAATAAAAATTTATAAAGTACCTACTATGTTCTAGGCATTGTGCTAAGTGTTGATGACACAAGGAAAGGTTCAAAGACTACCTCTCATTTCAAAGAGATCAGATTCAATAGGAGATACAATAGACAAGCAACTACAAAGAATTCTATGGACTCAGAATAATGTTTCAAATAAAATAAAATACAAAAGATTACAAAGGAAACCATTTATATTGAAATAGCTATTTAAATGTTGTTTTAAATAAATTCATAGTTCAGAAACCATGGTTTAGAAAAAGATACAAGAGAAAAAAGAAATTATTTCAAAAATACTTTTAAAACTTAGACACATTTTTATGCATGCTCCACAAGGGTCAACAGTCAATTTCATCAAAAAGAACATGTTCTACACTATTTTGGAGGAGTTTAAGAAGCATTGAAAGCATATTGCAGAAAGAATTCCAGCTGAGAAATCATAAGACCTGCATTCAAACCTAACCTCTGATATTGACCAAGAGAATGACCTTGGGAAAACCACTTCCCTTTTTCTGTTGAGATTGCTACCATCCTTCTAGTAACAACCTTAGGAACATCCTCAAATCTTCACTCTCCCTCACTCTATAGTCAAACTGATTTGTAATTTATTCAATCATCACAACATCACTTTTATCTGTCTCCTCTCTCTACTGACCCAGAAAACCTCTTCTAGTTTCTTCATTTATTTAAAAAAAATGGAAAAGAATTGCATATAACTCAATGTCTCTCATAAGAACAAAATTAAATAATGGACATAAGATTTTCAAAAGTTACCTATTATCATCCTTAATATGATCAATTCAGGCCCTCATCATCTCTCACCAAAATTATTTCAAGAGATTTCTAAATAGTCATCTTGCTTCCAGTCTCTAATCTAGCCTCTACAAAGCTGCCAAAATCAATCTTCATAAAGCAGAAGCCTAACTATGCAACTCTGCTGCTTAAGAATCTTCATTGAATTCCTATTACCTCAAAGATAAAATACAAACTCCCCAGCTTGTCATTGAAAACATTTCACAATCTGCTCCCACTTACCTTTGCATATATAGTTCATGTTTACTACCCTTCATAAAATCAAAATTCCAATCATCCTGGCTCATATGTTTCCTGTACTCAGCCTTTCATTTTCTACAGGCTATCTCCATTCCTGGAATGCACTCCTTTCTTACCCTCACTAAAAGTGTAAGAGGTTCCACCAGCACTTCAGGCAACATGATCAGAGAAAGCCCAGATGATTCAACTGAATCAATCACAGCATAACATAAGCATTAAGGAATTTTTTCTATAATTCACTATGTTAACCAGTCATTAATCCGTTTGAGACAATGGTAGTTTTTGAGCCATTGGATTAAGGGAAATGATACACAGGAAACATTCTGTGTGTGACTAAAGAATAACTCTCATTTCAAAGAGATCAGCCCTGGACATAGGTATAAAAATATCTATAGTGAAGTTGATGATTCTAAAGTGGGAAACAGGACTCTGAGACTATTAGAAAATAGGATAATTATTCACTCAACAGTTGTATTAATTACGAGTCATGCACTTGAATAGCTGCGACTAGAAGGTGTTTCATACCTATTTTGAAAAAATTAGAACAAGAACCTCCAAATACACATGTATATACTGAAAGAAATCATTCACATCTTGTATCCACCCTCCCCTCCCAAAAAGTCTATAAACTGCTACAAGAAGAAAAATGATTATTGGTGGAAGAGATAAGAAGGTGTGCCAGAAAATCCCAGAGGAATAACAAGTAACATTGATTCAGTTATTAGTGAACAAGATGCCTGTGACCACTGTAACAAATTTTTGATTAATTTGAAGCCTATGACTCAGTTCTACACTCATGGCTAATTCACATACTATAAATGTAAAAATTAACCAAAAAGTATGACAACACTAAATCATTTAATAAATTTACACACAAAAAAATGTTTTCTACTTAAAATATGCCACTAACAAACTAGTCAAGAACTAGTCATTTAAAATGTGACATTTTTTTTTTCAGGTAAACAGATTAAGGTCATTATGTTTCAGCCTAGGCTTACCTCTTTTGCCATCTCCTAAAAAGAACTAAACATGACTTATAAATATAGGAGTCCAACTAAAATATCTTATTAATCACTTTATATCTATGGGTGACAATAAATAATGCAGATCCACCAAAAACACATTAAATAGCTCCTTCTATTCATAGAATCTTTATCCAATGTTATCAAAAATCATTTGGACTCAGTAAGTGTAAAATTTTGAATATATACTAAGGGAAGATAGACCCTGAAGGTGTCAAGGCAATACCTATAAATGCTTTTTCCTACTCCAGGAAAACCAAATTAACATAAATATATTAAAAAGAAGGCCACATTGAATACTTTAAGAGACTGACATATAGAAATCAAAGCTGAGGTGGGAAAACATATTTAAAATTATTAATAACTAGTGTGTACCAGTATTAATGCATTTCTTTAAAATTGTAAGATGGATCATGATAAATCTGGAAAATATCCAAGAAATCTGAAGTCACTATATTCTAATTTGAAAAATTAGTGTCATTATTCTCTCTAGTACCAATACAAATAGGATTTAGGAGAATAGATATATACTCTACATTGCACTATAGACCTCTAAATATTCTTGGTGCCTTAACTAACAAACTGTAGTGGGACACTATCATTTTCGTTGCCCACAATTGCTCAGGATTAGTATTAATTCATGAAAACTTCAGAGCATTTCAAATAGATGTTGCCACTTCAAATAATCTTCAAGATACATAAGACAAAAAGTTTCAAAATACAAAGACATGAACACAGTAGTTAATGACTATGATAATCTACTATTTGTTAAACTCGAAGATTCCAGCTTCTGGGATAAGAACTTATTATTTGACAAAAACTTCTGGGAAAATTGGAAAATAATATGGCTGGAAATAGGCATAGAACAACATCTCACACCCTATACAAGATAAGGTCGAAATGGGTAGATGATTTAGACATACCATAAGCAAATTAGAAGAGTTAGGAATAGTTTACCTGGCAGATCTGTGGAGAAGGTACAAATTTATGACCAAAAAAAGAGAGAACATTATGAAATGCAAGGTAGATAATTTTCATTACATTACATTTAAAAGATTTTGCAAAAACAAAACCAATGCAATCAAGATTAGAAGGAAAACAGAAAGCTGGGAAACACATTTATAACCATTGTTTCTAATAAATGCTTCCTTTCTAAAACATATAGAGAACTGAGTCAAATTTATAAGAATACAAGTCATTATTAGAGAAAATCAAATTAAAAGGCTGACGTACCACTTCACACTTACCTGATTTGCTAATATGACAGTAAAAGAAAACAATAGATGTTGGAGAAGATGTGGGAAAACTGGAACACTAACGTGTTGTCAGTGGAGTTGTGAACCCATCTAACCATTCTGGAGAATAATTTGGAACTATGTCCAAAGGACTATAAAGCTGTGCATGCTCTTTGGTCCAGCAATACCACTCCCATTTCTGTATCCCAAAGGGATTATTGAAAAGAGAAAAAGATCTACATGTACAAAAATATTTATATTGGGGTTTTTTTTGTGGTGGCCAAGCAATAGAAATTGAGGGGATACCCATCACTTGGGGAATGGCTGAACAAGATGTGGTATACAAATGTAAAGGAATACTATTGTGCTATAAGAAAAGATGAACTAGCAGATTTAAGAGAACTGATGTTGAGTGAAGTGAGTAGAACCAGGAGAACATTGTACACAGCAACAGCAACATTGAGTGATGATTAACTGTGAGGGATTTAGCTCTTCTCAGCAATACAATCCGAGATAATTCCAAAAGATTCATGATAGAAAATGCTAAACACATCCAGAGAAAGAACTATGGAGTCTGAATGCAAATCAGAGTATATTATTTTCACTTTCTTTGTTTTTTTTATTTTTCATACTTTTCCCCCTTTGTTCTGATTCTTCTTTTACAACATGACTAATGTGGAAACATGTTTAACATGATTGTACATATCTAACCTATATCAGATGGTTTGCTCTCTTTGGGGGGAGGAAGAGAGATTCGCAACTCACAATTTTACAAAAATCTTTACATGTAATTGGAAAAAATAAAAAACTATTAAGAAAAAAAACCAAAGTACAAAGACTTGACCGAGGAGATCTAAACATGTGGGAAGAAGATAAAATACATGTCATCCTTGCTGTAAAGTCTGTGAGTCATGCTTTCTATAGAAAACGAGTTTTCATCTTAATATTTTATTCAGCTACAAAAAGCAGATGTTTTATCTACCTAGGTAAATAGTTCATGAAACAATGAATATAAAGGTATAAGAGCAGGGTAGCAACTTGTTCCAGGATTGTTGCTCTCTGAAAATTATCAAAAAAGATAAGGAGGTAAGTATAACAATGAGATTTATACAGCACCTCACCATTTCAAAATCCTTTACAAAAGCTAGGTGGAATAGGTAGTATAGGTGTTCTTATTTCTGTTTTGCACATGAGAAAACAGACACAGAGAAGGAAATGACCCTCACAAGCTTGCATAGCTAGCAAGTTGCAGGGGCACGATTAAAAGCCAGGTCTCTTCATTCTACATCCAGTCTTCACTATAGCCTAACTCTGACCCTATTATGAAGATCAAGATAAAAATCAGAGAGTAGAAATTAATATTGATGAGGAAAAAATAGAGGAATTCAACATAATTATAACAAGTTTTGAGAGAGACAGAGTATACTTAATTTCCATCACCTTTGTAAGAAGAGGGAATTTAAAACTATACATTTGGCCCTTATGAATAAAGAGGAAAGCATTCTAACCATGGGGATTTTCAGACTCTGTAATGTGATACTGAAGGAGGTAATAGAATCTACTTCACAGGTCTTTTTAAATGGAGCTGATTCTCCATCTGTCTGGAAAGGGTTGAGCGTGGTCCAATTGGCAAGGTAGGCCCCAATTATCCTCTCAGGATCCCGCTGTCCATTTTCTAGATGAGATCAGTAGTTGATGTTTGGTCTGAAGTTATCTTTATAAGATTTTGTGCAGCCATACCCTACATCTTCACATAAATATATTTCAAATAATTGAATAACATTTTCAAAATGACAGCACTGTTTTGACTAGTAGCTTTTTCTGCTCTGAAATTAACTCCAAATTCTGTAATTCAGTATTTGAAAACAGACACCAGATGAATGCTCTTTCCACAAGTAATAATCTTTTTTTTAATAACAACAGTCTGCTATTCCCTAAAATGAAAATTAAAGTGTACAGTCAGAAATCTTCTAAATGATTTGAATGTGATAAATTAAGTTTCTACTAGAAAAACAAAGATAAGCAGACTTTGAATCTCAATCATCTTTTTCTGTCTTAAATCAACTCAAATCCCTATTTAATTTACCAATATCAAGGATGGCCTCAGGCTTTTATCTAAACATCTCAGATACATAGAATATTCTCTTCTTTAAACATGGAATGGAAGTTCACAAAAACATGATATACTTTTAAGAAAGAACAGTCCATCTTTAGAATTTTACTACCAAAATAATGAGGAAATGCTAACCAAACAGAATTCCAAGAACAAATATTTGTAAGGAAAAGCCTAAATAGGCAGGTGTTAAAATGGAATTTGATCTTAGAAATCATTCCAAACTATTTCAATAAATTTAAATATTATAGCACAATAATTCAGCTTTCATATAAATAATCAAGTTCTTAGTTTAAAAACAGAACTTTCTATCTTTCAAGAAAGGAAGGATGATGCTTAGATCACTGTAAGACTCTATCTAGGCTCAAATACAAACCTTGAAATACAATCCTAACATCCATTAGGGAAAAAATAGTTGACGTCATAAATATATTCTTTTCTTTCTCCATTTCAAATGTAAATGTCTCTAAGAATAATCTAGAAGGTACTACTGACTTTGAATAGAAAGATAAGGGGACTTGTAAGGACATATAGCAATGATAGTCATTGCAGGGCATGTAACCTTTGTTATGTCAAGAATTTCTTTGGTGGTTTTCTGAAGCATATGGATCCTTCTCAAAAATGTATTTAAATGCATAAAGTAAAATAAATCGGATTACAGAGGAAACTAATTTTATTGAAATAAGGATGCAATTTTTCTCATCTACATTCAAAGATTCCCTGAAATCTATCCACAGGCACTGTAGGGGTCTTTGAACCCCAGGTTAAGAAGCCCTGCTCTAGTGGCAGCTTTTCATTTCTGTGTGAAACTAGTATCATAATTCACACAATTTCAATTCATTCATTAAGAATTCATTAACAAGAATTTATTAAGACCTTGGGGATGCAGAGATAAAAATGAAACAGCTTGTGCCTCAAGGGGATTATACTCTATGGTGGTGACATAAATATTATATTTAAAACATGTATAAAATGGAGACTATATGGCAAATTTGGGGGAAAGGAGAGAACTAGAAACAAATTCCCCAAGCCCAAGAAAGTCTTATATTGAAAGTTTTTCTCCGACTGCCTTTCTCTCAGCCTTTCTATGTGAGCAAGAAATATAAATGCCTGGCAAAATTCTAGAACGCATGATTAAATCTCTAGGTCATGAGTATTTAGAAAAAGAAGTGCTTATCAGTCAGCATGGTAAACAGTCAGCATGATTTACTCAAAAAGAGGTCATGACAGACTAACCTCATTTCCCTTTTAAAAGATGTTACAAAATTAGTAGATTAAGGGAAAGCTACAGAAATAGCACACCTAGATTTCAATAAAGAATTTCACATAATCTATCATTACTCTTTCAGGCAAGATGAAGAGATGTGAACTAGACAATTAGATCAGTTTGGCAGATACAGGACCTGGTTGAATGACCAGACCCCAAAAGAAATCATAGTGAATCAGAGTTAATTAAGAAGGAGACCTCTCGTAGAATACCTCAGAATCTGTGTTTGGACCTGGGCGGTTCAAAAAATTTTATTAGGGATTTAGATCAAGTCAAAGATGACATGCTCATCAAGTGTGTGGACTATACCAAACTGGAAAAGATAGGTAAAACGATACATGGCAATCATGATCCAAGAACATCTTGACACACTCGAATAAATAGGTTGAATCTAATGAAATTAAATTTAATCGCTAAATAAGACCTATATGTGGGAAAGGTATAGTTACAACTCCCCTTTATGCATTGTCTTCCCATAATTAGAACTTAAGCTCTTCTGTTTTTATTTGTATGCTCACTGCTTTGCACAGTACCTGGTACAGAGTAAGTGCTTAATAAATTCATTTCTTACCATATCTTACCTTATCATCTTATCTATGTCTTTCTATGGGGCTGCTAAGTGGTTTGGTGGAGAGAGCACTGGGCTTAGAGTCAGGAAGATACATCTTCCTGAATTCAAAACCAGCCTTAGACACTTTAGCTGTGTGACCCTGGGCAAGTCACTTAACCCTGTCTGCCTCAGTTTCTCACCTGCCAAATAACCGCTCTAGTATCTTTGTCACGAAAGCCCCAAAGGGGATCATAAAAAGTCAGATACAACTAAAAAATGACTGAACAACAACAAAATCTCTTTCTTTGTAGATAAAGGCAGATAGGAATGTCATAGTCAACCAGACCTAGAATTAGAAAGACCTAAGTTAAAATCTGTCTAGTTGTGACCTATCCTCTGTCTGCTTTAGCTTCCTCATCTCCCAGGATTGTAGTGAAAATCAAATGATTTACAAAGTATTTGTAAAGCATTTTGCAAACTTCAAAGTACTATATGAATTCTAGCTATCAGCATCGTTATTAGTAGCTATTTATCTGCCATCTCTCTATCTTTCTGTATCTGTATCTATAAAACAAAAAGAGGGAAAGGAATAAGTATTTATATGGTGATTACCATGTGCTAAGTACTTTAAAGATAGGCTCATCCATCCATTCACTGGGCCACCTAGCTGCATATGTGTAGGCACACACACATATACACATACATAGTATATGTCCGTGTCTGTGTATGAGAAGGAAAAGGAGGGAAGGAAACACATGTTTATTAAGTGCTTACTCCATGCTAGGCACTGCCCTAAGCATAATACAAATTTTTCTCACTTTATCCTTACAACAACCCTGGGAGAGTCTATTATTTTACAGTTAAGGAAACTGAGGCAGACATAGTTTAAGTGACTTACCCAGGGTATCACAGCTAGGAAGTGTTTAAGCCTAGAGCTGAGCTCAACTCTTCCTAATTCCAAACCCAGGACTCTGTCCACTGTGCTTCCTAGATACCTAATAATTTCTGAGTGAAAGAGCTAGATGTTTTACTAGGTTGCAAGTTCACTATAAGTCCACAGTATTATATGGCAACTTGTTGATGCTGTTGTGTTCATCCTCTGTTGCCAAAGAAGATCATGCCACCAGAGAAATGATGATATGACTTGCACTTGACTTTGTTTTGTGAAGGACGGCTGTGCAGGTCACCAGTCTCACTTCTCCTCCGAGCCATCTGAATTCAGTGACCTGAATTCATCAAGATGACTGGAGATGACTCAGGTTGCACTGGGAGACCTTGGTCCCTTCAGGCCAAGGTCCATTCAGGTACTCGCTTAGGATGAGGCTGTGTTCACCTTTCTTTGCCAAAGAAGACCATGCCATCAGAGAAATGATGACATGACTTGCACTTGACTTTGTTTTGAGGGAGGGATGGCTGTGCAAGATTACCAGCCTCACTTCTCTGGCAACTAAAAAGTTCATAAAAGCTTGCCTAGGATTGAGATGGACCAGGTGTTCATCTGCCTAGGTTAGACTATGTTTGCAGTATTTTTTGGAGAAAAGGATCGGGATGGTCAGAAGTCTAGAGACTATACCATATGAAAATCAGCTAAAGAGACAGGATTGAAAAAATAAGACTTAAGGTAACATGGTTGCTGTTTCAAGTATTTGAAGGTCTGTCATGTAAGAAAGAAGTTAGACTTTTTTTTCTCTGACTCCATAGAACTGTACTAGGAGAAAAGTAAAAGTCATAGAGGTGGTTTTGACTTACTGTGAGGAAAAGATATTAATAATTAAAGTTTCTCAAAGAAAAATGAGGTATTTGAGAGGTAGTAAGCTTACTTTCAGTAAAGATCTTACAGGAATAACGGTATGACTATATTTGGAGAAGGATGGCACAGAGCATAGAGAAGGACTCAGAAAACTTATATCCATAAAACAAACACCACCTTCTGTTTTTATACTTTCTGTTGTTGTCATTTGTCCTTCGTTCTAGAAGAGGACTGTGACATCAGGAAGATGATCCCATGACATGCAGGTGAATTGGATTTAAGTAAGGAAGAGCTGTGCAAAGTTACCAGTTTGCTTTTTCCTCTGGAACCATCTGGGTCCAGTGGCAAAATATAGAGAGGATGACTGAAGATGGCCCTGGATGCAGCAGGAAACCTTGGCCTTTTTAAGTTAAGGTTTTAACCAGTTCTCACTTTGACTAAAGCAATGCCATTCATTGATGAAGGCTATTTAAGAAGTGAGCCAAGAAATGTTCCCTTTAATAAAAAAAAAAATCTTCCCATTTCCTGAAGTACATTTTAAGTCAAGTTTTATTATATTTAAAAATATAAAAACCCTTCTAAGTTAGTTGACAACAGAGAAACAGAATTTGACTCTGGCCCATAATTTGCCAATCCCTATTGTAGTGAAATTTCTGTAGAGTATGAGATGGGTGGTCCCTTTAAACTTGGAGATTCTGTGAGGAGGCACATCATTTTCCAGTCTAGCAGGAGAAATCCTAGAGCTTAATCATGTAATTAAAGTTGCCTCCATTTACATTTACCAAGTTTAACCCCTAACCTTCTCCACACATTAACCTTGTGTCATTTGATAACTCAAATGTTTCCTAACAGTTAACATAATCAGATTTCCAAATGTATTTGTATGACTGATGATATTAACAAGAAAGCTATAGACAGGATAGGCAAAGAAAATATTCAGTTTATTTTGGATTGCTATCTTCTTTCTAATGGCTGTAGACAATGGTAACTAAATTATGTTAATACTTATGAATCTCATTTAAGGGCAGCGAGATGGTGCAGTGGATAGAGGACCAGACCTGGAGACAGGAAGACTCATCTTTCTGAGTTCAAATCTGGCCTCAGACACTAACTAGTTGTGTAATCCTGGACAAGTCATGTAACCCTTTAATTAAACTTCAGTTTCCTTATCTGTAAAATGATCTGAAGAAGAAAATAGCAATCTATTCCAGTATCTTTGCCAAAAAAAAAACTACAAATAGAGTAGCAAAGAGTCAGCCAGGACTAAAAATAACTAAACAGCAACAACAACAACAACAACAAAAACAATTAAAACCGAGGAGAAATTTCTAGGGGAAAAAACCAAAACTACAGAACATCCAACAACATATTCCACCACAATCCAAAGAGAAGCAAGGCAACTAAGCTGTACTTTTCTGCACAATTTGTACAGTCTCAAACTTCTTAGGTACCAGCACATCCAGTGTGGGAAAAAAAGCAAAAATTTGACCTCTAGAGGAATGCTACAACCAATCTCTACCTCTCAAGATCCAAGTATAAACCAGCAGGGAAATTTTCAATGTTTTTAAAGCTGAGGGGTTTTTTTTCTTCCCTTTAAATATTTTTAAAAATTTTGAGTTCCAAATTTTCTCCTTCCTTCCAGCCCCTCTCCAAGTAATATATTAATTCAAGTCAAGTAATATATTAATTATACATGTGGCAAAATGTAAAACATCCTTATATTATGTTGCAAAAAAGCAAGAAAAAAAAGAAAGTGAGAAATCATATTTCAATTTGCACTCAGTTCATCAGTTTTCTCTCTGGAGATGAGTAATATTTTTCATCATGAATCCTTGAGAATTATCTGGATCACTGTATGGATCAGAATCTTTCACAGCTGATCATCTTTACAATATTACTGTTTCAGTGTACAGTGATCTGTTAAGACTGAACACTACCTTTTTTTGAGGAAGGAATTAAAATGGAAGTTTTTTTCCCCTTCCTTTGACATTAACTATAATTTTTATACATTAAAATCACATCTTGGTATTTCTCATTTCTCTACCATTAGACCTTTGCCTTCACCTTAACCTAGATCCCCTCCCTTTCAATAACTTGACCAAAGGTCAAAGGAGCGAGCCTTCTGCATGAAAGGAAAAGGTTTTTAATGGCTATCTAAATTATTCTACTTGGCCTTCTGCACCTTGCCTGAGTGCAGTATACACTGAGTCCTTTCCTATAAACTAAGCATTAAATCAGCAGTTTTTAAAATGTGACTGAATACACAAGAGCATAATTGCGAAGTAGGGTATTTTGAACAACGTTCATTACACCCATCCCTTTAAACTACCTGACCCAAATTTGAACCTCCATAGCTCATCTGACCACAACTAGCTCCAATGATTCTCTTAATCTATATAAAGGGAAAGGATGAATGATAAGAAAAAAACACAGCTAACTAAGAAAGGAGAAATTTCTAGAGAAAAAAAGCTGCCCCAACTATTAGCCTTTGCTTTCAAGGGCTATACTATTGCCAGTGAGAGATGGTCAACCCATGACAGCCAGTTTCATTCTGAAAGAATTTCTCCCAACTCTGAAGTTGATCTCTCTTCTTCAGTTATATTATAATTTTTTAAAAAATTAGTAAACCAGCATCCATCTTTCCATCTTATCAAAAAGATTGCAATATGATTTTAATTAAAGGTGATCTAGTGTCTAACTCCCAATAGCCTAAAATTTTTTTCGTTAGGAATAAATTAACTCAGGTTAAGATTAAGTGCCACTGAAAGGTACTTAGTAAAGTTTCAAAGAAGATGGCACTTATAATCACATATTCCATTAGTTCAGACCTGCTCATTCTGAAAATCAGAGTGGTACCATGGAAGGAGCAGACAGCTTGAAATCAGGAACCTCTGAGGAAGAAATCTTTGAGTCATACTCCTAACTAGCTCTATGCAAGTCACTTAACCTCCCTGAATCTCAATCTCCTCATCTATAAAATGGAGATAATTTTATCACTACAAAAATTATCTACCTCACACGCGGCTATGAAGAGTAAATAAAATTGCTTTGTAAAGTTTAAAGCACTATACATATCCTTGATATTGTGAAAGAGACTGATAAACCTATGTACTATGACTTTTCGAGAAACACTTGCTCCCCAGACAAAGTCATCTTTTTAGGACAAGGAAACAGAGCTGTGGGATTTGCTTTTTAATTTCCCTAAACTAGTGGCAGCAGCAGGATGAACAACTGATTCTATTTTAAAAGAGATCTCCACCATTTTAGAGATTTCCTCCTGCTACAGGGAATTCTGATAAGACTAACTACAGAGAAAGGCACATCCCACAACAACAAACTTGACCATTAGCAAATTCTGCAACCATAAGGCTTGTACATATCCCTCATTTCCATAGATGATCCCTGATTGGCTGTATGCTCCAAATGCGCCTAAAAAACTATAAAAACCCAAGCTAAGGTCTAAGAAAGCTAACATAGTTCCCACAGCAAGTAGTTTTTCTTGGTGCAGTAATGAATCTATTTACCTTTCAGTCTGGCTACTCTTTTTAAACCCCTAGACTTGTATATCTTATGGTACTTGGATTTCTCCCTAGGATCTGATGGAACCCAGGCTGGCAAACCCTCACAACAATATTATACTCTATTTTACAGAGAGGAAAATGAGGCTTTCAAGAGGACTCCTGCTTGAGGACCCATTGGTACTAAGTGGCGGAGCTGGGATTTGAATCCAGGCTTTATGAAGCCAAATCCAGAGATATTCCCACTACCATTCTTCCTTGAGTGATAGGATTGAGCAAGAATTCAGGGATTCTGGAGAGAACTAAAATGTCAATCATCTCTCCTGAAACTGTTCGCTCTCAGGTCTGCAATGACTTTCTAACAGCTAAATCATGTTGCCTTTCTTCCTCTGCCCATCCTCCTTGACACGTTTTGACCTTTTAAAAGTTTTATTGATGTGTTTTGTTTTTATATTATACTTAATGGATTACCACTTCATAAGAAGTCTCTCATAACAAAGCAAAACAATAAGTCTAGTGACCTCATCTAAAAGTACATGTGACATTTCACATCTATAGCTCCCCATTCTCCAACTTTCTGACCTCTAATAAAATATACACTCTTCTCCCATGACCTTTTAGCTACGTAGCCATAGGCAAGCCCCTTAAGCTCTTTGAAACTGTTTCCTCTTCTGTCATGGGGATAAGAACACCCCTAATACATGCTGCAAAGAATTGTTGGGAGGAGGAAATGAGTATAAATAAATTGTTTTGTAAGCCTTACTAGGCTATTAAATGTTATCTAGGAGTAAGAAAAGGTGGAGAAAAAAATTGAAATTGAAAGAAAATTTTAAAAAAACACTGAGAAAGGAATCTTTAAAATATCTAATGAATCCTATCTATTTCTAAATAATTCATGGAAAGTATAGGGTTAAACCAATTTTTAAAAAGCAGGTGTAGAAGTAGATTTGCTATCTTAGGATACCAGATCATTAAAGCAGGAGTAAAACAAAAACCCCAAGAGGAAATAAAAATGAAATCTGAGTCCCTGAAAAACAAATATTCAGTGGGCCACTGGGGGCTTGGCTTGTTTGCTTGGGTAAGTTCTCTTTTTAATTTCTTTTCAATGAGAAAGAAATTTTCATTATACAATGCAGGTAATTTTCCATCTTTTAACTAAATATACTAAAACAGCTTAACATACAAATTTTAATTTGTAAAATACCAAACATCTGCACTCTTGATTACAACCCTGGATTGAGTCTCAGTCTTTTCAGGCACCATATGTCATACTTTCTCCTTGTTTATGTAGTCAGATACAGGTATGCACACACACACACACACACACACA
>CM053771.1:248402035-248422294 GCA_028658325.1 Potorous gilbertii | reverse complement strand
ACCGTGTTTTATGCTTATTCCATAATGTCATTATTTTTATCTTCTAATTCAGATTATTTAAATGGTATAACATGTTGTGCTTTTGGCATACTGCCAACTGTCACTATTCATTTTTTCTTCTCCCTGAATTATATGGATACAGAACCACCCACTAAAAACTTTGAGGCACTATGTTTAGAATTGATGTTCCTTTTAGGAAATTTGTTTTAGTGGGTAGCTTAGACTTTGTTTTAGTAAGTAACTTATTCATCAAATACGAGATCAACATTGCACCATCAACTGTATTTTCTTTACCTTTTCACATTAAAAGCTAATAAGCACGCCTGGAGAGAAAAAAATTCCTAGACAAAAAAACAGATTTCTATTCCAGTAAGATATAAGCATCATGGAGTCAGGGATTGTGCCATTTGTGCTTCTGTTTCACTAGCCCCTAGTAAAGTGACTGACACATAGGAGATGCTTACTACATACTTGGTGGAGGAAATTGAAGACACCATCTTGATGCACATGACAAGGTAAATTAATGACAAATAAACAAGAAAAATTCTCTTTTGTAGTACCAATATGGTCAACTTCAACTGATCTGGTAACTATCAGTTGCCCAGAGGCTAATCTCTAGTTAAAATACAAGGACTGTGCTTTTGTTTCTTCCTATGAAATAGTGGTTTTCTTATATAATACATCACTTCATAGAAACTTTCCAAAACCAATACTGTTATCCTAAGATCATTTATATGAAGCTCAAAGGGCCCTTGAGATAATCTCTTCTAACTCATATTTGTCGCATTAATTCCCATAAAGTTATCTGGGACAGATAGAGTGAGATTAATTTGAGATGTCATTCTCTAATGTATCTGCAGATCAAAAAGTTTAAGAATTACTAAACTAATCAAATGATTTTAGCCTCTAGAACCAGAGGTTCTGAATCTGGGGTCTATGGATTGGTATGTAGGTAGATAGGTAGATACGTAGATAGCTGCGTAGGTAGATAAAGATAGATAGACAGGTAAACAGGTATGACTATATTTCAATATAATTGATATCTATTGCAAGTCTACATATTTTATCTTATGAATTTAAGAAAATAGATTTTACCATACTACAAAAAGGATCTATGACTCCAAAAAGTTTAAGAACCCCTACTTTATACCAATAATTCCCCAATTGTAGTTCTTCCATTCCACAATGTCTCTGGCCATTTCAAGAGGCATCATGAAACCCCTGAAACAAAATTAACTTTATTTGACTTTAATTTAGAATAGAAAAAAATTCACAAAGAACTTCATATAAGGATGTTGCAAACTTAGGAGACTGAGGGAATGGTGGCAACATTTGCAGTAATAGTAATCTCTCTGTGAGTGTTTTGGGGGAAAGAGAATGAGTTCAGTTTTGAACATGTTGAGTTTAAGATGTCTACAGGACATCTAGTTTGAGTCAAAAGTTCAATATTAAGATGTGCTTAATTAGTGCTTCTTCAAGAAGATAATTTAATATTATAATCTAGTGTCATCATCTACTTCTCAAGAGCCTAAATGTTTTTAGTGTTATTCCATGTACTTTTTAGAATTATCTGTCTTCAAAACCTTTCACTAAAATAGATGACACTGACATGAACTAGCACAAAGGATATACAAATCTAAACTGCAATATGCCCAATGTTAAAACCTCTAGGAATTAAAGTGTGATTACCATGGAAATTCCAGAAACTATCACTTTAGGAGATATAGCAATTATTTATCATATAAACCAACATATAGCAGTAAAGAATGAGAAGCTTGATTAAGACATTCCCAAATAAACTAAAATAGTTTCTCCAGCTGCAGAAGAAATGATCTGCCCGCAGTTTTACATCTTGGCCAAGATATATCTTCAGATAACTTTTATGGCACAGGAAGAAAGAGGAACTCTCAGAGGTAGCTTAGAAACTGGCACAGGTATCACTGGTGCTCTCCTGTTATATTCAGTAACCACTTTTATGGTCCTTCAGAGACATTTTAAAAGAGATTTCACTTCCTTCAGCAGATGGGAGAAAGGCTTGAAACAAATGATTTGGGTCTGTTTCCCATCTCTTTTGGCAGGAACAATTTCTTTGAAAGACTATTCTACTGAAAGGTTCAACTTTGCTGCTCTGCTTTTCAGGAAAAGTGTTCCAGGGCCATGAACTCAGGTGTTAATATAACAACGTAAGGAAAACTGAAAAAAGAAAGGCTTTTTGCCTCATGCTCCTCTTAATTTATTGCCTTAAGAAGATGTGAACTATATAAAGACATTTCTGAAATTAAAGCCCCTAAACCTTAGGCATGAAACTAACATTATTTCTATCAACCTTAGGCAAGGGGGTCTGGAACAAAACTTTTACCTCAGAAGAGAAGTTAGAGAGGAGATTTTTTTTCTCAGTTGACCCAACAATACAAGGAGACATTAAAATTTTAAGTAGGATATTGGAGCCAGAAGGACTCTTAGAGATCATCCAGGTCAATGACCTCATTTTACAGATGTGGAAACTAAGGCCCAGAGAGGTAAATTAACTCACCTGAGGTCACATAGGTATTAAGAGTCAGAGCCAGAATTCAAATCCATGCTCTAAATGCCATGTTCTGTCTCTGTTCACTGCACCTATCTCAAAGTCTCTGGAGAACACTAATAATCATAACTTTCATTATGTGATAATACAATATGATGAAACAAAGTCTCTGTTTCTCTCTTCCAAATTGCTTCCATCTCTAATCTTCATTCTAAGAAGAATTAAATGTATTTTAAAGGATAACTGTAAAAATGTACATTGAATCACACATCCAGCTTAATAAGACTCCTATATCCCGTCTACATGATATATGTTTTACAACACCCTCCTTCCAAAAGAAAAAATACTAATGAACTCTCCAGAATAGTTATGGGGCTTAAAAGGATAAAAGAGCAGGAAATCAATCTTTCTGCCTCTATCAGTCCCTAGCTGACTGAGTTGTCAATCAACATCAAGCCAACCAGTGAATGTTTTAACTGGTTTTATGACATTGCTTCCTGGTCCAATGTTGAATAACAGATCAACTTGCCAAGGCTAGAGATCTCAGATTTAGCATAAGAAGGGGGTGCTGGGATACAAAGTGCCCACTGTTGACCTGAAAACGCCAGAACAACAATGAACATTACCAAATCCTAAGACAACCTGTCATCTTCAATTCAATTAAAAAATATTTTTCATGTCTAAAACAGTGAAAAATTGTGCTCAAAACTGTCCAGTGGTTTAGGCAAGACATAATCATTTTTGTTCTTGTGGAATTCATAATTTAGCAGAAATATATGATGCATTCACAAAAAATTATAAGACAATATAATAGGTAGATACCATTAATAAGAGTAAAGGCAATAGACATTTATTGAGTACCTACTATGTGTCCTGGCATTATGCTAAGCACTGGGGATACCAAAATAAGAAAGTCCTTCCCTCACAGAGCTCATAATCTAATTGGAAAAGACAAAACCAAAGAAAATCTAAAAAGAAAGAGGGGTAGTACCTCACTCGGGGCATGGTGGAGAAGTTAGTCAGAGAAGAAAATATAGTGCAGTCCAGTGAGAAATGGAGCCTTCTCTTTAAATGGAAGCCAAACTTTATGGCTCCATCATCCAATCAGAGTGACTGAGGGTAGCAATGAAGTAAGCTAAGACAGAATGGCATAGTAGGATTAAGATTACTGAACTTAGAATGAGAGGACCTGAATTTAGTTCTTGTTTCCATTAGGACATGGGTAACTCTGGATCTTAGCTCCCTCATCTACAAAATGAAGAATTTGAACTAGTCTTCTGAGGTTTGGTTTTTTTTTTAGGTCTTAATCTATGATTCCATGAAATGCTAGATAGGACTCATATTTACCCAAATGAAATTATGTGCTCAATAATCATGGAGTGATTATGATCCAACTCTGAAGTATTCTATCAAATAAACTGTATAAAGTCATGACCATGAACAAATTATTTACAAGTTTTCAACTGCAAGAAAATCAGATCCAACTTCTGTAACTTCTTAGCCAAGATACATTTGGCAA
This sequence comes from Potorous gilbertii, assembly GCA_028658325.1. Lineage (NCBI taxonomy): Eukaryota > Metazoa > Chordata > Mammalia > Diprotodontia > Potoroidae > Potorous > Potorous gilbertii. The sequence continues at coordinate 248,418,251 of CM053771.1, read as the reverse complement.
TAGAAATAAAGGATGCATTTACCTGTAGTTCAGCAGCCAGTGTTTTTGTCAGGTTCTCCCTGGAAATTTCTCTCTAAGAAGCACAGTAATGAAATAGCGGCAGAGGAATCAGTCAGTGCAAGGTTAGATGCACTGGCGAAGACATCCAGGGAAACTTTAAGCACCTGTCCCCATAATACTTAGCAGCAGTGATCAGCATCACTTCAGGGATCATTTCTCAGAACTTCATTTTTACTGCAACTGATTTATGACTACATGAAGCCTCCGATAAAATGGAAAAAAAAACAAAGACCTAGTACTTTCTAAACCAGCTCATCCCTTTTCCCTCTAAGCCAGCACACCCTATTTGACTTCAATATTTCCGTTAGTGTTCACATGATTCACCCAGTCTCATAAGTTTTGAAACCTTAGCGAACCTTTGACTCTCTCCTCTTCTTTCATATTCAGTCATTCGTCCTGTCATTTCTTCTTCCATTCCGTTTTGTTTTGGGAGAAATATCTTCTTTCTGAGATCATGCAGTAGGTAACTGCTGCCAAAATTGGTGTACCATAATGCAGAAATTATAAAAGTTAAAACTTAGATTTTATTGTGCATACACATAGGTTCAGAGCGTAGATAAAAATTAAATGTGAAGATTAAGATTTTAAAAAGCTTCTTATAGGCAAAATTATATAAAAATGAAAGAGAAATAATTCTTTCACATATTGCTATCTTGTACATTCCTCTTAGGACATAAAAGTTAAAGAAAAGACAGATTCATAATTCCATGCCTCCTCCAATGTCATAAAAGTTGAAAAAACTTACTTAATCAAAGTCACAATTTTACACGTTCCCTAAGGAAACAGACCTAGTTATATAGACTCTGGACAAAATAAGTCAGGTTAGAGATTAAACTACATTTAGAAGATTTGCAACAGGCTGATTGAAGGGGAAGGTTTACATGTCACCAAGATAACCAAGAAAACCAGTGTCAAGGAAGTCCTTCTTTATACAGTTGGCTAGGAGAGCTAACAAATAGCAAATCATTTTGGAGAGCTCAAATTCCCCATCTGCTTTTATTAGAGGCATGTCAATCTTTCCTTAATGTTTTTATTCTAGGAGTCAGGTTTGGTCAGGTGAGATTAATATTAACAGAAGAGAGGCTTTTAGTTAACAAAAAGTTGCAGGGGGAATGACTCTAAGACCTACATAATAAAAATTAATAAAAGGAAAGAAAAGATGAAAAAGTATCATTATAGTCTCTTTATTCCAGCTCTTTCAGTATTTTATCCTAGAAAGAGCCCTGAATTTGGAGATAGAAAATCTAGTTTTAACTCTGTATGACTACATTACCTTTGTGACTCTTCAACAAATTACTTCTTTGATTTGAGCTTATTTTTTCATTAATATATCTTTAACATCTCTTCCAGCTCTAAGTTCATAAATTCATTCAGCAAGCATTTGTTATACAGTCAATATAGTCTAGGCACCCATGCTAGGGACTTAAGAAACAAAATCAAAACAGCCTCTGCCCTCAAGGATCTTACATAAACATTATTAATATCCCTTTGCTCATTCCTACCACCCTAGTATTTGTCTTCACTACAAAAAAAAGAAAAAAAAAAGGAAAGGCAGTTCTTGCCCTCAAGGAGCACACAATCTAATGGGGAAGACAAAACATGAAAGGAAGCTGAAAAGTGGAAAGGGCAGAGCAGGAAGGTGTCTGAATTAGAGGCAGAGTGAAGAAAGCAATTAGAAAAGGCTCACAGCAGGGCAGCCAGGTGAGAAATGAGATGTCTGAGCTGATGTCAGGATTGTTGTAATAGACTGTTAATAGACCTTTCTACCTCTATTGTATTTCTGCTTTCAATTTACCCACTACCAGAATAGTCTTCCATACGATTTAGCCCTATCACTTCTCTGTTCAAAAATCTTCAGTGGCTTCCTATTGCCTAAATAGAGGTCATCAAATTCATTTATGTAATATAAGAAGGTTCCTTACACCCTCGTGCCATTCTCAGTCCACTCAGATTTTCTTACCATATTTGCATACTACAGTCTGGTTATACTGGAACTGCCCACTGAACACTGTCTAAGCTGTTATACTTCTGTTCTTGTGGTTTCTTACCCCTATAATGGCCATCCTTCTCCTCTTTGCCTATTGAATTCCTGCTAATCTCTTCAGGCTCAGCACAAGTATTACCTTCTACATGAAGCCTTCGTTGATTTCCCCCAATTAAACAGCACACAATTTTACTCTGCTTTAACATATATCATGTATTACTATGTACCACTGTAATCTATATGTTTGTTTTTAAGATCCATAAGGGAAGGGACTATTTTGTTTATTCATTTTCCCAAGTACCTCCCAAAGCAAGAATTTAATTAAAGTTTATTAAACAAATGAATGAATGAATGGGCTCATATGGCATTCTTACCTGTCAAATGAGACTATATCTTTAACTGATTTTTTCTAATTCTGGTACAAACTATATCCAAAAGTCTCTTGTCTGATAATTAGTCTATTCGGTAATAACACTGGCAGGAATCTAGGCAGTCACATGAAGGTCAGGCAGTGAGAAGAGAGTTGATGAAATACAGTAATTGTTAATGAATTGATTGATTCCCCATAGAGAATGAAGTAAGATTATAACACGGTTCCATGACTGTGCTTTTCCAGAAGGAGAGAGAAAAGAGCAGCGGTAGCCAGTGGCTTCAGAAATACTGTTCAGTGATCTGGCTTCATGATTTTCTTCCCCTTCCCTGCCCCACCTGCCCCAAAGAATACAAACTTCTAGCTCCTTACCAGTTGCATCTCCATCAGTCTCAATTACCATAGCAAGTCCAAAAGGAAAGACAGTCGATTTTCAAAGTAAGCAGAAAATAAGTCACCAAGGGATTCCACATAGGAAAAGATGATAACATGAAGAGGGACAGACAGCCAACTATAAATGACTCAAGAGTTACGTGTTCCCTGTAGGAAAATTCTCTGTGCACATCATTCATCCTCTCATTTTGCACCACAGTCTGGAACTTTCAAAGGGTTTCAAATAATATATATCTGTGCCATATGGGTGAAGGCAGACATAGACACACACATATACACGCGCACACACACACATGCAAACACACAGACACACATACACACCTGGCAGCACTATTGTCTCTTCAGCATCTAGCCAACTGAATTGAGAAATACAGAAACATTTTTGAAATGCCCCAAAGCCAAACTTGAGGGAAAGGTTCTTATTGATCCTCATTAACTTAAACAGAATACAAATCATGCTCTTTTCATTTCTAGCCTTAACATTCTCTGGCACATGGTCCAAATGACTAAGATGCAAAATGTGTCTCTTCCAACGACATTAGAATCCTTTTCTCATGCTGGTGCTGGGGGCAGGACAAACACCTGCTTTGTACACTGGATTTACAATGATTTTCCCTATGTTTTTGGTTATACTTCAGGAGACATGAGCAGGTCCGGTGTACAATCAAAGCTACGTCATAAAAATGCAGTAACATAGCATATGTATCATTTATTGTGTTAAAAATAATCACATCATTTTATAGTTTGATTTTTTTGGTTCATAGTAGCATATTGTTGTAGGACTCTGGCGCTATCTGTTGAAGGAAAAGATATTCCTCTCATACCCATTACTGGATGATAAGAGAGGTCTAAATAATAATAAAGGTTTAAATAATTTATTTTGTTATACAGCCAGTGTCCCTCTAAGTGAAGAGGAAGGTTTCACATTTCTCAACTACTCTGTTGCAGTTCAAAAAAGTGAATTAAATATTTAATGTGATGTTTCTTAATATTTAATTATAGACAAATCATATTAGTTTTTGCCCATTCTTTGAGTGCAAAACCAGTTGTCAAATACCACACAGAAACATTTAAAGTTTCATCACAAGTCACTGAACCTATTAAGAGGAAAGAAAATTATTAGTGAGCTGTAAGCAACAATCTTGATGAAAAATATGTTAATGCAATCTAACATTATTAGATTATCATAAAAGGCAAACATAGATTTTTGTCTAGCAAGTAGCTTATAATATCCTTGTAAAATGTAGCCTGTTGACAGGCAGCACTAGGTAAATTTTCTGGCTACTGAAGTCTAATTAGGTTATATCACACAAGTAACTGTGATTCAGCTCAAGTCTTTTATCTCACCTCCAACTAAACTCCTGCTTCCATTTACCACAATATATTGTTAGAATCAATTTGAGAATTGAAGATACAGGACTTTCAAAGGGATGTATAACTCCAGATCCTTAAAGCAGGGTCATTTCTTTTCATGTCTCCCATAATGGTAATTGGGAGCTTACTCCATTCATACTTTCCTTACATGTAAGGTATTTTCCTCACTGCAATTTAAATCCATTACTCCTTGCTCTATCCCCATTGATGGGAGAGAATAATGTGTTCCTATCTAATCTATAGTTATAGAATATTCATTTCTGTAAAATGCCTTACTAGGATTTGCTAATTAAATAATATTAATAGCTCAGAAAGTATAAACAAATGCATGTATATAGTGGTACAGGTTATTCATTTCAATACAAGACCCTAAAAACATAAAAGCTATTTCTCCATAGTACACAGCTAAAATACCACTTTCAGATTATGCAATTTAAATGAAATAACCCTCTAGTTTAAGATACTATCATTCCCTTCTCTGAAGTCTCTTTTTAGTACTAACCCTCTAGCTCACAGTATGTGCTGAAAATTGCCATCTACATTTCTCACACTTTCAAAGACACGCAATCACATCACAACCTTCAGACACAATTCCACTGTCTCGCCAATTGTGTTACGATTTCTTCAAAGACATCATTCCCACTTTTAAAATGCTCTCTTGGGCTTTTTATAGTTTATTTTATGGGTCTTTTCTTTTTTCCCAAGCTATTTTTCTTTGAATGCAGAAACTAACTAGAAAATATTGTTTAGAATATTGACCTGGTTCCAGAGATTGGTGCTAGTCTTTTGATCATATTAAACCTTTCCAAAAAAGTTTGGAATGAAACAGATATGCCTTATTCTGTACCATTATCAGGGCTGGCATGGTCTCCATCTAAGAATAACATCAACGGCTTGAGAACCAACACAATACTGCAAGATGACAAGGCACTTCATTTATGTAAACCCCATAGCTATAAAAACATAAGAGGTTGGATTAGGTAGTCTCTAAGCATATTTCCAGTTCACTATGTGCATTTCCCCATCCCTAAAATTTCTGAATGATTATACCTCAGGTCACACAAAATAAAATTTCTGGGACAGAAATTCACTAGACCTTTAAAATGTCCCCGCTGGAGGGATATTGAAATGACAGCTTGCGATGAACCCAATAACTGATTTAGCTGAGGCAGAGTGCTAGTGACACTAAGGTCACAGGTTCAATACCCATATGGGTCAACTGGCTTCACAGAGAGAACAACTGTTTCACATTCCTGATGTGGAATTTCAAAGAACTGCTATCAGTTTTAAGGAGATCCAGCAAAGACAGTGTTAGTGACTCAGTGGACTACAATTTGTCCTGGAAAACCATTCTATAGTCTCCAGATTAAAAAGAGGAATGAAGTCTTCTTGAGGGTGAAGGAAGAAGAGAAAGAAAAGGAGGAGGAGGAAGAACAAGAAATAATAGCTAGCATTTCATTTATAATGTGCTTTAAGGTTTACAAACTGCACATATATACATATATATATTGTGTGTGTGTGTGTGTGTGTAAGTGAGAGAGTGAGAGAGAGAGAATGAGAATTACTTCATGTAATCCTTCTTACCACCCAGATTGATAAGTGATACTGTTATCCCCATTTACAGATGAGCAAACCAAAGCACAAAGAGATTAAATGACTTGACCAAGGTCTTATGATTAGTATGTGTCTGAGGTAAGTTTTAACCACAGATCTCCCTAATTTCCTAACTCCAAGTACAGAGCTCTATCCACTGCACCACCCAGGGGATAAATAAGATGATTCTAAAACTTATGCAGCCTAGCCATTGCTACTTGCTTTTAATAATACACGTTGAAATGACATCATAAGAAAGAATGTGAAAATAATTTGAGGGATTATGATTTCCTTGGCAAGAAACTGAAGATGGAAGGGATACAAGTGGTTTTCTTCACTCAAATTTTCAATTTAAGACAGAGACTTCAAAAGAGAAATGCAGTTTGAGGAAAGAAAAGAACTGATTAAAAGATTGTCAGAGAACAGGATTTAGATTTCTGTATTATCACTTGAAATATAGGATTGACAGACTCTTGATCAAGTACAGATTGTATGTAATGAGAGCCAATGGAATGATAAAATATGCACACAAATACATAAACATATGTATATGAATACATATATATCTGTGTGTGTATATACATACATATATGTATTTATCTAAGTGAATATATGTGCGTAGGCTTATATATCTACATAAGTGTGGGTTTGTTTCTATGAATCTGAGCCACAAGGCTTAAACTGAAAAAGGAGAGAGAAGGAAAAAATAATACCTACACTATCCTCCAAGTCAGATACCATAAGCAGTAGTAGGTACAGCATAGAAAGAAAAACATGAGTAAAGATGAGCCTTAATCAACAGGAGACAATATTAAAAAAAAGCAATATTAAATTATATGTACTTACATGTATCAGAATATATACACAAGTGTATCATATGTGTGCATGAATCTCATTCCCCATCCCCAACTGTCCACTCCTTGGTTTACATCTTTCTCCATTCAATTTCCTCCTCCAGCTCTCTCTGGCACTTCTGCGGTGCCCTCCAAAATGCCATCTTTATAATAATAAGCATTCTTTCTTTTTAAACTTTTTCCTTTCTAACTCCTTCTACTTTCTGGCATTCTCTGACACTTTCTTCCTTTCTGATGACACTGCTTCTTTTGCCACTCTCTCCAATAGTAGATGTACTTTCTTTTTTTTCTTCTAATTTTTAATATATTTTATTTCATTAAATATTTCCCAATTACATGAGAAAAAATTTAACAATCTTTTTTTAAATTTTGAGTTCCAAATTCTGTCCCTCAATGTTGTCCCTCCCCTCTCCTTTAGGGGGCAATCAATTTGATAGTGATTATACATGTAAGGTCATGCAAAATACATTTCCATATTAGCCATGTTGCAAAAGAAAGTACAAAAAAAAATCCAAGAAAAATGAAGCTTAAAAATAATATTTCAATTGGCATTTAGAGTTCATCAGTTCTCTCTCTGGAGGTGGATAGTATTTTTCATCATGAGTCCTTGGATTTGTCTTGGACCACTGAAGCTAAGTCTTTCATAGTTGATCATCTTTACAATACTGTTATTACTGTGTACAGTGTTCTTCTCCTGGGGTTCTGCTCACTTCACTTTGAAAGAGTTCATATGAGTCTTCTCAGGTTTTTCTGATACCATCCTGCTTGTCAGTTCTTACAGCACAATAGTATTGTATAACAGTCCTATATCACAATTTGTTCAGTCATTACCCAATTTATAAGCCTCCTCTCAATTTCTAATTCTTTGTCACTACAAAAAAAGGTTGCCATAAAATTTTTATGCAAATAGATCATCTTTCCTTTTCCTTGATCTCTTTGGGATACAGACCTAGAAATGGTATTGCTGGGTCAATGGTTTTTGCAACTCTTTGGGCATAGTTCCAAATTGTCCTCCAAAATGGATGGACTAGTTCCCAACTCTACCTCTATTAGTGTCCCAATTTTTCCACACCCACTCTAGTATTTGTCATTTTCCTTTTCTGTAGATTTGAGGTGATACCTCAGTCTGGTAGATTTGAGGTGGTACCTCAGAGTTGCTTTAATTTACATTCCTCTAATTAGTAGTGATTTAGAGCATTTTTCATGTGACTATTGATAGCTTTGATTTCTTCTTCTGGAAACTGCCTATTCATATCCTTTGAATATTTATCAGCTGGGGATTGGCTCTTATTTTTCTAAAATTGATTCATGTTCCCTATATATTTGAGAAGGGAGAAATTTGCCTTAATTTTTGTTTTCATAATTTCCTATTTTCCTTCTAATTTTAGTTTTCATTTTAGTTGTGCAAATGATTTTTAATGCTGTATAATCAAAATTTTCTACTTTACTTCCCATGATGTTTTCTATCTCATTTGGTCATAAACTATTCTCTTATCAAGAGATCTGACAGGTAAAATTTTTCGTGCTCCCTTGATTAACTTATGCTATCATCCTTTATGTCTCAATCATTTATCTACTTTGACATTATCTTGGTATATATATCTGGTTTCCATTAACCTACTTTGCAGTTTTCCCACCAATTTTTTTTCAAATGATGAGTTTTTACCACCAAAGCTTAGATCTTGGGGGCAGAGTCAAGATGGTAGAGTAACAGTCAGGATTTGCTAGTGCTATCTCCACAAAACCAGTCAAATACCTGTAAAAAAATGGTTTTAAACAAATTCTGGAACTGCAGAACTCACAGAATGATAGAATGAAGCAAATCTCCAGCCCAAGACATCCTAGAAGGTCACCAGGAAGTATCTATCACACTGGGAGCAAAGCACAGGGTAAGCTGGGCCACACTGACACAGATGAGATCTGAGCTGGTCATGGGGGGGACTTAATCTCAGATACTTGTGGTGGTTCCAGACTTCACAACCACAAAATACCGAGGACAATTTGGAAGGTCAGTGGAGAAAATCTGAGTAGAGTGGTTGGGCTCCAGACTCAGGGCTGCAGAGTGGGGAGAGGAATACATTGAGGAGAGCCTACAGAAGCTGCAGGAGCAGCAGCAACCGTGGTAGGCATTGTTTCTGGAGCTCTAAGGCCACAGATTTTTGGGGGATTGATTAGCTGACAGTACATCCTTGATGCCCACTAGAAGTTGAAAACTACCTTGACAAAGAGCTCAAAAGTGAAGTAAATAGCTGGGAAATGAGTAAAAACTGGAAAAAGAATCAGACTATAGAATCTTACTTTGGTAACAAAGAAGATCAAAGAATACAAACAGAAGACAACAAAGTTAAAGCTTCTCCATCCAAAGCCTCCAAGAAAAATATGAACTGATCTCAGGTCATGAAAGAACACAAAAAATATTTTGAAAATCAAGTAAGAGAAGTAGAGGAAAATTGGGAAGAGAAATGAGAGTGAAACAAGAAAATCATGAAAAACGAGTCACCTGCTTACAAAAGGAGATGCAAAAAGATGCTGAAGAAAATAACACTTTAGAAAATAGACTAACCTAAATGGCAAAAGAAATCTAAAAAGTCAATGAGGAGAAGAATGCCCTAAAAAAGTAGAACTGGCCACATGACAAAGGAGGTCCAAAAGCTCACTGAAGAAAATAATTCCTTAAAGATTAGAATGGAGCATATGGAAAGTGATGACTTTATGAAAAATCAAGAAATTATAAAACAAAGCTTGGATTTTTGGATTTATCAAATACTAGATTACTATGTCAATTTGCTACTGTGTGTTGTATATCTCATCTATTCCACTGATCCACCAGTATATTTCTTAGCCAATACCAGATTGCTTTTATGATTATGGCTTTGTAATATAGTTTGAAACTTGATACTATTAGACTACCTTCCTTCATATTTTTTCTTCATTGATTCCCTTGATATTCTTAACTTTTTATTCTACCAGATAAATTTTATTATTTTATCTAGCTTTATAATTCTTCAGAAGTTTGATTGATATGCACTAAATAAGTAAATTAACAGGGAGAATTGTCATTTTTATTATATTGGCTCAGCCAACACATGAGCAATTAAAATTTCTCCAGTTGTTTAGCTCTGTCTTGGTTTGTAAGAAAAGTGGTTTATAATTGTGTTTATATAATCCCTGGATTTGTCTTGGCAGATAGAATTTTGAAAGTTTATTTTGTCTGCTGTTTGTTTGTAATGTAATTCCTCTTTTATCACTTGCTGCTGGGATTTGTTGGCAATGTATAGAAATGCTTGTGACTTACAGAGGCTTATTTTATATTCTGCAGCATTGATAAAGTTGTTCATTGTTTCAACTATTTTTAGCTGATTATCTAGATTGTCTGATTTTATGATCTGTGTACCCTGAGTGATAACTTCATTTTCCCATTGCCTATTTTAATTCCTTCAATTTCTTTTTCTTCTCTTATTGCCATAGTTAGGATTTTTAGAACAATATTGAATAATAGTGGTGAAAATGGGCACCCTTGCTTTAACCTTGATCTTCCTGGAAAGGCTTCAAGTTTGTCCCCATCATGGATAATGTTTGTTCTTCATTTCAGAAAGATACTTACTTTAAGAAAGGTTCCATTTCTTCCTATCTTTTCTATTCTTTTTAATAGGGATGGGTATTATACATTGCTAAAGGCTTTTTATGCTACTTCTTATATAATCATATGATTTTTCTTGGTTTTGTTATTGATATAGTCAATTATACTCATAGCTTTTGCTAATATTAAGCTGGTTCTTTGTTCCTGGTATAAATCCCAACTGGTAATAATTAAGACATGTTGCTGTAATCTCCTTGCTAGTACTTTATTTAAAAGTTTTGCATTGCTATTAATTACGGAAATTGTTCTGTTGTTTTCTTTCTCTGTTTTTGCTGTCCCTGGTTTAGACATCAAAAACATATTTATGTCAAAAGAGGAATTTGGTAGGATTTCTTGCTCACATATTTTTAAAAATAATCTATATTGTATTGGCATTGTTTCTTAAAGTTTGATAGAAACCACTGGTAAATCCATATGAATATGGGAATATTTTATCATCAGAGTAACAGAACTGTTATCAAAAATAATGAAATGGGTGATAAGTTTGGGAAAAGATCCCAAAACTTGACAAGAATATACTATGTAAGAGTGATGTGACACTTAAAATATCTGTTCTTCTTCTGTGGGCATAGAAACAGCTCCTGATTTAGCTAAATAATTATTTTATTTTTCTAAAGATAAAAGAAACAATGGAAAATCATATTCTGGATCTGCTTCTGACCAAAGAGTTAGAACTGTTTGCTGAAGTAGAAAAGTAAGAAATGTTGAGGTAAATGGACTAGCAGAACTTAAAGTTTATGAGAAAGGAGAGGAAAATCAGGGACAATCGGCTACATGCTCTAGCCAGGGGTAGGAAACCTACAGCCTCAAGACCATAGATTCCCCACCACTACCCTAGACTTTGAGACAATGCATTGTCAAATAAATTTTTCAAGGTTAAGATCTCAAAGTTTAAAATTCTGCAGGGTAAGATAGTCCAAGAATTATAGAAATAACAAAAATCAAATTATGATGATAAAAAACTAATCATTTTTATGAGGAAGAGAAGAACCCTCTATAGAAAGAAATATAGAAGTATAGGGGATGCATTGACTGATTTAGAATTTTCTTAAAGTCATATGTAAAAAAATCCAAGAGTTAGGGGGTAGGGAATATTTGGGAAGAAGAAACAGAATTGATATGGTCAGAAGTATGCTGGAGATGATCTAGGCCTAAGGAAGAAATACAAAGGTAATTAAGGTAAGAATTATAAGCCTGGCACAGAGGCATGACTTAGTAGTGATGGAGGACTTGAAATATATACTGATACTCTCTCTTAGAAAAAAGCAAAACAACCAATAAGTAATTGGTTTGCCTTCCTTAGTACAAAGTTTGATTATATAATTTCCTAAGTCAGTTTTCATTGTTTTGTTATTGTTATTGTTTCCATTTGCACTGTTGTAGGAATTGCATAAATTTTCCCGATTCTGATTATTCTCTTTGCATCTGATTATATGTCTTCCCATGGTTTCCTATTCCCATCATACTCATCATTTTTTGCAACACAAAAATATTGCATAGCATTTGTGTACACAATGTGTTTAACAATTCCTTATCAATGGTCATATAATTCGTTAACAGTTCTTTGCTATTAGAAAAAGTACCACAAAGAGATATTGACCTCTTGCATATATGTCTAGTAGTTGCACACTGAAACAAAAGGTTTTGGTATTTTAGTAGTTCTGTTCAAATTAAATTGAAATTGACTTTCAGAATGGTTGAATCAATATACAACTCTACTAAAAATATATATGTATACTGATATTTCCAAAAAGTATTCCATCTCTTGTCTTCTTTGATAGTTTGCTAGACATGGAGTAAAACTTAATGGTTTTTTGGTTATATTTCCATTAATGTTGTTGACTTGAAGCATTCTATCATATGGTTGTTAATAGCTTGAAATTCTTTAAGAACTATTGGTTCATATCCTTTGATCACTTATCTATGCGAGAATGATTTTTGGTCTACACATTTTTGTTGTGACTGTCTATCTTGGATATCAGACCTTTTTCAGAGATATTTGATATAAAGATATTTCCCACTCAACCTCTTTCCTTCTTATCTTTGTTGCATTAGTTTTGTTTGTGCAGAAGCTTTTCAATTCCATGTAATTTTGTCTTCTGTAATCATATCTACCATTTGCTGTTTAAGAATCCATGCCCTAATTATAATTACAAGGGATATATAGTCTGCTGGTCCAATTTTTATCATTATATTTAATATTCATGTTGCATGTATTTTGTGAATTTATTATAAAAATACAGCATAAAATGTTAGTCTAATCTAATTTCTGCTTTTCCATTTTCCCAGGATAATACTTTAAGCATCTTCTTCAAGAGAACAAATTTTATGCATCTCTCAACCTGTGTGTTCACTTAATTGATATCAGATAAAAAAAATTAGTCTTCAACCTACTCTGACATTACAATCTTATATTCTTTAAGGCAATCTCAGTTTTGTGAAGGATGCTTTGGAAATGAAGTAGAAACCATTCTCAGTCCTGCTCCCTTTAAAATTGGTAGAATGTGCTAACTCTTTAATATGTAAATGATTAATAGATCTATGTCAGTTCATATATTAATACATTGCTCTCAAAATAGAATTCCTAGAACTATGTCATCTGTAAGATTTTTTTTAATGATGCAAAGTTTTTGTGGTTCTTTCCAGCTCTAAGTCTAATATGTTTAAGTGATTCAAAAAACATACATAAAACTGAATATTATCTGTCTTTCATTTCCATTTCATTTGGTTTCATTGAAATCACTGCTTCTGGGTATTGGAGCTGATAGCAGATACCAACATTCTTTTTCTCTAGTAATATAAGAAGTAGAGAATTGGGGATGGCTAGATAAGATAGTGGCATTCATGAATGTTGAAAGAACTAATATACATTTTATGGGCTGGATATAATCTTGGTGGGTCTAAATTTGAGAATCATTTTTTAAACATTACACTACATACTAGAAAAAAGTAATTATGAGCTAATTTGAGGACTAATTCAATGGTTTCAGATCTTACCACATTAGTATAATCTTGCTAAGCAAAACACCAAGGGGAATCAGTTGGGCTATAGATGAGTATGCATAAAACCATCTTTATTCCACCTAGTTAAATATGCACATATTTGACATTTTTTAAAGCTCAGGAACCATATAAAATAGAGAGTTCCAGACTCCAACTCCATAGCCTTTGCCTGCCTCGCCTCATCTCACCTCACCTACAACTGGCATGGAAGGATGGGAGTTTCCTCAACTTCACAAGCAGCCACTCTATCACACTTCAGGCATCCTCTCCAACCTCTTACAATTCCACAGCAACTGTCTTATTCCTGCTTTTCAGCTACACAGCTATCTGATGCCCTGGTACAACTCCATGAGAAAGTTGAACCTGGATGGGCAATGATAACCTACCTGAAATGATTCCTTAATGATTAAAGTACTCCCACTTCATTATCTCCCACCCCTCCCAGTGATTCTGATCAACTGGTTGCAATGTTCAAACCCTGTTTTCTGTCTTCTACTGACCAGTCACATTCCCATATCATTCAACCTAACCCTCCCTCCCCCATTGTCCTACTATAAAGCTTTCTTCCTTTCCATTTTACACTTTGAAATGCCTGCTCCACAGATAACAAATTTGCTTTCATTTTAAACTATTTTTTTCTCAATCTCTCTATCTTCTTGCCATCACTGATACCTGGTTCTCTCCTGATGACACAGATTCCCTGGCCACCCTTTCCAGCACTAGTTTCATATTTATCAATAGCTTTCAAATCATTGGTTTGGTGAGGGAACTGGAATAATCCTCACTCCCCACTGCCATTTCCAGACTTTCCCTCAACCACTTAGGAACCCTCTCTTTCTTTAAGACTCATTCAATTCATGTTTATCATGAAATCAAGATTCTAGTAGTTGTTTACTATTGACCCCCAAGATGCTCTCCTTCCTTTCTCTATGACATCAGTGAATGAATGAGAGTCTTCCTCTCCTCTAAAAGCCATTCTCTAATGCCAGGAGACTTCAAAATACATACTGATATTTCCCTCAAACATACTAAATTTCCAGTTCTTCAATTTACTCATTTTCCATAACATACTCCACTTCTCAACTTCACACAGAGATGGTCACAATCTTGATCTTACCAGTAACCAGCAGTGTTCCACTTCTAAGTTCATGAAGTCTGAAATTCCTTTATCTGATCAAAATCTGCTGTTATTTTACCTCTCCTTTTGCTTTGAAATTCCAAACCCTATTCTTTTCCTTATTGTCACCTCCAATCCATCCATCCTCCACTGCTCTTCCAGGTCATCACACTGCACTGGCAACATTCTCTGTCCTTCCCCATTTAGACCCCTCCTTAAACTATTTCAGCTCTATACTGTTCTCTCAAGACCCTTGCCCCAATATCCAAAGATCATCTCTGCCAAACCTCCATCTTAGAGGACTCCTCTTATCTGCTATCTTCAGTATCACTTATCTATTGCTGAACAAAGCTAGGAAAAATCATGAAACTCTGATGACTGGGTCTACTATAAATTTATATACATCACCTAAATTGGACCCTCACTGGGACAAGGTTTTGACAATCTGTTTATACCTCTCTAATTATTTCATTATCCCACTCACTATAGCAGCTTTTCAAAACTTTTTCACCCCTCATCAAGCCTCTCAGAGCTCCCTCTGTCCACCCTCTAAACTGAGGACCTCGCCTCATATGTTACTGTAAAAAAATTGAGACTAATTCTGAAGAGCTCTTGCCTATTCTCTCCTCCTCATTTTATGGCATACCAATGCCTTCTGCTACTATTTCTTCCTGCACCCCTGTTCATATAATAAGGTCACCCTTCCACTTTCTAAGAAAAATCCCTCTACATATACATGATCCTATTTCATCCCATCTCCAACATATTGACCCCTGTATCAATACCATTTCTTTACATATTTTCCATTACTTCATGTCTACTGGCTATCTCTACTATCTACAAACATACCTAGGTCTTTCCCATCAAAACAAATTGATGAGTCCATTTCTGCTCTCCTGTATCTCTACTCCACTTCCTAGTTAAACTCCTTGAGGCCACCTATAATAGCTGCCTCTATGTTTTTTTCTCTCATTATCTTCTTAACGCTTTGTAGTCTAACTTCTGATTTCATCATTCAACTGAAAATGCTGTCTCCAAAGCAACCAATGACCTTTTCATTGAGAAAATAAATGACTTTTTTTCAATTCTCATATTTTGTGCCTCCTCTACAGACCCTAGCAATATTTATCACATTCTTCTCCTTGACACTCTTTTCTCTATGAGTTTCCTTGAAGCTGTTTTCTGCTGGTTCTCCTGTCTATGGGGCCATCCTTTCTCATTTTCCTTTGACAAATCTTCATCTAGGCCATGCCCATTAATCATGGAGGTTCCCCAGGTTCTTTCCTCGGTCTTCTTTTCTTTTCCCTCTCTACCATTTCTTGTTGTTGTTCTCACTGGTTACAATTCCATTATTTCTTTGCTGATGATTCTCAGATATATTTCTCCAACCCTAACTTCTGTCCTAACCTCATCTTGAATCTCAGATTGGATGTCTCATTCATATACATCTTAAACTCAACATAGCCAAAATTAAATCCCTAATTTCCCCCATTTCTAATTGTATCTCTTCTTAATCCCTTTACTCTCCTTAACTTTTCAGACTTATGTTCAGGGCCAACATGAAGCAAAGAGCTACAAATCAGTCCTAGGTGAGGCACAGACATATAAAATCCTCCCTCCCCCCACAACAAACCCTCATCTTCGTTGATGCATAGTAGGCAGCTAGATGATCCAGTCAATAGAGTGCTGGCCCTAGAGTCAGAAAGATCTGAGTTCACATCCAGACTTACACATTTATTATCTGGGTGATCCTGGACAAACCACTTAACCTTTTTCTGCCTCGTCGTCCTCAGGGAAAGTAAAGATAACGATAGCATCTACCTCCCAG
>CM053771.1:248384089-248401535 GCA_028658325.1 Potorous gilbertii | reverse complement strand
TTTTTTTTAGGAAGTAAAATTTTAAGGAAGACTCCATTAATTCCCGTGCTGTCCAATGATTTTAATAGGAATGGGTGTTGTGTTTTGTCAAAAGATTTTTTCTGCCTCTATTGTGATAATCATATGACTTCTTTAAATTTTGTTATTGATATTGTTGATTATGCTAATAGTTTTCCTAATGTTAAACCAGCTCTGCATTCCTGGTATAAATCTCTCCTGGCCATAATGCATTAACCTCATTATATGTTGCTGTAATCTTTTTGCCAATATCTTATTTAACATTTTAGGGAAATTGGTCTATAATTGTCTTCTTTTGACTCTGCCCAGTTTAGATATCATCATCATATTTGTATCATAAAAAGAATTTAGTAAGACTCCTTCTTGGCCTATTTTTTTCCAAATGATTTTTATAGTATTAGAATTACCAGTTCTTTAAATGTTTGGCAGAATTTACTTGTAAATCCATCTGGCCCTGTTGATTTTTTCTTAGAGAGTTCATTGATGGCTTTTTCAATTTCATTTTCTGAAATGAGGTTATTTAAGTACTTTATTAATCTTAGCTCCTCTGACCTCTGGAATATCATATTCCAAGCCCTTCGATTTCTTAATGTAGAAACTGCTAGATCTTGTGCTATCCTGATTGTGTTTCCATAATACTCAAATTGTTTCTTTCTGGCTACTTGTAATACCTTCTCCTTGACCTGGGAAGTGTGAGACTTGGCTACAATATTCTTAGGAGATTTCCTTTTGGATTCTCTTTCAGGAGGTGAACTGTGGATTCTTTCCATTTCTATTTTACCCTCTGATTCTAGAAAATCAGGGCAGTTTTCCTTGATAATTTCTTGAAAGATGATGTCTAGGCTCTTTTTTTTGATCATGGCTTTCAGTTAGACAAATAATTTTTAAATTATCTCTCCTGGATCTATTTTCCAGATCAGTTGTTTTTCCAAAGAGGTATTTTACATTGCCTCCTATTATTTTCATTCTTTTGGTTTGTTTTAAAATTTCTTCATTACTCATAAAGTCATTAGCTTCCATCTGCTCCACCCTAATTTTTAAAGAACTATTTTCTTTAGGGAACTTTTGGACCTATTTTTCCATTTCACCAATTCTGCTTTTTAAGGCATTCTTCTCCTCATTGGCTTTTTGGACCTTTTTTCCCATTTGGGTTAGTCTATTTTTAAAAGTATTATTTTCTTTATCATTTTTAAGGTCTCCTTTAGTAAGTTGTTGACTCATTTTTCACGATTTTCCTGCATTGCTCTCATTTCTCTTCATGATTTTTCCTCCACCTCTCTTAACTTGATTTTCAAAATCCTTTTTGAAGAAAGGGCACTAAGATGGTGGAGTAGAAAGATGCACATACTCTAGCTCTTCCCTCACAGCCCATAAAATGCCTGTAAAAAGTTACTCTAAACAAATTCTAGAGTAGCAGAAGCCACAAAACGACAGAGTGAAAGAGATTTCCAGCCCAAGGTAGCCTGGAAAACCAACAAGAAAAGACTATTGCACAGGATACAGAGCTGAGCACAATTCATTGAGCCCAGCCTAGCCCTAGTCACCCAGCACTTGTAGAAACAGGACTGGAACAGGCCCCAGGGGTGGAAACCCTAGCAGCAGTGGTGGTTCTCAGATCTCTCAACCCAAAAACACCAAAGAAAGCTTCAAAAGTCAATGAGAAAGCTTTTCATCTGGGAAAGGAAATGCAGTTTGGCCCTGCCAGAAGCAGCAGTGGGGTGGGGGCATGATAGAAGTAAGGGCAAATCGGAGGAGGGAGTAATTAGAAGTAAACACTTTAGGGAAGGAACAAGGTACAAAGAGAGAATAGAATAAATAGGGGGCAGGATAGGAAGGAGGGAAATGTAGTTAGTCTTTTACAACATGACTATAATGGAAGTGTTTAGCCAAACTACACATCTATAGCCTATGTTGAATTGCTTGCCTTCTCAGTGGGGATCAGTGGAGGGAGAGGAAGTTTAAGTTTAAGTTGGAACTGAAAGTTTTAGGAACGAATGTTGAAAAATGTTTTTGCATACAACTGGGAAATAAGAAATACAGGAATGGGATATAGCAATCACTCTTTCCCTACAAGAGAGAAGACAGGAATATGCGAAGGGAGGAGTGTGATAGAACGGAGGGTATACTGAGGGAAGGGATTCAGAATGCAAAGTGTTATGAGGTGAAGGGAGGAGAGAGATGGGTAAAAAATTTGGAACTTAATATTTTGTGGAAATGAATGTTGAAAACAAAAAATAATTAAATAAACATTTAAAAAATAAATAACTAAACAAATGGAAAAAAAAAATCTTTTTTTGAACTCTTCCATGGCCTGAGACCACTGCATATTTTTTTTCAGAGGCTTTAGATGTAGGACCCTTGACCTTGCTGTATGCTTTTCTCTTCCTCATCTGAAAGGATTGAAGAAAATACCATGAAAGTAACCTTTTATAGTCTTTTTACCCCCTTTTTGGACATTTTCCCAACCAATTACTTAACTTTTGAGTCCTTTCACAAGTGCAAGGTATACTACCCCAGGCTTCAGATGTTTTATGCAGCTCATCTCTGAGATATCTCTACTGGCTAGTAATTTTTCAGTTCCTCCAAAGTGGCATAATTAAGGGAGAGGTGTTTACTCCTCTCCTGGTCTGTGCTCTGGTCTATGAACAACCACAAGCACTTTTTTCTGCCCTGGAACTGCAAGTAGGATTCCCTCCTGACAGCTCTGACATGCCAGTACTCACTCCTCTTCATCCCTGGCCCACCATTCAGGACTGAGACCCAGATCAACTGCTCAAATCTCCCAGCATCTATAGGCCAAGAGTTCCAGAAGTAGCTGCTGCTGTGTCTGCACTGGGGCTGTGGCTGGGGTTGACCTATGCTCCTCCCTTACCCAGGTTAAAATTCTTTCTCACTGACCTTTGAAGCTGTCTTTGGTTTTTGTGGGTTGAGAAATCTGGAAACCGTGGCAGATACCCATGATTCAGCTCCCCGAAGCCTACTCCAGTCCCATCCTTGCCAGAGCCACCCATGCTGCTCTGTGCTCCATTCCAAGACTGGTGCATTAGACACTTCCTGTTGGCCTTCTAGGCTGTCTTGGGCTGGAAATATGTTTCACTCTGTCATTGTGTTACTTCTGCTGCTCTAGAATTTGTTTAGAGTCATTTTTACAGATATTTTAAGGACTTTGAGGGGAGAGCTCAAGCAGGTTCACACTTTTACTCCTCTGTCTTGCCTCCGCCTTCCTAGTCTGTGACTTCTAAAATTGACTGCTTTACCTGTGGCAGAGGGGGCACTGTCCCAAGCTTCTTCTGCTGTGGGCAGGGGTCTGGTCATTGGCTTTGTGCACTAGAGCTTGAGGGACTGGTGACTTCCTCACTGCACTGAAGTGAGTTAGTCTAGTTGCTCCTGTTGTTGACTGGTTTGTAGGGCTGGAAACTTGCCTTCCGTGCCGGGATTGGAGGCCTCACAGCTAGCTTGCTTTGCCACTGACCTGCAGAACCAGGACAGATGGGTCTCAGTTGCTGAACTGTACTGTGGCTGAGTCTCCCACTGACTTGCCCAGATACCATCTGTATTGGGTTGTGTTTCCTTTTTACCAAAGTGAGACAGATCTTTTCCAAAGCCCTTCTAAGTTATCTTAAGTTGGAAAAATTTTTACTCTGTGTTGTTTCTGTCCCTTCAGAATCCATTTATAGGCTTGATGGCTTCTGCGGGAAACTGGAAAGAGCTCAGGAACCATCCTAGCTTCTATCTTCCATCTTGGAAACTTACTTTTGTAGAGGCATGTAATGGGTTCTCATTGTGTCAATTTATATTTTGCCTGCCACTGAGATATTTGGGACATATACGTGTTCATGTATGTGTTTCTCTTCACAATTAGAATGTAAACATCTTGCAAATAGGGACATTTTGGATACTTGCCTATTGATTCCTTGATCAAGAATTGAAATCTCTGTTCTTACCCTCTTGTATGATTAATAATGTTGTTCTTCCTATTGAAACTGCTAGTGTAATCTTCAATTTTACCTAAGTGTGGTCATTTTACACTGTTCTAGAAAATTAGTCTTCTTTGTTAATTATCTAATTATTCCTATTCCATTTTCACTCCGAGTCTGTATCGTTATTATTTGAAACCTCTTGTATTTTGAGCCAATATTTTAATTTGATATATTACTATGATGATCATGGTGCTGTTAAAGAACATTTTGAAGTGGTTCAAAAATCTCCTGGACGTCAAATAAAGTATAGCAAAGCCAAATGCAAAATCAATTTGAAAAATAAAATTTAAAACATATATAAATATTTTTAAATACTTAATTTATAATTTACAAAAATAATTCATATTTATGAAAACATGAAATATACTTTACTACATATGTTTACCATTGTCATCAGACCTACCCTGAATATAATTTAGTAGAAGGAATGGATCAGGTTCCAAGGTCATCCTGCGCTAAAATACTACTGAACATATTTAATGACCTTTGATAAATCATAGGTATCAGAGGAATTTCCTAGCCACCCATCCTGTTGGTTTCATGACCCATAAGTCCACTTAGGCATTTTTAACTCGAAGCTCAGTCTTTCATTGTCATACTGCCTTGGCCCAAGACTATGAAAACATCCATCTTGTATTTCAATTCCCTCAGGTTCAGTTATGTTAGAAAGCAATCTAACAAAGTCATCATAAAAATAGAATTTTTTTCTTAAAATGGAGTCCCTTAGAGATTATCTTGTTCTCATTTCATAAATGAAGAAAATAAAAGTAGTGAAATGACTAGCCCAAGGCCATGCAGTTAGTTCATCATGATAAGGTTAATAGAAGGTTATAGCTTAACGTGTCACTTGCCTGTGAAATATTATCATTTTAACTAGAGATACAACTCTCTATAGTGATTTATAATCCATTTCATTAGATGAGATATGGAGAGTGGAGGGTGAAAGTAGAATTTTTCTCACATCCTTCATATTGTATATCCTAGGTACTCATCTCTTCTATGTCTGACAAGGCCAGCTCTCAAGATGAGGAAGAACCTACACGCCTAAGGCCAATAAAGGCCCAAAATAGAATTTCTAAAAGAATCAATGCTGTGTGATTAAAAGCAGAATTAGTACTTGCTAACATCGAAAAAATTGATCAGCTACTACCAGCACTGATGAAAAATGTATCTCATTTTGTATCTCAGTGGTTTGTATTACTATCAGAGAAGAATTTTTCATACAAATGAGATTAGGTCACTCCTTTCTTTTTAACTGAATGTCCCTTTATATCCTTAATTTTGTGAAGGAGGAGTTCTCTAGCCTTTTCTCTTCTATTTTCCATTCCCAGTTATACAGCTAGAAAAATAAAACATCAAAAGGACTTTTTTGAAAGTTCTGTGAGGACATGGGCCATATGTTGTCTAAACTTTATATCTTTCCCATCCTATCACAGGACCCTGAACTTAAATGTTTATTGAACTGAATTGCTTCAAATTTCTAAACTTCAAAGAATGACATCTGGAAGATTGTACTCTTCCTCTCATTATTGCTCCCTCCCCATACACAAATGAATAGATAACTGAATGAATGAATCAATCAATAAGTAAATGCATAAATAATAAACAAACTATCTGAAGAACCTCAGTTTAATTAAACTGCTGTTGAGACACATGGATAAATCTTATGGAAAAAAGGCAGAAGTCTTTTTTACAGCATTAGGAATACACGTGATATTCCTATAAGGAAGCTAGGTGTGCAGTGGATAGAATACTGAGCTTGGATTCAGGCAGATCTGAGGTCAAATTCTGTTCCAGATATTGCCCAACTGCTTGACTCTGAACAAGTCACTTAACCACTCTCTGCTTCATTTTCCTCAACTGTAAAATGGATGCAAAAGCAGCACCTATTTGACAGGGCTATTGTACAGATCGAATGAGATAACATATATAAAGTGCTTTGCACAATGCCTAGCACATAGTGGACCACTAATAAATGCTTGTTCACTATCCATTAAAAACAAGCATAAATGGAAATTGAATTATTTAAGCAACAATAATGGGGCCATTAATTTTATGTCCAATTTAATTTTATAGATCATATTCATGAAATATGTTCTAACCCATAATAGTCCTGAAATTGAGAAAATGTATCACCATTCACAACTTGAAAATATGTATATACAGTGTATTTTACAAATTTTCTGCTGCTTATAGTGGGGAAATTTTTCACAATTTTAATCTGTGAAAATCAAAATATGATTAATTATCTCAACAATAATTTGCATAACATTATTAGGGTAGTCCGGAGAGTATAACTCATAAACATAGACTTTGATGGAGAACTCATCTCTCTATGGAATGATTCACTCCCTTTTTCCAGGTTGGAGCCCTGACCATATCCAGAACTCCTCAAATACAACTAACTTTCTGTAATTTAGGATAGTAGGAGTAAAGTTGAAGTAGAACGTACGTATGGTTAGTACATCCCCCATCACTGTTTCTTTCATGTACACAACTGATAACCATGAAATCATTGTCTCAAACAAAAAAAAACAATTATTAAACAAAAATATAAAACCAAATAATAATCCTAACATTTAGCTAGGTATAGTCAGGAATAATCAAATATCATACTCCATCCATAAATGTGTATCACACTCTAGCATCAATGCATCTTATCTTTACTCCTCCTTTTCTCCCTCTAAAACCATGCAGAATAGTAGAGGGCAAGTAGGCACCCCTAAGCATTCTTCCCTCTTTCAGGCTACAGAGAATTCTAGAAAATAGCGAGTTTTAAGAACAAGATTCAGCACTCTACCAGTCATCACAATAGCTGAAGACCTGTCTCAAATGACTCAGCTGTTCTGCAGACCATCTACATAGCAATGGTTCTCCTAGCCAAAAGGTTGCTATCAGAGCATCCAAAATGTTAGCTCTCTCATCTGGAAAACTTATATGACTTCTGATTGCTACTACTTGGAAATGATGTAATTTGAAATTCATGATCCTGGGTTCATCTTTGGCTGTGCTTTAGTGCAACGTTATATCTTATCAGGAAGGACCTGAAGTTTTCCCCTAACAAACACCATGTTCTTCCAGAGATAGGGTCTAAAGAAATTGCAAATCAATACAACAAAGGAACTTACACTACACTTATTTATACTAATTATGTAATATACTATTTATAAGTATATGGAGTTTAATCCATCTATATATGTGTATATGAATCTATAATCTATCTTATAAGAATTTAAGTTCTCATCAAGTTGGGAAGTCAAGCAACTAATTACTAATGTAACAATAGTGGAATTGTGGATTATTCAATGTTCTAGAAAACAGTTAGTGGCACAGTGGACAGAGTTGACACCAGGCCTGGAGTCAAGAAGACCCAAGTTCAAATCCATCCTTAGACACTTACTAGTATAACTTTGGGAAACTCATCTGATCTCTCTTCGCCTCAGTTTTCTTATCTGTAAAATAGGGATAACAACAGCATCAATAGCCCTGGGTTGTTCTGAAGATCAAGAGAGATAATAACTGTAAGGTACTTAGCACAGTGCTTGGCACATAGTAGGTCTGATACAAATGCCATTATTAATATCATTATTATAGAAAGGCAGCCAAATTATTAGAACCCTGAGACCTAGAATTAGAAACACTTGGCTTGTATTTCCAAAATTTTAAAAAAGAAAAGATAAAAAAGAAAAATAAAGACCCACTATATACCAGAATACTCAGAAATGTTCTTTTGTGGTAGTTATGAACTACCACAAAAGTTCATGCCCAGAGTTTGGGGAATAGTTTGGATATTCAGATATTAATGGATAATTAGTATTAGACTGTCATTGCACACTACAAAATGGCAAATATGAGGAATTCACAGTCACATGGGAAGATGTGTGTGAGCTGATATAGAAAGATAATATCCACAATGATTACAGTTGAACAGGAAAAAATAATCTCAAAAAAGACAATTAACTTAAAATATTTGGGAAAAAACATATATGTCCAAGAGTACAAACAATACAACATAACATTTTTCTCTTAGCTGAAAAACAGGGAACCTAAACAGTAAAATCTTCCATATATTTATTGTCAGATTTGCTCACTATATCAGTTGTTGACTGACCTATTTTTTTTGTTTAGTATAATAGAATGTCTGAGTCTGGGGAGGGGAGAGATGAATCCAGAAATGTGTGTGTTGCAAAAACAAGACATTCATGATTCATATTTTAAAATAAAGTAGAACAATCCTTTGTCTTAATGAGTCTTGAGATGGAAACTTTTTTGACCTGACCTTACAGAACTAGTCACTTCCAAGCTGATGCTATTTAAAGGCCAAAGATTCTGGATCCCAATGCGCAAGAGTAGCCAGAAATCCTAGCTTCATATAAATCATACAGAGATATCAGATGGAAACTAGGAAGCATGTGTAAGAGGATAACAAAACACTTGCAGAGTGCATTGGTGTGCTCCACTGATGCAATTTCCTCATGGAGGATAGTCTAGAAAGCCTGCCTCCATAAAAGCTAGGAAGATATGTAGTGGAAATGACTTTGAGAGAGTCAAAGCTTGTGTGACAAAGTCTTTTTGTGACTAGGCCTAGTCAGTTAAACATGGAAAGAGTAAAAAGCATGGATGGAAAGGCTGCCTCATATTTTCAAATAATTCTAATAACTTATCATCACAACTCTCTGGAAAACAGGCACTCCAGTTTCTCCCAAGAAGGGAATTTGAATCAGTTAATCACACTGATGGCACCCTGCATATGTTCCAGTCCTGTTACATAACTTTCCAGCTTAATTTCATATAGTGGTGGTGAATCTTTCCAACATACATTAAGGGGAAACATCAAAAGTAAGGAGGAGGAATTGTAATTGTACCTACAAAGTGTCCTCTTATAATAAACTTTTTTATGTGCTGGTTAACCTAACGAAAATTCCAGTCATTAGGAGACATTAAGAAAAATTCTTCATATACCCAGGGAGAAATACTCAGCTAATAAGTTTTTTTCCTTCCTTCCTCCTTTCCTTCCGTCCTCCCTTCCTTCTTCTTTCTTCCTTTCTCCCTTCTTTCTTTCTTTCCTTTTTTTCTTAATTGACTCAGTATTTCATGGGATGTTCAAGCATGGAAAAGATCAACAAATAGGGATCAGAGGGTTTCTTTAGTCCCAATCAGTTGATAAAAATATCAATTGAAAAGTGTTCAATTTAGTGGCAACACGGAAATCCAAATATGTATGTTTGATTGTGGTAAGCAAAAGTAGAAACATAACTGAATAGAAAAAAATTTTAAGGTAGAAAAATGTGATTGACTCTTCCTTGCCTCACTGAGACTGGGTCAACATGGTACCTTTCTTCCAGAAGACAAGGATATCACCTGTATATCTGGGCCTGGCATCTGGAAAGTATTAAATCAATGAGACAGGATTAAATATCATAAAGATTTTCTCTGCTTCCTGATCTCTAGTGTTCTTTTCCTTCTCTGAATACCTCTTTTGAATCTAGAATCCTTTTTTGAATACCTAGAATCTTTTATTGAATTAATTTATCATCTTCACATTTCAAGGAACTTGAGAAATCATCTAGCCCAACCCTTTTATTTTATATGTGAAGAAACTGAGGCCCAAAAAGGGAAATTCATGTTCAGATTCATAGAAATGGCTAGTAACTGTTGTGATTTACCTTCAATTTTACTAATTGTTGCTTATTGTGCTGTTTTCTTTCAATGGGATTAGGCACTCTTTGAGAACAGGGGCCATATCTTACATTATTCCTGTATTTACTATAATTTCTTGTATAGCACAATCATGACACAATGGAAAAGAATATTAGATCCGAAGTCAGAGGACCTGGATTCAAATCTCTCATGTTATTTACTAAGTTGCTTGGCAAGTTACTTAAATCTCTGGATATCAGTTTCCTCATCTGTAAAATGAGTTCACTCCACATATCTTTTAGGTCATTTCTAGCTCTAGATCTATGATGCTGTATAACAGGTTCTTAGTAGATGCTCAATAAACATTTGTTATATTTTTTAAATTGCTCACTTTTCACCTTTATGTTCTATTGTCATATATACATAGCCTCAAAATCAGTTAATTCTACTTTGTTTCATTTTAAAATGTGGATGCTGTACCTACCCATTTCTTAGACTGGTTGTGATGCTTATATAAACTTCTTTAAAGTCTTGAGTTACTTGGGAAAAGATCCTACTTGTGTATAATAAACTGATCTGGTAGTTAGGAACCCTGAGTTGTAGCCCCTACTTTGCTGTTAATTAAATATGAGACTTCCAACAAGTTACCTTTTAAAAGCCTCAAATCCCTCATTTGTAGTATCAGGAGAGCAGGCTATGTTATTTTTAAAATTTTAGTTCTAAAAATAGTGATTCTTATGTACTTTATTAAGATGAGTAGACATTAATTACATAAATATTTGCTTAATAGAGTATTCAAAACATTATCTTAGATACCACGGTTGGTTCAAAGTTGAGACTGAGTTCAGTGCTCTTATTGATCTTAAAATCTATGAGGATATTATGACACATAAAATAAGCATTCGTTGCACCATAATACCTGATTAAGTTAGAAAGACGCAAATCAAAATGCTAAATGAGATGCAGGGTAGGAATGGTTGTTGCCAATTGGGGAAATCACACACAGTTAATTATGACATAGCCCTATAAAGTGGTATTAAGATGCCACACATTATTACTTTGATGGATCTATATTTTCATTGGTTTATGATGTGCATCCATCTGTATGGTTGCTATTTTTTTTGATATAGATGAATTATAATCCCTGATCATTTTCATTGAGTCTAATTCTTGTCCATGTTTTTCCACCAAGTATATAGATAAATAAAATATTTTAAAACAAAGTAAAATCCTACTTTGTCTTGCTGAATCTTGAGAGGGAAAGAAGATAAATCTAGTGAACTGGAGTACATCCTTAACAAGGCGGCCAACATAGGTTAGTCATAGAACCTGATATTTTGAGCCACTTACTGTATGTGCTTTCCTCAAATGCCATTGATATGTTTTGCCCTCTTAAAACCTAGCTTATCCCTTTCTCCTATCAAACTCTCTTTCTTTCTCCTTACTTATTTGAAGTTACATTAACATTATAAATTCTTCTAGTCCTCATATTTTTATTCTGCAAGGATATCATCTGTAAATTCTCCTTTTTCATTCCACACATCCAATAAATTGTCAAGTAATGTCATTTCTACCTCTATAACCTTTCTCACATCAACCTTATTCTCTCCTCTGATGTTGTCACCAATCTTGTGCATTACTTCAAACCTAGACTATTTGAAATAGTCTACTGGTTAGTCTCCATGTTTCATGCCTCTTTTCCGCTCTATCCCCACCCTACTCAGTTGTCAAAATGATAGATTTGATAGATAATAAGTGATAGATAGACAGATGGGGTTCAAGTCTGACCATGCTATATACCCCATTTGATTGATTCCAGTGATTTATTACCTTATGATAAAATGAAGAAAAAAAGTTTGGCTTTTATAGTCTTTCACAATTTGTCCACTTCTTACCTTTCTATATTTATGTTTTAAATTCTGCCATGTACTCTGTAATGTACTGACATTGAGTTCCTTGCAACACCTTGCACAAGATATCCTTTTTATCCTGAGAGTAGACACTGGCTGCTCTCCATATCTGGAATTCTCTCTCTCCACATATGTTTTCTGACTTTGCTTGGCTTTTCTCAAAACTTAGCTAAAGTCACACATTCTATAAGAAGACCTTTCCATTCATTCATAGCTTTAGTGATTTCCTTCTGAGTTAATATCCAGTTTATCCTGATATAGCTTGTTTGTACATAGTTGTTTTCAGGTTATCTTCCCCATTACATCAAGAATTCCTAGAGAGCAAGGGCTATTAGTTATTTTCTTTGTATTCTCAATTCTTAGAAGAGGCCAGGCATATAGCACACACTTAGATTCTTCTTTACTTGGCTTAGCTGGTGCTCTTAATTTTCTCATCTCTCTGTTCACAGCATCTATTTGCTCAGTTTTCCTAGGTAAACTACCCAAACCTAATTCTCTTTGCTTTATTGCAACTGATGTAGCTTTAACAAAGTTGACCTTCTGTGGCCTATATTGCCAAAGCTAAACATGTGATAGAGCTAGCTAAATGGCTTAGTGGATAGAGTGTTTGGCCTGGAGTCAGGAAAAGTCATCTTCCTGAGTTCAAATCTGATCTCAGATACTTATTAGTTATGTGATCATGGGCAAGTCATTTAATCCTCTTTGCCTCAGCTTCCTCATCTGCAAAATGGGCTGGAGAAGGAAATGACAGATCACTCCATTATCTCTGACAAGAAAACCCCAGATTGACTCACAAAGTATTGGAAATGACTCAACAACAACAACACCAAAAAATGATCAATTTATTCATGAGCAGGAGCTACATGGAATGGTAATAGAATGCTAGACTTGGAGTCAGGAAGATCTGAATTCAAGATCTGTGTGATCCTGAGCAAGTCTCCCAAATTAAGGTTAAGGTTTTAACCTTAAAGGTTAAAAAGATAAAGTTTATACTTTTTAAGCATCTTTTTCCTCATCTACAAAATAGAGAAAATAATAATACCTGACAATTTTTGGTGAGATTCAAATAAGTTATCTGTTAAATGCTTTGTGAATGTTTGTCATAATAGAAAAATTAGATATTCTTATTTTAAATTAAAAAAATTTCAAGCATCTCCTACAACTTTAACACTCATCCAGGTATATCATGCACTGATCTACATCCTTGAACACATTGCCTTAAGGTACACATATTATCAGTCAATGACTGGTTGAAACTTTGTAATCTTTACTCCAGTGGGTTGGAGCCACTAGGGGCATCAAGAACTTTTAACTATGTTAAATAATAAATAAGTTCTTTAAATAAAAGAAATTGTCATGGAATGGTGTGAAGACCCTTCAACAGAGAAGACGAAAGAAAACCCCTTGCAACAGGAAGGAAAGAGCAATCTGTGGAAGTGTGTCATTTCAAACAAATTGTTTTATTTCTCTAAGCCTCAGTTTCTTCATATGTAAAGCGAGGAGTAAGTCTCTTTTAGCAAAAACATTCTATGCTTCTGTTTGGGTATGATCATAGGGTCAATTAACCCAAGGATACTTTTTTGCCTTCGTTCTCCTACCCACTGCCATCTCTAGTCTCTTTTAGCATAATGATGAAGTAATAAGCCAATATATATGAAGAAGCATGATCTAGTAGTGAAAAGTTTTACTTTGAATCATAACTCTGACACTTATAAGTTGTACTAAGGTATTTAGACTTAGTTTTCTCATTTGTAGAAATGTACAACAATGCTTACATGACTTATCTCAGGTTTTTATGAGGAAAATATTTTGCAAACATTAAAATGCTCATGGGGAGGAGCCAAGATGGCAGAGTAGAAAGATTCACATATGCTAGCTCCAAAACCCACAGCCGATAAAATACCTGTAAAGAGGAACTCCCAACAAATTCTAGAGCAGTGGAAGCCACACAACAACAGGAGATTTCTGTTCCAGAGAGCCCTGAAAAACTGATACCAAAGGTCCATTGTGCAGTGGACCTGGAGCAGAGCCCAGCCCTGCCTTGGCCGTGTGGCACCAAGAGGACCAGATACGAACAGGCTTCAGGGAGGGAATCTTCAGTGGCCACGCAGGTCTATCCATCCACAGACGCCAAAGGTTAGTGAGAGAACCTGTTTGGCTTGCCAAGAGGGGAGCAGGGTGTCCCCACAACTCAGGCCCCCTCAGGAGGCAGCAGCAGAGGTAGCAGTGGACAAGGGCTCCCCAAGCAGGCAGGAGCTCAGATCCATTGCTAAAGGTATTGATAATACACAACACAATTATTACAGAAGTCATTTGCAAAACTACACAGATATGGCCTATGTTGAATTGCCTGCCTTCCCAAGGGAATGGGTGGGGAGGGAGGAATGGGGAGAAGTTGGAACTCAAAGTTTTAGGAACAACTGTTGGATATTGTTCTTGCTGCTAGGAAATAAGAAATACAGGTAATGGGGCTCAGTTCCCTCAGGGGGTTTATGCGGGGACCTTCAGTAATGGATCTGAGCTCCTGCCTGCTTGGGGAGCCCGGGTCTGCTACTGTCCCTGTCTCCACCACTGCCTCCCAAGGGCCTGAGTTATGGAGACACTCTACTCCCCTCTCGGCCAGCCCAGAAGTCTCTCTCACTGACCTGTAGCGCCTATGGGTGAAGGGATCTTCATGGACGCCAGAGATTCTGTCCCTGAAGCCTGCTCAGATCTGCTCCTCTCGGTGCTGTGTGACCAGGGCAGGGCTGGGCTCTGCTCCTGTCTGGTGTGTGACAGACCTCTGGGGTCGGTTTTTCAGGGCTCTTTGGAACAGAAATCTCCTCTACTCTGTTGCTGTGTGGCTTCCAATGCTCTAGAATTTGTTGGGAGTTCCTTTTTATGGGTAATTTATGGGCTGTGGGTTCAGAGCTAGCATATGTGAATCTTTCTACTCTGCCATCTTGGCTCCTCCCCCACTAATTTTAAATATTGCACTATACAGAAACATTCTATAATTTTGTAAGTGTGAAAGCCATTTTTTGCCAGATTCAAGTCCATATATGATTACCAGGCAAGTGACAAGGAGTAGATGAGCATGAAAAGGTTAAGAGGCTTTCCAAGGGGAATACATCCCCAAAGTTTCAGAGATATAATTTGAATGTAAATCTTGATTCTCAGTCCAATACTCTATTTACTATAGCACCCACCATTTTCACTATTGCAGAAAAAAGACACCAAACTCAAATAATAGTGCAGTGGAATAGTGAAAATGGAGAAAGAGTAATAATAAGTATGCTTTTCATCATAGACGGTTTTTCTGCCCTAGACCTAATTTCTTTCAACACTTTGGTCTTGGTCGGAGAGAGCACTGATACAGAAAGAGGTGATATAAATATATATTCCATTCTCAGGAATTTGTAGAATTACAATTACTATTCCTTAAAAAATGACTAAAACACTCCATCTCATTGTTGGAGAGGTCTGTCTCATTTTTTAAGAGCTAAGCTACAGCATATTGACATTTCTCCATATAGTTATGTGGCAGTAGCACTTCAAATATGATCCTTTTTTCAGAGGTCAGTGGTGATTTCCTCAATAGGGATAATTGCATGTACATGCAGACTAAAAAAAAGAAGAAAACATTCTCTATAAGTTCACTGTTTTGTGCATCAGTCTCCAGTTGTAAATTATATCTTATTTATGCAATTTCTGGACTTCTTCAGGCTTCAGAAGAGCCTCTTTCATAATATTCAAGGCAGATTTTAATGATGTTAGATTTTTGTTTGCTCATTTACTCCATGATGCAATGGTGTTTGATTCCCAGCTTAAGTATTCCCTAAGTGGTGCTGGGAAATTCATATAAACTTTTGAGATCTGAATTTCCTCCTCTTATAAAGTGAGGCAGAAGGTGAAAATATATTCTCTAAAATGCTTTCCAGTTCTTACTCTATGATTTTGTCCTATCATATTCCATAGATTTTGACCTAAACAAATTTATCCAAGTAATAGAGAAGCTACAATGAGATGGAAATAAAAAATACCTGGAGTGGCCAGGGAAGGCTTCACAGAAGAAAAACTGTCATAACGAGGTTGAATTTTCTTTTGTCTCAACAGGCAAACTAAGAGCAACGAGTGGAAATTACTTGTTTCCAGGCACATAGGTGATAAACAGAAGGGGTAATATGTTGACCAATGTTCTCTGACTCCAAATGCAATATTTTGCATAAGCAATAGATATTTGTATAAGGGAGCAAGAAGAGGAGAATAAAGGAAATTGGAAGAGACAGAGGAACCAGAGAAGGAAAAGAAGGAAGAAGAAAAGGAGAACAATAAAACCAAATGACTTAGTAATTAGGTGATATAAATCATCAAAATGGAGTAGATAATGTTCCCTTATAGACAATTATACATTACTAGATCACAAAAATGCCAAACCATCTAATTATGCCACAGGATTATCTTAATCCTATATAACCCATCAGCAATAGTTAGCTTGCTCCCAAGTGATTTATATACTTATTGATGTTCCTATTCCCCGAGACTACTGAGTATCACTGAGATTCTGCTGGCAGTCATTTACTGTTTTGGTCAGGGCACTTAACTCATGTTGTCTGACTTCCATCTATCATCTATATATCCACTGGATAGAGTTGAGGGTGTCTTGACGTTTAATTACAGTCTCATTTATCTAAAATTATACAGTTGAAATCATGCATTATATAAACTCTGTGGCTGTATATGAACCACCACGGAAATTTTCTTGGTTTTCAAAGGGTTTTCTCTCCACTCTTTTAAATCTATACTCCTACTCCAACTTCTTGTCTCACAAATTGGCAATACATGTTACATGAGGAAATGAAGTAAAGAGAAGAATTGGTTCAGTGTAAACCATATTTACAGCAAAAACGGTATCTTAGGCTAATGTTTTCTAGATAGGATTGGGGCAGGAAGGGTGTGAATAAGCAAGTAGTGTTATCTTCAAGCATGAAGTATGGGGGGGGGGTATTTATCCAAAGTACTACATGAAAATGCTCATTATACTTTAGAGTGTTTAAAATTTTCGTGAAGTAGCAATTTTTTTAACTGAGACCACTTCTGGGGAAATATTAGTTTTGAAAATTAATTGCCAAATTTTCAAATTTATGATGTTAAGTTGGAGAACTCATATTGAGCTACCACAATCTGAACTCTGGCAACTTGATAATCAATATTTTACAAGTTTGTGCATTATCAATCAATATGTGGTGGAATGATCATTGTTGATGAAATCAGGAGAAAATGAAGGTGAATTACCAGTTCTGACATTTACTACCTCTATGATCTTGCATGAATAATTTAAACTCTATAAGTCTCAAATTCCTCCTATATAATACTTTCCTACTAGAATTTTATTATTGCATTTATAACAATACCTGGGAAAATAGGGATAATGATATTTGCACTACCCACCACCAACCTCATGGAGTGGTTAAGAGTAAAGCAATATTTTTTTCTTATTTTATGTTTATATATATATATATATATATATATATATATATATATATATATATATATATGATATATATAATATATATTAAAGATTTAAACTTAGTTTTAGTTTTCAACATTCATTTCCACAAGATTTTAATTTCCAGTTTTGTCCCCATCTTTCCCCTCCCTACCACCCTAAGATTGCATACATTCTGATTACCCTTTCCCCCTGTTTTCCCTACCATTTATCATCATCTCCTCTTATTCCCTTCCCCTTTACTTTCTTGAAGGCTAGATTGATTTCAGTGCTCTATTGCCTGTATATTTTATTTTCCAGTTGCATGTAAAAACAATTTTTAAACATTTGCTTTTTTTAAAAATAAATTTATTTAACTATTTACATTCATTTTCACAAGATTTTCGCTTCCAAAATTTTCTCCCCATTTG
>CM053771.1:248336585-248383589 GCA_028658325.1 Potorous gilbertii | reverse complement strand
GACTCCATATTGTTTTTCAATACAACATAACAGTCTAGGGAATGGGAAACAAGTATTTGTCATACTTGTCCTTCAGATAACCATTGAAACCTCAATGCCTCCATGAAATATTATGGGCAGATTTTTGTTTCTTCTCAGGACCTGGAAGATGGAAAAATGTCCAGTCACCCATTTCTACTTTTTATTTGGAAGCTCTAGTATTTGTTGAGCTGAAATATCCCCTGCTCCTATTTCTGCTAAGAACAATAATTAGATCCAGCTCATTAGAACTGATTCATGTCCCAAGTTCTAGAGTACATGAGTCAATGGCTTCCCAATTATTCCTTCTTTTAGAATCATAAGATCATAGATTTCTTCCCACTACCCTGCTCTTAGACTGGTCCACCTCTACTTTGTTTCACGCACTTCCCTTTTGGTATTTAATTGGGAAGATTGACTCATATAGAATTCTGGGAAATGTATTTCAGAGACTCCTGGACACTTCACATCTACACACATGCACACACATATATACAATATTTAAAAATATTAACTTCTGGTAGATATTAAATTATGGATAAATGAAGTCAATTTGGGAGGAGGGTCATCCTCTTAGAGAATAACCTGTATCTCATGATAGAAAGTCCTCCTTCCCTTTCCCTATAGGCCCTTATTGACACTGATTACAATGAAACTATGGTTGACCAAAAAGCTTGGGAATGGGATGTTTTTACTAAATCAAGTGAGTGAAATGTTAAGCAAATTTGCTTAAAACTTTCATTTTGCAAATCTAAATATCTTGGACCAAAATCTTCTTCCTCCATGGTTTCTTCCTTTAGTCCAATTTCTGATGAAGAGTTGACTTTACCCTTGGTCCCATTTCTTGTCTTCTCCAGCCTATTGCCCCAACTTTCTCCCCTTTTCTCCCATCTCTCTCTCATCTTCAGTCTCTCCATATCTGCTGATTCCTTCATTTCTGTTTACATACTTATCCAAGTCTTCCTTCCTCTCCTTAAAATATCCTCCCTAGATCCTACTATTCCTTCAAATTATCATGATACAGCTTTATGTTTTATTTTTAGCCAACTTCCTTGTAAGACTCTCCTAAACTCAGTACCTCCTCAATTTCTTTCAAGAGAGGACAGTTTATCTCTGATCTCCATGACTTTCCAGTGCCTATTCTGGATGCTTCATTTTGCCTCATGAAATTGCTGACTTTCTTCAAGACTCATTACACATCATCTCTGTAAAACCTTTCTTGGTTCTTTCAACTTCTAGTGTCAACTTCTAGGGGTCAAATACTTTGCATCATATGTATACATATATACACACATATACATGTATTTACATATACACACACATACATGCATACATATATAGTAAACATTTATACATGGGTATGTTGTCTCTTCCACTAGAATATATACACCTCGAGGAGAAGGATTATTTTCGATTTTGTATGCTCAGGACTTAGCTTAGGTATTTGGTGCATACATAAGTGACTTTTTTTGTTGTTAATTAGTTTGCTAATTAGTCATCAGTTCTTATGAGTTCAGTGACTTTCTGTTTTATATCAGTTTCATCACTGTTTTCCATGGGCAAGACAAGCTCATAGGCTTATGCTATTCCCTTGTCTATCTGAAAGGTTTTTTTTTTCTTTATCATAGTCTACTTATTTAAATCTGAATTGTCATATTTGAGCCAGCTTAAGTACCAATTCCTTCCTTAAAGCTTTATAAAGCCATCTCTCCCTGTCTCCTGGTTCTTTCCCTGCTGCCTAAAAAACTTGTCCAAGTCACCTTTTTCATTTTTAAAATACCTCCACTAAATCCAAGCACTCCTTCAAACTATGATCCTATATCGTTTTATCTTTTTTCTTTTTAGCCAAATTCCTTGTAAAAGCCTTTTACAATGCCTCCTCAACT
Organism: Potorous gilbertii; assembly: GCA_028658325.1. Lineage (NCBI taxonomy): Eukaryota > Metazoa > Chordata > Mammalia > Diprotodontia > Potoroidae > Potorous > Potorous gilbertii. The sequence continues at coordinate 248,381,685 of CM053771.1, read as the reverse complement.
TCTCCCAACAGAAGTCATTTTTTCTCTCATCTGCCTTTGCAATGAATGTATGCTCTCCTCATCCCTGCCTCTTTCAGCCCTTGGCTTCCTTCAAGGCTCATTTTGCATCACCTCGAGGAAACCTTCTCTGATTTCCCTCTACTTCTAGTGACTTCTGGAAAACAGAGAAATTTCTCCTTTCTCTCTACTATAGTTAAACTCTTATAACATGCACTCCTATAGTATTCCTTCAACTTCTATAGTACTTTGGTGTCATAGTTAATTTAAATAAGGAAGTTGGCTAAAAACAAAACATAAAGCTACATCATGATAGTTTGAAGGAATGGTAGGATCTAGGGAGGATATTTTAAGGAGGAGAAGGAAGACCTGGACAAGTATGTAGATAGCAATGAAGGAATCAGCAAATAGGGAGAGGCTGAAGATTAGACAGAGATGGGAGAAAAGTGGAGAAAGTTGGAGCAATAGGCTGGAGAAGATCTGAGGAATGAATCAAGAGTAAATAGTAAGGTAAAAGGTCAACTCTTCATGAGAAATTAGACTAAAGGAAGAAACTGCAGAGGAAGATTTTGGTCCTAAAGGTTACTTAACATATTACCCTCAATTGTTATATTTATTTCTACTCCACATTTGTAATGCTTGTCTCAGTGAAACTGGAAGATTTTGAAGTCAGGGCAGAGTCATATACTTCTTTCAGCTACATGCCCCATAATATTCTGTCCAAGAAATGTTTGTTAAATTTAATTGAAACCATGTTTGATGTTCTTTTTCAAACAATCTAGTTGCATTTGTTTGATTTTTTCAAATTTGATGAACTCTCTTAATTAGCTGAATAAAGTAAAAAAAAATCTCTGTATGACTGGAAGACCAAATGTGATGAACTTAAGTCCACTGGATGAGCAAAAGTGCATGCCAGTGTTCAGCTGTAACATGTGTAGAGAGGATAACAGATTCCATTTAGTTACTTAGCTGTTTAACTAAATGTGGAAATTGTTTTGATTCCTTAGTTTTAAGCATCACATTTTAGAATATAAATTTAACTGTACTTGGACTATCACAATAGAAATATTGAGCCGGATCAAGATGGCAACCAGAGAATTATTTAATTCTTAGTATTATCTTAAAGTCTGTTTCCCTTCTAAAACTGTTTTTTGGCATCTGTTTCATCACCAAGCTGCTAGGGATCTATAGTGAGAGAAAATAAACAACAACTACCTCACAATATTTAATAAATGAGAACATATTGTTTATATTGTATATTTTAAATGTTGTGCCTTCCCCGTAGCGTGTGACTAACGCCCAGCTGGAATGAATTTTTGCCCAGTAGGAGAGTTGAATGATAGCTTGTATTTTTCAGGTTCCTTCTTAAAGATATATCCAGTCAAGAGAATTCATACTTATTTCTTACTTGTCTAATGCAGCACCTCTTAGAAATTGATAAAGATCAGTTGAAGTTCAATATTCAAAATGTAATTGTATGAGTAAAATTTCTCAAATACATTCGTCTGTGTGTGTATGTATATATGCATATATTTGTATAAATGTATGCATCTGTATGCACATATATACATACATGCATAAAATTATAATTCAGTAACAAACCAGAATTAAGAAAAATTCTATTTAATCCACTTCCTAAATTAGAGTAGGAATGTCTATAAGTGGTGATATTAGCTGCCAGCATCTTCTCAGAGGTTGAGATTACCTTCTAAGACAGAGGTGGCAAGCTTCCAGGATAAGGGCCTGAGAGATAATGTCACTATCATGCTCTGAAACTTGCCAAGGGAAAGGTTTTACTAGCAAATCACCTTCTAAGTTGTAGAAACCCTTCTCAATCTCTCAGAATTTATGAAAGCCATGACTATTGTGGCAACTGTTTCTGTGCTTCTGGATCTCCAATATTCTTTATTTAACTATTGGGCCAAGGCTGTGTAAACCCAAGTAGGGTGTACATTATCTTGAGAAGTCATCTTGCCCTTTATATTATTTACTGGTATCACATTTGAATATGTAGTGTAGTTGTGATTCCAGAGCCATGTTTATTGCTAGAAAAAGAAGAGTATTATGGTTCTGTGAGCTTTTTTTTTATTAATTACCATATTACATTCTTAGGCTACTTATGAAAATGCATGATAATATGCCCAATTTATTTTTATTATATATTTTAGAATCATTGGTATAGGTTAATTGACTCTATATTTTATAAGGTGCAACACCATTACCAATAAAGATTTGTTTATATTGTTCTTCTGGGATTCTGATTACATTAAGAAATGATTAGTCTTAATTAACTTCTGAAGTTTATGCTAATTACAATCAAATGCAACTTCGCATAAAAATTTGAAGTTAATTAGGACGTAAATGCATTTGTTATCATTTTTGATCATTAATTAGACAATTATCAAGTATACCTTTGCAAATATTCATTTTGATTTCTTTAAATTAAACCAGACCAAAAAACCACTGAATATTTGAAAGCATGTGAGTTAATTAGTAACCAGGGTGTGGTTTGACCAGATTTCCCCATGTTATTTTTCCTGTGAACTGAACTATCCTTTATTCACCATTTGCCCTCTGGGTAATAATTCTGTGTTTACATTACAGGATAAAAATTAGTTGCTGAAGGTTGTGGGTGCATTTGTCATATAATGTGACCTCATTTAACTTTCATGTACTGCAGTCCTGAGTACTTTTCAAGGTGTAAAGTGCCCTGATCCCTTTTAATATTGTAATTTCATTTGCTCTCTCCTGGGTGAGGTGATAATGGTACTTCTACCTACACACTCCTGGATGTTGTGGCGATTGATGAACCATCTCCCCCTTTCCCCAGCACTTTCCATTTTCATTTTACAATACATCTTCCCGGATAGTGAGGTAATCCAGTTTTTAGGAGTGGAAGAATAGTAAGTACATCTCCCCAGCTAAACACCTGCCTTCATTCCCAATTCCTTTGTCTCCTCTTCTCCTCCTTGTCCTTGCCACCTAGGACCAGCTCTTACTGGCTCTTCCTGGGATTCCATTTTGTATCTTGATTTTCTAGTTCTGAGTTGCAGTGCAAAATGTTTCTGGCAAGAATTGCCAACAATTCTCACGGCTTCCATATAAGCTATCCTCTCTTAGTACCCCTCTTTCTTGACACCCACACTGATATATAAGTTTGAACATACATGATGTGCTGAATTACCATAAAAATACTTTGCTTGTAGTGGTGTTACTGCACCATCAAATTTAATGCTTCTTTCCTACCCTCTTATCTACTTAGTTTTTCATTCATCTATTTCCCACCTCTCTTCCCCTCAGTTAACTTTTTTTTGGATCTATATAATCAGTCATTCTTTCATATCGACCTAACTTTAGATTAGGGCTAGCTTTGGGGATGAGGATATGTATATGGATACGCTTAAGATAGGAAAGTAACTAAAGCTGAGATTTTATCAGTATAGGGAATTACTGAATGAGGAAACCCTTTCTGACTAATGGAGGTTGACACCTTATAATAATGATAGCTAATAATGCTAACAAATTATTAACATCCATGTAGTATTTACTGTTTGTCAGACACTGTGCTAACACTTTAAAATTCTTATCCGCTTACAATAACCCTGGGAGAGAGGTGCTTTTATTATTTCCATTTTACAGATGAAGAAACTGAGGCAAACAGGAGTTAAGTGTCTTACCTGGAGTCACACAGATAGTAAGTATCTGAGGCCAGATTTGAATTCAGCTCTTCCTGATTCCAGGTCCACAGACTATCCATTGCACCTTCTAACTGCAGTTTATGCCTTAGAAATTATCTAGGGCAGTGAGCGGTTAATTGTCTTTTCCAAGATATCACATGTCTGTATCAGAGATGGAATATGAACCTAAGGTTTTTTGATTTCAAGTCTGACTGTGTATCCACTGTGTCACCCTATATCTAATTTATCAACTCAGAAATTCTTATTCCTTTTCTTTAATCTGATGCCATTGAATTTCCCATTGGTTCTCTTTGTTCAAACTTATTTTTAAACTTTCTCTGAAAAATCCGTTGCTCAAAATATCATTTCATTATGCTACTACCTTATACTACCCGTAGCTTTCTTCCATTCCATGTCATATCCAATCCAATTTACTTGGCATTCAAGACCTTCCAGCTGCCTGGCCCCTACTTGTGAAAACTCTTACCAGTCTTATTTCTTGCCTCCCCAAAGACTTCCAACCACAGCCAAACAAATCTGCAATTTGTCTTTCATAAGTGATTTTATCATTCCCACTTGTGTGAATGCTATGCCTCTTATCGTGAATGCCCTTCCCTCCTACTCAATCTGTCACCAGCAGTTTATCCTTTGGCACCCCTTTCCTGATTCTCACTCCGATACCTTCATTGACTCTTTATTGTTTGAATAAGATTTAGAATCATAGCATTTTTGAAATAGATGGGACCTTAGATATCATCTGGTCTAACCTCCATAAAATCTATATCCATACCTTAGGTGACTTGCCCAAGGCCACACAGTGAGTCACAGAGTCAGTACTAGAACCCAAGTGTTCCACGTAACCAGTTTAGTGCAATGGTCTATTGCTTATCATCGTTGTGGCTTGCATTTAGTAGCCACATGGTAAATTTTTGTTAGAAGTAACTGGAAAATATCCAAACTGCTTCCCTAAATCATGAATGGTTTGCTTTCAAGTTTCTCAACCAATTGACGAGGTCTAGAGTTGCAGTTAGGAAAATACTTACAGGTTATCTAGTTCACCTGCTACTCCTTAGTTTTCAGGTGAGAAAACTCAGACTCAGGGAGATGAAGCAATTTCCCATAGGTCATGTAGGTAATAAGAGGAACAGTCAGGATAAGAATCTAGGTCCCAGTGCTCTTTCCACTTCAGTCTCAATGCTAGAATTGATTTCAGTGATGCAATGAGCTTTGTCACTTCCTGGGCCCATTTTATAGGGAAGGCATTCTTTTCTAAAGTCATCAAGCAATTGCCAAATGTGTAATACTTCTCCTACTGAGGAGTAATAGGTGCTGATTGTTACTCAACTATGGTCAGGTGAGTTGTCATGTCCAATTGATTGTGTCCACATTTGGGGTTTTCTTGGGAAAGATATTGGAGTGGTTTGCCGTTTCCTTCTCCAGCTCATTTTAAAGATGAGGAAATGGAAATAGAGAGTTAAATTCTTTGCCCAGAATCACACAACTAGTGTCTGAGACTAGATTTCAACTGTGGTCTTCCTGACTCTAGAACTGAACCTCTATCTACTGTGCCACCCAGCTGCCTAGAGGGAAGGAAGAAGAGTGTAGGAAACATAGCTGTTCACAAATGTACAGCATACATTAGACTGGAAAGGGGCCTTATAGGTTATCTAGTCTTATTTTCTCATTTTGTATTTAAGGAAACTGAGACTCAATGAGGCTAACTAGTTTGTCCAAAATCACACAAATAGTAAGTATCAGGGTAATATAAGTAATGAGTCATGGTTTGAACCTATTTAATTGGAATGCCAACCTGGAGTTTTCCTCAACCTGCCATGCTTTGATGTACTTAAAAAAACATCACACAAAGATTCACAGAGAAAAGGAGAGACTGCTAGTGGACTGGTAGTGGTCAGGGTCAGATGGAATTAATCCAAGAAGACTTTGTGGAGTTGATGAGTCTTAAACAGAAGTTTTAAGTAGAGGGACTTTTCCCCCTCCTGAGGAGAGTGAGGACATCTTCTTCAGGAAGAAAGTTATAAATAATAGCTTGAAGGTAAGAAAGGGAACAGCAGGTAATGGTAAGTAGATTTGCCTGTCTAGGACATTGGGTCAGGGAGGGGAGGATAAGAGGAGTGAGGTCATTGGGGATCTAGTAGTGAAAGAATGTAAAGTCAATTAGAGGCATTTTAGATTTGATATAAAAAAAACTAAATGGAAGTCCTGGCAGTGACTGAAAAAATGGCCTGACAAAGTTGAAATACTGCTATTTTTAATAGTATTTTCTGTGCACTGATGCCTTTATATTCAATTTGTACAGTTCAAAATGAACTCTGCCCAAGCAACATGGATTCTATGCTTCTCAGTTTTAGAAGATTATCTTATTAAGGACATTTGAACAGAAACTCGTCACAAAACTCTTTAATTACAAAACTGCTTTTCAGTAATGCCTATGGAATGTTCGGCCCCCTTTCCAGAAGGCACTATAGATTATGATGAAAAAAATTGGATTGGGATTTTTAAAACCTGTGTTCACTACCCTGCCTCATTGCCTGCTAATTATGCTACTTTAGGCAATTCACTTAACCTCTCTGACCCTCTCTTTTTTCAACTGTGAAATGGGAATGATAATGCTTAGTATCTCATTTCTGAGGTTATTTTGACAGTCAAAATAAAATAATGCACATGAAGAGCTTTTTAACTTGGAAAATAGTAGGTAGGTACTGCCATTGTCATCGTCATCATCGACATCATCATCATATCATCGTATCACTACCCCCATCATCATCTTCTTCCTCATCATCTTTGTTGTCATCTCCATCATCATAGTCATATTCAATGGTGGAGCAGTTAGTTAATGATACAAAACACCCAGAGCTCATCTTCTAACTTCTGATCCCAGTGTTCCCTCAATAGTGCCTCCGTGATTTAAAGAATTTCATAATTTGATAATGACCTTCAGCAGTGAAATTGCATTGCACTAAAATGACTAATGAATCATGGCTATTAAAAAGACATTAAATTATTCAGTACAAAAAAGTGACCTCTACATGAAACCAAACTTCTAGATGAAAAGGATCCAATATTAGACAATCATAGCTATTCCGAAAGCTAGATATTCTTAGGAAAAAAGATAATTGTTTAGCTTAATTTGTGAGTTTTCACACCTATGTTTACTATTGTCTAGAAATGGTTAATTGTTTCTCAGTAACCTTTTACTATCTGCCCATTGACTTTATTATCATTGACTATTAATTCTCTAACTCTTTGAACTCACCTCTCTGGGTTAGTCCCTTGAGTATCTAAATTGTAACTTACTCACACCTTCTTGTCCTGTGCAATTCTTGTCGATTCTTTCCATGAATCTGCCACAGATGACTTACCAAACTTACCTTGGGTTTATGTTTATTATAATTATTTTTATGGTGGGCTTTAACCTTAGATCTTTTGATATTTTATGAATACCATGGTTTTGTTACCTCACTGTCTTGCCTCCTTTTCTGGTCATATATGGCACTGGTTGTGTCTTTAATTCCACTGTCTGTCACAGAATGTCTTCATAAGCTGAAGAATGAAAATTCTTGCAGTCCTACCAAGTTGGCAAAGCTTTTAGGGATGGATCTGTGTGACAGAGTATGTCTCAAAAACTGCCTAAGCTACCTCCCTCTAAGCAAGTACCTGAAGAGGTCAGCCTAAAAAAGCCAAGGCCTCCTATTGCATCCTGGGCCATCTCCAGTCATCCTGATAAATATCTGGTCACTGTACTCTGATGGCTCAGGAAGAGAAAGTGAGGTTGGTGACTTTACACAGCCCTCCCTCACTCAAAACAAAGTCAAGTGCAAGTCATGTCATCATTTCTCTGATGGCATGGTCTTCTTCAAAAACAAAGGATGAACACAAATACCTAAGTACAAAATTGCTAAGTGGCCAGTAACTGATGAATTAATTGTTCATGTAGACTTAATTGTTGCTAGGATCATTTATTATTATTCTTATATTATCAGTTTATCCTAGCACCATATTTTTTCTGTTTTTCTGGATGATAAAATCAGGTTTTACAAATGTTAGAGTTTTTATACTTTTTGTTTTATAAAACTATTTTATAAAGTATGTATTGAGGATCTCTGATTTTTTGGTATGGAAACTATCCCATCAAATTCAAATCAAAACCCATTCATAAATTAACAAGTAAGTCTTAGGGAGTTTCCTGAGGTTCAGAAGGAGGGTTATCTGATTTCCCCAGTGTCAAGTTTAGTAAGTATTAGAAGTTCTTCCAGACATCAGGTGTAACATTCCAACCTTTGGATCAGTTTTCTTCAAAGTATGTATTAATATATTAAATGATTTTTCTGTTAAGAGTGCTCCTTAAGTACGACATAACAAAAAATGTACGATACTAGATAATATAAGCAGAGAGTCAATATTATTAGGCTCTTCAAAATATGATTTTAGTGCATAGCTTTTGTAATTTCCCTCTTGAGCCAGCAAATGTTTAGGAAGAAGTCAACCAGACAGAGGCTTGAGAGATACTGAAGCCTGCCAAAGCAATTTGATTGTTTTATGTTTGAATTCCCTAAAGAAAAGAAATATAAGGTATGCTACAGGAAATATCATCTGCTGCCTTCTTTCCCCAGGGAAACCACTCTGTGAAACTACTTCTTTACTTTGTTTGATTGACACCTTATGACTTGTCACATCAGTCCAGCTGTTCGATGTTATAATCCTTGAAAATCCCGCTCCATCTGTTGGCAATACTGTCGTGAGCAATTCAGTTATCTTAACAGAAGTTACCATAAATCTATGATGTAGGATCTTCCTTGTCATGATCACCTTTGACATTGACACATTTTGGCCATTTAAACTTAGCCAGTTCATTGGAATTGTTATTTAGAAAACAATCTGCCCAAATTTAAGTTTCTCTTTTTATTTATTTTTAAAATTTCCTAAGGAAAGCTAAACTGTCACATGGTATTTCCTGAAGTTCTACTTTTTAAAAGTTTTGACCTCTGTCCTTGACATTGAATTGAATCAAATTAAATGAGCATTCCTTATGTACTAATTATAATAAATAAAGCTTTGTGAATATGTTACCTAATTTGATCCTTACAGTTTTGTGAGGTAGGTGGTATTATACTCCCAATTTTCCACATGAGGAAATTTAAGTTAAGAGGGGTTAAGTGATTTGTCCAACTATTATTATGTTTCTGAGGAAGGAATTGAATTCAAGTTTTCTGGAATCCAAAGCAAGCACCCTATCCCTTATACCAGCCTGACAAAATATATAATCCATGTAAAATATGAAGTTCATTTAAAGTAGGCCTTTCATTCAACAACATCTTGAGCTACTAAGAGAGAATTTCTCAATTAATTAAAAGTTTGAATGGCATGTTTATAAAAAATAACATTTATTATTTTTTAATAACTGCAAAGGCAAGAACTAGGATTGAAAACTACTGGGAGGGAGAAGTCCTGCTTTTAATGAGTTAGATAAGGGTCATTTGTAAGTAGGATACTGTTTGTATGGAAATTTGACTGCTAAATCTCTTGTTTCTTTCCTCCTCTCCACACTTCCCAAAAGAAAAAGCAGTCTATTCCTTAATCTTTGCATTAATGACTTACTTAGCAATTGTTATTTCATTAAATAGGAAAACCTTTAGCTTGGCCTTTTAAAAATTATAATTAATAATAGCTAACATTCACATGGCTAGTTAATGTTTGCAAAGGCTTACAAATGTTTCGGGAGGGAGTTGACACCACACATACATCAATAAACCAGCCTCTTTAATTGGGTTAAGAAGTAATAGCCTGATTAGCTAATCAAACAAAGTAAGCAAGACCCTGGATTTAGAGGGAGATATTTAAGCAGTTGTTCAGTCTTGTTGTGGAGAATGATTTTGGTGGAAAGAGAAAATTTCCTCCCTTCCCCTTCTACCTCCCTTCCCCTGACTGCCCTTCCCTCCCCGCCCTCCCCCCCCCACTCTGCATTGGTCTTGTCACTGAAGGGAGCAGATCAGTTCAGAAAACCAGGCATCTAGCAGAAAGCAGAGAGATCTATCTAGGCAAAGGCATAATCTTAGAGAGATGATCAGCCATACCAAGGAGCAGAGATAGACCTATTGAGGACAAACACAGGCTCAAAAGGATTGTCTTTTGAGGAATTTTCCTACAAATTTGGGTTCTGAATACCAAAACTTCAGTTTAAGGCAATAAGGATCCCACAACAAGAGAGTAAAGTAAGCCAGTATTTTGAGGGGAGATACAACCAATGAGGAGTTGGTCAGGGTATATGAACATGGGGCAGTCCACTAAAATTCTAGACAACTGGAGTTGGACTCCCCTACTGTACCCTCTTCCCAACCAACAATGTCTGGTGGCTTTTTATTGGGTTCTTCTGATGGATTTGGGGGGTTCTTCTGGGTATAGCTGGACCAGGCATTGAGAGGAGTGGAGAGGGAGGACTCTAGACTTGGCCACTAGTACTGATCTATGCTAAGGGCAAGGAATAGTCCTGGACAATTGGAGCCTAGTTGATATTCAAATTCCCTGTCATAATATGAAGGGGCTTTGGTCTGTTATAATGGTTATTTGTCCTTCTTTCTCAAAGAGGACCATGGCATCAGGAAGGTGATGCCATGACTTGCAGGTGATCCTTAATCACAGAATGGGTGTTGCCCCAGTTATAGTTAGCCTTCTGAGAGGGTGATGCAAGTTCTCTGTCAGGGCTTTTTGAGCTTCTGCATTGGGGTTATTATAGGGAGAAACAGCATCAGGGAAAGTGACCTTTGGTGCAAGAGAGAAGTTCCCAGTCTGTATTTATAGAGACTCCACACTTCAGCACCCTGGAGAGCTACATGTCTCTCTGAAGAAGAGAAAGACTTCTAAGAAGTTATGAGTTGCCCCATTGCCATATGTGTTGCTTACATGTATGCCTCATTCTCTCTATACTTCAAGTTTCTGCTCAGTCCAGGCCTGTGTATATTTGTGACTTTTCATCAATGTGGAAGAGGTGGATAAACTTGAGTGCTTTTAAGTTTTGGGGAAACCTGTCCTCTCCAGATAAAGTAACCTCAGAGGACAAAGAGAGTTCTGGGGCTGTGTAAATAGAAACCATCAGCCTGTATTTTATTCTCCTCCTAATTGACCACAAGAGGACAAAATTGACTGATTTTATCTTGAAGGAGGTCTCTGCCAACTTAGAGATTTAAGGCCAATGCAGGATATTTTGATAAGATTAACCAACTTTTCCATGTGAGCAAAGCTGACCTTAGCAACTCCATGATCCCAAAGTTTGCACATTTCTCTCCCTCTTTCATTCCTATTCTGCAGGGTAATGCCAATGCTTCTGATAGGACTTGTATTCTAATAATGACTCAGGACATATTAAAAGCACAAACTGTATCTCCAAAACAGAAGCAGTTTTTGTTAGTATATAATAAGTGTATTTTCCTTTCAGTCAGGCTATTGACTTTTTGTAGACTTCATGAAAGCTGAGATGCTCCCTGGTCTCTAACTGGAACCCAGTGTGTGAAGCTCTAATTGAAAAGGACCTTTCCTTCACCTATTTTTGGGAGAATAAGCCCCAGACATTCTGGGAAAAATTTTTAAAAATTGCCATGCCATCTTAATAAATTCCTTTTTTAAAAGAAAATTGAGGCTACTGGCTATTTGTTAACAGGAAATACAACTGAACACATACATGAGCTTTAGTACTAGAAAACCCAGCTACTCAGGGCTACTGCTAGAACCCTTATAGTAATAGTCAACTACCCTTGGGAAACCCCAAAATATTGGTGCAATGAGAGATTAAGGAATTAGCCCAAATTGGGTACTACATATATGATAACTCATTTGATCCTCATAACAACCCTGTGAGGAAAAGTGCTATTGCATCCATTTTACAGATGAGAAAACAGAGGCTAAGAGGTTGTGACTTGCACAGAACCACATAGCTAAGGGTCTGAAATGAATACTTCCACTTTCTCCCATTGTTGAAGTGTCAAATTCTTCACTAGCTGTTTAGCCATTATGCCACTTATCTGCACCATTAATTCTAAACCTAATGGAGTCTAATGAACTCTTATGAAATAATATTGTACAATTGTATATTACTTTACAATTTGCAAACTCTTTTCCATAAAAAATAATACTTCCAACCTTTGTTAGGAGGAGCATAAAAATCTTTTATGTCTTCTGTGGGTACTTTGGTGCTACCATCTGTGAAGTTTTAGGGTACATTTTCCTATGTTGATTTTGATTTCTGAAATGAGGAGTTAATATTGATTTTCAATATACCAAATTATATGATTGTATGTAACACTGTGATAGAAAAATATTTTAAATATTTGAGATATTTTAAGAAAACATGGTCAAAGAAAGACTAGTGAAAATAGTTTCTCTCCCCCATGTTCCTCAAACCACAGAAAGCAAAACATTTTTCTTAGTGTCAAGTAGTCACTCAAGATCTTAGAATAATGGTTTTGTATGTTTTAGAATCACTTTTCAAAGTTTTGCATATCTCTTATTGGATAAGATTAACAGCAGATATTGGAATGCAGATAGATGCTCATTTAGTCAGGAGTCACCTGTAGTTCAAAATTAAAAAAAGATGTTGAGTGTTTATATTCTAAAGGAAAACAAAAAAAATTAAACTTATGAATGAATTAAACTATCTATGGATAAGGTAGGCATTTGTTACTTTCAAAGGGAAATTCTGTGGGTGGTTTGAATTACATCTGAGGAAATGAAGAGGAGTTCTATTGTGTACTAAATAATTATCACAGGAATGTTTAAATTAAACTGTGAAATATTTCAGGAGATAAAAGTCTTCTGTGGATTTGAATTGCATTACCATTTAGCAGAGACAGATGACTGTCTAATGGAAAAATGAAGGAAAGGAATCTATAAGATAGACTCAAGGTACACAGTTTCAGACTCACAAAACTATTTCCACATCATGAATAAACAATTCATGAGGAAAGCTCTAGCTAATGGAGGATGGTTAGTGAAATCTCCATATGGTGGAGACAAATGAGATTTGTGGCCCACTTCAGTGATTCACACCTTGAGTTTTGAACTTTGGCTGTGTCAGGGCATAACAGAGAGAAATAAGAATTGCAAAGAGAGGAATTTACACAACTTCAGTGGTTCAGAAGAAAACAGAAAAATATAATATAAGATGACTTGGTATTTGTGTCCATATCATTTACTTTCATCAATGAGAGAAATGAGCAAACCATGTTGGTGACAAGAATCTAGTTAAAAGTATTCTGAATTTGACTGAGTTATGGACCTTTAGAGCATTATGAATATGGGGGCAACGTCTTCCTCCAAAGTAGGATTATGTGTCTTATTTCACCACTGGATCATTCAAAGTCAGCTGGGGCTTGTTTATCCTATATTGAAGCATCTAGTCTACTTTGTTTACCTTAGCATCAGACCTCACAACCATGAATATTACTCTGTCTACTATCCAAAATGAGCTTCTTGCTCCCTGGAATTGAGTTACTTAAACATGTAGCTTCAAGTCTCCTCTGGACCAAAGAGGGGAATTTGGAATGATAGGAGGGGACAAACAATTATGTCTACTAAATTACATACTCTAAATAAACTTCAACTCAGCTCAACTTAGTGAATGGCTTGTGATATATGTTTCTTGGAATCTCCAGATGAGACTTTCAGGCCCTTCGTGTGAACCCTCTTCAGTCTGAATTACTGAGTTACTCTTTCTGTAGCATTCGCTTTAATATTTCCCGGGTGAGAAATCTCACTGTTTCACAAAGATAGCCCATTCCACTTTTGCATAGCTGCCATTCTTAGGAAGTTTTCCTTTACTTTGAACCAGTCTTCTTCTTTGTGGGGAAGCTAGATGGCTAAGTGGATAAAGTTCTGATCCTGGGTCAGGAAGATCTGAAGTCAAATTTGGCCTCAGACACGTATTAGCAGTGTGATCCTGGGCAGATCACTTAAACTCTGTTTGCCAAGGAGGTAGCAGGTGGGTCAAATGGATAGAGTCTTGGACCTGGAGTCAGGAAAACCTGAGTTCAAATCTAGCCTCGACACTTACTAGCTGGGACCCTGGGCAAGTCACTTAATCACTGTATGCCTTAATCCACTGGAGAAGGAAATGACAAATCATTACAGTATATTTGCCAAGAAAACTCCCTGGAAAGCATAGTCCATGGGGTTACAAAAAGTCAGATCCAATTGAATTGACTAACCAACAACTTTTTCCATGAAACCTGACCTATCCCCTGGATTAGATTTTGAGAAGTCTAATATCTTTTCCACATGACAATTCTTTAAATAGTTGAAAAGCAGCAGTCATATCTTCCCCAAGACTAAACATGTCCACTTCCTTGAACTGATTCTGATATGGTATGGTTGGGAATTCTTTTAGTATTTTACTTACCTTGTTCTTGTGTGCCTCCACTTGCTTAGTGGCCATCATTAAATAGAACATGCAGCATTCAAGATGTGGTCTGACCAGGGCAGCGTACAGCAAAATTATCCTAACTTTTTACTGAAAATTGACTATGCGGTTGGTGTAACAAATGGTGTGTGATTTAGAGTAACTGAAACTGAGTTACAGGGTTGTTTTATTTTGTTATGTTTTTTACTGAAGAACTTATCTTGGTTATTGAGTAGAGCAATTCAGAACCAGGAATCTTGGGATATGTTTTAAAATAAGTTTATCATGGCTTATGTTTTTATGTCATAGCCATTTATGGATCTACTCCTGTTACCACCATCATCAACCAGCATTTCAGCCAAAGCACCTAATCATAGTAAGGAGCATTTCGTCATCGGTGACCCATGATTACTAAAATTAGTCATTGCAATTTCATATTATTGGTTTTTGCATTACCCAAAGCTTAGCTTCCTTTGAGTTTTCTTTTCATTTACATTATTTTTTCTTCTGTTTCTGCTTATTTTACCTGTGTCAGTTATCACTAGTTGTCATATTTTCTCTGAAATACTTCTTAGGATTTCCATGGTATTCCATTATTCCATCTGTATATCCCAGGTTATTCAACCATGCCTTAACTTTTGGGAAACTACTTTGATTCTAGTTTTGCTGTTGTTGTTGGTGTGTGTGTGTGCATTTATGTATATATATATGGGGCTTTTCCTTCTTTCTCAAGATATATATCTACTATTGCTATCATTGTAATCTAAGATTATGAAGTAACTTTTCTTAAATATTCCAGACTGATTTCTAGAATGGTCAAACAAATTCATGGTTCTACCAATAGTTTATTATAATAGTTTATTTGCACAATACTCTTTCCCCAACCCCTTCTTCCTTGTAACTTACCATTAATATTTCCTATCATCTTAACCAATATGTTGGATATGAAATGAAAGTTATTTTACTTTGCATTTCTCTAATTAATGATTCGTAGCATTCAGTAATGTGATTGTTGACAGTTTAGAATTCTCCTTTGGAAAACTACACGTATCTGTTGGCCATTTATAGTACTAATTGAGGAATGGTTCTTGGTCTTAAGTAATTGTTCAGTCTCCTATATTTTTTAGATATCAAATTTTTAAAGAGTAATTTAATATAAACTTCTCTTCCTCAATTCAGTTTCTCTCCTTTTTTGGTTGTATTGCTGTTGCAATTAATGAAACTGCTTTTTTTCTTAAATGTATTTTTATATCATCTATCTTTTATAATTACCTGCATTCCTTACTTATTTAGGTAAGAACTTTCCTTCTAGTTGTGTGAAATGTACTTACTTCTGTTCTCCTCCAATTTTTTAATATTATGCAGTCTTTTGTATTATAACCATTTAGAATAATCTTGGAGAATAGGAAAGATGAGATAGAACTGAAGAAGGGCAGTGTTGTCTGAAGAATGAAGTCTAAGTTCAAGGCTAGTGGCTTTATTTCAATGTCTAGCAAACAATCTAAAATACATTATTAAAGAGGTGGCTAGTAAACATGATGAAAAATGGTGAGCACAAAGAGCCAGAATGACTTTATCGAGAAAAGATAATGCCATACAAATATCATTTCCATTTTAATAAGGTCAGCATACCGTTAGCTCAAGACAGGTAATGCTATGGATGTATTTTAGTGTAGATGTTATCTACATTTTAAAAATAAATTTGACAAAGTCCCCTTTGCTATTCTTATGAAAAATATGGAATGATATAAGCTAAACAATGGTATCATTACTTAGATTCACAATTCTGAATGACTAGACCCCATGAATACTTATTAATGGCTACTTGTTGTTTTACAAGGGGCTCTCCATGACAGTGCCATAGGAATCTGAGCTTGACTTTGTGATGTTTTAACATTTTTATTAGTGCCTTAAACACATACATAGCATATGTATCAAATTTGTGATACAAATCAGAATTCAAAAAGATCTTGACGGGGAAATTTGGGCTAAATTAGAAAAGATGAAATTTAAAATAAAAGTAAAGTTTAATTATTCAAAAATCAGAATCACAGGAACATGACTGAATAAAAAACTAGATAGTAGTTTGAGAAACAGATCTGGGAGTTTTAATGTACTACAAGCTTCATGAGTCAATTGTGTGATATGGCAACCAATAAAATAAATGCTTTCTTAGACTATGGTAAGGAAAACTTTCAGAAATAAGGAAGTGATAAACCTATCATATTCCATGTTAATGAAAATACATCTACAGTACTGTGCTCAATTTTGGGTCTCATATTTAAGAAAACACATCAAGAAACTGGAGTTCATCAGGAAGAAAGGGCAACCGGGATAATTCAGTGTCTTCTGTTTGTGGGAAATGGCAATCACCCGAAGGAAATTACTGCAGTTAAATTGGAGACAAGAAAACTCAGGAGTACCATGATACATGTTTTCAAGCATCACTCTCACGTATAAAAGGGATTAAACTTTGGCTTTTGGGGTGCAAAACTTGGAGCAATGGGCCAAAGCTACAAAGAGGAAATTTTATACTTTGATTTTTTAGAAAAAAAGATTCCTGAGTAGATTTAGGGGGAAATGGAATATTTTAGGAGTAAGTATTTGTTGTTTAGTAATTTTTCAATTGTGTCTGACTCTTTATGAACCTGTCTGGGATTTTCTTGGCAAAGATACTAGATTAGTTTACCATTTTCTTCTCCAGATCATGTTTACAGATGAGGAAACTGAAGCAAACAGGGTTAAGTGACTTGCCCAGGGTCACACAGCTAGTAAGTGTCTGAGGTCAGATTTGAATTCCAGAAGATGAGTCTTCCTGACTGCAGGCCTGGCAGTCTATCCACTGTGCTACCTGTCTGCCTAGGAGTAGATAAGTTCCCCTTAACAAGAGACTTTCAAGAAGATATTAAATGATTCTTTATTGAGTGTGTTTAAAAAAATCTCATTCTGGTTTTTAATGTTGCCATTAAATATTAATGAAACCATTAATAATAGTGTCATCAGTTAGTAAAATAGCATCATCATCATCTCATCATTGATAATGATAGCTAATATTTATAAAGTACTTTTTCTCATTTTATCTTCACAGTAACAGTGAGAGATAGGTCCCCATTTTAGAGATAAGGAAAGTGAGGTATATGAGGAAACTGAGGAAGAAAGAGGTGAAATGACTTGTCCGCAGATAGTGACTAGCTATGTGACTGCGGGGCAAGTTATTGATGATGAGGAAGAAGAACTGAGAGGAATCCAATTTACAAACACAAAATGGGATGGCAGAGATAAACAACAACTTGAAAAGCTCCTTGACACTTGGTGGGGCTTCAATCATGTGGCATGGCAATCATGAAAACTAATGCCACTTTTGGGGGAACTAAGAGAGACATAGCTTCTAGTACATCGTATCTCATTAGAGATCTTTCAGCCAAGGCCAGATGATGACCTTTTAGTTATTCAATAAAAGGGTTCTTGTTTGTGTGCAGGTTATACCAGGTTGCCATTGAGGTCTGTTCTGACTCTAAAAGTGTAATTCTGTGAATCAGTGTCACTGAAGTCACTTGCATCTCTGAAGTTCTGTAAAATTCAAGCCCACTTCAAATTGAGTAGTTCAACCACTTAGAATAAAGTTAGAAACAATATGAGAAGTTGATCCACCTTTTGAGCTTCTTTATTTCTATTTAAGGGAACCTAAGTGGATCAGGGGATAGAGTTTGAGGGCTGGAGTCAGGAAGACCTAAATTCAAATCCAGCCTGGGGTAGGTACTAACTAGGGGACCCTGGGCAAATCACTTTATCCCATTTCCCTCATTTTATTCATCTGTAAAATAAACTGGAGATAAAAAAAGACAAAACATTCCAGGATCTCTGCCAAGAAAACCCCTAATAGGGTCACAAAGAATTGGAAAGGACTGAACAACATCATCTCTGTTTAGTCATTAGTAGTTCTAACCTTTGTTTTTAAAAATGATGCTTAGGATGTGATTATCACCTGGATCTTTATCTGTGATCAGGAAGAACAAGAACAAGTTCTAACTTTGCTTAAAAGTTACTCTTTGGGTGTCTGTCAATTTTTGGTACTGGATTCAGATGCAAATTCAGCTTGAAGCCTTGGCTAAAAAATATCTGACTGGATTGAATGTCAAGGTGGCTCACAGCTACTCTCCCAACGGTTCATAGTTTTGCTATGTCTGGTAAACCATTAAAGTTGAAAACAATTTTCAAGAATTGGTGCTCCTACTTAGCCTGCAACATCTGAAGAGTTTTTCCTTACCTTATATTTCTATTTTCCAAATAAACATATAAGTACATATGCTTTATGCTAGTGAAGTCACAATATATTCTTATTATGTTTAATAATATTCATTATGTTGCATATTTACAGCCAAACACAGATACTCCTTCAGTTTTTCTTATGCATTTAAAGCTGACACTAGGCACAGTTTATGAGGTTTTTTCATTCAATAATTGTTTTTCAACTTAATCCCTTCCCTTTCTCTTTAATATCTTTCCCACTGTATGTACGAAAATACTAGCTTTTGACTATGGAGAACTGGGTCTCAGCTACTTTATTTCAACTGCTCACCAACTTAGCTTCAAGTTTGAACTGAAACAGACACAATTACCATATTTTGAACTCTGAAATTTTATCATTTTGATCAAATTCTGTGGTCAGCAAAATTTTAGTTATTAAATATTTTAAATTTATTATAATAACTTCTCAGTGCTCTAGGCAAATCTCAAAAACTATAAATTAGAGAGAAAATATTAACCTGCATTGGTAGATGAAGTAGTAGTAGCAGTAGTAGTAGCAGTAGTAGTAGTAGTATTAAATAGTTAGCATGTATAACATCTGCTATGTGCCAGATACTATTCTAAGCACTTTACAGATGTTATCTCATTTGACCCTCACATCAACCCCCTAAGATAAATATTAGTATTCTTCTCATTTTGCAGATGAGGAAACTGAAGCAACCAGAGGTTAAATGACTTTTCCATGGTTACACAGTTAGGAAATACTGAGGGTAGGCTTAAACTCAGGCCTTCCTGATTCCAGGTCTAGCATTTTATACACTCCTCTCACATTCAGAAGTTCCTTAAACCATTGAAATCATAGGTGCAATCTTTAATCTCTATGATGTGATAGTATAATTGCTTTGGGTCAGATTCCTGACATAATATTTTCATGTATTATATGTACAATTAATAGGACATTGGTTATCCTTATATAATTGATGCATAGAGTATCCATTCATAGACTTAATAAGCACTGAGTGCTAGCTGAGAGTCAACTACTACGCTAGTTATGGGAGATATAAACAAAACATGATCTGAGTCCTCAAAATTATATCCTACTTTCTTATTAATGTTAGTTACTTTTCATGTTAGTATCCAGTTACTTACAAACATTTCTTAAGAGGAAGAGAAAAACTCCCTGGGAACACTTAAGGGTGATTCCTTTAGCATCTGACCTAGGGCCTCTTTAGAGAAGCAAAAATCAGTATTCTTCTAATTTTCTATGATCAATGATTGGTATAGAATACCACTATAGAAAGTTCACTTTAACATCAGTTTTATGATCATCTGAAGAACTAAGAACAGGCCTAAGCTGAGTTTTAACACACCTAAAATGGAATTCCAAAGCAGGAAAAATATTGCATTTGTTTGAATATACAAATAGAAATATTCTTAGGATTATAGGATAGGAATTTTCAAGGGACCTTAACAATTATCTAGTAAAATTCCAATTTTTTTTTTTTTTATGAAAGGGCTGAAGTCAAGGAAGGAATTCTACACTTAGCAGAGCAGGGTACACATATTTCCATTGAATAGTATTCAAGATTTTGTTTTTCAACTTAAGTTTTATGGTTGTTATATTGATACTTTTATTGTATTTCCTTGGTCTCATCTATAACAGAGTTGATGATGAATCTGTCTGTGTTTGTTCTTCATTTTTGAAGAAGACCATGACATCAGAGAAATGATGACATGGCTTGTACGTTGTTATGAGTGAGGGAGGGCTGTGCAAGGTGACCAACCTCACTTTTTCCTCTTGAGCCATCTGGGTCTAATGACCAGATATTCATCAAGATGACTGGAGATGGCCCAGGATGCAATGCAAACCTTGGCCTCAGGTACTCACTTAGAGGGAAGTAACACCCATTGAGTGAATAAGTCTCTTTAAGAAGTAGTCAGAGAATGGCCTTTAAAGGAACAAAAGAAAAAATAAGTAAATTAACAGAAACTGTTACTAGTGATAATCAGTCTAAGCCAACCATTAAGTGGAGCTTGGGCAGGGACCTATTGTTGTCCAGCCCCATTCAGCAGATAATAGTGATGTATTTTCTGACATGGTTTCTGGAAATGCATTATGAGAAAAAAAAACAAAAAACAATAGTAATAATGTCAACCTAATTAATTAGACTTTATATAGTATTATAAAGTTACAAAGTTTTTTTGTCAGTATCATTTTATTTGGTCCTCACAACCTGGCACGAAGGCATCATTATTTCCATTTTCAAGATGAGGAAACTGAGAGAGAAGTTTCGTGTTCAAGGTCATACAGTAAGTGTCTAAAACCAGATTTCCACTTAGATCTTGCTTTCAAGTCCAGCATTCTGTCTACTAAGGTATCTAGTTGCCAGTATAAAAAGATAAATAATAATGTAAAGTATCCTCTCTTGTTGAAAAAAAGCCCAGAAGTTTGGTTATTTTAGCTCTTAATAAGGTGATTCACTGAATTTGCCTCAGGTCAAGTGGGGTGAATTTCTCAGCTCCACAATTTTAGAGAAGCATGATTTTACCTGTATAATCAAGTGATCACCTTCTAAAGAACAGATTCCCATTAATGGAAATCATAAGCTTTTGATTCATATGACATAATGTCATGTTAATTTGTAATGAAAGAATGATGAAATTATAAAAAGAACCAATAGCCCCTCTTTGCTCAGGACATCAACATTTCTTTCCAATGGGCAAACCCACCCAGGAAACAAAATTACTGAAGTAAAATGGGAAACGTGTCTGACTTAAGAACTAATGTCAGTTTTTTGCACTTGACCCTTTTCCTAGTGGTGGTATCTACTCCCTGAACAGAAGTAAAGAGCGAAACAAAGTTTAATCAGCATAGATTTGGAACAGCATGTGCATGTATGCATTTAAGGTAAATTTATATCAAGTTAAGGCAACCTGATGAATTGCCCTCTCCAATCCAAATATTGGTCATTTGGAATCAAGACATCTTTCCTCTAGACCCTGCTGGGGCAAAATGACAGTTTATTACTATTACTAGCTATTATATTATACTTGCTTTACTAATATTTTGTAATGTTATATTTCATAATATTAATTGAATTTTATATGACATTTTCCTTCAACTGACCCTGTGAGTTTAGTAGTGTAAGTATTACCATTCTCTTTTTATAAATGAGGAAACAGAATTTCCGGGAATTTAAGTTGCCAGTCCATAGTCACACAGATGTCAGAGGGTGGAATGAGGACTAGAACAGAACTCAAGGCTGTAGACATTGTATTCTTCTCACTATTTTACATTAATTCTCCTTGATTTTTTTTTCTGTATTCTACATAACCAGCACTATTCTGTTATGATATTATCTCATACAGTTGAGTAGATTACAACTTTCTTTACAGTCTGTCCTAGGAACCATTCTGCTTAATATTTTCATCAATGACTTGGATAAAGACCCAGCTTAGATGATATGTTTATCAAATTTGCTGATTTTAACTACCTGGGAGGCGAGCTAAAAGATTCCATCCAAGATGCTAGAATGATGGATTGAATACCATTCTGTCCAGAATGTATATCCAGTATCTTGATAACTTTTGGATATTAGGTTTTAGAAAGGACATTAACTAGTAAGAATATACCTAAAGCAAAGGTTTGATGTGTCATGGCCCACTGTGACATTCAGGTGAAGTTTATAGACACTTTCTTAGAATTAAGTTTTTAAATGCATAAAACAAAGTACATTGGATTATAAAGTAAACGCATTATATTGTAACAGTTTTTGAAATATTAAAAAATAGTTCATAGACCTCAAGTTAAGAGATCAACTCAAAATTCTATCACTGGAGGCTTTGCTGAAGGATCTAAGGATATTTCACCCATAAATGACTAATTCTCTACTGTAGGCTTTGTACATTAAAATGTTGAACACAATACATTCCTTTTCTCTTTTTGTTGTGAAAAGGTGATAACTTTTGTCAATTCTACTTTTATATCATCTCTTAGTGTTTATCCTCTTCTTTCTATTCACAGTATGACTGCTCTAGGGCACTACCTGTACCATTGCAACAGCCTCCAGATAGACAGGTCTCCACCCCTTCTAGTTTCTCTTCTCTCCAATTCAGCCTCCACACAGCTGCTAAAATAGTCTTTTTAAAGCAACTGTCAGACCTTGCCATTCCCGAGTTCTAATAGCTGGAATGTTCCCTATTGTTTCTACGAAAAAAATAAAATCCCCTGTTTCCCTTATTGTAAAGAATTTTAAGCCCTTCACAACCTAATTACAGTCTCCATTTACAGACATTTCACTTTAATTCCTCTCCTGCCTTTTGCATTTTACTTATCTTATTCCCTGTGTGAGTTTAGGCAAGTAATTTAATCTGCCTGGGACTCAGTTTCCTCATTTGTAAAATGAGAGAGGGGAACTCAATGGATTCCTAAAATCCCTTTAGCTCTCTCTACGCTAATGATGGTATCTCTACATAAAGCATTTATTCACTTATTTTACATTCGTATTTGCCTATTGTTTCTTCCTCATAAAATGGAAGCAGGTACTGTTTCATTTTTATCTCTGTGTCCCCAGGACCTAGCACTGTGTTTTCCATATTCAGCAGTTAAGTCCTTCATGGTGAATTGAAGTATTTAAAGGTTGCTTGTTTGGGATCTCCTTTCTTGGGATAGCCTCTTCCTCTCTTCTTCCCTTGGGGATGAAATTCATATACACTCCAGATTAAATAACTACCATTATTTGTTAAAACAAATTGAAGGCATCAGGCCCTCTCGTGGTAAACCTAAAAACTGAAGTATTTTCAATTGACGAAAGCCAACTTGAGATAGGTGCTTTCTTTTCTTTTAAAAACCAGGTTTGATAAGTATCTGTAGTTCCTTTGAAGTAAATTTAAATGAACAATTATTGTATTCCCTTGAAAATTCTGGCAAAAAGAATATATTTCCATTATTCAAACTTACTTATAATTTTGATAGTGTAACTAGAGATGAAAAATGAGCATGTCTTTGAAAAACGTATTTGCAAATATTATATTTGCTGTGCTAGTGACATAAAACAAAGATGTAGCAAAAAGATAATCTTATGCTGACATTTCATTAAAAGCTCCCAGAAGATTTATCCATGGCTATTAAGCAGGAAGCAATAGAAAACCAAGATTATCCTTTCAACAAAAGAAAGCCACAAGTAGTCCTGATATTTACAAATACATACGAATTAGAATTTCAAGTGAATCAATGAAGGTAACTTGGGATTGTTGTGTCTATGAAGATGATTTTTTTTGTGTATATTTGTTTTAAATATATGACTATGAGTGTAAATATTCAGTATAAGATACTTCGGAGTCATTTAATTTTATTTTTTGGAAAGCTGGTAGTCATTCGTATTAAGTACTTGCACATCATGGGTATACGGAAGTATATTTTATATATTCAGTCATGATAGTATGCAGTAGTATATGATTGAAGGAAAGTTGAAGCAATTTTAAGGTCAAGTTATTTCTTTGAAATTTGATACTTTTTGCAGGTGATTTATGGATTTATTTTATAGAAAATATGTAAGCTATATGTCCCCTTAAAGTGTTTTTATGATATTTGAACAATAAGTTATTATAGTTATATATTCCAGAGAGCAGTACAGTGGGAAAGAGTGCTGAATTTGGAGACAAAAGACCTGCTCTGCTACTTATTATCTGTGTGACCTTGGATGCGTCACTTAATCTCTCTAGGTCTCAGTTTCCTAGTCTGAAAAATAAGAGAGATAGACTTGATTGCCTCTAAACTGCTTAGAGGCAGCTATGTAATTCCATGGACAGAGTGCTGAGCCTCTGGAGGACATGAGTTTAAATTTGGTCTCAGATATTTGCTAACTGTGAGACCCTGGGCAAGTTATTTAATTTCCATCCACCTCAGTTTTCCCAAATATAAAACAGGGGTCATCATAACACCTAACTCCCAAAGTTGTAGGGATCAAATGAGATAATATTTTGGCATCGGGCCTGGTACATAGTAGGCATAATACATCACTGTCTCCTCCTCTTCCCCCAATGTCCCTTACAACTCTAGCTATAATGGTGTCTGTACTGCATGTGAAATACTCATGAAATTCCATCAGTACATGTAAGTATAACTGTCTTTTTTCAGGATTTAGGGACATCTGGGATAACGTAACTTGGAAAAAAAATCACTGAACTAGTTGTCAAGATACTCAAATTCTTGTCCTATTATCCCTTGCCAGGTTGGTGACATTTCTGGGACTTAATTTCTTCAGCTGTAAAATGAGAGGATATGTTCCCCTGATATTGACATCACCGTTATCTGAAATGTTGAAGGAAAGGGAGAACTTGAGCATGCTTATAGGCCAAGTGGAAGGAGCTTTTGTAGAAAGGAATGTCAATTCATTAACTCTTACTTAGATTTCTTATATAGAAAGTAGCAAAGAGATATCAAATTAAAAAAATATTTCTTAGAGACACAAAAAGAATGTACTTTTGTTCCTTACTAAGAACTTTTAAGATTCAAAGGTGTTATATTTATGGACTTACAGAAAATTAACAAATATATTGTCCACATATTGGAAAACTATTCTTACTACAAAAATATATTTGCGGTAAAACAAGTAAACAATCTCTATGGTGTTGAAAGGATGCTGTCAGAGAGCATTGAATAGTAGATATTCGTGCGTCTGGATTCATCACACTTCCCTTTTGGGGTGTGAATTCTTGCTCTTTAATTCTGTCTCCTATCTCAGGAGATATAGTCTACCTCCAATGGCTGGGATTCAGGACCAGGGAGGCATCATAAAAGAAAATGATGACTTGGCTTTACCAGTTTGCTGTATTTTTCAGTTGTTGTTTTTTTTTTTTTTTTAAATAGATCTCCTGGAGGCAGGTCATGCCATTATCCAGTTATTTTTTGGAGATGTTGTCTTTTTCCCATTTGTTGATACACTCCATACTGTCTTTATAGAATATCCTTGTGAAGATGATTCCAGTCAGTTGAACTCATAGGCTGGGGGGCTAAGCATAGCCAATCAATCAGGGGAAAAGGTAGATACCTAAGTAGAATTCCTCCCCTGGCTAACTTGAAATTTGAATATTAAAAGCACTATAACAATAGCATGTTCATGATTGCTCATAATATAAACCTATAGTTTTAGTTTCCCTGTGCAAGGAAAAGATTGACAAAATCAAAAGGCATCATTTATGAATGAAGGTCATAGGAGAGAAAGAATGAGATGAGATCAAGGGAATAGGTGGAGAAGTTAGTTTTGGCAAAAAAAAAAACCCCTACTGAATCTTTTGAGACTAGAGGAGGAAAAAGAGAGGATAGGCAAAAAAACAGAAAAGTTTAGGGAATGGAGGAGGGTAAATAAGGGACCTTATATTTAATGGTCTCTATCTTGCAGCATGAACATTGGACTTAGCATCAGAAGAACTTAGGTCTGAATCATCTCTATCATTAAATAGTTTTAAACTCTGGAAAAGTCACTATGTCTCTGAGACCAACCATCCTCTTCTGCAAAATTGTAATAATTATATTCTCATTATCTATAGCTCAGGGTTATTATGAAAAATGTATTTTGCAAATCCAAGAAGGCTGTGAAAATATACAGTGTTGTCACTATCGTATTTTGAGTTAAGTAGGAAGGGAAATTCTTTAATTACAGAATATAACAATAAAATATAGTAAGTAAAATATCTAATAAAGATTAAAGAGGTGGGTTTGAAGTTGGAGATTTGAAGAGAAAAGAGAAGTCATAGAATAGATGTAGCGGGAAATGTGATAGATAATGAATCAGACAGGAATGAAATATATCAGTGTTATTCAGTAAGGTACATATTTCTAGTGGTTCTGGTACCATGATTTCCTCCAACTATCGTTGGTTATTTCAAAGTAGGACCAGAAAAGGGAGATGGCGTAAGATACATAAGAGTTAGGAGGTAACAGGGTGAGAAAAGAAGACAGGCACTTCAAGGGAAGGGGGGGGGGAGAGTGTGTCTTTGAAACAGTCGTTGTATCCAGGTGAGGAGGGTGGATAATAAGTCCAGTCCAGCATTAGGGGACTGGTAGATTAAGGAGGTTTTAAAGGACTGAACATCACAGTGTGAGTGAATAACAGGTTTGGAATGGAGGTTAGAGACAGAAATTTTAGAGTTCATGATTTTAGAGGAAGAGCAGTGTAGAGTGATGCTTAAATATAAGGTATGAAAGCCCCAGAGAGTTATTGGAATAAAATGGTAATATATTATAGTAGATAGAGCCCCTTGGAATGGAGTGAGGAAAACCTGGGGTATAATTTTAGCTACTTACTCATGTGCTGAATTTTTGCAACTTGCTGTGGTAACATTTCACAGTTTCTACCATTTATATCCACGCTTTTTGGTTTTCTGCCAGTAAAGATCTGGTCCTTTATTGCTTTCTTAAAACTCACTGTTTGTGCAAACAGATATGCATGGCTCAGCCACTTCTTCAGTGCTTTTCAAAGAATCACTATATTATTGAACTCATGTGGACACGTTCATGGTGGGCTTTTGGTTCTAATTTTGTTGGGGTTTAAGATGTTTCATAAACTGTCCAAAGGTAAGTCAATAACATTCACATTTTTAATGTCCCATGGTGTTCACTTATAGCCAACATAAACCCTGTGAATTTCAAAGCTTTTCATGTTTATTCCCTTGGTTGGTCTCTGAGATACTGTTTGCTTTCAATTAAAACAGGTACCCTTGATTTCACTGAGATATTCAGATCTGCTCCTTGTTCTCGGGGTGCTTTTCCCCTCTTATGCTACGGGTGGAAGTAAAGAGCAAGGTAGACAAACCTTTGAGAATTTGATACTTTTCAAGCTGCAGGTGACAGTTAAGGGCAAGGCAGGAGATCCTTTCTTTTCTCCAAATAGCTCTTTAGATAGCAGATAATTTTCCTTTCCTCCAGTCAGCTTTATAGAAAATAGAATTGTTTCCTCCAGTCAGCTCAGTTCCCAGAAACAGCTGCAAAGCCTTAGTTGCTCTCAGTTGGGCTCAAGAAACAGCTGCTCCTTTCTAGTCTGAATTTTTTTTGGCTTCTTTTTAATTTGTCACTTTCTGAATCTAGCAGCTGATCAACTCCTGCCTCAAAGAAAGATCTCTCTGTCAGAAGTAATGCACATTTATTTTAGGGTGAGAAAGCAAAAATTCACAAGACACAACATAAATAACTCACGTGATTGTCTTATAATCTAATAGACTAGAAATTAGAAATTCCTAGTTTTTAAGGTTTCCCAGTTTTACATAAATTTCTGGGAAACACGCAACACAGGCCGCTTTTTACTTGATTATATACTCCCATTGAACTCCAGTTGCCGCTCTCTCTCTCAGTCAGAATTGACTGTATCTCTGCTGAGGTCTGACTCTATCTCTGAAGAGGCTACTTTTACCGGTTTTTCTCAAAGAAATGTCAATTTTTCAGCCCCTTTCAATAAATATGTGTTCAAATAATAAAGGATCCCCACTTTCTTTCCTACTTTAACAGTCACCACTACCTGAAACAAAGCATTTTCAGTAGGTGAGGTATTGGATTCTCTAACTTGTTCTGATATACCTGGACTTCTTGTGAGACCAGGATGCGAGAGTTCCACTTGCTTCTTTGTGCTACACATCAAGTTGGTCACTAGAGTAGAGTCAAGACCATTCAGCCTGCAACCCTCAATTCTTCTTTGATTCTTAGGAATACTTGCATTATACTGATCAGGGCACTACCCTGTCAGCGGTACAAACAGAGACCAAGTTGTGGGCATGTCAGAGTCCTTCCCAGTATTTCAAAGCTACTGTGAGAAATACATAGCATTAAATCTCTCTGACTAATAATCAATCCCCTACTTTCCCATCCTTCTGTCACCCAATATTGATAATAGTGTTGGATAAAGAAGTTGTTGTTGGTAGTAATAGTAGTAGTAGTGGTGGTGGTGGTGGTGGTGGTGGTGGTGGTGGTGGTAGTGGTAGTGGTAGTAGTAGTAGTTGTGGTGGTGGTGGTGGTAGTGGTAGTGGTAGTAATAGCAGCAGTTGTAGTTGTAGTCGTAGTTGTTGTAGGTATGATAGTGAAGGAAAGGCAGTGTAGTATAGCTGATGGAGAGCTAGCCTCAGAAGCACACACCTGGGTTCCAGTTATTGCCCTCTTGTAATATGATTTGTTTGATTCAGGTCAAGTCACTTAACCTTCCATTACTCTAGGCAGCTCTCTAAAACTCCAAATTGTCAAGAAGGTACATTGGTAGAATTGCATTGGTAGAAGGAATTTCTTCATCTGGGAATTCCTGACAATGAAATTACAGGTCCAGTCCCTGCATATCTCTTACAATGGAAATGATAAGACTTGGTGTTAAGGAGTTCGAGGAATTATGAAGGGTTGTTCAATTTTTTCAGTCATTTCTTACTCTTTTGACTCCATTTGGGGTTTCCTTAGCATATATACTGGAGTGGTTTGCTACTTCCTTCTCCAGCTCATTTTACAGATGAGGAAACTAAGGTAAAAGAGTGAAACTACTTGCCCAGAGTCACACAGCTAGTAAGTGTATGAGCTTACTTTTGAACTCAGAAAGACGAGATTTCCTGACACTTTATCTCCTGTGGCACATAGCAGTCATGGGACCTTAGAAGAAGAATCTATGTGGATGTTGAAGTCCCTGAGAATGATAATTGAGAAAGAAATAGAAGGGAGAACTAATTTAACTACAAAGTGATTAAGGTAAGAGAGTACTTGATAAATGATACCAAGGAGACTCAGATGTGAGTTGGATGCTGTAGATTTCACCTGAGGAAAGGGTATTATGTGATGTTGAACAAGAACGTCCTTTTTGTTTCTACCCTGTCACGTTTGCTCATGCCTTTCTCCCTACCAGGGAAAAATTTCCCTGCCTATGCAAATCTTACCAATCCTTGAATAACCAGCTTAAGTCTCACCTCCTCTATGAAAGCTGTGCCTGCTCTTTCAGCCTGCATTGATCTCTGCCTTTTCTGAACTGTTGCAACTGTAGTCAATACGACAGAGTTTAGTACTTAACTGTTTGCTAATTGTTGATTATGTCTCCCCTCTCTCCATTAGATTATGTGGATAGTGAGCTACTTTAGGCAAACATGGAATTCAATGAAAACTTCTTGGTTGGTTGCTTGATGGATAAGCTGGCAGGGGAACCTGGCCATAGTTTAGGCTAATCTGTGACTGCCAAATAGTCTGTGAGGCAAAGAGCAAAGCTGTAAATCATGCCAGAGACTGGAAGGGAATAATCCTCACACTTATATATGAAAATGAGCACACGTAAGTCTCCACATTTTGCTGCCTTGCATTTTGTTAAATCTCCTTGATCTCTCTCTCTCCCTTCCCCCCCCTCTTCCTCCCCTCTCTCTCCCTCCCCTCTCTCTCTGTCTCTCTCTATCTCTCTGTCTCCTTCTCTGTCTCTGTCTCTTTCATCAAGTCAAAAGAATTAGCACATATTATACACTTACTACTGATTATGTGGGCAGCTGGATGGCACAGAAGAGAGAACACTGGGCCTGAAGTTAGGAAGACTCATCTTCCTCTACTCAAATCTGGCTTCAGATGCTTACTAGCTGTATGACCATGGGCAAATCACTTAACCTTCTTTGTCTCAGTTTCCTTATCTATAGCAATGAGCTTGAGAAGGAAATGGCTAACCACTCTAGTACCTTTGTCAAGAAAACCCCAAATGGAGTCACAAAGAGTCAGGCACAACTAAACAATAATGACAACTGATTATGGACATACTATGTACCAGGTGCTGTGCTAAGCGGCTAGAGACACAAAGTTTAAAAATAGCCCTTGCCCTCAAAGAGCTCACAATCTAATGAGGAGAGACAACATGCAAGCAACTGTGTACAAATAGGCTATATTACAGGTGTAATGTTAATTATGTTAGTGAGAGTTAAAGATCTTCCATACCTGTTAATCAGCCTGCCCATTAAGGGAAGCTTGATTAGGGGAGATTTGTTTTGTAGGAAGGTCCACATCTTTTGTTAACTTCTAATGAGGCACTGATTCTTAAGGATAGTGATGTCCTCTGGTGTTGAAAAGAATATATGTATGCTGAGGTGAAGTTTTGTTTTGAAACTTACTCATTGGAAGTGTTTATGATGCTCTGGGTAGCCACTAAGGAGCTCTGAAAACCCAGATGTTTGGTGTTTCTCCCTCTGATAGCTAACTATGTATGCATGATCAGACAGTTGGATCTGTCTGTTCATCTATGATGTATGTATTGCTTACGATCAGACAGTTGGAAGAACTGTCTGTTGGTCTTTCTATTTGTCATTTCTGCTTGTAATTTCTGTTTGTATATTCTCTGAAGTTCAGAGTGCTGACTTTTTCCCCTGAACTAAGTGAATGATATATGTGCTTGATTAAAGTAGATTGTTGACCCCTCAAAAGTTGCTTTCCTTTTAGAAATGCAGATCTAAGAACCTCTATAGCAGTCCCTCTTACGCATGCTAGAGTCCTTGTTACAATAGGATAGACAGGAAATAATCATAGAGGGAAGGCATTAGCATTAAGGAAGACCTGGAAAGGATTATTGAAGAAGGTGAGATTTAGCTGGGACTTGAAGGAAGCTAGAGAAGATGGGAGGAAATTACAAGGAGAGAGAGTATTCTAGGCATGGGAATTAAAATGCAATGGACTAGAGAGATGAGGTGTTGTAATAAGGTAAATCAAAGAGGCTGGTGTCACTGGGTTACAGAATATGTGGAAGGAGTAAGTTATAAGAAGACTAGAAAACTAGGAAGGGGCCAGGTTTTAAAGAACTTTAAAAGACAAATAGAGGCTTTTACATTTGAACCTGGGAATAATAGGAAGCCATTAGAGATTATTGAATGAGATGAGGAGTGCTGTGACATGTCAGGTTTGGGCTTTAGAGGGACCATTTTGACAGTTGAGTAGATGATGGACTGGAGTATGGAGACACTTGAATAAAGAGACCAGTTAGTAGTCTACTGCAATAATCCAGGCTTGAGATGATCAAGGTCTGCACCATGATAATGGTGGAGAGAAGGGGGCCTCTTTGAGAGGTGTTACAAAGGTAGAATTGACAAAACTCAGCAACAAATTGGATATGGAGAAGTGAGAGAATAATTGCTAATTCCCCAACTGTCAATACTTTCTAAAGAAAGAAAAGTAATAGTACATTAGCAGGAGAAAATGCATGTGTGATTTGGATATAGCAGATCTGTTGTGACAGTTGAATTTCTTGGTCATCCATTTTAAGGTACAGAAACATGCTGAGTACAAAATCAGGGTCTTTTTGAATGGATCTCAGTTATCCTGTCTTGGTATTCATGTGTGTAGAATCTATTCATGTAGGTACAAATGGCTTTGATATCAGAAGGAAACCTTATCTTTTAATGTGAAGGATCACATTATCTGTGTAGACTATAAGAGAATATGCCTATACTTAGAAGATGTTCAATGAATATGTTTCTTCTTGACCTATTTCCTCCCATTGTGACTCTCATCTGCATCCACAAATTTCCCAAACCATGATTCATTTTATAGCTCTTGCTTATGTAATCAAGGAAGGGTCAAATATATAGGTGAAGCATATATTCTTTCCCTTCTGGTTCCCCTTGAGATCTAGTTTTGGCGGCTTCTGGTCTAGGATACATTAAGACATGAACGTGCTTTCTATTTAGGGTAAGAAAAAATATGTTAAAGAACAGAATTAAATAAATTTTGTATTTATTATTTGGAATTGAAGTAAAGCCACATTTTCTCATATTTTGCCTTCTGACTGTACAGGTGACTCATAAACAAAGAGAAATGTCACGTTCATCCTGGCTGTAGGAGTGTCAGTTCCCATTCTGTCTAATGTTGCCATCCCCTACTGCTGGCGATTCCCTGACAAGAATTGATGACTCCGTCTGAGGACTTGGGTCCTTGGGCTTTTTCCTTATCTTTTCTTTGAGGTTCTATGCCCTTCATGCTGAGGAATGGAATTGAGAAACTGTGAAAAGACAATAGGAAAGAGGAAATGTACTTCACAAAACATTCTTCTTTCTTTCTCTACCCTAGCTGGGCTTTCTTTATTTCCTCCACTTTGAAGTCAAGTTTAAAGTGTGCTGCCACATTTGTGCCAGTACTAGAATGACACTTCATTCCAAGCATGTGTCAATGATTACCCGGGCTTTATCCATGAAATATGCGTGTCCTACGGAGACATACCTCAGCATATCATGTGATTTTTTTTTTAATTGAAGGGAAGGAAGTATAATCATTGCAGTCTTAAAAACTGACAGTTGTGACTCATCATTGATGCACATCCTATGTTTCTTTTAGGCAACTCCATGGCCAGCTAGCATAATGTTACTGCCAAGCTCAAAAATATCTTTTGTTAAAAGTTCGTTTTCTTGATGTCATAGAAAAAAAAGGTATGTGTGTGGGTGAGGAGGGAGGGGTTGCCTTTCAACTGCAGCCTGTTTTCACAGACTGCTGTCACTATCCTAACAATCATATTTCTAAAGATGATCAGCAGTGGTTATTGCATGTCCACCCTAGATAGATCACCTGATATATAGACCAGCAAGTTCTTATCTTTGGCAGTTTAAAAATTAAAGGAAAAAACAAGGCAGACAGAATAAAGAACAAGATATGAAAGACTTGTTACGTTATCCTCTCTGGCACCATGCCACTTGGAAGGGTGTTATGCTTGTGGTTGGTGCTATATGGCAGCAGAGTTGACAGGGAAGGAGATTTAATGGGGAATTCTATTCTTTTCCATTTTTGCTTTGCACCCCCTTCATGGTCTAATTACCTGCTAAATAATTCAGGATCTTTGTTAAGGTGTAAGGCTTGGTATGTGGTACTGATTGTAAATCATGCTTCTGTTTTAGGTGGTTTATTTAGCATCATTTCTTTAATCAGATAGGAGAAAATATTTGAAAAGAATGCATTTTTTCTGCTAACAAATACTAGAAAAGAAAGTCAAGATAACATAAGGCTTGTTTTCAATGTACTGTACAACATGGCCCCTCCCTACCCTTCCAACTTTTTCTCCTACCATTCCCCATGGTCTCTACTTCAATGTGACTGGTCTGCTCATTATCTCCTGGGCAGGTCTTATGTTTTCCTACTTCTGGGTCTTCACTAATGCTGCTCCCTTTGTCTAGAATTGTTCCTTTTAATCTTTGCCTATAAAATGCTACCCTTTACTTAAATTCTGGCTTCAATGGGCTCCCTGGAGAGCCCCCACTTGAAGTGATCTCAATGTCTTTTGAATCTGTTTTATCATTTTTATGGAACTTACCTGGTGTTCCTTGTACAGCAATTGCTTGTCTGTTACCTCCATGTATTTGTATAGACAATTTCCCACATCTAGAATACTTTCCTTCCTTATTTCTTCCTTGGCTCAGTTCAGGAAAAGTGCATATTGTTGATGAGGGCTTCACTTTCCTCATAAAACCTTCCTTGATCCACCCACTTATTAGTGATCTCTCCCTCAGTTTTTCCTAAAGATCTCTCCTTAGACCCTTCTTCGATCCTCATTTTATATTACATGTGTCATGACTTGTCTCCCCATTGAAATTTATTTCATTGCTTCTTGAGGACAGGGACTGTTTCACTTTTGTCCTTTTATTTTGTGCACCTAGTACAGTGACTCTCACAAAGCAGCTGCTTACTGAATGGATTTTTAAGTTAAATCTTCTTAGGAATTGTAAGCTCATACAGGGTAAGGGATACATCTGATATATTTCTGTATTTCTGGCTAGCACCTAGGATGCTGTCAGAGTCAGTTGATAAAATATGTGTTTAATAAATAACATTCTATTAATAAATAACAAAACGAAGAGAGGAAATCTTCTAGGCCAGACATTTTTAAGGGCAAAGTTCTCTCTGTGGGATCTGGTTTTCTTTGTATGGAGGGGATCCTATTACCTATAAGCAGAGCATGTATTTAGTTTTGCCCTCTTATAAGTAACATATCAATGAGTACTAAATGCCTCCTATGTGCCAGAAGTGATTGGTTATAGTGAATCCTTTACACTTATATTTGGTTCTTTTTGGTGATCATACACATGTTCGGCCAGAGCAAGGTTTATGTAATGTAGGGTCAAAGTTTGCACTGCTCTTTGGATAAATCAGACTCACAAAAGGACTAAACCTATATCTCATGCCTGATTGGGACCTTCCTTCCTGATTACCATGTTAGGTGATGAGAACCAATCAATGAAGAGGAATTATCCCAGCATCACCCATCAGAACAGGTTAGCAGCTGGCACTTGTGATGCAGCGCCAAACAAGCCTTTGTTCCATGTGTATTCTCCTTGACAGGTTACTTCCTGAAAGAGCGCCTCAGAAGCTGGAAAGTCTACGGCTCTCAGTAAAATTGTAGAGCATTTGTCCTGGGCAGCAAATTGGCTTGGCTTCCAAATTTGAAATTATGACATCAAGATTTATTCTTCTGGCAGCTCACACACTTTGGGTAGAAGTCTAAAACTTACACTGTAAGCTCCTTGACATCAGAGACTGTTTTTTCTTTCTTTGTATCCCTAGCATTTAGCACAATGCCTAGTACATAGTTGCAGCTTAACCAATTCTTGTTGACTAACTAAAGCTAAAGAAATCTCTCTGAAGGGTAGTGGAGAGATAAAAGAACCTGTTTGAGGGAAAACAGTGAAAATAGAGAAAAGACCCATAGCGCTGCCGGCAGAAGTTCTAAACTGGAAAATTTGATTCACGGACACCCTGCCCCCCATTTCCTCAACACAATAACAAATAACAATAGAGGATACTGTATTGATATTTTTCTGCTCTTAATTTAAATGGTTTGTTTGCTTAGGTGCTGACTGCTATATTCAGCAGAGGCTGTTAACTTCTCAGAAGGGTAGTTGAGCTTAGCAAGGCATATAGTACATGGCTCTTATTTGCTTTTAAGATTGTTTTATTAATCTTACCTTCTTTGCATCATAAGGACCCTCAGAAATACAGCTAAGTAATTCTTTATCAAGCAACAAAGTCTCTTCTGTGACACTCTGCTAGCCACTGGGGACACAAAACAATAAATAAAATGATTTTTATTGAAAAGGAATTTCAAATATCAAAGTATCAACTAGGTGCCAACCTGACGATCCTTACTAGACATTTATCATTTCATTCATTTTGGTCCCGACGTCCTGGGTCATAGACCCGAAAAATCACGAACCTAGCTGGAAGGAATCTCAGAGCCTATCTAGTCTAACTCACACATTTTACAAATGAGGAAACTGAAATCAAAGAAGCCCAAGTGAGTTTACCCAAGGTCACCTTAAGCATCTGAGATTGGATTTAGACCCAGGTTGTGTGACTCTAAAGCAAGCTTACCTTTCAAAGTACTCAGCTTTGTCTAGAGACATAACCCTTCCCTTTTTTACCTATATAACTTTTGCATATTGAAAATACACATATTTGATTTTGAATCTTCATCAGTGTAAATAAACTAATTGATTAATGAGGAAGCATTGGGTACACTCTTTGCTGTCAAGAAAATCACATTCTAACCAGGAGAGACTATATTTTTACATAAAAATAACCATAAATTTATATGAAGAACTAAGCATAAGGTAATTTTGGTGGGCTGGAAGGCATTAGAAGCTAAAGGGATTCAGAAAAGTTTCACAGAGAAAGTGACACTTGAGCCCAACTTTGAAAGAAATGAAAGATTCTAAGAGAAAGAATGAGTAAAGAATGCTTGCCAGGCTTGGGGGATGTGCAGTGTGGGAAGGGGAAAAACCAGTGCAAAGGCCCAGAGAAGGTAGAGTGTTACAAGAGAGCAAGGAGCGGAAAAGGTCCAGTTTTGTTGGACCACAGAGTATGTAAAAGGGAACAATGTAAAAATGTAAAATAAAGTTGGAGAAGAATGTTGGAGCATGGTTGTGAAGGGCTTTAAATGCTAGTTGGGGGAATGTGCCTTTGCTCTTGAGGTAATAGAGAATCCCTGGAGTTCATTAAGGAGTGGAGTCATGTGTTCAAGTCTATGCTTGAAAATTACCTTGGTGATTATATGGAGCACAGATTGGAGAAGAGAAATTTGAGGCAAGGAGATCAACTAGGATGATATTCCAGTAGTTTGGGCAAAAGTTGATGAACCCCTTGAGTGGTAGAGGGTGAGTAGAGGGAAGAGGATGGATGGAAGAAATGTTTTGCAGGCAAATTTCTGAAGAATCATGAACAAAAGAAACTATTTTTTCCTGACCAGAGAATATTTTTAATCTCCATTATTATTCTTCTTGAAACTAAGAAGTTCAGACCTTTATAGAGTAAGTTCTTTAATGTTAATGCTGCCTCTATTTTGCTATGTGTGATTGTGTATGTGTGTATTTTTTTGAAGTTACAATCTTTGAGTCTCTATAAAGGAAAGAATTTATATTTTTTTCCAACAAGCTTTGACCTGGTAGGAGGGAAGGTGAAAAATCACAGATTTGGTTTTTTTTTTCCCTTGAAAAGAAATATGGATTTATCTGGCTGAAGTGCTTTCAGCTTCCAACAAGTTGTATCTAGGAAGTGCTTTTTCTTACATGTTCCCAATTGTATGACAAGTCAGTACAAATAGTAGAATTCATATAAACTGCACATCATATGGAAAGTTTTTATAAAAGGGTACATAGAGGACATTAAAAATAACTTTGAGTCAAGAAGGTCATCATAAGACAGGAATGATGGATTGGAATAATCTTTTTGGTTATATCATGGATAAGAAGGATAATCCTAAATGTTATTTGACTCTAAAGGAAAACTTCCTTATTATGAAAAACAGATGAGATTTTTTCTGAAGTTTTAACATAAGATCAAAATTTGATTCATTTTCTTCATTCATCTGCATTTTGGATGAACACTGGACTTATGTAGTTGATTTTCAAATTTGTTTTAAGGGGCTACATGTATTAAAGGTCTTCATATAAAAGTGGTATTCAATTAAAAACACACAACAACATTTCGTAGTTTTGAAGTTTGGAAAGTAGAAAGGGATTGACATATTTTCTCGAGGAAGTTTTTAAATATCTTATTAAAACCTCCTAATTTGGAGGGGCAGAGCCAAGATGGAGGAATAAAAGCGGGGACTCCCTGAGTTCTCCCCAAAAGTTCTCCAAATACCTGTAAAAATGATTCTAAACAAATTCTAGATCTACAGAACCCATAAAACCCAGTGAAACAAGTCCCCAGTCCAAGACAACAAGGAAAGTTGACAGGAAGGGTCTTTCATACCAGGCAGGGAGCAGAGCGCAGTTCAGCATGGGCTGTACCAGCACAGACTAGCCAGAGCAGGCCTCAGGGGACTAGATCATTGATGGCTGCTGCAGTTACCAGACTTCTCAACCTACAAGTGCCAAAAAGGTCAGTGGGAAAATTTTAAGGTATTTGGGTGAAATAGCCTGGCCAAGTCCATCCCCAGCCTCTGGTAATGGGGGTAGTGGCTCTGTCAGCTGGCAGAAGTAGTGGCAGCAGCAGCAGCTACTGCTTCCAGAGCTCTGGGTCCAAAGAGAGTGGGGGATTGAGTGCTTGATGCACAATCCCTGAAGCCTGGGACAGTACACCCACCTTCCCCACCCCCACCTTGACAAAGAGTTAGAAAGTCAAGTGTTAACTGGGAAGATGAGTAAACATCATAAAAGAACTCAGACTATAGAACCTTACTTTGGCAACAAGGAAGATCAGGGCATGCAACCAGAGGAGGAAAACAGAGTCAAAGCTCCTACATCAAAAAACTCCAGGAGGAATATGAATTGGTTGCAGACCATGGAGGAGCTCGAAAAGGATCTTTAAGAATTCCTCTGGTCATACTACATACACAGTCACCTAATGGAAATGCTCTCTAAATTCCTTGTCCTGCAGTGGGAAACAGGTCATAAATCTCTATGAAGAAATGCAAGAGACAAGTAGACCACAACTGAATTTGCCTTTTCAATGTCAAGACCTTAACTGAAACCCTTAGATAATTATTCTGCCCAAAAGAAAAGAATTTCTTTGTCTTCTAAGAAGGGCAAGAGAATGGGAGAAAGGCAGCAGAGACAGTGAGGAAAGATGGAAGTTAAGGACAAGAAAAAATCATGACCAAATTCAATTGTACACTCAAGGATAAATGAGTGTGTTCAATGTAGGAATGAGAGTCTGATAAAGGTAACCAGGAGTAAATGATTGCAGCAGGGATCATACCACAGGAGAGGGATGATCATTGCCCAACTAGTACCAGAACTGTAAAGGGGAGGTCAAAGGGCTCTTCTCTGCTGGATTTCTATTTACTGTGAAACTAATAGAGGATAAGCAGAGGCCTCCTGAAGTAGTCACATGAAAAGTCTAGCATTTTGACTTAGAATATCAGTGTTATAATCTACTTTTTATATTGTCCCCCTTTAAGAAGCATGTGATATAGCCTTTTTCTTATGGGGGGGGAGGATTCGGAAGGATAATTCAGTGGAAGCCTTCAGTTTCAGTTCTCTGAGTTTATTGAGAGTCCTGTGCAGAGCATTATCCTTGGTATATTTCCAGCCTGCAAGGACTCCAGCAGCAGAGCCTGGAGCTTTTGTGTTTGACCATCCCCTGTTGCACATTCCCTGGTTCTGGGTCCATTCTGCCAGACTGCAGTGAAAAGTTCACATCTATAACTAGCAACAAAGAAAGCCAGGGTTTAGCAGCACTATGTGGGATCCTTTACCTCCATTTCTTATTGCTACTGCCACAAGGAGAGACCGGGTCAAAGAGAAATAATGTAGTGTTTCACTCCCTAAGGGTATCTCTGGTGAGAACTGCAAAGGCTGGACAAGGATAACAAATGTGTTGCTGTAAAAAGGGGAACAAGAGCTGTGGGATAGCTGGGACTTTGAGTCTGGATCTCAAAACCTGCTGCTGGCAGAACAGAAAGGGTTGATCACCCCCTTGTTATTGGTGAGCTGTCAAGAAGGAGAGTGATCTAATAATTATATAAGGTACTTACTATGTGATGGGTAATGTACTCTGAACTGGAGGCAAAGGAGAGAGAGAGATTTTGAGTCATTCTGAGGACAATCCTTTTCTAAAAAAAAATCAACAAAAATATTAACTCAATGCTTATTTACATGAGGAAGTGGATGTAAATGATCACAATGCTTTTGTAAGATTTCAAAATTAGCATTAAATCAAGATAGAAACAGCTTAGTGACCTGTTTGACAAGCCAAAAAGAGGTGATAGTTACAACTAGAACTTATTCTTATATAAATGGAAAATGAGTGTTATGAAATTAAATGACTGTATATCACAGGAATTATTATTTTTCATATAAAAAGGTATATAATAAAGTTAAGACAACACAAATGACAATGGACATAGTTGGTATTGAAAGGTCTGTGAAAAGGCAGGCATACTCACATGCTGTGTGTATAACTGCATTTGACCAACTGTTTGGGAATTATGTGAGAAAAGTCATTAAAGTTTTTATGCCCTTTGACCGGGAGTTACTCCAATGACATATTTCAAGAAGGTAAAAGACAAAAGGAAAGTCTTTATATATGCCAAATAGCTATGGTGATACATTTTTACCCAAAAAACCCCAACAACTTAGAAACAAAGTGAATATTGGGGAATGAGAAAACTATAGTATGTGAATATAATAGGAAAACATTGTTCCATGAGATGTGATGACTATAAATAATTCTAAAAAAATAAAAACAGAAACAAAACATGGATAGATTAGTATGAACTTTACCAAATACCTTTTAATTTTAATGCCTTCCCTCTTTTAATTATTTCCTATTTACCGTATATCTAGATGTATATCTTTGTTTGCATGCTGTCTCCTTCATTAGACTGTCTCTTGCCTCTTTTTGTATCCCCTTTTGCGCTTCTTAGCAATAGTGCCTTGCACATGATAATAAAGGAGCAGAACTAGGAAACAAAATATACAATGATTTCAAATTCATTAACTCAGAGCAAACCAGATTCAGAGTGCCTGTGAGACCAGGGTTAGTCCTAGAAAACATGATCAGACAGATCTATAGTCCTAAATGCTCCAGATATAGATTGATGTATATGTCAGACAGGGTCACTCGATGGATTAGTTTTGAGTGATTGTTTTTCTTTGTGACAAGTAATAAGTCACTGAACAGTCATCAAAGGGAGAGAATCTGATGTATAATGTAAAACAAAACAAATCAAAGGTATTTTTAAAATAAAAAACAACTAAATACAATATTCTTATAATTTATATATGTTTGATACTCGTAAGGGTGAAAAAGTTTTATTTTATAGAATGCTATGTAAATACATTTTAGATAACTTGATTATTTTATCTAAATTGTAGCAGTTTTCATTGTCTTGTGTAGAGGAGAAGCAAGGATACTTTTCTGCCTTTTGTGATTGTAGAGACTATGTTACTAGGTTTTGTACAGCCAGAAAGAAAATTAGAGGGGAGGGAAATTCTGGTGTTATCATCCAAGTTATACTATTGAAAACAAGGTCCGTCTTAAATGCACCATTCATTAGGAAGGTAGTGATTTTTTTTTTTTTACCTTTTCATGATCATGAAGGATATATTTTCTTTTTATTAGCTCCTTGGGGGTAAACAAGGGATGATGCAGCTCACATTAGTGCTTAATGCTGAGATGTCTTGCTCATCCGTACCAAGAGGTTAATAAATCAACTGGCCTTCATAAACAAAACTGTTCATTATGTGTTGCTGCAGAATATCTGATTTGGTGTAATGTTTCTGGAGTGGCATGTGGAGTCAATAACATTATGTCCTAAAATGAGAAGAAATGATTACTCTGCTATAATTCACTTAGCTTCACCTTCATTGTGTGGCCAATAAAATGGATACTGTCGTATCCTGAAATTAAAAACTGAGAACACAGCACCTTTGGAATTGTATCTAAAAATCTGAAAAGATACAGGACATGATACATATAATATCCTTTCATAGGTTTGTCAATTAATATAATGTTAAATTATTTGCCTAGATAAATTTTTTTTTTACCTTCACCACCTGTACTTTCATGTTACCCTATAAGCTTTGCTGTACAAATTTCTGTTGTTGCTGTTTTTTTAGTAAAGGTACAACAACTAAATACCACTGTTTTCTGCATGTTCTTATAAGTTTTTATAGCCATCTCTATTGGTATTGAAAACAAAGTGATCCAATGCATGTGTTCTTTTTATTTTATATTGAACCTTCTTTCAGTTTGTGTCAAATTTGAAGGTGTTGCCCATACACTTTGAGGCTTACAGTCACATAGAATCAGAAAGTTGCATTTCCTCAAACCGTTGAGCTGTGAATCTGGAATTAGAGAACTGGTCAAAGTGCTTTTCTTTTGCTTTTATAAATTTGAGAGATGGAAAAGATATTAATCTCTTCATTGGGGTAAGATCCAATCCAACCCAATAAACAATCATTTAAGTAAGTGGCCATTATGGGCAAGGAACTAGGCTAGGCTCTGATATATGAACATTTCCTGTGTTCAAAGATCTGTCATTCTACTGGGTCACAAAATAGCGTGTACCTTCCTATTTTTTTCTAAATACATAGGATTGCAAAAGAAAACAATTCTAATGTAATACTGGTATCAAAACTGTTGAGAGTTCATAGACCTCTGAATATTTCTTACTTAATTATAAAAAGCACACCTATAAAATAATATGCAGAACATTAAATATAAAAAAATAGCAGCAGGATAGAGACTTGGGGCAGGTTCATCTGTGTCTAAGTCCCTTTGAGAAAAATGAACTTAACAACAACGATGGTATTAAACATCATTTGAATGCCACCACATCAAACACTCATGAGCTCCAGGCTCTCAAAATATAGACTCCTATTGAGAGACATCAAAACCACGTGGGAAAAGGAAAAAGAACGGATCATCCCTGGGGAGTTGTTTGTCACCAGAGTTATGTTTAATGTGCTTTCAGGGAGCCTGAAGAGAAGGTGCTTACTGTTCATCTCTATACTTTTATTTATTTGTTTAATTGTATTAAGTTGTGTCCAATCTTTGTGGCACCATGTGGGGTTATCTTGGCAGAGATACTGGAATGGTTTGCCATTTCCTTCTCCAGCTCATTTACAGATGTGGAAACTGAGGCAACCAGGGTTAAGTGACTTGCCCAGGGTAGCTTATGTGTCTGAGGTCAGATTTGAACATGGGTCTTCCTGATTCTAGGTCTGGTACTATATCTGAGCTACCTTTGGCTACCTTTATTTATTTAGAATGTAAGGTACTTGAGGGCAAGAAATATCTCACATTTTTATTTGCATCTCTAGTACCAACAGCCATTCCTGGCACATAGTAAGTATTTAATGCTTTATTTTCCATTTATTTTATTGTAAAATCTGTTATTTTGTCTACTTATATGATGGTCCATAAAGCTTTAAATATAAAAAATAATTGCAAAATATCAAAACATAAATGATCACCTCTGAACTACTAAACTGTCTTGTTAGTGTCTGGTCCCAGGTCCATTTCTATTGATCCGTCAATCAGCAAGCTTAATCAAGTTCTTATTCTATGCTAGATACTGTACATAATGCTAGGAATACAAGAGCAAAGCAAAGAAAGAAATACTAGTTATTGCCTTTAAGGAAGTCATATTATTGGAATGAAGGAGTCAGCATGCACAAGTACATTCCAGATACATAGAGGGAAGATTATCTGAAAGGGGAAGGCACTGACATCTGGGAGAACCTTCTGCAAAAGTGGCCTTAGAACTGAGGCTTAAAGGAAATGAGAAATTCAAAGAGGTGGAGGTACACAGA
Organism: Potorous gilbertii; assembly: GCA_028658325.1. Taxonomy (NCBI): domain Eukaryota; kingdom Metazoa; phylum Chordata; class Mammalia; order Diprotodontia; family Potoroidae; genus Potorous; species Potorous gilbertii. The sequence goes on along the minus strand of CM053771.1, from coordinate 248,338,635 downwards.
GGGAGCATTCCAGTCACAGGAGACAACTGGTGCAAAGAACTGACAATGGAAGGTTATGCTCAAGGATCAGCAGTATAGCTGATGTGGACACTGACTCAAACAGAGGGTAAGTGACTTGCCAGGGAGGGGGCACTTTGGTTTGGAAAGACAGAGAGAAGGTGAATGGAACTGGAGGGGCATAGATGTCAAGTTCTTAGCATAGTACCTGGCACATGCCCCAAGCTCTATATAAATGTTAGCTATTGGTATTGTTGGGTAGCTAGGTGGCATAGTGGATAGATTGCCTAGCCTAGAGTCAGGAAGACTTATTTTCCTGAGTTCAAATCTGGCCTCAGATACTAGTTGTGTGACCCATTGGATAGGTCATTTACTCCATTTGTCTCAGTTTTCTCATCTGTAAATTGCGCAGGAGCTGGAAATGACAAATCTGTATTTGTCCAGTTTTGTCCTGGACTCCACCATCTTTGCCAAGAAAACCTCAAATGGAGTCATGAAAAGTCTAACATGACTGAAAAATAACAGATTATTAGCTCTTAATAATTATTATTATAAAAGAGAAGGCTGTGATCCTCCAAAAAACCAATGATGATGATGATGATAGTGATAGTAATATTAACATTAATATTTTACTAGAGGAGCGAGAAGAAAGTCTTATGAACTGCAAAACCAAAAATCTGCCTCTCTGATCTTTCTGACCATTGCCTCTGATTTTACCCTAGGGCCATGCAGGACCAGATTAAAATGTGCATGATGACCCTTCAAAAACAGCTAACCTTTGAATGGTTCACAAAATCAAAGTACACCAGACTTAGAAGGGATCTCAGAAGTCATTTATGTCGGTTCAGGCATGACTCCTCTCCTCATCCCCCTTCCCTCCAAATGGCCATTCAGCCTCCATTTTAAAACCTACGTATGGAGGAATCCCACCCTACATTTTAACTCTAATTGTTAGAAAGTTTCTCTTTACACTGAGCCCAAATTTTCTTCTAATTTCCACCCTAAATTCATAGTTCTACCCCACTGGTACAACCAAAACAAGACAAATGCCTATTTCATAATGAATCCCTTCAGATACATAAAGACATCTATCATTTCCCCATTAAGTGTTCTCCATTCTGAACGGTCAGAGTAGCTCCAAACAATTCTCATCTGCTGTTGTCTCCAGTCAAATTTTGAAGAGAACCAGATAAAATACACAACATGAGGATGGCAAGGAGACAAATTGCTAAAGAAATAGGGGCAAGTCTGCATGGAGTAGTAGTGGATAAGGACCTGGACTTGGGGTCAGGAAGAACTGAGTTCAAATCTCAGCCTCAGACACTTGCTAGCTTTGTGACCCTAGGTAAGTCATTTACCCTCTGTTTGATTCAATTTCCTTCTGTGCAAAGTGGAAATAGTGATACCACTTGCCTCCCAGGGTTGTTTGGAGGATGCAATGAGACTAATATTTGTAAAAAGCCCTAAATTCAGAGCCTGGCGCATAGTTTGCAATGTTTTTGTTGTTGTTTTCAATTATGTCTGACTCTCTGTGACTCCATTTGGGGTTTTCTTGGCAAGGATATTGAAGTGGTTTGCTACTTCCTTCTCTAGCTCATTTTATAGATAAGGAAACTGAGGCAAACAGAGCCAAGTGACTTGTTCAGGATCATATAGCTAGTAAGTGTCTGAGGCTGGAATTGAAGTCACAGAGATGAATCTCTCAGACTCCAGGCCCAACACTCTATCCACTGTAACATCTAGCTGCCCCAGTGCTTATTCCTGTCTCTCTTACAGAGCAGCCAGGTAACAGAGTATAGTGAGAATTGGTTCTGGTGTCTAGAAGACCTAAAATAAAATTTTGCCTCTGGTACTTATTAGCCATGTGACCCAGAGCAAATCAATAAGCTCTGGTGCCTCAGATGCATTTTCTGTAAAATGAGGATAATATCCTACTTCCAAAAATGAGATATTTGCAAACCTTATCCTGCTGTCTAAATGCTATTGTTATTTTTATTTCCCCTCTTTTTTATTCATTGTTGTAGAGAATAGTTGTGTGTGTGTGTGTGTGTGT
>CM053771.1:248310708-248336085 GCA_028658325.1 Potorous gilbertii | reverse complement strand
CCATGGTTAATGCTTATTGGGCTTTCAGTTCGCTAGAGCCCTCCCACCCAGGTCATTTTCTCATGGTCTATTGTCTAATCACATTTCCTCTATTTTATACTTCTCTGAAAGAATACAAAGAAATTCCAATTGAAATAAAATAAATTGAGTTAAGTTTTTCTGTCCCTATTACCTTCCTACATGAGAACATTTTACCAGTAATTTTCAACTAACAGTTTTGCATAATGCAAATGTATATTTAATTAGTTCATTTGAAGAGATTTCTAAAAAAAAACAAAAAAGAAATCCACTTAAATTCAACAACTAAAATGGAAATTAAAATGAGACAACTTAAATGAGTTTATCTTTTCTAACACAAATGAATTACGTGTTAGGTTGATATTCACATGTACTATCGCATATAACCTGAGTAATACCTCTTTTCTTGACTCCTCATTGAAACTGAACTCTGAATATTTGTGATTTTCTAATTTCAATACAATAATGATGATAGGCAATACACATAAAGCCAGTTAAATCAAACCAACTGAGATCATGTATAGACAACACTCTGTGAACCTAAGTGTATATGCCATGTATTTATTATTATTATAAATGAAAATATTTATTCTGACACAAACCTATGATTGAACTGGTATAGAGAATTCCCAGTGAGAAAAGTTCTTTACAAATGAAGATCAGCAAGTGACTTACATAGTAGTGTATGCTAGAGGCAGATCTCTAACCCAGGTCTCTCCAAATCTAAGGCCAATTTTCAATCCACTACACTACATTTCCACTTCTCACTATAATCATCATCATTATTAAAGTTATCAAAGCACTCCACAATGACATCAAATCATGGTTAAAGATTATTTTCCCCTCTAAGGAGGAAAATCTTTTGAATAGATTGCCTTTCAAATTGGACTCTTTTTCTTTTCTTTTCTCTTCCATCCTCCTTCCCTCCCTTTCTCCCTTCCTTCCTTCCTTTCTTCCTTCCTTCCTTTCTATCTTTATTTTTAGGTCCAGGAGGGTAATAAGCACAGAGGAAAGTCTGCTTAGTTTTATTTTATTTTTCTTTGGAACAGTGAGAAAATTTACCCCACTAGAAACATTGTTCATATTAATTAAAATATGACTAAAGTCTCAAAAGAAATGCCACTCAAATTTAGCATTATTTTCCCCAGACAGAACCTTACTTAATAGTTTCTCTAAAATGAACATAAAATATTAGAGGAGAAAGAGATTTTGGAGTTCAAAACTCTCATTTTATTGATATTTAGAGTTCAGTGACTTGCCAAAAGTCCCATAGCTATTTTAGAGAAAAATCTATAGATTTCTAATTCTTTTTATATCATACCCACCCCTATTCCAAAAAAATTATAATCTCTGAATCAAATAAATAGAATATTAAAATACCAGGAAAAAATAATCTATCCTTACTCATACCAAAACACAGGTAGAGAGGGAAACAAGAGATAGAAGAGACAGCAGAAAAATATTCACCACCAATCAGTGAACTTTCATTAAGTACTTACTATGTGTTATTCTCATAGTCTTCGGAGGAAGTATTAAAGGTAGAAGGATATACATACATACATAGGTATGTAGTATGTGCTTGTATATAGTACCTATATGCATGTAGCACCTGACTTTGTGTGCATTTGTGTATATATAAATACACACACATACTGGTGTACGCATTATTTTTTCAGATTTTAAATTCTGAGAGATTACATTTGATTTGCATTTGTAATGCTTTTCCTTCTATCAGATTACTATATAACAGGCAATTCTTTAACTTATCTTCCAGGAGACCCTCAGTCTCTGTCATTGTACAAATATGGTCTGAGAAGAAATGGTATCTAAAACCAGACAAATTCTTGTTGATTTACAAAGTTTTGGCTACAGTGATTATATAATAAAAATTAGAGCAAAACCAACCCATATGACTATCTTGAAGGCACTCCAACCAGCTCCTCCTACACATGTGTTGTATCAAAAACTTAATAGCATAAGACTAAATAATGAGCAAGAAAGCCAATAAAAAACTAAAGTAAGTGACTTCTACCCCAAAATTACACAAAATGTCATGCAGAAGCCCATAGGAAATTGAACATGTGGTCACCTGGAAAAAAAGGGCCAGCGTGGGCCAACAATTTGGAAACCTTCAAGAGTGATGAGAGAGGGACAAGAGACATAGGTCATCTGCAGAGGAAGTGAGAGTGGAGATCTTTCAGATAGCCACAGAAGTATCAGAAGCCCACATCATGGACCTTGGAAGTGACGAGGAATAGGACAATTAATGTGGTCATGGAAACTTTCATATTCAGATACTTCTGGACTAAAAGTTACAAAATCCAAGCTCTCTGTCTTGAGATGCCACAGAAGGCCTTAAATATCCAGCGCTTTGAACTTCCAAGGTCCAGGAGGGCAATAAGCACAGAGGAAAGTCTGCTTAGGAATCCAACTCAAGATGAAGCAGGACTCATAAGTGTAACAGGAGAGAGTTCTGGCTCTGGAAAAAGCCCTAACTTGGGAAATGTGACTGGAGAGATGAATAAATAAAGAAGATACAAAGCACTAGAAAAATGATAACAGCTTCAGACAGATCCTAAAATCTTATTTAGAGTGATTTCATAACTGTAAGCAGAGATTCAAAAGAAAAACTCATAAGGATTTCTTAAATACCTGGAAGAAATGAAATGAGAGATTTAAAAAATGAAAGAAAATCTCTAGAGGAAAGGATTGAAAAGAAAACCAATAGTTTATGACAGAAGGTGATAACTCTAGACCAAGTAATGGAATCCCCAAAAAGGAGGAAAGACAACAAAAAAATCAATGACTCCATGAAGCAGCAAGAAATGTGAGAACAAAATCAAATAATTATAAAGTTAGAAGAAAAATGCAAGGTATTTGATGTCATAAATAAAATGACTTGAAAAAGAGAACAAGGGAATTTAATAATTTAAGATATTTAAGAATCATCAATATAAACTCCAATTTAAAAAAATCCTACACACGGTTTCAAGAAATAATGAAAAAGGCCCAGATTTTTCAGAACTACATGATAAAATGAAGATCAAAGGAATTCTCTGAAAGAATCATCCTGAAATAAATCCTAAAAGGAAAAGTTCCAGGAATGTTATTATTGAAATTCAGAACTTTGGAGTCAAAGAAAAAATGCTGCAAATATCCAGAAAGAAAAGGTTCAAGTACCAATGGAACTAGAGTCATAATCAACAGAGCTTGATGGTTTCAACTGTAAATAGAAGGAAATCTTATAATACAGTATTTCAAAGGACAAAGGAGAGGAACTTGCAACAAAAATAATTTATTCTGCAAAATTGAGTATAATTTTGCAATGGGAGTGGGGGGAGGTTAAGGCAGGGGACTAAAGGGAATGGATCTTTAAATGAATAGATGTTTAAACCATTTCTTAATGAAAAATTCAAAATTAAGTGGAAAGTTCCAAAAAATTCTAGAAAGTTAAAATTATTAGGGCAATTGGAAGAAGAAGTATGAGGCTAAAGAAAAAAGATTCTAATGTGAGAGGGGGAAAAAGTGTCCCTTCAGAACTGTAAGGTCTTCTAAGGGTGGTAAGAAAGTTAATTAAGAAAAACAGAGTCTTTATGGGTAGATTGGCTCTCTCCTGAGAGTTTTAAAGTGAGAAAGAAAAGGAAAGATAAAAGAATAAACCTCCTTTAATTTAGATAAAATAAACAGTGTAGAAGGGAGGAAGGAGAGGGTGGATTTGTTTTTTTCTTATATTGCATGAGAAAAAGATTATAACAAATATGGAGGAAAGAGTTGGGGAAGCACACGTTGGAAAAATCTTCTTTTTTTATTTCAAATAAGGACTCAACTTTCCAAAGGAGAATTGAACACACATACACCCAAACACATATAGAGGTTGGTGGAGAAATATATTAAACTCAGTAAATAAATAGGCAGGAATTGGGAATGGGGTAGGAGGAAACAGTTAAGAGGAAAGATAATACTGGGGAGGAAATAGAAGCAAAACAATCTTCTTGTTGATCCTGAATGGGACTTAGAAAGAAAAATAAAAGGAATTTAATTTAATTAAGAGAGGGCCAACTAATTGGGTAATGGTTAAACAAATTGTGGGACACAAATGCAATATAATATTATAATGTACACAATTACACCGTAAAAATGACAAAACATGGTAAGGGAGTAGTCATGGTCTGCTAAAAAGGAAAATAAAGAAGGAAAGAGAGATGGGGAGGAGAAGGACAAAGAAGCAAGAGGAAGAGATAGTAAAGACGAATGAGAAGGGGAATTGAAACATTTTTTTTTCCCTAAATTTCACAGAGTAAAAAAGGAAGTTGATAAGGAAGTAGAGACGAGTCAGACTATCTGGAAATTAAGAGGTTGAATTTATCATATATATTTTTAAAAGAGTAAGTCATATGGAATAAAGATTCACAGTTACATATACAATCTTTTTGTGTTCTAATTTGTATAGGAAATACCCTCTTTATTTTTGGTGATTATTGTTCAGAATTTAAACAAAGTACTCTTTTTAATAAAGAGAGCACTTCAAACATTTTAAAACACTAAGAAAAAATTAAATTAAAGCAGTTCACTGACTCTTCATTTACTCCAGCCATGTATCTCAATCATTTTCCTAAGTATTCTACCTGGGTTTTTTAACACAAATGGACCTCCATAGATGAAACTGAATAAAGAAATGCATTTTATTTCATGAGGCAGACTACTATAAAAAAATTTTTAAAAATACAATAAAAAGATCATTGGCATCCGAGTGAGAATGATGAGTCATCTACAAAATGAAAGAGAAAAATTAAGGTGTACAGTGATACAATAAAACCAGATCTTTAAACCCAACAGGCAAATCAATGATGAGGGGACAAAGTGCCACCAAGAATAATATAGCAGTCTGAAGCTTTGTGAGGCTAAGCAGAGGGGAACATTGCTTGGGGTGTTTATCAAAAGTTAAAGCAATCAATGGAGCCGACAAAGGCATTAATTAAAACTCTGTCTTGCCCAAAACTCCGAAAGTGACTTTCAGAAAAGCAAACACATTAAATGACATTATGAGAATAAAAATTAAACCTTCCTATTAAAAAAAAAAGACACCTAATTCAGATGACAGTAAAATGTCAGGAAAAGGTGCCGTTGGTCCCTAAAATCCTCTATCTATAATAAACAGTAGCAGATCCCAAGGTAAGTTTAATTAAAGTTTTAGAAGGGAAACATCTTTTAAGAGTTGTGAATGATTAAGTGGAAACAAAACCAATATAGTATAAGCTTTTTAAAAACAAGGATTGTTATTTTTTTTAACCCAAATGTTCAGCATAGTGACTGGGCCCCAACAGGTGCTTAATAAATATTTTTTAAATTGAAATTAATGATGTAGGTTATTTGAAATTACACAATAGTTGTGTTCCCTTATACATACACACCAGATTCCCATTTACCAATGATATGATTTGAAAGTTTTTGTTCCTTTCAGAAAAATTCTTTATATCCATTGATCTCTAGGTCATCCATTAAGCTGGGAAAATAGCAATAGCCTTTTGAACAACAGCAGGAAACTTGATATTGCCCCAATAAAACAGAGTGTTGGAACAGGTTATTTCATGAGGTATCATTCCTCCCTTCACATGGGAAAAAAGAATGTCACCAATTACCAATTACTGCCCTATTCTTTCATAATCAAAGTCATTCTATGGAGGTAAATAACGCACTAGTACCTTCTTAACATTACAGCCTTCACAAGAGCAACGATGACAATCACTGACATTTACACAATGCTTTAGCATTTCCAAATCACTTTATATATAGTCTCATTTGAGAAAGTCTTATATAGTAGCTGCTAAAGATATTATTACACGCATTCTGCATGTGAGGAAGCAGAAGCTCCCTCAGAGGGATCCAGTGACTTCCTCATGGCCACACAGAAAGTATCAGTGGTAGGCATTATTTTCCTGATCAGTCTTGCACTCTATCCAATACACTATGCTGTTATTTATTTAATGCTATTATCTATGTAAAAGAAAAGAAAATGTTCAATAGTTAAATCCATACATACATACACACATACAAAACCAGATATGTCTGTGCTTATACCAATTTTTCAATTAAAAAGCATTTATTATGAGACTACTGTGTGCCAGGAAATATGATATGCACCAAAATTATGAATACAAAAACAAAACAATCCCTACCCTCAAGGAGCTTGGATTCTAACAAAGACACTAAATATAGGGTAGTGGTAGCCTGAGAAGAAAGTTCTGGTCTAGGCCAACAGTCTTCAAATTTATTTGATTATATATTTTTATCTGTTTCTACAAATGCACACCATCATATTTCTATATACTACTGCTTGGCTCATGCTTCAAAAATGAAAAAAGAGAGGGGTGGGTCTCTAAATTCTTCATCAGTCAATACCCCGGAGCATAGAAACTGTCATTCAAGGGTATCTGCTGCAGTCCCATAGTGATCTAGGGGAAGGGCAAGGCATAAGTGTATTGGGGTTGGGGGTAGGGAGAGATATTCCTAATGACACTGCTTGTGTCACTGCCTATATAGAGCTTAGTTTATAAGTCATTAGAGGTTGATAGCCTGGATGAAGGTAAGGAAGCTAAGAGCTTGCACAATGGAGGCCAGGGGGGTAGCCTCAAGGAGTACGTGGTCTTAAGGAGAAAAGAATAAGCTTGGTTGTAGTAGGGACAAGCTTCACAATTATCTTCTGAGGTAAGGGTAGTTTTCAGCTCAATTTTGCCACCTTCTGATTGGTTAATCTAACACTTTCTGGTGTAATGTCATAGGCCTCTTGAAATCTTTCCATATCTCTCCAGGAAGTCATGGCTCTCACTTAGGAAACCACTGGTCTGGTTAGTCACAAAGAATACAAATGGAGGCATGAGGCAGTAGATTGCAACATTATCTCCGGTAGTAGAGGCCAGTATTGATCTAATGGTTGTTTCCAAGAAAGGAGTAGAGGGAGGGGAGGTAATGTTGCTCTGAGCCCAGTGTCAGGGGAATTTAGATGGCAAGATGGGATATCAAGCATTGTCCAAGACAGACTAGATGTTACAGATTGGTTGAGTTTTCATTCACTCACCAATCAAAGCAGCTCAACCCCAGGGTAGAGTTTTAGCGATAGGAGCAGGATCTGCTATTGCTGGCAAGAATGACAGCTATTGAAGGTCAGGGAAGAATGTTTTGCCAGGATGACTCACGTGTCCAAACAATAAAGATCAAAGTAATTTGCAGGTTCAATGGGCTACACACAAAAAGCAGATAAGAAATACCAAGTCACTCCTTGACACAGTTTCTAATTGGAAGTGGTCCAAATGAGTGTGGAGTATCCTGGGTAAAACATATTAATTCTCTAAGATGAAAGGAAATAAGAATCAATACAGTCATCTCACTCCTCCTAGGATTTACAATGTAAGTACCTAAGCAAATATCAAGCAATGATAACGGTAACTGCTGTGAAATGTGTGTTTTTGATAATACTAGTGTCATTGAAAAGTATTTTAATTTTGAAGAAAATTGGTGATACTTTGATGCTTTCATTTAAATTATCTAGGGGAAAATTAAAATAATAGTTCTTTCAAGATCTTCCTGATATTCAGATCGAGTTTCTCTGACTATGGGCTAAAATAAAATAATTATAATTTCGAAAACACAGCCAATATTATCATACATCTGATTTCCCTTTACTCTTCCTTTATGTGCCAATTCCAATTAGTGCTGAGACAAAAACTAAAAGCCAACTCTTTTAACTCAATTCATAATTTTAGAATGCTTCAACTTTGTTGTGTAATTATCAGAGAATACTAAATATATTTTGGATGTGACAGAATTCATATGAAGTCCACAACAATAACAAAACTCAAAAGGTAATGAAGAATTCTATGGTACCCACAAGCAAGTTGTAACATGTCACAAACAAGGGATTGTGCTGCAGCACTAGCATAAAGGATGTTTTCCAAAAGATGTACAGTCAGGAAAAAAAAGTCACATAGTAAACCAACCATCACACACAGACACACACACAAACATATGCAAGCATACATGCACACATGTATACACAAAATTCTATTTTTAAAAGTTAGTGAAATTAACAAAAAGTAATACATATTTGCACCTAAAACCTGGAAGACAGCTGAATTTGAGTTATCTACATTAAATAGCAGCAAAGTTTCTATTCCCTTCAATAGCAGCAATGCCTTGCTCCTTTTGTTGAACTCTTGGACAAAATATGAAAATGTGTCTGTATAAAGAAATTTAAAGGATATAAGTGGAATACAAATTGGAGTATCATACAGAACAATGAATGCCTAATCTATTGCCTATTAAAATAGCATAAATATGCCTGAGATTTGGGATTTCCTTTTTAAAATTTTACATATACAAACATGTTGCAGACATAAATATATACACACATGCATTTATGCATACATATACACACATACATACACATATATATGTTATATAGTAAAAACTAGTGGAAAATAAACCTATAAAATACTAGTGAAATAAGCATGTCAATATTTAAGGTATCCTACCTTAACATCGCATTTTTTCCATCACTTCTTGTACATCGAACCTGTCTTACTTGATAACCTATTTCTACATCCCATGGATTGGCATGATGGTGGGGCTTATAACCTTGGTTTTTAAATGTGACCCGTTCTTTTGAATCAGAACTAAAGTCCAGAATAGTCCTTCCACTTAAAGTAACTTCTTTAAGATGAGGCAGTCTACATTTACTCCAAGGTCCAACTTTAAGGCTAAATATATATTCCTCTTCCCCAAGAGGACAGGGGATGTGAGAGTTGCAGGCCCTCGATTCAGTGAGATTTGGACACATCACACCTCCATAGAGTGGGGGAGAAATGATTGATCTAGTCCTGTGTTGCAGCTTCTTGCCACATCCCTTGCTGCACACAGACCACGGTGAGAACTCAGATACAACACAATCTCGGGGACAAGGAATGAGGCAAGCTTGTTCTGTGGGTGGCTGAGGTGCAAAATATTCACAGATTTCACTGATAACCACAGTTCGGTTCAGTTTTTGAATACAACGTACTGTCCGGTGCTGGAGTCCATGCTGGGCTGTTACACACTCGGAAGTCCTGGGTCTGACTTCACCATGAACTGGAGCCAGCACACAAATTTGCCACTCTGACACTTCCCACTCAAAGAGTTCACCATGCCAGTCACATACTCTAAAACAGCTTCTCTCCTTTTCAGGTTTATCAGCCTCTTCACAATTTGATGGAAGACTTGTCCAACCTTCTAGGTGAAAGCACCACACTCCTCGAGTCTGAATACCACCTGGTCCACAGTTACCTGTACATCTCCCCCATGGACCTATAGGGGTTGAAAAAACAAAGTGGAAACTTATTAACATATCTATCCACGCTTTGGTTTAAAGAAAAAGAAGAGTCTAATTTGTGTACTTGAAGAGGTACAAATGACTTCTAAACAATCATATTTTTATTAATTTTATTATTTTTCCTTTTACATCACCTTCACTTCTAAATATACTCCTTCTCGAACCCCAACATCTATATAAATATTGATACAAATAATGTATATATAAATAGAGAACGTTTAAAAAAGCAGTTCACAAATATTAACCAATACATCAACTAATTCTGACAGTGTATGTAATGTTTCACACATCATCCAGCCACCTTTACATATAAGAGGACAGACATATTTTCCATCTCTTCAGGGACAGTCAGTTTGGTCATCATTAACTATATGGTGTTAGTTTTCACTTTTCCTTCCTTTCCGTTTGCATTACTGTGGTCTTTGTAGAGACTATTTTCCTGGTTTTGCTTACTTCACTTGATACAAGCTCGACTAAGTCTTCCTAGGTTTCTCTGAATTTCTCGTGTTCATGGTTTGTCAGAGTTCCATAATGTTCTATGACATTCACAGATCATAATTTACTTAGCCATTCCACATCCGATGCAGGATTACGGTTTTTGTACAACCTGATTGCAAAAGAAAGTTAATTTTTAAAAAAGAAACAGATGCATCTAAATAAATATTATTCTTCCAAAACTTGAGCAAGTATACATTTGCTTGTTGGAAAACAGGTCATTTCCAAAAATAACCGGTTCTTCTCCAATGAGATATCTTTGAAAAGTAAAATGATCATGGTATGCAATAAAAGAATAATGTAAAATTACTACATTTTAAAATGATGGCATATTTGGAGGGAAAATTTTCCTCCAAAGAGTAAAACTGAATTACATTGGAAAGAATACTGGTTTTGCAATATCACGAGACAGGTTTCAGTCTCATCTCATTTCTGATAGTTGAGTGAGCTCAGTTAGCCTTGGGTGACTTTATCCTCTCAGGGACTTAGATAAGAAGACATTGACGTAGGTGACTTTTAACACATTTTTCATCTCTAAATCTGTAATCTTCTAAAAGCATGTTTGTAGAGGTGGGTCCCTTTGCTGGATAATAGTCCGTAATTCAATATTTCTGATGACTCTATACCATAATACCCCTTTCAGTTTCAAAGTATTAAGACTAACAATTAATAATAAAAACTATAGTAGCGAGCATTTACGTAGCACTTTTATAAATAGGATCTCATTTGATCCTCACAACAACTCTGGGAGGTAGGTGCTATTATATGCTCATTTTTCAGTTGAGGAAACCGAGGCAAACAGACGTCTAAGGACTTGTTCAAGGTTACACAAATAGTTTCTAAGGCAGGACTGGAACTGAGTTCTTGACTCTTGGTCAAGTGCTCTATCCATGAAATATATCCAGAGTCAGGGAATACCAGAGAAATCCACATTGAAAAAGAACTGTTGTCATCTCTTTCCTACATCTAATAGTCTTCACAGTTGACAGTGATCAAGTGGATGTTAAAAACTTCTGGACTTGGAGTCAGGAAGAAGCCACACTTACAACCTTGGGAAAATCACCTAATTTCTGTGAGCGTCAATTTTCTTAACTATAAAATGGGAATAATAATTATTATTCCAACCACCTCAAGAGGTTGTTTATGTGAAAATACTGAGTGACTCTTAGTGCTTTATAAATGTGGTCTATTATTCTCTACCCTTCTCCTTTTTCCAGTCTTCTAATCCCAATCTATAATTCCCCAGCATGTTTCTCCGCTTCTTTCAAAGTGCCAGGTCTATTACAGTCTTTGCAGTGTCAGAATTCTCCCCCTTCTCCATACAGCTGTTGTTGCTGATGTTCATCCTTCCTTCTCAAAGAAGACCAATGGCATCAAGAGCATGATGTCTTGACTTGCAAGCAAACAGGATTTAAGTGAGGCAGAGCTGTGCAAAGTCATTAACTTCACTCTCTCCTCCAGAGTCATTGGAGTCCAGTGGCAAGACAAAAGTCATGACAACTGGTGATAGTCCCGGATAGAGTGGAAGACCTTGTCCTTTTTAAGCCAAGGTCTTTCCCAAGACTCAATTTGTCTAAGGCAATGCCCATTCAATAATTAAAGCGTAGGTAAGAATTGAGGTAAAAGATTGCCTAGTTTTTCTTTACAAAAAGAATCAGTCTGGGAGGGAAAGACCCTCAGAGTTTCTGGCCAGAAGAGAAACCCTACACAGCAGTATTCCCTAGGCATACTTCAGGGTCTCTTGCCCATCAGCTTGAATCCAGACTTTCAGATGACTATAAAGTAAAGCTAATTTTCTTGTGTGTCTAACGGCTATTTTGACATCTCAAACTGGAAGTCCTATTGAAATCTTAAACTCAATATGTCCAAAATGGAATTCATTATTTTTTCCCCAAACCCTCCCTCCTTCCAAACTTTCCTATTACTGTTGAGGGCACCATCAACCTCTAAATCCCCCAGACTCTCAATTTAAGTATCATCCTCAGTTCTACACTCTATCTCATCTCCATATCCAATCTAATGCTATGATCTGTTGATTTCACCTTTGTAACATTCCTCTCACCTTGTCTCCTCTTGTACCACCATGACCATGATACAGGTCAACATTCCCTCATACCTGGACTATTATAATGATGGTCAGTCAGCCTGCCACAAGTCTCTTGTCTACTAAAGTCTATCTTCTTTCATCTTCCAAAAGCACAGGTCTGACCATGTCAACCCCAACTCCAAACCCAACTCAGTAAACTCTAATGGCTCCCTATCAGCTTCAGGATCAAATATAAAATTCTCTCTGGCACTAGAGCCAATCATAATCTTAACCCTCCTCCTTTCAAATCTTATGCCTTACATACTTCACTCCATTTTTACTCTGTGATACAGTGACACAGGCTTCCATGATGTTCCTTGTTCAAGACACTCTACCTCCTAACCTAGGAAATGTTCACTGGCTGTCTCTCATGCTTGAAATGCTTTCCTTCCTCATATTCACCTGTTTTCCCTGACTTCCTTTAAGTCCCAGCTAAAATCTGAGCTATAACAAGACTTTCCCAATCCCCTTAATTCTAGTGCCTTCTCTCTATTGATTTTAACTTATCCCATCAAAATCTTGCTCACAGTGTGTGTACGTGTATGGTGTGTGTGTGTGTGTGTGTGTGTGTGTGGTACGTGTGTGGTATGTGTGTATATGGTGTGTGTGTGATATGTGTGTGTGATGTGTGTGTGGTATGTATATGTGATGTGTGTGTGTATGTGTTGAGGCAATCAGGGTTAAGTAACTTGCCCAGCTCAACAGAAGTAGCAAATGTCAGAAGTTAGATATGAACTCAGATCCTCCTGACTCCAGGTCTCCAGTTACGTGCCTCTTTTTCATACTTTTTTTGCATGTTGTCTTTCCCGTTAGTCTCAGAGTCCTTTGAGAGCAGGGGCTGTCTTTGACCATTGTTTGTATTCCTAGTACTTAGCACAGTGCCTGGAACATACCAGGTGCTAAATAGACACATTGACTTTCAGGTAAAGACTTTCCCCCTTCCTACTTTGAAGACAGAAAAGACAGAGTCCCCAGAACTTTAACAGGGATTTGGAACTGCAGAAGAAACTCAAACAGATGGATTGCTCTCACTTGCCCTTGGTCTCCTCCTAGCTCCTCATTATCTCACTCCATTTCTCCAACAGCTTCTCAATCAATTGCAAAGGTGAGAACCTCCAGTGCTTCATGGAATCTATAAGCCCTACCACCCTCCCATACCTTTATTTCTGTTTCATGATAACCATAAGCATTAGTTCCAGTGTGATTAATCTACAGTGGAGACAGCTAGGTACTTCAGCATATATGAGATGCCTATTAGACATCCAGCTCAAAATTTGTAGCAGGCAGTTGGTAATGCATGACTAGGGGACTAGGTCTGAAAATATAAATTGGGAAGTCATCTCCATAGAGGTGATTACTTCATGGGAATTAGTGTAAGAGAATGTAGAAAGAAAAAAGAAGAGGTGTTCAAGACAGAGCCTAAGGGATATACCCTTCATCACAGTGAGAAGATGTGAACAGGATGGTGATCCAGCAAAGGGTCAGGAAGTGGCAAACCAATCCAGTATATTTTTGCCAAGATAACTCCAAATGGGGTCATGAAGAGTTGGACAGTCATGAACCACAACAACAACAAAATAATGAGACAGGTAGGCAGAGATTGAAGAAAGGCTATGCCATAATTACTAAAATAAGGAGAGAGTATGCATTAGGAGACTGGTCAAACAAAGATCAAAAAGGGTAGATTCCATTGTGAGAATGAGGAACCTGAGAGAAAAGTTGGGACATTCATTTCTCAAGGTCACAAGGAGTAGAGTGGAGATTTATACCCAGATCTTTGGATGAATGTGTGCAAAATACAATTTTTTTCTTCTTTTTTTAGGGGGGGCAGGTGAAGACACTGAAAGATGATTTAGAAAATTCCCAACTGTCAGAATTAAAGGTAGAAAAATCTTAGGATTTTAAATAATAATAATGGCCATTGTTATTGTTATTTGTTATTCCTGCTAAAGCTTGGCTTTTTTTTAACCCATAACCATCACTGGAATCCCTGTATAGAAGTCTGGTGGCAAGTTCAGAGGGCCAATTTGCTTCTTGTACTGAAAATACTTAGAGGTATAAAAGTGTTAAAATTATATTTCTCCACAAACACTTGAACATGTAGTCTAGACACGATTTAAGGTTATCAGTTTAAACCACATGACCTTTGCCTCTGTACCAGCACTGTAATGACTACAGAGGACATTCATAACTTCCATAGCATACTGATTTTTTACAGCAAAGACAGAGAAAGCACACCTAGATGTCATCACAAATCTTGTCTAATATTTATTTATAAATGTGCATGTATGTGTGCAACACTTGGTAAGAAAACAGTCCCAAGAAACTATTCTGACCTTAACCATCAGGCAAATCAATCATAACATTCCAACTACACAGCAGTGCTCACACTTTTCAAACCTGATGTTCTTGACAAAGCTAACTTTGCTAGGCTACATTGTCGATCAAATGCTGTCACTTGGGGAAAAGATTACTGCAGGTGATATCACACCCTTCTTTGGGCTTAAATAGCTTAAAATGTCTATATGAGAATAGTCACACTGTGTTTAGAATGAGTTCTGCTTTTAATGATGAAAGTTATCTCCAATAAATCCACATACTTATTGCTGTATATTTGCTGTAGTCAATGACTGCTCATGAAAAGTAATTATTTTAGAGGATAAGTTAACCATACACAAAACATAACAGTTTCTTGGATTGCTGTTGCTATGCTTGAGGAAATTTAATGTATAATTGTACAGAAGAATATTCTTTTTTGTGTTGGGAGGGTTGGGGGTGTGGCGTCTAGACTTGTCATTTCATTCATGGGGCAAAGTAGTGATATGGAAATTCTTTAACTTTCTTCCCTCAATACAAACTGGTGACATTTCTTACTTATACCAAACCTATCTCATAACTTTACTGTTTCTGTTGAGTGTACCAGCATTCTATCAACCACCCAGGTTCATAATCATCCCTCTCACTTACCCCTCATCCTTATCCACTCAGTTTCTGTGTCTTATCAACTCTACTTGTCAAAATTCCTTGCATCACCCCTCTTCTATCCACTCTCACCATACCACTCTGCTTCAGGTCTCCATCACTCCAACTGGTCTCCTTACAACCAATTTCTCCTTATCTCCTGTGCATCTTTCACACACCTATAAAACTGTTATTTCTAAGCACAAGTCTGATCTTATCACTCTCCTGCTCCTATAAAAACTATGGTAAAATACAATTTCTTCTGTTTGGCATTTAAAGCCCTTCATGATCCAAATCCATTCTAGCTTTTTACATGGATCAAATAACTATTCTTTAGCCTAGAAGTATCATTGTTCTTCCTTCATTGTCAAACAGGACCAATGACATCATAGGGTAATGTCTTAACTTGTGTGAGAATTGGATTTAAGTGAGGCAGAGTTACACAAAATTGTCAGCCTCGCTCTCTCTTCCATAGTAATCAAAGTCCAATGGCAAGAACAAAGTCAAGATGACTGGTGATGGCCCAGGATAGAGTGCATGACCTAGGCATCTTCAATATCTGACCAAGCTTGAACATACAGTGCCTAGTGATAACAGACCCAAATAAAAATGATCCCTGCTCTCAGTATACTGACTTAGAAAACCATAAATGGACATTATCTATGTGGAATAGTTTTATTTATGCTGTTAAAAATATCCTTATTATATTTTCATCTAATTCTGGCTTCCTCTTGACACTTCTGCTCCAATCAAAGTGGCTCTCTCACTCTTCCCCATACCTGACACTTTATTCCCCCATCTCATTGCCTTTGGAAGCCTATTCCCTATCACTGTAATATTCTGCCTTCTTTCAGAGCCTCCATATCCTTTCAAAGCTCAATGCAATCGTTACTTTCTTCAATAAGCTTTTCCAGATTCCTCCCAGTATTGAGTGACCGCTGTCACTTTCTAATTATTTCAACTGTATGTGGCTATATATTCAATACATTGTTTCTTTTTGTGTAAGCATATTGTGCCTCCTCAGTATAAAGTTCCTTAAGAGCAAGGATTTCCCTGGTTTTGCGTTTCTATCTCCAGAAACTATAACAGTGGTTGGCACATGTTAAATGTTTAATCATAATTGTTGATTAGTTTCTTGAAAATTCCCTAGGGCGTTGAGAAGTTAAGTGGTTTTCCCATATTTCTACTGCAAGTAAAAGAAAGAGCTTAAATCTACATCTTCCAGGCTCTAAAGCCTGCTGTGTATCCATCAAGTTGCCACTCTGCTACGAAATTACTTACTGATTTCAAAATCATCTTCAAATGAATTTCTTCATGATTCCCTTTGATTTCCCTCAATTTTGTAATTCACAAATTAAAATACTATTTCTGCCTTGACTGGTTAAATAAGTCAATGAAGCAACGTTTTAATAAAATTTTAACACCGAATCAGAATTCTAAAATATACATCTTACAAGATTAAATAAAATTAATATAACTCTGGCTTGAGGAAAATTGTGCTTTAGCCTATATGAGTTCTGAGTTTCATGATGCCCACCAGATAAGAAAAAAAAAAACAGAACTAGGTGTAACTCATTTGACAAGTTGTTTTCGATGACTCCAATACAGTCCTACTCAAATGCCCCTGCAATATGAAGGAATTGGGCTCTTAAATTCTGTGCCATTTGAGCACAAATTCCGGTGGATTCTAGACAAGCTAGAAATCTCTAAATATTGGTCAAGTAACTGCCTCAGTCCGTGCTCCTGAAGATTTTTGGTCTCATGACACCATTACACATTCGAAAATTACTGAAGACCCTCCCAAAGACCTTTTGCTTGTGTGGGTCAATATATACAATGGTAGAAATTAGACTATATTAATACTATTATAAAAACAGTTTTGGAGTCACAAATACCTCAGATAATCTTTCAAAGCCCCCACTGGGTCTGAGTATTATACTTGGAGAACTATTTATTACTTAATGGATTTGGATCATGAAGGGCTTTAAATGCCAAACAGAAGAAACTGTATTTTACCATAATTGTAACAGAACCACTTACCTTGAAATTACAGAGGCTCAATCTTCTGAAGGCTGACAAAAAGATGATGAAAATTATAATCACAACAACTCATGAAACAACTTGCAATGATGTGATGGGTGTACCACATACTGAAACATTAAAGATTATAATGAATTTTATTGTTAGTTAATCTCAGCCAAATTTGATTCAACAATCTCCTTGTTTTGTAAAGAGTGGGATTACTGAGTTATATTTGTCAATTAAGAGGGTCTACATTTTTATATCACCCTATCCAGGTCTTGATTGCTTTTACCTACAGCTAATTCCTCCCTATCCCTTCTTTCTTGAGAAGTTATTTCTTTTGAGAGACTGATTCATAGTTTTCTTCTCCTGTCTAATGGCTACCCTTATAAACAGAGATTTCAATATGTGTTGATGTTCCCTCAACTATCCTGGCCTTCTAGCTCATCATCATCAGCTCCCATCATCAACTCAGCTGTACATCAGAACATTCAGTCTTGACCTTTCTACTACCCTCAACTGTCTGAAAAGCATGATACAGAATTTGAAACTACTCCTCTGACTGCAACCCCCTAAACTTTTCCCCACATCTGCCTCAGTCTTGATTTACATTTACTGTTCATTCTCAACAGGATCTTTAATCACACTACCCCTTCTCTTTTATTATCTCAACTATGACATCATTGTCTTTACTTCAAAATGTTGATTTCATAGTCTCATCTAGTTCAATATGACGTTGTCCTTTACCATAAAATCCTTCATTTCCACATCCTATCAGTACCATCCCAAATCCAGACCCTATGTTATCCCTAACGTTGCCTTTTGTACTTCTCCACAAAAGTTGTTGAACACTCTGAAAGACTACAAATACAGTGAATGAGACCACCATGAATTTATGTTGTTGAATCTAAGACTTCATTGATGCATAGAGCTCTCTTATTTTTTTCTCCTTACTGATTTTCTGTGGAACTCCCACAAGGGGTATGCTAAGGCATTCTCTAAGTGCATTCTCCTCTCACCTCTACTTTTCAGCTTTCTTTTTTCCGTTGTCTTCCCATTAGTTTGCAAACTACTTGAGGGCAGGGACTGTCTTTCTTTTTCACGTTTGCATTTTCAGAAGTTAGCAGTGACTGCCACGTAGTAGGCTTAAGATATTTACCAATTGACGACCTGATTCAATTAACTTAAACCACCTACTTACTCCCCACAACTTTTTAGCAGAAGAGTTCATCTCCTCCTTGATCAAGAAAATGCAAGCCATCCCTCAATGAACTCCTTATTTTCTAAATTTTTATACCTCAAAAGCCCAAACATCAGTCCCTATTCTTTTTTTTCTTTCATTCCCATACATGGTGACAAAATGGACGTTCTCACTATGACCAATCTCTCTGCTTAAGCCCACTGCTTGCAGTCTCTTCAGGGATCTTGATACTGTTAGGGCTATTAGTGAATCAGCCACTACCAAACAACTAAGCTCCTTAAACTTTCACCTTTACCACTTCTGCTACCACCACCTTCACTAGAATTAGATTTCTTTCTAAAGGTCTTATCCACTCTCTTTAATTATGAATTTATTGTTGATTTGAAAGAGACTCCAAGTCTGACCAGAATCTACCCATTACACCATGTTGTCTCTTGCCTTGGATATAGCAGGCAGGAATTCAATTGAGTTAAATTCACATACTTCTTTTCAATTTAGAAGTCTCTTTCTTCCCCTTGCTTCCTTCTTCCTTTCCCCATCTTACTGGTCTGATATTTTTACTAAACATCTTCTAGTTGAAACATCATTTTAACTAAATGTCTTCTAGAAAGAAATGAATCAGAAACTTCAATGTAACTGGGAAAAGAAAAGGTTTCCTTCAAGAGGATGAGTAGAATAGACATGGTATGTACATCATGCTTTCTAGCCCTTCCCTAATCTTCCTTTTCTCTGTTCTAAATTATTGCCCCTTGGGGCTGTGTAGTATAGGAGATGAAAGCTGAGGAATGATGATTCTCCTATTTAACCCATAAGAATTTGGATCCATTTCCTCTATGGACATATGTACGTGTGTGTGTGTGTGTGTGTGTGTGTGTGTGTGTGTGTGTGTGTGTAAAATAGCTACTTTTATGAAAAAAGAATCCAGTGAAAATATTTCTATCAGTGGTTAAATTAAACTTTGGAGATAACTAAAATAAAATAAAAAACACATTTTAAAAAAAAAACCAAGCAAATGAAGTGAATTGTAGATGCTTGGAATAAATGAAAAACAAATTGTGAACAAGATACATGAAATAGAGACAAGACCTTCCAGCAATTGACCTATAACAATTTGCATTTCTCAGGCACAGATGGGAAATGTGTTTTATTATTTGTTCAGATATGTATTTGACTATGAACTTTAAACACACAAGCAAGTAAAAATCAAAGAGCCCTGAAGGCGTTTGTCATTTTAAAGATCATGTATATTGGTGTAAAGTTTGACTAGGAGTTTGAGTAATCTTGTATCTCTTATGTAAGTTTAAAAAATGAAAAGATACAAACACAGATTACAATTCTAGGCAGTAACATAGAAAAATATGTTATACTGTGCCTTCTGAAGAGCTCAAAGTATTTTACATATAACAAAATATCATATTCCTGGGAGAGGATACATGCAGGAAATTTATACACTTTATTTTAGATGTATTAAATAATAAATAAATAAGCAAATACCTTGTAGTAAAAGAAATTAAACTAATTTTAAAAGATTATACGTTAATTAGAAAATTATCCCCTGAATGATTTCCCCATAAAACAGTTCATGTAATATCAAATTCCAGAAATTGGGTTTATAGTATTTGATAACATGCTAGGAAAATATGTCTTCCACCTAAACACACAAGAACATGACAGTTTAAAATCATAGTGTGAGACTGACATATAAAATCTTAAAACTCTTAAACCAAAGCAGTTTAAATTTACATTCTACATTTTAAGTTCTAGAAGCAAACTCATAAGGTGAGAGGGAGGAGTAGTGGATCTGTTAGGATTTTTCCAATTTAAAAATTATAAAACTCTTTTCCTTTCTGATGTTACTATAAGAGGTGCTAACATATGAAAGGTCTAATGTAATATTCTTCAAGCAGGAGAAAATTGCTGGCAAATGTTCTTCCCTTAATTAAGTTACTCCTTAACTGGATTAGCTAAGATGAAAGGCAAATGCATCATCCATCCTAAGCCATAACATTTAAGAAGCACCCCCTGGATATCTTCCACATGCTTTATTTTGTGCTGTTAGACACAGAGCTGAGGTCACTGAAAAGGAAAATTTCTAAGTTCTATGGCTAAACAAAATAGGAATCAAAGTTCCTAAATTGGGTAAATCTAGCAACATTCTTTCACATCTGCACTATAAATTGGCATGACAAGTAAAGTTGTTGGATTTTTTTTCCTTTCTAATGAGGAGACAAGTTTACCATAGGAGGAATACACAAAGGTCTATTTGGCATTTAATGAGTACAAAAGTTGCTGTTTTGATAGATGTATAGGCATATGGATTTTTATTTCAGAAAGTACAGTTTAGGAAAATACTGACTTAAATGAAAAGAAAAAAAGGATACTAACACATTTCTAAGATAATTTTTTTTTCTCAAAATATTCGCACATCAATTAGAAGATACAAGAGAGCTTTGTTTCTCTAGTAAGCACTCATCTGGCAACCTTGAATAGTGGGAAGGAAGAGAGATGACAACTAAGAAGAGAGTGGAATACACTTCTGTACCCAGATAAATGTCACAAGGCTGTTCTCCATTCTCAATATTTTACTACTAGAAAATCACCAACATACACACACATGTATGTAAAGAACACCAGGAAATGGTAACTGCATCTGAAATTGTGACTCAATTACATGCAGCTTTTGGTTTCTTTTAATGCAGTAAAATTGCCCTTCTTGTCTGTATCACCTTCTAACCTTCCTTTTGCTCTCTTCTATTTATTTTAAAAATTTTTCTTTCTCTGTTTTAAGTTGCTACCACTATGCCTCTGTGTTCCATCTCTTACTCTCCCACACTCAACCCTGACAACTCTCCTATAACAATCAACAACAAAGCAAATTTGTGACCTAATGGTCACGTCTGAAAAAAGTATGAATTTAGTCTATACCTATTGTAAATCATCCCTTCACCAAGAGGAGGAAGGCATCTTTTATTGTTTTACCAGAGTTTTTAAGCCTTCCAAGTGGTTTTCCTTTATAATGTTGTGGGACAATGGATAGCTCTCCTGGTTCTTGTCACTTCATTCAGTTGATACGAGTCTTCCTAGTTTCCTCTGAGTTCATTCCTTTTATTATTGCTTACACTGCAATAATAATCTAATATATTCATACACCATAATTTAGCTATTAAAAATATTTTTGTCCATACAAGTCCTTTCCCTCTTTATTTGATTTTTTTGTCTCTTGGGGTCACAGGGTCTGGACAGCTTAACAATTTGGTGGGACATATTTTCAAATTGTTTTCCCAGGTGGTTGGACAATGGTTGCTCTATCAATATGATATGTGAATGCTTGAATTCATACAACCCTGATAACAATTTTCATTTTTATTTTTTGTCATTTTTAGGAATCTGATAAGCATGAACTGGAACCACAGAGATATTTTAAAACTTGAATTTTTTCTTGTTATTAGTGATTAGGAATCTTTTTTTATATATAATTGTCAACAGTTTGGATTTCTTCCCTTGAGAGCTGCCTTTTCATATCATTTCACCACTTTTATTTGTATAAATACATTTTCACTTTTATGTAATTAAAATTATCCATTTTTACCTCCTGTGAATAGTTATGAAAGATATTATTCCCTTCTCTTCTAATTTGTATGTATATACATACCCATGTGTATATTTTTATAACATGTCATGTATCCATTTGCATGTACTTTACTCAAAAGAAAAGTACCTTAAGCTCATACGTAAAGTTTATTCATTTTAAATATCATTCTAACACGCTAGGTGATATAATTTCCCAGACCACAACATTTTGATGCAATAACAAGAAAATTCAGCTAGTGATAAGGGGGAAGGGGAAAAAAAACATGAAAAGTAAACAAATAGAACTCAGATCATATTAGTCTCGACCATTTACATAATGGCCCAAGATCTCTACTTTCCTCACAATCCCAGAACGTATCACAGAAGGTATAGCCTAAGAAAAGTCATTGTTGTTCATAATTATCTGAAACCATTAAGAACATTTTGTTATACCCAGTATTCTCTGTATAAGAAGGCAGATATCTTACATTCTATTTTACTTTTTCAAAGTAGAAAGGAGTCAGGTTATCAAGGGTTTTAAATGCCAAATGAAGGGTTTCATGTTTGATCCTGAAGGTGAAAAGGAGTCAGTGGAGTTTATTAAATAGGAGTGACAAGGTTGCCATGGAGGGGTAAGAGGCATTTAGATTGTGAGCCTCAGTGACTGGAAGAATGGTATTATCCTCCACAGTAAGAAGATAGTTAGGAAGAGGGGAAGACCCAAGGTAAGGAGAAATAATGACTTCAGTTTGGGACGTGTTGAATTTGTGATGTCTGTCTTGTTCTGGGGGTGGGGCAAGGCAATTGGAGGTGACCTGCCCAGGGTCACATGGCTAGTAAGTGTTAAGTGTCTGAGGCCAGATTTAAACTCAGGTCATTCTGACTGCAGGACTGGTGCTCTATCCACTCCATCTAGCTGCCCCAAGTTTGAGATGTCTAAGGGAGATCTAATCCAAGATGTCCAGTGGGCAGTTAAAGATGTGAGTCTGAAGGGATAAATTAAGAAAAGATGATTTGAGAATCATCCACATAGGAATAATTAAATCCATTGGAAATGTTGAGATCACCAAACAAAATAATAGAGAGGAAGAAGAGAAGACAACCCAGTATAGAGCCTTTGGAAGCCCACTGGCAAGGGTGAGGAACCAACAAAGGAGACTGAGAAGGAACAACCAGACAGGTAGGAGGAGAAAAGAGTATTAAGGAAATACGGGTAATCAACAGCATGAAAGGCTGCAGAGATCTAGAAGTACTGTATGGATACTGAGGAAAGGTCATTAACTTTAGCAGCTAAGAGATCATTAGTAACTTTGGAAGGGGCAGGTAGGTGGTGCAGTGGATAGAGCACTGGTCCTAGAGTCAGGAAGACTCATCTTCCTGAGTTCAAATCTAGCCTCAGATACTCACTAGTTGTGTGACCCCAGGCAAGTCATTTAACCCTGTGTGCCTCAGTTTCCTCATCTGTAAAATGAATTGGAGAAGGAAGTGATAAACCACTCCAGTATCTTTGCCAAGAAAATCCCAAATGGGGTCATGAAGAGTCAGACATGAATGAATAAAAAAAAACTTTGGAAAGAGCATATTCAGTCGAATAATGAGTTTGGAAGCTAAACCATACACAGCAAAGAAGAGAGTGAAGGGAAAGAACTGTCGGCACTGAGAGCAGATGGCTTTCTCATAAGTTTAGCTGCAAAAGGGAGGAAGAATTTGGAACAATAGCTAGTAGGAATGAATGAATCAGGTGAGAGTTTTGTGATGACAGAGATATGAGTAAATTTGCAGGGAATTAGCCAATAGACATGAAAATATTGAAATTAAGTGAGAAACTGGGGAGGAAAGAGGGGGTACTTTGCTGGACAAGATGGGATGGAATGGGATCACTTGTGGATGCAGAAGGGTTTGCCTTGGCAAAGAGGATGGCCATTTTTCCTGTGAGACAAAGGTCAGGGGAGAAATAGGAGCAGAAGGAATCTGACTAGTCAAGTAAGATCAGGAAGGAAGAAGAGGGAGCTTTCTGAGAAACATCTCATTTTTTTCAATAAAATATAAAGTTATTCCATATGTTTATACTCTCAGTACATAAATTCTTATTAAATATATGGCATAAGATAATTGAACATTTTACCTTTAAAATAATGAAGAAATTAAGAAAAATGTGATTGGAAGTGTTAGTTTTTCAAAAAGTTCTTTTCTGTTTCATATGTGAACTCAGGATTTTCATTAAAAAACTAAAACTAACCCAAAAAGCATCTGTGGCCACCAAAAGGATGCTTTTTGCTAAAAAAAGATTATTCTAAATCACTTTAAAGAAAGAGACCACTGGATTTAAGAGTAACAAAACCTATTTTCATTTGTTTACAGGCTGAGAAAATTCCTTTAGACAGCATTTGTTGTGTGTACTTGGATTGAAATTTGTACTTGTACTTTAACCTAAGTATAGGTGGCAAATTTCCAGTATTCATCTGTAGGATCATGTTTAAGTTTGACACATTCTAACATGCAATGGGTACTTTTCTTAATCTTTTCAGATTGATGTTTTTGATTTAAAAACAAAATGCTACTGTTACTTACAATTTTTAATTACAAATTATTGGTCACTGGCAGCTAGAAAATCCAGCAGAAGTGACTCCATGGCAAACCAAATTAGGAATCTCCCTATATTACACTTACAAGTGAATACAATCACCACCCTGATGGGCTAGAACACATTAATCATCAATATTTCAAGTTTAAATTAGACTTTCTAAAAATTTAGAAGTCTAAATTATGCTCTCAATCCAATTTGCATTTGCTTCAGGAGGTTTTAAGGCAAAAATCTGTCCTTTAACATCAATAAAAATGGCTCATAACGCAGCCTACTAAAACAATCACTGAATTTTATAACTGAAAGGGACATTAAAAGGTCTAAAGCATAACCCCTCATTTTGCTCTTCTGGAAAATGAGGGAATTTATACTACTTGTCCAAGGTCACATAGTTAGTAATATATATAGGAATCAAATCTATGACTTGGCAGAAAATCCTGGATTTTTTCCACCATATCAAACTACTTCCCTCATAACATGATGAAAAAACTCTAAAAGGAAGGTATTAATAAAAGCATGTTTCAAAGGGATTTCTTTGATATCTTTTCCTTTTATGTCACTTTGATTTCCTTTATTCCTGTTGTTTCCCCTTCCCAGAGAACCACCCTTTATAACCAAGAATTCTGGAAAAGAAAAGTTTAAAAAGGAGAAAAAAATCAGCAAAAACAAAAATAAAAATAAACAAACAACAACAGTGATGCAATACACAATGTACTACACCCTCTTCAAAGAAGTAGGGGGAAATATGTAAGAGGGTATTTTAAGTATTGAAAGTTATATTCTAAGGAAACGTGACAAGACAAAAACATATGGAAATGACATTAAAATGCTTAGTATTAAATAGGTAGAAATTAATGTCATAAAGGACCTTGCCAATGGTTGGTATTCAATATATCATTGTTGGAGTTATGGATAAACCTATTAAATTATTAGAGCTATCAAGAAAGCTAAGGAAGGGGGCGGAGCCAAGATGGTGGAGTAGAAAGACTCACATTTGCTAGCTCCGAACCCACAGCCCACGGATTCCCTCTAAAAAGAACTCCTGACAAATTCTGGAACAGTGGAAGCTTCGCAGAAAC
>CM053771.1:248263763-248302130 GCA_028658325.1 Potorous gilbertii | reverse complement strand
GTATCTAAGTAAACACACATATGTTTAATATCCTTTCTTTTTTCTCCAATAGTATCTTGATTCCTGCAGATATCAAGGTCAAACCCCATCCTTCATTCTATTACTTGTAGTAAGAAGTCATTTATCTGAATAGTGAGAGCTTTAAGAAATCCAAAATAGGTTCTTCTTTCAACTCTCTGTATAGACATGATGTCCTTTCTTTTCTAAACTCATTTTCTGTGCCTTCTTTCCTCCTTCCACTCCTAAAAAGTCTTTTGGGGTATTTTCCTTGGCCTTTAGAAGGGTTCCTGTTTATTATTTTACAGTGCTATACCCATAACTAGATTTTTTTTTAAAGAACATGATATGGATTATTTATCAGTTAATTTTATACCAGTGAGTTGCTCTCATGGTATTATAATATAAAGGAAATGTTACTGATTTCCACTTTAGTCAAACACTAGAATATCTACATACCATATGTGAACATGAAATAATGAATGTGGTTGAACAAAAGAACTACTAGAATTTATACATCCAAATTAGTGTTATTATTTAAAAGTAAACAACAATAGTATACACAATAAACCATGGTTTTGCATGGTATTGCAAAGAACACAAGAAAACCAGTCTACTTATAGGTACATCTCCTTTATTTTTTTAAATGTGATTACCTAGTTTGATCAGTCATTTCAATTTTGAACTTGGTTTTAGCTAATTTTTGGCTGCATCCAAAAGTTAAATCCAAATTGAAAGGGCAAATATTTGCTAAGTTTTAGCATATTCTAAACCCAAAGCCACAGGCTCTGAATGCAATCCTCCAAATATTTAGAGCAATGACAGCATCTGTGGCATCAGTATATGGCCTCCCAAA
Source organism: Potorous gilbertii (assembly GCA_028658325.1). Lineage (NCBI taxonomy): Eukaryota > Metazoa > Chordata > Mammalia > Diprotodontia > Potoroidae > Potorous > Potorous gilbertii. Next base: position 248,301,277 of record CM053771.1, on the reverse strand, counting down.
GCTATTTGAGAGAATTTTTTATGTCTAAGTTCTGACAAATTTATTTAAAACCATATAATTATTGCATGGCTATACCTCATCTATTCTCTTTATTAGGTGTTTCTAGCTGAGCAGAAAAAACAAGTTCAGTTTGAAGATATAAGAAATGTGGTAAATGGTTTTCAGAGTGAAACAAAGGAGTTAAGGAATGGGCATCAACCTAGGTTCATATTTCATAATCACAACTACTCAAGTTCTAAAGGGAAGCATGGGGTGGATACCTATTTCTAATCATCAGGCTTCCAGGAGACTTTGAATGGTACCTAATCTAACTGCCACTTAAAGGATTTGCAGGGATCCACTCAAAAAGTAGGTGTGTGTGTGCACTGGCCTGTATATCCACACACCCACACAAAAAATACCAAAGAAACAAAAAACTCCAAATAGAGATTCTGTAGTCTCCCCATAGGAATCTGTTTCAAGGTCATAGCAACTCACTACTGAAAAACAATCTACCCTTCTCTAAGGGCAGATTGTACCACCTTCTCTAAGACAAATTATTTCATCTCATTTGGCTCTTGATGGACAAGTGACAACATCCCTTAGCATAAGAGCCATTTGTTGGCTTGATAAAATTTGTGAAATTTCATTTTTCTCTAAAATTCAATTGTCTCTATCATGTATATATGTATAAATGTGTGTGCATACATATATATGTATATATACATACATATAATTTCTTTTAGTTGTTCATTTCTGATACTTTAGGATCTCTCTATTAAAACTTCTGCAAAATCTTCATCTTACAGTTTCAATGTGGATCCCAGGAGTAGGCATGATCAATAGTGAGAGAACTTCCACCCAGAAGTCTGGGTTGAAGAGATTGGTGACTAACTATATCATTCTCACTAGTGCAACAAAATAGGGGTAGGCATGTTTTGTGAACTTATTCCATTTCTTTTCTTGTCCTGAGGTTAAGGGGGTAACAACTGGCAGAAATGGGCATCTTTCTGATTTTAGCACATGATGGCAATAGGTCAAAATAATTAAACAATGTCATATTTTTTATTGGGAACCAAGAAGTATATACATTTTACTTTTTATTTTTCCTTCTCAAAAGGTTATTTGTGGGATAATATTATCCTGTCAAAACCAAGATGGAAGTAAATATTCTTATTCTCTTGGGAAAGTCACTCTCAAACTCTATGCAGCTCTCCAAATCTACAAATTACAGAGAAGGTATTGGCCTACGTTTTATAACTTGGGAGTTCTCTATATAAATGAAATCATAAGTGAGTCCCCATCCAAAAGGGAGCTAAAAAAGATGATTAAATTCATTTTACTGAAAACAATCAATAAATTGTAGCATAAGAATTGTTTGTTTTTGTCTCTGCATGGGGAAAGCATTGAAGTATAAATTGGCTCATCTTTTAAAATACTGATTTTCACAATCCTCTTTCAAGTCCTGCTTTTAAAACATATTGACTAGGTGACAAAGGGCCAGAGAATTCATCTCTCAGGGCTATAGGCAACTTTACAAGATCTTCCAGTTAATTTGAAGATCTGTATCAGTGCTAGGAGTTTCCATCCAAATAATTCCTCATAATGACTGATGCTCTAGATGTACCTCCAAGCCCTTAAAATTAAAAAAAATAGTTTAGAAATGTCTTGGAATGAATTGATTTCTAAGTGTGACTTTCTTCTACTAATAGATATTTTTTCTGCTGATTTCCCAGTCAGAAATCAACTTTTTGTTCTTACTCCATGGAATATAAAAAACAAAATGAATAATGGGTTTTATTGATATTACAAAATGTATTTTATGTGATTAAATGGTCAAAAGAACATTTCATCCCAAATGACCAGGATCCTTTGCTCTTACCATGGTTTTCTACTTTCACCCAGAAATCTTCCACTTTTTTCCATATAATTGTACATTGTCCTATAGTGTTTAGTTACAGGGATTAGTAATAGTGTTAGTCATAGAGATATGATTTTTGTTTCTGGAATAAATTTAACAGCAGCGTGTGTATTTCTTTTTTTTTTTTTTGATTACTGATAAGGCAGAAATGTTACCATTGGAAGGTAATATTTGCTGTGGGATTTGGGGCAAATAATTTTATTTTGCTAGGCCCATTAGAATGTGATACAAGTAAACCCAAATTATATGATCTCTCAGGTCTCTCTTTAAGACCTAGCATTTTGCAGTTCTTTTAAGTGTTCTATGGCAAGTTTGCAAGAATCAGAATTTACAGACAGCTTTATTCCTAATTTTTGAGAATATATATTGTAGCCTGGCTAAGTTGGAATGTTTAGCCAGCAGAAGAGAAATCTTACAGGAGAAGATATAAATATATCCCTTGAAGTATCTGAGGAACTTTCAAATGCAAGAGAGATTAGACTTTTTCTGCTTAGTCCTAAAGCTGTTAAAGTAATCTTAAAGTGAGGGTCTGACTGTATCACCAAATAGACAAAGTTCAGTAGTTCTCTATCATTTCCAGAAACAAATATAACACCTCTGGCATTCAAAGCCTTTTATAACAAATCCTTTGCCCTCTAAACCTTCCTTCACATTCCAGTCTTCTTATATCATAGTCACCTTGTGTACCCTTTTATACAGCAATTCTTGCCTCTTTGATGTTTGTCACCGAAGTTACTTTGTTGCCTATTTTCATTGATAATCCCCTATGCCATAAATTGTCTTCTTCTTCATTCCAACCTCCTGACTTCTCTGAATTCTTTCAAGTGTCAGCTAAAATTCCACCTTTTACAAGATTCCTTTTCCTATCTCACTTGGGACCAATTCCTTCTGCTTTCTGACTCTATCAAGTTCATCTTGTATATACAGGATATTTATATGTTTGCATATAGTTGTTTCATTTGGTCTATCACCGTTATACTCTGAACTCCCTGAGATCAAGGACTGTTTTTTACCTTTACTTGTATCCCCAGCACTTAGCACAGTGCCTGGTATGTAGCAAGCTTTTAATAAATGTATATTGACTGACTGATTAATGGACCAAAGGGAAGACTAGCAGAAATCAGTCTAAGTTATGGAGAGGTAGATTTTGATTTGATACTTAGAATATAAACAATAAAACAAAACAATACAAACAAAACAAAAACATAGCGATTCCTTAGAATGAATAATGATGTCTACCCTCCTCCCCCCATGAATTCTATGGAAATTAATGAAGGCAGGAATCAGTGATACTCATGGCAGAACCTGTACTAAATGAACATCAGGGATAAAATTGTTATGTTTGACACTGGTGCAGAACATATGTAATTGAGTATATGGTGGTACAAAGTTAAGGTGTATGGATGAGGGAAGTTATATTTCCTTTGACATCCAGAAATGTCTTGTTTGTTGGTCTACCAGCTTGTGGATAGCTTGTCAGTTTGGATATTTTTGTGAACTTGGCCAAAACTGGTCTTCTATTTGCAAGGATGGTCCTGGGGTTTGGCGGTCATCTGTGGACTTCTTTCAGTCTTCTTTGAGTGTGCAAAATGCATTTTGTAAGTCAGCCAAAATTTCCAGCTCTGCTGATGTTGATTCCTGTCAAAATTTTTTAATGTATCATTGAAAAGAGGGTTAATAACTATTCAGAAAAGGAAGCACCTATTACAAAGACCATATGGTTTGCTCAAGAATAAGTCAAAGCAGACCAAGTTTATTTTGCTTTTGAGACACTAAACTAGCAAAGCATCGCATACAACTCTATTCTCATGAAAAACTAGAGATTTAGCTTTGAATATAGTAAAATTAAATAGTTTTTAAACTGATGGAATAGCTTGCCATTTTTTGTTGTTGTTAAGTTGTTTCAGTGATGTCCAGCTCTTCATGGTCCCATGGGGTTTTCTTGGCAGAGATACTAGAATGGTTTGCCATTTCCTTCTGTTCATTTTACAGAGGAGTAAATTGAGGCAAACTGGGATAAGTGACTTGTCCAGGGTCACACAACTAGTAAGTATCTGAGGCTGAATTTGAACTCAATTCCAGACCTGGAACTTCATCCACTGTACTCAACTTAAGGAGTAGACATTAATATTCCATTGTCAGTTTGTAACATATTTATAGCAGAGTTTTCAGGGATTAATGTTTGCTTCTTTCTTGTTTGATGGTTTTATGAATGGCTTGGAAAAAGAAACAGTTGAATGACATCCTTATCAAATTTACAAATAATTTAAACCTGGAAGGTATAGCTATTATACTTGATAACAATCAGATTCCAAAAATTTAATACAAAAATAAATTAAAATTTTTAACAGAACCAATAAAATGAAATTTCATAAGAATATATGATCTTACACTTGGACTTTAAAAAGGTAAATTCTATAAGTATTTGACGGAAAAGGTATGGTTAGATAGAAATTTGAAAAAGGTCTAGGCAAATCTAAATTTCTGATTCTGTGATCCCTCAGCTATTTATTTAACTATGATTCCCACTGCACAGGGGTCTATAGGTATGAGCACCTGCAAAAACAAAGCCTGAAAACCACTGTGTGGAAGGGGAATATTCATTTTGAATGAGGGAATTGCCTAGTCATAGGATAATTTACATAACTTAACAGACATGTTTTTTTTAAGTTGCTTTTATTTGCATTTTTGTCATTATTCATGATTTGCTGTTATCTTCCATGTGATTATTAATAGTTAACAGTTATTTATAAATATTTATACATATCCTTTGACTACTTATATATTGGGGAATAGCTCCTTGCCTTGTAAATTTTTTTTGGTCAATTCCCCACATTGGTAAGCTTTTAGACTTACCAAAAAAAAAATAAAGCAAATAGCTTCTCTTTTTCTTTCAGCAGTATTGATTGTTTTCATCCAAAAGCTTTCCAATTTTTTTTAAAATTAAAATAGTGTATTTTGTCTCTTGGAATCACTTTTATCTATACATCTGTTTATTGGATGTCCCATATATGCTCAGCACCTTCTAACATGCCAACCAACATCTCCCTGTGATGGTGCTACTCCAGAGCTATCTGGGGGAATAGTATGGGGATTTCCCCAGTTTCTGGGAACTTTGTAATTGAGACCTTGACCGTTACTTCTACTACTTCCTCTGGTTCCCATTTGCTTCCCCTTCGTAGCATCCATGAATATTTGGTGAAAGAATGAATTATATTGCTTACTTTCATAACATATCTTGTATATACCCCTTCTCTCCTCTGATGCTGCTATAGCCCCAGTGCAGACCATCATCACCTCATACTTTTGTATTTCAATAGCATGTCAGTCTCCCCACCAAAAGATTCAGTCCAGTCCACTTTCTACTCAACTGATAAACTGATCTTCCTAAAGTGGAAGTTGGCTATATCAGCTTTCTACTAAATAAACTCTGATGACTCCCTATAGGCTCAAATGTGAAATTCTTTCTTTAGCATTCAATGCCTTTCATAATCTGTCTCCCAACCTTACAGTCTTTCACCCACCCCCACCCCTTCATAACCTGCATGTACTTTTTGATCCAATGACACTGGCTTCCTTAGTTTCTCTCAGATAAGACATATCATCTTCTGATTCCAGAAATTTTCATTGCCTCACCCTCATGCCTGGAATTCTCTCCCTCCTCATCTTTGCCTCTTAGTTTATCTGACATCCTTCCAATCTCAAAAAACTCTCCTTCTCTTTCAACCGAAAACTTTCCCTACCTCCCTTAATTCTAGTGACTTCCCTCTGTCATTTATTATGAATATAGCTTTTTTTATACATAATTGTTTGCATGTCATCTACCCCATTAGACTGTGAACTCTTGAGATCAGGCACTTTTTTTTGCCTTTCCTTGTATCTTTAGAACTTAACATAGTGCCTGACATATATAGATACTTAATATTATTGACACATATATGTATATTATATGTATGTTATACATATATATATATATATATATATATATATATATATAGAGAGAGAGAGAGAGAGAGAGAGAGAGAGAGAGAGAGAAAGAATATACATATAAAACACTAATATAACTCCATCATGACTATCCTCTAGATTTTATCAAGGGAACTGTTTTGCTTATTTCAGTTCTTCTTGGTGGATCATGGTTCCTTTTGGGTCAGGTGGATGATGTGCTCTTCTCCTTCCCATCCCAAGAAGCTTCCCATGCTCCTGCCAAGAGAGTCAAACTTCAGTCAGAGAGAAAACAACCACAACAAAACAACTACACATTTCTTGTCTTCTTCTACACCCCTAGCCATTTTGTTTTCTGTCTCAACTCGGGACCTCTTTTTGTAAGGCAAAAAAAAGGTCAAATTTTTATATTTTGAAGTGGATATGCATATGTGGTCATCAATCCTTAAATTCCAGCATAGCTTTTCCATGACACTGAGAAAGGATATAGAAGCAGAGTCCAGTTGGAAAGACATTTTTGTTTTAGCCCATAAAATAATATTAATAAAGTTGATTTGTGTTTTAGAGTAAGGTGAATTGTTTGATTAAAAAGATCCACTTGAAAAGCTAATATTTTTCAAGTTAGGTTCAGTAGTTAAGTTTTTTTTGAATTGTAAGTTTTAGTTTCTTAAGTATATTTAATGACTAAAAGAATACCTTTTCTTATTGAATATCATATTTAATTTGCCAATAAAATTCCCTGAGTGTATACTGTAATGAAATTTGCTGTACTCACATAGACTTCTATCCTTTGGTAATAAATTAACTTGCTTCTACCCAGAGAGTTAAAAATACTTCAATTAGATTTATTTTTTAAAAAGTATGTACTTTTAAAATGTTGGTCCTCTTCCGTAATTAATGCCTTATCACATCACCTTAGCTTTTCCAAACCTTTTCTTCTGATGCCTCCCATGTCATTCTCTCTTCCACACATTATCTGACAAGAATCTCATCTCACATTTCACTGAAAAAAAATTAAGCCCATTCATCAAAAGTTCCCTTTCTCCTTTCATGCTCATCTTTCATCCCTTTGATATCATCCACTACTATCTCTTCCTTCACTCTTGTCTCTGATTATTTGGTCTTCTGCTTGCCAAAGCCTTTTACATACTGTCTTATTCTCATCTTCTGTCTTCTCTAGTAGCTTAATTTTTTCCCTTATGTCTGCAAATAAGCCTAAATCTACCTCATTTAAAAAAAAGAAAACAACTCTCCATAGATCTTACCATTCCCATAAGCTATGACCATACAACTATCTCCTTCTTCTTGGCTAAATCTGAAAAAAAAAAAAGCTATCTGCAACTGGTATTTCACTTCCTCTCTTCTCACTTTCTTCTGAACTCTGCATTTCAGTTTCTAACTTTATCTTTCACCTGAAATGGCATTTTTCAAAGTCATCATTAATTACAAGATATAATGACCTCATCATCTTTCTTGACATCTCTGCAATATTTAGCAATGTTGACTACCTTCTTCTCTTGAATACCCTCCCCTCATCTTTCTGTGATTTTTGCTTTCTCTTAGTTTTCCTCTCAGGTTTTTTTTCACTGAATCTTTATCTATGTCCTATATATTTAACGAAGGGAGTTCTTCAAGGATATATTTAAGGCACTTTCTTCTCTTTGTGCACTTGCACTTGATGGTATCATTAACTTCCACAGGTTCAGTTCTCATCTCTGTAGAAGTGATTCTCAGATCTATTTATCTAGCCCTCGTTTCTATTCAGAGTACCAGCTCTATATCATCAATTTCTTATTGAACCATTTGAATTGGATTTCGCATAGGTACCTCAAGTAATGCATCTCCAAAAGAATTCTTTACCTTTTCCCCAAATCATTCTCTCTTCCCAGATTTCCTATTTACTCTTGAGAGCCCTCCTTTCAGTTACCTAGGTCTGGTCTGAAACCTTGGTATTATCCTTGAGTCTTCTTTCTCACTCACTACTTATAACCTAATCAATTGCTAAATACTGTAATTTCTTTTTTTACAACATCTCAGACATATGTCCCCTTCTCAATTCCATGCCCACTTTCCTAATTAAGTCCTCATCACCTCCTGCCTAGATCTTGCCTTCTTATTGGTCTCTTGGCCTCTAATTTCTCTCTGCATCAATCCACCTTCTACTCATTTGCAAGTGATTTTCCTAAAGTATAGGTCTGACTATTTCATTCCCCATTCCCAATAAACTCTAGTGTCTCTATTACTTCCAGGATCAAATACAAAATAATCTGTTTGACATGGGTATTTAAAAGTCTTCACAGTCTTACCCCTTCCTATCTTTCCAGTCTTCTTACATTCAGGGACTGTCTTTTGCCTTTCTTTGTATCCTTAGCACTTATCAAGGTGCCCAGCACAGAGTAGGTGCTTAACAAATGTTGATCACTGACTAATTTCACAGAATCTCAAATGTGGTAGCACTATTTTAATTTCTGTTCCTCACACATGATACTCCACTTGCCATATCAATGCTTTTCACTCACTGGTTCCCTATTTTAAGCATGCTCAATCTACCCTCCTCTTACTATCAAATCCCTGACTTCCTTTACAATTCAGCTCCAGTCCCACCGTTGGAGGAGGTCTTTCCCGATTCTTCCAAAAGCTATTGTCACCTCTCTAAATTTACTTTTCATCTATCCTGTCTTTATCTTTTATGTTCATTCATGTATGTTTCCTATATTAGAATGTTTCCTATTATAGAATCTTAGTTTCTTCAAGAGATGAGCTATTTCTGCTTCTACTTTGCATCTTCAGTGTTTAGCATAGTACCAAACATACAATAAATGCTTAATAAGTGCTTATTGAATGATTGAATGATTACCTTAACTCTCTAATGCCCCTCCCCTGAACCTGGTATTACAAGTACAACTTGATATTGATTGGAGACTTTGTTATTGATTTAAATGGCTCCAAAACCTTGTCTTACAATTATTTTGTGCACCATGTGACATTTTTGTTGTACTATAAAAGTTACTCTAATCTGCTGAATAAATGGCCCTATAACTTGTAGATAAGCAGAAATTTGAAAACTCTGTTCAACCATCATAACCCTGTGAGATTTATGAATCTCGTACTCTCTTTGATAGTATAGTCGTAGCTCAAATTTTAAGAGTTCCTAGAAAGACCAAACAATAGAGCAGCATGATTTTTATTTCCATAATTGAAGAAATACCTTGAAGAAAGTGTACTGTTAAGGGCACTTTACTATAATTACTACATACCCCTCAGGTAATGGAGAGGAAACTTGGTGACCTCAAACTTCAGTGCTAATGTGAGCAAGTCTATATATGATCTAGCTGTAATTATTCCTGATGTCAAAACAGGGGACACAGGCATTGATAGAGATGGGTCTTTACTTGCAACAGGAAAGAGCAGCTATAGAAAATCAATTCCTGCTGTGTGAAAAATGCCTCGTTGTCACTTATCCCATTTTACTTTAGGCTGATGATTATATTTCTTTTTTGGTAAATCTCTGGTTATTGGGTGCAAGAAGGATGAAAAATGCATGCTTTCTTTAGAGTTTTAGATTTGAGATTATTTACCCAGGCTTAAGTTACTGAATCCTGAGAATATGCATGGTGATATGTAGTTGTGATGACTGGATTTGAATGATTTTGCATTTAGCACAGTGAGTAAACTTCTTCCTGATGTTGTTTACTAACAGAATAGGAACACAAGTACACAAACACACACACACACACACACACATAAGGCTGAGGATTGGATTTGTGAATCCGTTGGTGTAGGTGTGTGTTCGTCCTTCATTGTTAAAGAAGACCAAGCCATCAGAGAAATAATGACATGACTTGCCCTTGACTTTGTTTTGAGTGAGGGAGGGCTGTGCAGATCACCAGCCTCACTTCTCCTTCAGAGCCATCTGAATCCAGTGACCAGATATTCATCAGGATGACTGGAGATGACCCAGGATGAGGCATTTGGGGTTAAATGACTTGCCTAAGGTCACTTAATATGTGAATATCAAGTGTCTAAGGTGAGATTTGAACTCAGGTTCTCCTGACTCCTCCACTGTTGTTTTATTCACTGCACTACCTTGGTGTAGGTAACTACAAAGTGAAGGATCTCACTTTGGCAGTGTAGTTTGGCAGCTTTTCAGCAAGTTGTAACTTTGGAAAACTGCCTAGAGTACTGAGAGCTGGTGATTTACCCAGGGTCACATAGTCAGAATGTGTCAGAGATCAGACCTGAACCCAGATCCTCCTGGCTTTATGTCCCCATACACTAATCCCACACTTCCTCTGATATCAAGATTTAAACATCTTATTTTTAAATTTTGTTTAGGATAGTCACATACTCATATTTATATGTTCCTTTAAATAATACTCTTGAAAGTAAACACTCAGAAGAGAAAGAGTATGTTTCTGAAGACAAAGATAGTGGTAACTAGTAAAGACAGGGGTAATGGTATGTAGAAACATTACTGACCAAGGAGGAATAGCTTTGCAAAGTTTATGCTTCCAGGCCCATGAATAAATATCAATGTTTATTATTGGAGAGAGATAAACCACCAAAGTACCTTTTATCATGAGCACATCTATATCCACACCTTTGCATCTATTTATAGCTAATGGTTTTTACACATTAGAGGAATGTATCAGGAAGAACACTGCATATTGCTGAAAACCTTGGGTCAGAACGTGGATTTCCTTACATCACAATGCAAATAAATTTTCAGAAAATTTTGGGGGAAGAAGCTTATTTATTTATTTTTTCTTTGAATATCACATTTTTATTATTTAAGGAGAAATCTTTTCACTTATAGCCATTAACACAGAAATCCTAGACCACTTTCACAATGAAAACAGTTTTGAAAAAAGAAAAGTTGAGAATGTGTGGGGGTAAGGGGAAGATGACACAAACCACCAGAAACATATCCCTTAATAAAGACAGTTGAAAACTGGGCTTTAAGGTGTATTTGAATGGTGGAAATATAGGGTTACTGATAAGAAGGCCTTTTTCCACCCTAAAATTCATTTTTAGAAAATTTTTCCGTCTTCCTTTGGATTCTATATAATCTTTCTAGCTATAAATATAAATCCTTTTATTTAAATTAATTGTTTTATTTTCTCATATTTAAAGGAAAAGAAAATAGAACTCAAAGCATTATGCTCTTGATTCTGTCTTTACCTCCATCCCAACCTGGTAGGGATTTCAATTTGCTATACTAATGATAAGAATGATACTATAATGATGGAAAGAATCCATATGGTACTTTAAGGTTTACAAAGAACTTTCCACTTATTATCTCATTTCCTCCTCACAGCAATCCTGGGAGGTAGGTACTGTTATCATTAACATTTACAAATGAGGAAATTGAGGGTGAGAGAGGTCAGATGACTTGCCCGGATTCATCTAGCTAGTACATGAACAAAGCAAGATTTGAACTCAAGTTCCTCTGACTCTGAGTCCATGTAATGAGAATTAAAGATCTTCCCCCACCCATTAATAGCCTCAGGTGGAGCCTATTAAGGGAAGCTTGATTGGGGAGGGTTGCTTTGTAGAAAGACTCACACCTTTTGTTTATTTCTAATGGGGCACTGGGTCATGAGGGTCTTGATAACTCTTGATACCTATGGCGCTGAAAACTGTTTTTTCCTGTGAGGGGAAGGTTCATGTTGCAGATGAGACTCTGGGAAGCTCCTAAGAAGCCCCCCTGGCTTTGAAAACTCAGATGTTGGTTTTTCTGTCTCTGGTAACTATGTATGTATGTAGTGGTCAGACAGTTCTGTCTTTTGATCTGTGATGTATCTTATGGTCAGACAATTAGAAGGTCTGTTTGTTGGTCTTTATTTCTCTGCTTATTTTCTATCTGTTGGTAAATATAATTAAAGAAGATTGTTGACTCCTCAAAAGTTGCTTTCCTTTTAGAAAAGCATATCTAAGATCCTATTATGGTAGGTCATGCTGGGTATGTCAGGGCATTTGTTGCTGCAGACCAGAACTTTAGAGACAAAGCCACCTAACTGCTTAGGATCTTCTCCAACTCCCAAGTTTGGTCATTATCTTTTCTACTCTGTTGTAGATATAAACCAGGGTTTTGTCCTCAGTTCCGTCTTCTATCTCTGCCCCTTCAGTGATCTCATCAGCTCCCATGAGTTCACTTATTGTATCTGTGCAGAAGACTTTAGAATCTACATATCCAATTCTCTCCCTCCCTCCCTCTCTTTCCCTTTCTCTCTCTCTCTCTCTCTCTCTCTCTCTCTCTCTCTCTCTCTCTCTCTCTCTCTCTCTCTCCAATTCTGGTACTACATTGTCAGCTCCCTAATAGACATCTACAACAGAACTAATTTTCCATTCCCTTAAACCCATCCCTCCCCCTACTTCACCATCCTCCAGACACCATACCCCAAGGTCTGTAACCGAATCCTCCTTGATTGCTCACTCTCCTTCCTCCATCACTTCCAATCAGGTACTGAGGCTGGTTGATTCTATTCCTATAACATCTCATATCCTTTTCTTTTCTTTCCCCATTTGTCTACTGCCCTTGTTCAGGCCTTCATGACCTTTTTCCTTAACTATGGATTTAGCCAGCTTATTAGTTTCTCTGCATCTAGTTTCTCTATTTGCAATTATAGCCTCCACAAAGCCACTCAATTGATATTCCTAAAGTTCATATCTGAGCATGTCACTCCTTTGCTCAAGAAACCTTGTTGACTCCTTCTTGCTTTTAATTACAAACTTCTTAATTTATCATTTAAAAATAATTCACAGCCTTGTTCCAATGTTTCTTTCCAGGATTATTGTACTTTCATCACCTTTACACATCTAAATTCTAGCTAAACTGGCCCAATTGATATTCTCCATATGTGACAATCTATCTCCTAGCTTTGTGCAAGTCTGTCACTTAATGCCTGGTATACTATCTAGATCCCTGTAATCTCAGCTCTAGTGTCACCAGGTCCTCCAGAAAGCCTTTCTTGATTTTATATCTTGATTTGATATCTTGCATTTATTTTGTATGTACTATTTATTTATCGATGTGAATGTTGGGTTTTTTTCCTAGTGAAATATAAACTTTTATGAGGTAGATTTTCCTTTCCTTTCCTCTCCTTTCCCTTTCCCTTCTTTCTTTTTCTTTCTTCCTTTTTTTCCCTTTCTTTTTGTATTGTTATCTAGCACATACCTGTTCCTTAATAAAGGAATGGTTTTTCATGTGAATCTGTGTTTGTGTTTCCTTGTGTTGTATTGTGTCAGAAAGGAGCAAGATTACTGGCTCAAGCCCATCAACCTTCTGAAATTAAATGACAAGAGAATTATATATGGTTCAAAGCAGGGGATCAGGATCCTCTAAACTGAAGGTGTGTAGGATCCTACAACTGCTGGCATGGATGCAACAGAGGGAATTAGGAAAGCTTTAGAAGGAAACTGTGACAGTCCTGTCCTTGTGACAGGATGAACTTCCACCTCTCTTCAATCCTTTGGTGTATAGTATGCCTTCATCTTTCTGGCAGTTTGTCATATCAACCACTGCATAAGGCTATCCCAAAGGAATGTACATTACACAGGGGAGCACAAATCCAGATTCACAAGGGAAGCCAGCCAGGTACCCAAACACCCCAGAGCTAAACTCCTTTGCCAAAATGACATCTCATTTTGGTGTTTTGTTCTCTTTTCTGTCAACATAGTCTATTCTACAGAGTGAAGAACAGGTTAGAAAACATGGAGCCAGGAGCCTAGATTAATTTTACTTTTATAATAGGGCTTTTACCTCAGACAGAGAGAGGCTGATATATTCATCAGGGTTATTAGCAATAGCTGCTACCTTCCTGTCCCACAGATCAATTGCTTTGCCTTCCTGATTACGTTAACAGAAGAGAAAATGGGCCATATTTAGATACAAAGAACCATGTTCTTGACAGTTGAGTTGACATTATCAATATTATTTCAGATTCTGTTCAGGACATCCAAGTTAGCTCAGGTGGTCAGACAAAAGAGCACATGGGCTGTACCTGTCTCTTTGCCCCCTATAAATCTGACATTAAGTTGGCAGTCATCAGCATTTCTATTCAATAAGAAGTGACAATCAGTTTGATGACTCTGATGTCTATGTAAGCCTTGTTCATTGCCAAACATTTGACTTTGTGGGTTATTTTCAGAGAATCTGTTTGCTTAGAAAGGAAAACTATATTATTCTGGGAGTTGTTTCCCAGGGATTAGGAATTGGTTGAGGGCATGAATAGATCAAACAATGGATGGGAAATAAATATATAGCTTTATGACTGACCCAGGCCTCAGGGCTTGCCTTGAGCTTTACAGAATGACTGTCTAAATAAACTTTGGCATGCCATCTGTATACCAAGTACAAGAGCTGATAAATTTGGTTCAGGCTCTGAGGAATGAATGCTCTGATTTCCAAAACCCTTTATTTTCCCTAAAAATTGTGTCCTAAAATAAGATTAATAAAGATGAATGAAAATAACAGCCTGATATACAACCATAGTTTATAGTTCAATGGAACTGATGCAAAAGAGGGGAGTCAATAAACATTTAATAAGTACCTTCTACCCTGTGTCAGGTGCTAGGAGTATGAAGAAAGGCAAAAAACAGGGTCCTTGGAGTTCACTTCCTAATGGGATCAAACAAAAACAACTGTACATAGAAGATATATAGAGTATAAATGGGAGGTAATTTCAGAGAAAAGGTTCTGGAAGTGGGGTAAATCAGGAAAGATTACCTGCTGAAGACAGGATTGGAGCTGATTCTTGAGGGAAGCCAGGGAAACCAGGAGTTGGAGGCAAGAGGGAGAAAACATCACAGGCTTGGGGATCAGTGCCAATGAAAAGGCAACTGATTTGGGAAATGGAGTGTCTTGTAAAAGGAACAATAGGGAGACCATCCTAGAATACATGGAGGGGAGCAAGAAGATGAGCTTGGGCGGAAGTCAGGTTATAAGTGGTTTTAAAAGTCAAAGAATTCTATATTTGATCTTGGATATAATCATGAGATATTGAAGTTTATTGAGAAGGGACATGATCTGACTAGCATTTTAGGAAAATTACTTTGAGCACTAAATGGAGGATGGATTGGAGTGAGAAAAAGCTTGAGGAGAGGAGATCAACAAAAATCTAGAATTTGGAAGAGTTGGAAAGAAATTGCATGAATGAAAGGTAAGATATGGCATTTAGGATAGCTAACAAAAAAATAAACAAGGCAGAAAAGAACATGAGAAATATATAGCTAACAATAATAGTTAATGTTTATATAGTGCTTTAAGGTTTCCAAAGTACTCAGACTGTCTCATATGATCCTTATGTCAACAATCCTGAGAGCTAGGAGAAACTGAGGCAAACAGTGGACAAATAACTTGCTCAGTGTCACACAGTAAATGTCTGAGGCCAGATTTGAACTTGTCTTCCTGATTCCAGGCACAACACTCTATCCACTGTTTGTATTGATTTTCCATAATAAGAATAATTCTTTTGGGGTTTATTTTACAGAGAAGGAAATCAAAATATTAAGAAGTTTTAGGTTTTGTTTTTTTTTTTAAGAAAATGGGAAATTCCCTTGTTAAATGACTAGGGTTTTAAGAGCAAATTTCAAATCCTTCACTCCTTTTTCTGCTTTCAAGGCTAAACAATATATAGAAGAACCAGCTATAGCTACAGGGGATGTACCTCTGCCTATAAATATTGCCAAGCAGCAACAGTAAAGGGTAGTTGCTTTCTCAAGACAAGGTTTTCTGGGCATTCAGAAACCTGGTTTGTCTGATGATTTTGAGAAGTTAAAAAGCTAGTTAGTATTTATACATTGCCCTTTATAGTTCAAATAAATATCCCATAGTTTGTGTGAAGAGATAAGAAGAAAACACAGGGTGAAATAATTACGTGTTTTATACATGCACTCCACTGGTATGAGACACCATTGGGAGGTGGTGTCTCTCCCCCTCCCACCCCAGCAGGAGACACTATTAATTGTAGAGACATCTTTTTCCAAAAAGTCAAAAACAGACCACTCCATATTTTGCCCCATATTTACATATGCTACTGCCCCATGCCTGGAATGCTCTCTTTCCTCTGCTCTGGCTTTCCTTAAGTCCCAACTAAAATCCCACCTTTTATAGGAAGACTTCCCAGAATTTCTTAATTCCAGTGCCTTCCCTTTGTCAATTGTTTCCTATCTATTTTTTATATAGCTTGTCTTGTATATAGTTGCTTGGATGTTGTCTCTCTTATTAGATTGTAAGAGGGCTGAGACTGGTTTTGGCCTTTTTTTGTATCCCTAAGTACTAAGCACAGTGCCTGACACATAGTAGGCTCTTAATAAATGTTGATTGATTGATGATCAATTTGAATCTGACTTGAAGGAAGGATATGTGCCAACCTGGATCCTCAGCTACTTGAAGTATTCCAAAATTTAAGTATGTTCTAAGGTACTACATTGTAGGGATCAAGTCACTTACTTCAGAAATCTCCTGGATTTTATTCATTGGACTGGTTGCACCCATGAAGTGCAGTGGAAGCACATAAATTTGTGGAATCCAAAGACTGGAATTTGAGTTCCAATTGTGTCATTGACTGCCAAGTCACTGCAATGCTGAGCCTGAGTTCTATTATCTATCAGTAGTAATTACAGCAGCTGCATTCAGCTACCTTATTGGGTTGTTGTGAGGATTAGATGAGACATACTTTATGTAAAATGTATTATAAAAAGTAAACATAAAGAACTGTATAAAAATACAAGCTGAGGTGGTTAATGTATCATTTTGCATTTGGTCAGTCAGTTTTTCCTTTTCACATTGGAAGTGAAATCTTTGTCTGTGATTCCAGTACACTCTGATTTCTTCCTTCTTCTTCCCTGTTTGGCTTTTAAAGCCCTTCATAAGCTGGCCTATTCTTTCCTTTTCTACTCCCATCCATCCCACCACCCTTCTTCCCTCAATCGAAAGTCTAGCCAAACTATCTTTCTTGTTCCTCACACACATTCCAGTCCCTGCACTATCTGCTGCCCATGCCTAGAATTTAGATATTCCTTACCCCCACTTCTCTTTTTTAATTATTATTTTATTTGTTTTCAGTGTTCTACAATCACTTCCATATAACTTAGACTTTTTCCTCCTTTTTCCTCCCTCCCTCCCCAAGTCAGCATGCAATTTTATATAGGTTCTACACATACATTTCCATTACATATATTTTCACCTTAGTCATGTTGCATAGAAGAATTAAAATGAATGGAAGAAATCATAAAACAAACCAAAACGTAATACAAAAGAAAATGATCTGCTGCATTCTGCGATCTTCTCTTCAAAGGTCTGCTTAAAGGCTACCTGCTATATATAGCACAGAAATCTTTTTTTCTGTTCCCCGCAGGTACTAATGTGCTTCTTTAACAAAATTTGCCATATATTCATTCTGCATATATTAATTTGTATGCATGTTGTCTCCCCTTATCTACTGTAAACTCCTTTAGGGTGCTTACAGTAGATAAGAGGATCAAATGAGAAAATATTTGTAAATTGCTTAGCACAGTGACTGGTTGCTTAACACATGTGTGGTTGTCCCTCTCTTTCCTCTAATCTTTTAGGGCAGGGATTGTTTCATTTTTGTCCTTGTGTCTGATCCATGCTGGCTGATTGATTAGCATCCTTGTGCCCAATTAGCCCCTACTATTAAGTTTTTATCCTTTCTAATTATATATGTATATATATTTAAATATGCAAATGTAAATATATATATACATGTTTATATAATATCACAATACAAATTTTAAATATACGTTTAATATATAACATGTGTGTATAGATATATATCCATTCATGAGTTGGGGCACATAGCTCATAGGATATTAGATTGGAGATCATTCTGTTCAGTCCCTTCATGGTAGGCACAAGGATCTAAAGTCTATCTATGACTTGCCCAACATCACAGCCAGTTTTTACCAGAGACAAGTTTTGATAAGCAACTTGACTAATATCATTGCCAACGATACAGAAAGCCAAACCTTCAGGTTACTCTGCAGAACAGAATGGATGATCAGTTTTGGTTTCTTGGATTGGTTCCCTGTGAAGGCCTCTTATTCAAGACCCCTGTCTTTATAACTTTCATGTCTCATTGAGAGACAGGGCTAGGCACATAGTAAGTGCTTTAGAAATGTTTATTGAATGGAATTGAATTTTAGTCTGACTAGATACTTGGTCTGATTCAAATTATTCCAATATCTTGTCAGTTACTTGACTTCTGAGTTTCCTTCTCTTCCTGAAGGAGGTAGGGGTGGGAATCAGTATCAAAAGGCCTGCTTCTTCCCTGCCTCTTAGGAGAACTCTTCATATGGGATTACCACAGTGATAAATGCTAGTTACACAGCAAGGCCTGTGAAGAGGGAACTTACTTTATTTTTCTTTTATGTGAACCTGCTCACTTTGATGTTCTTAGGATGTTGAAAATATCAGAAGATTTGAATTTTAGAGCTGGAAAGGACATCAGAGACTAGTTAGTCCAATGCCCTCATTTTATAGATAGAGATCTTAGACCCAGAGAATTTAAGTGACTTGCCCTCGGTCTAATAGGTCTTGCCCAACATCACAGCTAGTTTTTACCAGAGAGAGTCCTTGATAAATAACTTGACTAACTTCATTGCCAATAGTCCAGAAAGCCAAACCTTCAGGTTACAATACAAAACAGAATGGATGGGTCAGTTCGGGCTTCTTGGATTTGTTCCCTGTGCAGACCTCTTATTCAAGACCCCTGCCTTTTTAACTTCCATATCCCATTGGGTGACAGTGCCAGGCACATAGCAGATGTTCAATTAAACATTTATTGAACTGAATTGAATTCCCAGGTCCAATATATGGCAGAGCCTGGGTTTTGAGCCAGGATTCTCTGACTTGAAATCTATGACTTTTTTCCCCTCTTTCCTCCACTGAGGATATCCGTGGCCTTGACCTCTGTATAACCATGATCTTCCTGGATGTCTTTTCCTGTGGGCTTTCATCTAGACAGCTTCTGTGCAGTTGAGAAAATACAGAGGGCAGTTTCAACGTACTTTTGTCCATGTTGTGTATAGATGCTCATACACATATATGTAGAAGCTTAAAGTCAGAGGAGAAGATTCACAAGTAAGAACATTACAATTAAGAAGCTGACAAGTCATGCCTTTTCAGTGTTTTGAGGGCATTTTCAAATCTTCCCAGTGAGAGGAGTCAATGGTCTCATCACTGACAGCTGTCATAGCTGCTCTGGCTGATGTCTGGCCATTGATAGCCCAGTGGCTGTTAGTTAGGAGTAGAATGCCACATGCCTTGTAGGGGCAGATCACTTATCACAAGGTAGAGCAGGGGCACAGCCCTGCTGATGACAGGCTGAGATCACCTAAGGCAACGTCAGCTGCTGACAGCAGCATCTCAGTATGATAAAACGATGAATTTGCCATTAAATAAGTCTTAGCAGACAGAGTAGGAAATTTCTCATTAAAGGCCTTCTGCTAGAGTCACTCAGCCTACAGAGTTTCTGATGATAGTCTTACGTGGTGGAAGAGTCTTTTGGAGAGCCTGAAATGTGAGGCAAGAGCACCAGCATCACTAATTTGGCTAGGTCTCATGATTCATTTGGCATTGTCTTCCTGTGTGCCAAGAGAGATTTTGTACTGGGTCATTTTTCTCCCAGAGAACTAGTTGTTAAACATTTACCATCATACTCTTGTTCATGCCCCAATTCCCACTGAAATTCAATCTCTTTCCTAATATTTTGTGTCCTGAAAGGATTATTAATTACTTACATATAGAATAGATTTGATAAATTAAATAGAAAATGAAAGCATTATCAAAACTGATGATGCTTGAGTAAGTCTCAGATGCTTGTACTAGTCTGAACATTCTATGGTCCATATCTTTTCTCCTTGTGCTCTGCTTCTCTCTGTTATCACTGAGATAAGTGCACCCCAAAGGCCTTTACACCTGGTTTTCAGAATCACCAAGGGAAAGGGTGAGGAGGTAGAGAAAGAAAGGAGTCATTGTTTCATCTTAGTCATTTTTGTTTACTCTACCTCCCTTATAGGGATGATCGTTCACAATGACCCTTGTAGTGATGGATGGCTAATTACCAGGCAAGAATCAGTCATCCAGCACTTCAGCAGGCAGTCCCTGGAAGTTCTGAGGTTAAGTACTATCTGTGTTTTCTAGGGGCTGCTGTTTCATCTCCTGCCTTTCCCTCGCAATGAGCTCTCAACTCAGTATAAAGCCATGAGCCATCTCCTCCAGTTTGTTGGTCACCCAAGTCAATAGTATCTTCTGCTGTGGATGTGAGAGCTAGGCATGGGGGGAAGGGATAACTCAAAATGAGAATATTCAGTGACTGCTAACTCTTTTAGTTAGTACACACTGCAGATTCAAACTATTAGAAGATTGAGAGCCTATATAGATATAGAGCTAGAAAAGCACTTAGAAGCCATTTAGCACAACTCCCTTTTTTTTATAGATGAAGAAACTAAGGCCCAGAGAGATTAGGTTATTTGCCCAAGGTCATTCATCTAGTATTGCCTGAGCTTGAATTTAAACGTAGAACCTAAGACTTCAGATTCAGAACATTTTCGTTGGTGTATCCCTTTAACATTCTCATATCCCTTTAACATTCTTAAAACAATGCCAAGTCCTTGTTTTAAAAGTTCTGCTATTTAAACCTGAAGCCCAATACATATGTGATGGAAGAATGCTTTAAGTCTTTCTAATTAAAACTGGAGTGATGCAAGAATGTCCATTGTGTCACTATTATTTTGTGTACTGCTAGAAATACTAGCTGTAGTAATAAAGAATAAAAAAGAAATTGAGGGGATGAATATGAGCAAAGAGGAAACAAAGCTATCACTATGATAAGATAATCTATTTAGAGAGCCTTGAAGATTCAACTATTTCTGTTGAAAATACTCCATTATTTCAATTGTTCTAGTCAAATACCAGGATATAAAACAAAATGGCATAAATCATTTTTGTATACTACCAACAAAACTCAGTAGAAAAAGATGGAAAGGAATATTCCATTAAAAAAAGCCTCCAGAATATATAAAATATTTAGAAGTCTGTTATTCAGATTCATACTTAAACTATGTAAATGCAATGACAAAACACTGTACAGAAATACAAAACTAAATAATTGGAGAAATATTATTTGCTCACATCTAGGCCAATGATACAAGTGATTATACTGCGTAAATCAATTTACCTATTCAGTACCACACCAATCAAAATACAAAAATATTACCTTAAAGGGCTAGAAAAAATATAACTAAGTTCATCTGGAGAAACATCAGATCAAGAATCAATATGAAAATAATGAAAAAAAAATCAAGAAGGAGAAGGACCAGTATTGGATATTAAAATATACTAAGAAGCAGTAATCTTCAAAACTATTTTTTTACTATTTAAAAAATAAAGAAGTCAAAACAGTAGAATAGATTAAGTACATAATATTACAAAAGGAAATAAACCTAATAGCAACAAGTTAAATAAGCCCAAACACCTTAACTGCCAGGATAAGGCCTAAAACTTTAATAAAAACTGACCAGAAAAATGCAAAGGGTAATCTTAAAAAAATTTGTACCAAGATCTCATTGGGAAAGAGTGGGGAGCTCATTTCTCATATGTTAGTGATCTAACCAACTTGCTGGTTAGATCATTTGCCTAGGAATTGGCAGCTAGCTGACATTGTCTTCTTTATGGACTTCCTCCATTAGTATAGTTCTTACTATGACTTTCACTACAATTAACCATCCCTCTTGTTATTTTCCTTTCATGTCTTGTCTTATTCCATTAAAATATAAGTTCCATGGGGAAAGGAACTGTCTCTCTGCTTGTATTTATATGTTCGATGGTTTACGTTCTGCCTGGTACGTAGAAGGCTTAATAAATTATTATTGATTTGATGCTTATTGACTAGAGTGACTCAGAGCTTCCCTAGGCATTGTCATTTGGTCAAAGAGGCCACTATATTCCTTATAGATCCCCATATTCATGTACAAACATATATGGCATATACATGCAAGCACAGTAGTTCCTTTTGTAGTGGCAAAGAATTGTGAATTAGAGAGTGCCCATCCATTTGGAAATGTCTGAACAAATTGTGGTATAGGCATGTAATGGCACATTATTGTGCTCTAAGAAATGATGGAAGAGATTGTTTTAAGGAAATCTGTGTAGTCTTCTATGAATTGATACAGAAAGAATTGAACAGAAGCAGAAAAAATATTTACATGATAATAACATAAAGAAAAAGCAATTTCAAAGTCTTATAAGAAATTTGATCAATGAAATGACCTACTATGTGTCCAAAGGAGCAATGATGAAGCAAGTCTAGCTGCAGAATGAGACATACATTTTCAGACAGAGCCCATTTATATATTTGTTTTGCTTTACTATGCACATTTGTTATCAATAGTTTGTTTTTTCTTCCATTTCCAGGGATGGATTGGGAAAAAGGGTGGGTGGTAACAATTCTACGTAGTTAGTGAGATTCTCTCAGTCAGTCAATAAGCATTTCTTAAGTACTTGCATGGGAGGTAGAGGTGCTGTGTTGAATGCTGGAAATTCAGAGAAAGTCAAACTCTCCCTGCCTTCAAGAATCATATGCTGTAATGAGAGAGACAGCAGATTGTTAAATAGCTATATACACCAACTTTTACATGCTCACACACAACTCACTGTTGGTGACCTACTTTGTAGCCATTGTAGTTTTTTTCTCTGTCTTTTTAGGCTACTGTAATTTTAATTCTTCTGGAATTCTTGTATTTTATTATGCATAATCACATAGTATTACATGGAGAAGCATTGAAATTAAAAAAAAAAACAGCCTATGTGGCATTAAGTAACTTGAAACCCTATAAAACACTGGATGACTTCCAAAGGATATCCAGGCCAATCACATCCTATTCTGTTCTGGGTTTATATATTTATCTGCCTGTAGCACTTGTTCAAGATATACAAATTGATTAACTATTTATTTATCTAACTGTTCCTTATTTAACCAATTGCCATAGTTTGGGCAACATGAATTTTTCACTCACTTTAGCCTTGATTGCTGTTTAGATAAAGGCCATAATTATTCACTGAAAAGGCTTTCTAGTGTGCTCAGGCCCAACATAATTAGTGCATTATCATCTATGATTAGAAGCATTTGAAAAGTCTTGACATCAGTATAGGATTTTGCACAACACTGAATCATGAAATAGATTAAGAAAAGGAAGAGATATTAGATCTAATGTAACCCTATCATTTTTATAGATCAGTACAAAAGACCCAGAAATGGGATTCTAATTCTTATCCTCTGGCTCCAAGTCTGGCATTCCAATCTTGTAGCATTTTGCCTTCCTTACCCAATCCTTGCAAATGGCTTAAATGAGTATTCTTCTCTCTATTTTATGCTACATAGATGACAGTATACAGTGGACCATTGAACAAAATTATCTCCGTTGCTGTATCTAATGTAGTATCATGTATAATTTTAAAGTCTCTGTGTGGGACACACTCTGAGGACAGTATTCAAGGCTAGCATTTGTTTTAAAGAATCAGTTTCTTGAAGCAATAAGCACAACAGTGTCTTAGTCACTATACTTTTTAGACAGTTGGATAACTATAAAGATATCTACTGTAGAAAATCATTTGTGAAAACCTGCCTATTTCTTTTTTATCTTTTCGTCAAAGATGTTCTTCATCATCTATTCTCATGAAGATTTTATAAGGATGAGAAATTCAGTTAACTGAGTTGGAAATTGCTAATATCTTCCTGGTTCCCATATGTGTGCGCATGTGTGTAGCAGTGTCCCCCGAGATTTGTGTCATTTTCCATTGGAGAAGGGGGTTTTGAGCAGTGTGGCATAGTGATGATCAGGAAAACCTGGATTTTTCTGCCTCTAGCATTAGCTGTGTGACCATAGACAAGTCATAGAATTTTGTTTAATCCTCAGGCAGCTCCATTGGACTTAAATATGGGTGGATTGCAATCAGTATTTGTGAAAAGAGTTCCCAGAGGGCAATGTGACTGGCAAGTCACTTGTCCTTAATATATTCTCTATTGATGTCTTGGAATTTTGTTTCCTTTTAACTGTTTTGAAAAGTGATTCCTAGCTCCTATATAAATATAGCTTTTGTTTTAGGTGTTGAGAAAAAGTGAAGAATTGAGGATGACATCTAAGTAGTGCACCTGGGAGACGAGGATATTGGAGTACCCTCCATGATGATAGGAATGTTAGAAAAAGGGAGAGGTTTGTGGATGGGGAGAGATGATGAGTACAATTCTGGCCATATCAAGTTTAAGATGTCTATAGGACATCTAATTTGAGATATCCCATAGGTAGTTGGAGATATGAGACTGGAGGTGGTCAGAGAAATTAGGGCTGGATAAGTAAATTTGAAAATCATCAACATAGAAATGACAATTGAATCCATAGGAGCTGATGAGATCATAAGGGAAATAGTATAGAAGAAAAAGAGGGCCCAAGACGAAGCCTTTTGGGAAACCTGTGGGTTAGTAGGGTTGATCTACATGAAAATCCAGCAGAGGAGATTGAGAAGAAGCAGTTAGATAGGTAGGAGAACTAAGAGTTGCCTGAGGCTTAAAGAAAATTACATGATTAGTCATGGTCACCGAAATTTTGTCTGCAAGAAAACTCGGATTGACTTGCCTGCACGTGCTGGTGACCTGTGAGTGTAAGTCGGTTGGCAGTGGTAATCCCACCAACTGCCAACCAACCAAGACATCACCACAAGGAAGGCAAGCTAGTTTGGTTGAAGCATCAGGACACAATGTGGGGGTGGGAGTGGGGATGAGAAAGAGACAGAGGAGAGAGAGACAGAGAGAGGAGGGAGGAGAGAGACAGAGATAGAGACAGAGAGGAGGGAGGCACAGAGACAGAGGAGAGGAGAGGAGGGGAGGGGAGGGGAGAAAGAGACAGAGACAGAAAACAAGACAGTAGACCGCAGCATGGGCAGGCATACTAAACCACCACCACCACTACCATCTCAGCCAGCATCTCTACTCAGACACCTGTGGGGACAGACCAGGACAGACACTTCTGTTTGATACTTTAGTGTCTCTTACTTTTCCCTTTTCTTCTAGAACCACTACTATGACCTTACTCAAGCCTTTAAACTGACACTCTAGCTGTTGTCATGACCTCTTAAGCATTTTTTTTTAATTTTTCCCCACTTCAATCCATCTTGTAGACTGTTGCCAGTTCATTCTTTTTAAGAGCCTTCTTTTATTATGTTAACTGTTATGCAGACATTATTAATAATTTCTCATGAAATAAAGACTAGAAGCCAAATACCTTCACAGGTCATTGAACACACACACACACACACACACACACACACATATATATACATGTATTCATATATGTGTATATATCATATATAATATAATACAATTAATATATGATATCATATATATATATATATTATATACCTAGATGAACACTAGCTGAATATCTAGACTTAATAGACTTAATCTAGACTTATTGTATTTGTTACTTGTTTAGCACTTTTCAAACATTTTGTTAGTTTTTTTAAAACCTCTCTATCTTTCCTCCTGTAATATTGTGCAAATATCTAAAGCATAGAGAAAATGTTTTATACTTCTTTGTACTCATCACCCTACATATTGCAGGGCTTCCCATAGATTGTGTTTAATAAATATGTTCTTTCTATTGTTGTTGGTGCTTATTAAATATAAGATGAAGTCTGGAATCATATGAGATCGTTTGGATGTGAAAAATTCAAGACTGATGATGGTTCTCTTTGTGGAAAAGAGGTCTCCTCTTCCTTCATGGAAATTGTCATCTGGGTAAAATATCTGTCATTAACTGATTCATTCATTCCAAAAGAAAAAAAATCATTTTTCCCTAAAAGTATGTAGTAACATTCCAGCACAAGCACCTGTAAATTTGCAAATATTTTCATGATCTTTAATCATTAGAATAAGTAGGGATATATACAGTTCTCTTTCCAAATAAGTAAGATATTCAAAAAGTCCATCCATAATTCATGTAGAGACTCTGCCGGCAGAAATAAGAGAAAATCTGTATGTATCTGAGTCAAATATGTTGTGTCAACCTACAGGATTGGAAGAAAGTACATACTTAAAGCCTGTAATGTTAATAAAAAATAAACTTACATTTGAGTAACTCTAGTTTACAAAGTGATTGCAAATCTTTTACCACCTTTTATTCTCACAACAATAAGCACTAGAATGACTAATTGTAAGTTTAGATACATTAGAAGTAAGGAGATTGCTACTTTTCATGAGTATAAGTCACATACCCTGGATGATCTATATCCGCAGATAAAAGAAGTAGTGGTGGATATGATTACTGAACCAACATATGTGATATTTAAAATTCAGAAAAGAGGACTGGAGACAAGAAAATGTCAGAGAATATCTATATGAGGTTGACTAGAATGGTGAAAGACCTCAAGATTATTCCATATAAAGATAACTTGAAGGAACTGATGCAAGTGGGGAGGTTTAGCCTACAGAGGAAAACTGTTGGGGAGGCAGGATAGACAACTTCAAGCATTTGAAGGTGTGTTACATGACAAAGGGATTAAGCAGCCTTGTTCAACTTGGATTCACAGAGTAGAATTATAAGCCAAGCAGTAGCAAAACTGCATTTCAACAACACAACAAACTTGCTAAAACATAGAATGATTCTGCAGTAGAATGGGCTTCTTCAGGAGGTTGTGTAGCCCCTTTTATTGATAGTTTAGTAAAGTATAAATAACTTTATCAGGTGTGCTGTGGAGGACATTCTTTTTCAAAGATAAGTTAGACTAGAAGTACACTGAGATCATGTGTGTGCCTGTGTGTGGGTATGAGAATGTACACACACATATGAGCATGCATACATATGTATGCATAACCATCGCACAAAGGTATGGGGGAATATGGCTATCAACAATTTAAGAAGATTTTTGAGGGTGAGGGAACATTATTTTTTGATCTTAGAAATTTAAACATTCTAGTGCCTTCCCTCATTATCTCTCTATTCTGGCATCTTCATCCTCCTCATCATTGCCACAAACAGCAGCATTTATATAGTGCTTTAAGATTTGCTTAGTGCTGTATATATGTTATCTTATCCTCATCATAACACTGGGATGGAGGGGCAATTATTATTTCCATTTTACAGATGAGGAAAGGGAGGTTCAGGGAGGTTGAGATTGCTTTGAAGCATTTGACCTTAGTTCCTCCTAACTTCAAATCTAGCACTGTGTGACCCATCTGCCATTATCAGAAGAAAAAAATAGGGGAAAAGAGGACGCATATTAATAGTTAAGGACATTTCAGTAAAGGAGTTTGAAGGTCATAGAGTTCAACATGAATTCAGCAGTTAGATTAGTGAACGCACTGTCAAGCTTGGAAGAGCTATTGTAATTCAAGGAGTGTGATAACCCTAAATGTTTGAGTCGGTATATTAATGCCATGTTGTCTTGAGTTTGCACTGTATTGACTTGCTTGCCTGGGGTTCCATTGATTGTATTGTCCAGGAAAGATGAAAAAAAACCAAAACTTTATTTTCAAAGAAAATTATACATTTGAGAAGCTTCTTTGAAAACTAGCCAATTATTTTGTTTTTATGTGGTTTCTCTTCATTTCCTTTTGAAAATTAGCATAGCAAAAGAGAACTGTCTTCATATTATTGTAATATCAAGATTGTTAGATAACTCTTCTAACTAATATTTCTTTCTGAATCAGTTTCTGAAAGGAATGTAACATACGTGGCTCTAATTTTAAACGTCGGATTAAAATACCCGGGAAAGCCAATGATGATACTCATTTCTTGTGGTTAAAAAAAAAAAAAAGCTCATGTAATGAATGTCCTTGAAACTATTTGGAGACTAAATAAAACATATTAAACTCTTGTATTTCAATAAGTAGCATAATTCATTTCCCCATTGCAGATGATTTTTAAAAAATTTCTTTATTGTGCTCTAATTAAGTAGGAAAAATATGTAAGGGAGACAATCTTGGTGCACAGCTCTTTTTTTAATCCTATTTGGAAAAGGATTTTAATAGAAAAGATGAAAAATTGAAAACTGATATAAAATATGTTAAAAATGGACAAGTAGTTAAAATGATTAATGGATCAGCAGTGCTGGTGGCCAACTATTTAACAAAACTGAAACTGACTTTGGATAGATAACATCTCAAATTCTGACTGAGATAATATATTTTGCAGATTTTTCCCATAATTATATATTTTTTAATATTTTCAGAATTTCTATTTAACTTCAGCTCCTAGTGATTTTTCTTTTTCAAATTCCTATACTCTATACCATATAATCTAACATTTGATTATAGACTACCTCATGTCATTATCTGGTTGACTTCTATATATGCAGATTTTCTTTATCCCGATCAGATTATCAACAACTTCAGGAAAGGAATTATCTCTTGTTCTCTTAGCAACCTTCCATAATGCCTCATATAGTATTGGACATACATTAGGTGCTTAATAAATGATTATTGAATGAAAGAAATAAATCAACTTTGTCTTCTCAATGAAGACTTAAAATTCATTAATTGGGCCCGAGGTCTGTAGACCATGAAATCTAACAGACTTTAGAGCAATATAATCATATTAAAACCCTGCTGAATGAATATTGGGTCTATCACTCAATTTGTCTATCAGCAGTTGAAAAAAAACAGTGAATCTCCCACTTCTATTCCTACCTTTTTTTAAAACCTCACCTATGTTTTCTTTAATGTAAGGAGCTCTTAGTGATTAAAATCCCTCTTCCAAGATTAGCACCTAATGGTCAATTTTAAAATGTATGGAGTTGCCTAGGGCACTGTGAGAAGTGAAGGAATTTGCCCAGAGTTATATACTCAATATGTGTCTGAAGTAGGACTTGAAAGAACATCATTCCTGAGTCCCACTCCTTTCATACCTGATACTACTTACATTGAAGAAATTCACCCTTTATTAAAGTTGAACAAATGTTCAAGAGAGAATTGTTCAGTTCCTTGCTATATTTTTCCTTCTCACCTTCCTCTTCCTTTTCCTTCTCCTTCTCATCACTCAAGATGAGAACATCAGTACTTTTATGTCAGCACAGTGGAAAGAGCATTGGGTCTAGAGTCAGGGAGACATGGGTTCAAATCTATTCTCAGACACTTACTAGCTATGTGACTCTGGGCACATCATTTGAATTCTGCCTCAGGTTTGTCACCTACAAAACTGTGATGATAACAGAACCTACCAACGAGGGCTATTGTGAGGAACAAATGAGAAAATATTTATAAAGTGCTTAATATAATGCCTGGTATATAGTAGGTACTTAATGAATGTTTTTGTTCTCTAGAAATCAGCACCTTGATATATTCATATTTCTCATTTTCAATTGCTTCACCTTCTTATGGAAGATTTGCAGACAATAAGAACAAGAATTGGACTGGTAGAATATCTAAATCTTTACAAAATAATTCATCCTTTGTGTGTTATGAGATATCCATGTTAGCCACGCAAGCTAGAGCAGTACAATACTCACAATCATATGTGACTGACTGCTACTAAGTCTCAAATGTGAATGAAGCCAACTACACATAGAGAATCTCAAGGAAAAAGAGAATTGAGGAAGAGATCTATAGAAATTAACATAATATAGTCTCAGATTAGTGATGTGATAACTGCAGTCGGCTAATGGGCTAAAATAAGCCTGCAAAGTCCTAAGAATGGGGGCAGAGGTGGGAGGGTAAGGGAATGGGAAGGAGTTTGATGAAAAAGAGAATTTTGCAGAGCATCTGTGGTTGGGAGGTTTTGTTTTTGCTTTGTTTTTTTAAAGAAAACACTAATCTGTTAATTTAGCATTACAATAGTTTTCAAAAAAGTCAATTTGGAAGACTTCATCAACTATACTTGTAATGAGCTCAACGTGTAACCGTTTTGAACCTTAATGAAGTGGCAGAAGAGGCAAATTACTTTTTTTCTGGCATTAATTCTTTACCAGTTCAAAGACAGCTGCTTTGCCTGCTCCTTCCAGATAGCTACACCTTAACACACCTTATTTTTCTCAGTTGCTTTACTTTTTATAACTGCAATTTTGAAGGGAAACCTTTTACATGTCATTTTATCTGCAACTCAATTGTCTACTAAGTGTGATTGAGCTTGGAGGTTAGAGTCTAAGACCTCTTGAAAAATTCGAAGTGACATGCTGTAGTTTGTGATAAAAAAAAGAGTCATTTCAATTGATGAGACATTTTGAAATTTTGATTTGTGTGAAGGTGTGTGTGGGTGTATTGCCCATATGAAAGAAATCAGGAAATAATGAATAGACTGAAAAATCAAGTATCTTCACTTCAGAAAGACTATGAGAGGCAGTATATAGTTTTTTTCATAGATCTTTTGAAATGGAGGATCAAGATATATTTTAGGCAGACTTATTTGTAAAAGGAAAAAATGCTATGAACAAATTGGTCTATGTATGATTATTACTATGTAGATTATATATGGTCTATATATGATTATAAATGTAATTATTATTAAAAATTATAAATAGGAAACAGTTATTATAAAAAGGAAAAAAATATTCTTGTTATTTCTGGAATCTTTGTCAAAAGATTGAATTCAGCCAGTGTTTGTGGTCTGATGAAGAGAGGCTTTAGGAGGGCAGAGTTCTGATTTTGATTCTACCACTGAGTATCATGGAAGTCTGAATAATAGAGAAAAAAGTTATTAATCAGAAAAAGTATATGTTCAAGCAGTGGTTCTCAAAGTGTCATCTGAGGATGCCAGGGACCCCTGTTACTCTTTCAGGGGGTTTGTGAGATTAAAACTATTTTTATAATAATGCATAGACATTATCTTTCCATTAAAATAATCCTCTATTTTCCAACTACATATCTATGTAAGGTCAGGATTTTTTCATATACTTTACTCAAAAAACATATCCTAACAGATTGAATGAAGAAGTAGATATAAGGATCCAGCTCACTACTAAGCAGACATTCTTAAAAATAATTACAATATGTAAAAATAATTTCATCTTCACTAAATGTTTTTGTTTTGGAAAATTATTTTATTTTATTAAATTATTTTATTTAAAATAGAATGTGCTTATATTTTAAAATGGATAAATTTTTTGTAGTTTAAAGTTCTAATATGGTAACTATCAATACATACAAGTCACATAAACAAAAGCTCTTTGAGTTACTCAATCTTTCTTCTAGAATATAAAAAAAAATGTGTACTTAGACCTGAAAGTTTGAAAAATACTGGAATATGGCAACAAAAAAATGACTACCTTTTGAGATGCTGTTGGAGATTGGTAAAAAATAGAATGACGCCTGAGGTAAAAAGTAAGAACCAGCAAAGGACCTATCAGGTCATCAACAAATATCTCTTAAGTGCTTACTACATGTATGGTGCTTTGTTAAGCACTCGAAGTATGAGAAAGGCAAAAATATGGTCAATGACCTCAAGGAGCTCATATTCTAATAGGGGAAAATGACATGAATATAACTGTACACAGAACATATCTACAGTGTCAAAAGAGGAAATCTCTGGAAAGACACTCACCAAAATACCTTCCCTATGATTTGTAAGACTTTTCTTTTTTTTTTTTACCCTATCTGATACAAATCAGGAAATAATTGGTATATACAGGAGAACTTGGCCAAAGTTTCCAGTTACATGTCTGACATCCAGTGTTAGAGGCATGGTACAGAGGATGAGGCAGAGGCTGGGGATGGGGCAGCTGTCACTGGGGGTTGAAGGGGCAGAGGAAAATTAAGTAATAGAGAAGGGATCTGCTAGGGTGGGGATAGGTTGAACAGTTTTTGGGGAAAACATATTGCTTATCGGAATAAGAATAAATGATCAAGAAGCTGCGGTATCTTCTTTTTCTCCATTTGACCTTTATCTGTTTCCTCTCTTTAGGATGAGGGTAATGTCTTTTTTTTCCAGTGAGGTAAGTACATGCTCCCACATCAGCTCTCCCAGTAAAATGAGAATTATAACAGTATCTGTTTTGCCTTCACTCTACAGATACTACAAAAATAAATGAAGTACTATATTCACTCATGTATTTTCTCCTCTCATTTATAGCTGCAACATATCCCCTTTTGACACAGACACATAAGTATTTGGAAGGAAATGAATGTAAAAGGCAAATACCTAGAGAAAAAAAATAATGAAGCATGGGAGACATCATAACCACCCAAAAGCTATCAGGCCACCCTTTTTCTAGGAGGACTGAACCCAGGTGTGGAGGACTCTGGGACCAATTTGAAGGATATTCCATTATCATGCATGTTCTCGCTTAGGTACTGTCACTAGCTGTGTGACCTTGGGCAAGTCACTTAACCCCAACTATCTCATCCTGGGTCATCTGCAGTCATCCTGATGAATATCTGGTCACTGGATTCAGATGGCTCTGGAGGAGAATTGAGACTGGGGACCTGCACAGCCCTCCCTCACTCAAAACAAAGTCAAGTGCAAGTCATGTCTTCTTTTCTCTGATGGTAGGGTCTTCTTTGGCAACAAAGGACGAACACACCGTATATCTGGACTCCAAAGAACTGAGACATATGTACAGGTACTTGGCACAATGACACAAGGCCATCAAAAACTCCTGACTACCTCTCTTAAAAAGTCACCAAAGTCACATAGAATTTATGTAGAGAAGAGGAGAAAGGAGGAGCAAATATGGCAGTAGAGCCATTGTAAACTCCCAGAGCTTACCTGGGCATTCATTCCTATGCTCTTCAATAGATTAAAACACCATGACACTCATAAAGATGACTTCCTCCCTCCCGTCTTTGACAGCTACACATTAGTACTTATTGCAATATTTGACCTGGTACAAATTTATGAGTTTGTTGCTAAGGGAGCTGCCTCTACAAATGTAAATTGGCAACTATTCTGCAGCTTAGTCTTAGAGATTGTCTGTGTCACTGAAAGATTAAGTGATAGCCATGGTCACACAGCCAGTATGTGTCAGAGGAAGTCCTAAGATTGACACTCTGACCACTGCACCCAGTTGTTTTGTGATTGCCATGTTAATTCACAAAGATACCTTGTCTTACCCTACATAGATATAGACCGAGTTTCTTGAGCTCATCTCCAGTGTACAGCCTAGTTTTGTCCCTTGGTTAAATTCCTGCTGCCCCTGTTTAACAAAAGTATATAATTACTTATTTATATGTATCCTGTCTCTTCCCAAAACCTGATATTTAGGGCCACATTCTTTTCTCTGCCATCCGATCATACCAGTGGCCTCTCACTTAAAATAAAGATTCTTTTATGTTTCTGCTTTCTTCCTATGATCTAAAACAATAGAAGCTGATCATTTTCATTGTTGTTTCAGAAATTGTTGAATGTACAGTCTCTAAGTAAGAGAGGTAAATAGGGGTGTGTGTGTGTGTGTATGGATATATACATATATATACATATATATATATATATATATATGTATGTATGTATGTATGTATGTATGTATATGTGTGTATACATACACACACACATACATATATAATGATTACTTAAAACCTAAATCCTAAGTAATCATGTTGTATATGTCTCCAGGTTTAAATGACAAGTAAAGACAGGTCTTAAATAATACTTATCATAAGGAGAGTTTTGTTATGAAAGAAATATGTATGATCTAACTAGAACTGGCATACCTGTCTTGTGCTAATTCTTTTACCACTCAGTCTTCTTCCATGACTCAGGAATACCTTGCAGTGTTTTCAGTAGTCTTACCTCTCTGTGTTTTTGTAGGGCTAATGTAGGGAATGACTGTGCCAAGCAGAGAGTTAAGTAATACCCATGTTCTACCTCAAGTAGGGATCCCATAGGCACTGAGTGTATCACACTCTTCTGAACAGATTCAGTAATGGTCAAGTATAATAACCAGTCACATGATGGATGGGAGGCTCAGTCATGCAGAAAATGTTTCCTTTTTCTTTTCCCTGTTGTTATGAAAATAAACTGAATTCTAGACATTTTAGAAAGTTTGCCTAAAATTTGTCAATCTATTTTACCCTTTCTGCTCTGGAAGCTCATTAAAGTGGGCTTGTTTTTTATCAGTCTGTGTCTTCAAGGACCTTACCTCCTAATGGGAGAAAAAACAAGTATAGACATAGATACTTATATTTATGTGTGAATATTATAATACAAGGTAATTTTATTGTGTTAGAGGTGGGGAAGAGCACAGGAAAGATCAGAAGAATGAGATGATACAATCATGGGAACCCAAAACGATACCCTACAGCAATTAACTTCAAAAACTCTTTATCCTACTAAGTGAATGAAATGGTCCCACAAAACTCTAGACCAAAGAGTTACCTTTTACATTGTCATGTCATTGATAGAGAATTCCTACCTACTTCCTAAGCAGACTCTTGGAATTAGAATTGTCAAGGGTTCCAGAATTTCTCAGATCTTGATTTTGCCAAACCCTCTCTTCTTGTAGGATGCTAAAATATCTCTATCAACAGGACGAGAATCCAAAAGGAGCATTTGAACTCCATTCCCCTCACCACCTCTCCTTCCACCAACTCTGTGTCCATTTTGACTTTTCTCCAAGGCAAAAATTTCAGTCTAATTCCTGACTGCTGTTGTTTTGTTCTTGCTGTCTCTGTCGTCTGTCTGTCTGTCTGTCTCTTTCTCATTTGACTAGCTCATTGTGGACTTTGTCTATAGTACCTGCCAAGTAAAGTGATTAGGCAGGACACATTTGAAAGAATGGTGACCAACCTTATAATCCCATTACAGGAGTGACTATGGTCTCCTGAATTCATTGGTTCTAAACTCCCTTGTTTTTCACAAGTCTGTTTTCTGAGTTCTCTGGCAAAATGCTGACCCTCTTCTTTAGTCCATTGCTAGGTAGGACTTCCTTTCAGGTATATTAGCTTTGCTCAGTCCTGAGATCCCATGGGCCCTGCTGACTGATCCTTGAGTTCATCCCTTAAGCTTCCCCTTAAATTGTCACTCAAAACTGCTTCATCCCAGCCTAAATCAGCTCTAAGTGCCCCAGTTTGTTACTCTGTCCAATAAATAACCTGGTCATCCACCTTAATCCCAACATTAACTTTGTATCTTCTCTCTAGTGGTGGAAGGAAAGAGGTTTTAGTTCAATTATCTTTGTGAAGATACAGCCTGTATCTGAATTATAGGGCTATCACAGTGTAGCTGTTTCAAGGGATTAGCCCCCTACTCTAAAGCAGAGCACCAAGCACAAGGATAGTACACAAAACACTTGGAGGTTCTTGCTGTTTTTCCTTTGTTCTTGAAGAGGACCATGACATCAGGAAAGTGATGCCATGACTTGTAAGTGAATTGAATTTAAGTGAGGGAGGGCTGTGCAAAGTCACCAGCCTCACTTTCTCCTCTGAAACCATCTGGGTCCAGTGGCAAGATATAAATCAGGATGATGGGGAACAT
The DNA here is from genome assembly GCA_028658325.1 of Potorous gilbertii. Lineage (NCBI taxonomy): Eukaryota > Metazoa > Chordata > Mammalia > Diprotodontia > Potoroidae > Potorous > Potorous gilbertii. The sequence goes on along the minus strand of CM053771.1, from coordinate 248,266,014 downwards.
AGATACATCCCTAATTTCCTCTTTCCCCATTCCTGGTCAATGGATAGGGAAACTATTGTAGGCCATAGTAGAGGTAGAGAGCTAACACCAGAGGAAAGGGAGGTAGGGATAATGTGTCAGGCCTTGATACATCATGGCAAAATTCAGGGTCCTTTAAGGCTGGGGTTGTCACATGACTGGGGGTAGGCCATGAAAGTGTTAACCAGAACCAGGCAGGGCAATTCTGCAAATGACACATGATTTTGCCTTTGACATATATATAATACAATCTCATTTGATTGTCCTAATGCTACTTGGTGTGGGTATAATTATCCTCAATTAATAAATAAGGAACGTGAAGTACAGAGAAGGTAATGACTTATAGATTTAGATCTGGAAAAAACCATATAACATCATCTCATCTGTTCTCAGTTAGATGAGGAAACCTTCCAGATGAAAACTCCAACACTCCATTGTATGATGTGTGACCATTGATTCTCCCAGAGAGGGTCAACTGCCATTGCCACAAAGAGCAAATAAAGAGGAAAAAGGAAAGAACAGCCTTCCCATTGTAGTGAAACTGCTTCCCAGAATTTATTGGATTATTAACTTTCACATACTTCCACAGGCTACCTCAGGAATCTTAGACAAGTGGGTTAATGAGGCAGCTGGGCAGGGAGCACAGCAGATTGACTACTGGACTTGAAGGCAAGAAGATCTAAGTTCAACCCCTGCCTCGGATGCTTACTAGCTGTGTGGTCCTGAGCAAGTCCCTTAGCCTCTGCCTATCTCTTTTCTCATCTATAAAACAGAATAATAACTGCATCTACCATCTTCCAACCTTGTATTTATAAAGCCTATGTGCCAGGTCATAATGTGAGATTGGAGCACAGGAGATTCTAGGTCTTTCTACATCAATCCAGGAGGCATTGCTTAGAAGTGATAGGAAAACCTGTGGTGGTTAGGGCAATCAAGCATGAGTACAGAGAGAAGAGACATTCATGAGAGATCCTGGGAATGGTTCTGCATGATTGAATAAGAGGGAAGGTAGCTAGATGGCACAACCCAGGAATTAAAGTCAGGAAGACATTGGTTCAGGGGCAGGTGGGTGACACCGTGGATAGAGTGTGTGGCCTGAAGGCAGGAATACTCACCTTTCTTATTTTCATATCTGGTCTCAGACAGTTACTAGCTGTGTGACCCTGGACAATCACTTAACCCCATTTGCCTCAGCTTTCTCATCTGTAAAGTGAGCTGGAGAAAGAAATGGCAAACCACTCAAGCATCTTTGCCAAGAAAACCCCAAATGGGGCCATGAGGGGGGGGTCAATAATGACTGAATAACAACAATAGACATGAGTTCAAACAACCTGAGTAAGTCATTACCTTTGTCTACTTCAGTTCATCATCTGTAAAATGGGCATAAAAATATCATCTTTCTTCCACAATTGTAAGAATAAAGTGAAATTATATTTATAAGTACCTAGCAAACCTTAAAATCCTGTATAAATACTAGCTATAATGATGATGATAGTGATAGCAAGTCATGAGGAGAGAATATTGAAATTTTTTGTAAAAAGATGGTCAAAGAGCAAATGTTACAGAGAGATCAAGACAGAGAAGACCAAAGAGAGACCACTCTGGTTCTGAAGCCCTGAAATATCATCAAATCGCCTCTACCATGGTTCCCGAATGGCACTTGTCAATCTGCTACCCCATACGCTTCCTCTTCTTCCTTTCTGGACTAAAATGCCCCTCTCTGGTCCTAATTCCCTCAAGTCTTGTTTCTCCCACTGGAATGTAAAACCCCTTGAGGATAAGGACAGTTTTTGTTTTTTACTTATGTTCTCAGTGCTTAGCATAGTGCTTGGCATATAGCACTTAATGAAGGATTGTTTTACTCATTCATTCATTGAAGGGATCTCAATGGTGTTTGTAGACAGGAGAAATATTCTGGGCATTAGCATATTGATCAGATTATAGAAGATAATCACCCCTGATAAAACCTAGCCCTAGATTGGGCCCAAATGGTTTTCCCCCTACAGAGTAGTTCTCCTTTGCCTCTCTATCTACTGTTTACATATAACAAAAAGAAGTGTAATAGCTTATTCCCTGTTTTGAAAGATATATAAAAGAAAGTTCCTTTCATTTCACATAAGTAATTATTTGGCAGGCTGCCATTAGCAAAAGAACTGGGAGATGATAGATTTGAATCTGCCTCTAGGTGTTTCTTAGTGTTTTCTGAAGCTGTAGACTAGTACAACATAGAAGC
>CM053771.1:248243771-248263263 GCA_028658325.1 Potorous gilbertii | reverse complement strand
GGTCCTCTGTCCTTCTGGTTTGCCTCTGCCACCGTAGGAGGAATCCCCCTTAGCTATTTTCCTCGTCTCAGGTGTTATGAGATGACTGGCTTCCTCCTACTGTTTCTGCTGATCTGGGATTTTTCTGAGGAAATATTTTATGGTTCTTTCACGGTCATCAAGCGGGGAGGAGAGAGCATTTACTGATCACTCCGCCATCCTGGCTTCCGGAAGTTCAAGTAGGTGACTTACCGAAGTTTGGTCTTCGGGCTGAAGGTCTCAGGAGCTGCTGCGCTGATATCTGGCTCTCCGCGGCCCTCACAGACTGGGTTCGGCTTGTCTCCCGCCCTCGGTGCCGCTCCTCTCGTTCTGCCCGCAGCTCAGGTTTCTCGGGTCCCTTCTGCTCCGCCGCGCTGGCCACGGTGCGCTGTGGGCTCACCCCCGCAGAACAGACCTTTCCCGTGGGTCCTCCAGTCTGACGTGAGCTCCGAAACTGTCACCTTCTGTCTCCCACTGGATTCCGCACCTCCAAACCTCGGTCAGATTCTCCTTTCGGAGGTACCTGAAGGAGTTTGTCCGAGAGCTTAGGTGAGTCGTTGCTCTCACTCCGCCATCTTGGCCAGGATCATAGATTTAAATCAAAGGTGAATCAGATCATCTAGTCCAACCCCTTCATTCTACAGAAGGGACAATAAAAACTCAGATAAGTTAAGTACTTGCCCAAGGTCACACAGTCATTCATTAATCAGAAGAACTGAGATTTTAACTCTGGTCTTCTAGCTTTAAGTTCAATGTTAAAATATCCTTGGTCACAAACAAAAATCTGCACAATGATGACATAACTAAAATGATTGTTTTCATATATATTCTTTTTACTATCTATTCCCTGCTAAACTCATAGCTTTCAAATGAAAGACTATATATAAGTGCATTTTGTGATCCCCCAATCCTTCAGTTTCTCACCTAAGACTTCAACATAAGTAGAGATTCAAGGTTAACTTCCTTTGACCTTAATCATAACAAGAACACTAGCTGGCATTCACATGGTACTTTAAACTTTGCTAAGTATTCTGCAACCACTATTAAATTTGATCCTAACCACTCTGGAGATCCGTCCTACTGGTATCATTTAACTGATGATGAAACTGAGATTCAGAAATATTAAGTGACCTGCTTACGATCTAAGACTTTCTAGTTCTCAGACTATGTCTAGTCTAACCCTCCTGTTTTACTGAGAGGGAATTGAGGTTCAGAGTAAAAACCTTGCCCAAGGTTACTCTTGCTGTGTCACAGACTTAGGATTCAAACCCAGATCTTCTGTCTACACTTCTCAGCAGATATTCAACTAACTTTTCCAAAGGCTGACCAGTAAAGAAAGAATATCTTCTTTTTAGATTTAGGGATAGAATTCATCCTCATACCAGGGAATCTTATTGGTTTTTTTTAATGTCATGGACTCTTTTGGCAAGTCTGGTGAAGCCTATGGACCACTTCTGAGAAGAATGTTTTTTAAATGCATAGAATAAAATGCATAGAATTATAAAGGAAACCAAGAATATTGAACATAGTTTGCAAACTATAGATATAAGTATGTGGATATATTATATATAATTATATGTCTATATAAGTGGGTATAACATACATAATTTATATATCATATATAATACAATATATACATATGTAATATGTATATATTATAGGTATGCAAATACATATACATAAACACATATCTATAGTCTATACATGTAAATACATGTACACAAATATGCATGCATATACTTGTGTGTATATATGTATATAAATACATATATGTGTGTGTGTGTGTATAAATATATAATATAAATTGGACCCAGATTTAGAACCCCTGTCTTAGATTTGTTGCATATTAAAGCTAGAAAGAAGATACCTTAGAAGCATGAATTTGTGAATTGCAGGCCAAGGGCCAAATAAGGCCCACCACCTGTTTTTGTAAAACCATTAGGATAGATTTTGGGCAGGGGGTGTCCTGTGAACTTGAATGAGAGAAAAAATAAGTCTTTATTTTTACTAATTTCTAACTGAAATTTAGAACTGCCTTCAATTATTTAAAAGCATTATCCTGAGACTGTCAAAAGGATTTGTGATTCAAAAAATAAAATAAGGTTAAGAACCTCTGCTTTATAGCATGCTAGGAAGAGGAAAGATCTTCTTTTGACTTGTCCTCATTGTTGTCTGGAACTCCGAAGCCACCCCTGCTTCAGAAGGCCTGTATTCCCAGTCAGAGGTAAAATCTTTCAATTCAAAAATTCCCTTCAGCTCTTGAAGGCTTATTATGTACAACTTTGCTTACAGTCCTAGTCTGATGCCTCATCAAATGCAGAGAGCCCCCAGGCTTCTCAAAGGCAAGGTCAGTGAATTACACGTTCAGAGAGATTCTACTAAACTTTAAAAGCACATTCATACTATTTGACATCTAAGGATCACCTTAGCTTAGCCAATCAAAAAGACTCATTATCAGAGCTTGATCACCAGACAATGATTTTATTTATTTATTTTATTTCCCAGCAATTAATGGAAACTACTAAGTCAGGGGTACATTGCCATTTATATTACTAAAGGAGGGATCTTCATTGATGTAATCATGAATCTTTAAAAATACTATATAGGCACTGTGTGCAAGACAATTTGAAACCCTGTGGGGGGTTACAAAGGTAATTAAGATAAAGACTGCCTTCAAAAAACTTACAGTTTAATTATGGCAGTGAAGATCAGAATTGCATTAGAGTTGTTTTTATACTTAAAATAGTATGACAGTATACAAAGTGCTATGATATATGCAAAGTTCACAAGATGAAAAGAACTTCTATTAGGTAGGCATAAAGTATCCAAGGATACTGTATAGTAGATATAATGTCTTGTAACTTCTTCAGAAGCTCCTTGAGTCATGAACACTTTTGACGATCTAGTGAAACTTAGAGTTGCTTCTTAAAATAGTATTTTAAATGCATAAAATCATTGAATTCCAAAAATAAATTTTATAGAATTTTAGTTATCAAAATATTCTTTTTAAAGTTTATAGACCTCAAGTCAAGAACCCCTATTCTAAGTGTCAACTTAGATTTTGTCAACTTTCTTTTTTCTGTTATGTTCTTCTATTCATGAGATCCCACATTGTTTTTGATTCCTGTATACCTCATTTTCTTTTGTTTCTGACTTCTTTCTTAAGTCATTTCTTCCATCCTATCTCTTCTCTATGAATCTGTTATCTTTTCTAACAGAGGAGAATATAGATATCCTTCTTAAGCTATATAACAACAACATTAGCACTTTAATAATAATATGAACTTTTATAATGCAAACTTTAAGGTTTGCAAAGTCCTTTACAAATTTAAGCCTCATCACAAAATGACTATTAGTATTTCCATTTTAAATATAAGGAAACTAAGGCTGAGAGGTTAAGTGACTTGCCCAGGACCACACAGCTAGAAAGTGTCTGCAAAAAATTTGAACTAGTTTTTTCCTGAGAAGTTGAGCATTCTGTTCACTATGCCACCTCATCTGACTGATTCTCAAGAAGCAAGAATTTATGCCAACATAAATTTATAACACATATAGTTGTTAAATGGACCCCAGTGACCCATGTACATCCAGATGGTGGGCAGTCCTTATACCTCCTGAGTTGCCTAGATTTCCATACCTTCTTTTCATACCTTGCCCATGGCACTATCGTACTTATTGCCTGGGCTTGACTAGATGATAGTGACTAGATGCTAGATACTTGGGAGAGAATACCCCTTAAGGAAGAGGAGAGGAAGAGCCAACAGCCCTTTGTGAAACTAGGAAAAGCAAATAGCCACATCCTATAAAGTTCTTAGCCTCTGAGTAGATGCTCTCTAACCTCTAGGGCTCTGCCTGTTAGAGTTCTAACCCCTTGCCTGTGATTGCAGATTTATTCTTGCCTGCTCCCTATGGTTTTCTTTATCTGGTACCCTGTTTCCCACTCCTGTTTTAATCTTCTTGCCCTGGCTTCTGATTGCAAAAGCACATTTTCCTTAATGATAACTTTTGACGATTGCTTTGGGTCTCATTTTTATTCTAGTTCTATAGCTGCCCCATTACCTCCTCTTTTTATTTCCTGTTTGTCCCTACAATTGACAGCACTGCTTCTTCAGACTGGATTGGGCTTCTGGTCGTTACCAGTTCTTGGAAATGCTAGACTTTTGTCTCCCCTCATTATGCCCTGATAGATTCTGTTAATCCCTTAAAGTGTTAGCAGTTGGCAATAATTTGTAAAAAGAAAAAAAATGGCTCAGCTAGATGTCAGACCCTTGACCAGAGTATGCCACAATCTTTCATTTACCTTTTCCTGACTTTTTTGAGACATTTTGGAATACTCAAGTTAAGGGGCTATGTGTGTTTGGTGATGGAGGGAAGCTGGGCTGACACTTAGTTGAGCAAAATTCAAGCAAATTGGTTCTAAATGCTAACGTTTACCTGAGATTGACAGAAAGCAGAGGGGATCAGACAGACTGGCTCACAAGTTCTTATATAATATGCTTTTCAGTTAAATTTTCATAAATCATGAATAACCCCATCACAACATATATGAGTTAGAAAATTGTATCAGAACGTACTAAGCTGGCTTGGTTTAATGTAAAATAATACATTTAAACTGCATTTAAGTAGTGATGAAACATATCAAAGACTACCACAATAAACATTAATTTCTTCTGAACATTCTTTTTCTCTTCTTTCACTTTTATGTTCCTTTTCGCATCATGTGACTTAGTGAGATTATTTTCCAGTTAAAGTAAAGAAAAGTTATTTCAAAAGACAAAATTTATCCCTCTAGGTATATTTCAGGCTTCCTGAAGTCAGGTGTATTTTAAACTACTTATCCACTTTCATTTCTTCTACGAGGTTTTAGAATAATTCACTGGTAGGGAGTGAGGAAAGTAGATTCCCTATTCATAACTCAGTTGTTTCTTCAATTTTGATCATGTTGATTGAAGAACATTAGCTTTTCTCGTTCAGTTACATTTTGATTTGTGTTGCTTCTGATTCCTCCTGAACTGAGGAACTAACCCATCAAGAAATACATAACTATAAGTCGCTGCGTTAGTTGGTTTGGGGATATAAGTAACTAGAAGATAGGGTCTTGTTTCTCTTTGTGGCAACTGAATTTTATTCTTGAGAGCATATCTTCCCTTCTGGGATGAGTTTTCTTTCACTTCCTATAGGATCTCATCTATTGTTTCCCTGAACTCTTTTAAATTTGTTCTACCAAAGTGCATTATTAGACTATGCTAACCTTTCCAATTTTCCTCAATAACAAATTCTAAGATTATGTGCTCATTTTTATCCAGCATTTTCACCATTTCTAATTTAGCAACCAGTTCTCACTTTCTGGTTATTTTAAAGGGATGAATTATCACCATAAAAAATTAAGAAATTATTCTGCATATGTAAGAGAGAGAGAGAGAGAGAGAGAGAGAGCTCCAAAATATATGTTGGACAATGCAATTACCTTATCAGAATGCCTTTCTTATATTGTTGCTATTTCTCTGAAACCATCTATTTCTTCATTCTATGTGCTCTGTTGTATACTTCCATGAAAATAATCCCCTCTATTTTTGCTACCATTGGTCTTTCCAAAAATAATCTTCACCTTTCTTCTCTACTTTGTGACCTGGTTTTTGAAAACATCAATAGAATTCTGGGCTTGCAGTCAGGAAGACCAGAGACATACTTGTTAGCTCTGTGTGTGTGTGTGTGTGTGTGTGTGTGTGTGTGTGTCCTTCGTTGCCAAAGAAGACCATACCATCAGAGAAATGATGACATGACTTGCGCTTGACTTTGTTTTGAGTGAGGGAGGTCACCAGCCTCACTTCTCCTCCAGAACCATCTGAATCCAGTGACCAGATATTCATCAAGATGACTGAAGATGACCCAGGATGAGGCAACTGGGGTTAAGTGACTTGCCCAAGGTCACATAGCTAATGAGTGTCAAGTGTCTGAGGTGAGATGATTTTGGGAAAGTCACTTAATCTGTCTCCCCTCTATAAAAATAGAAATAACGATAACCTAACTCATATGGTTTTGGTGAGGTTCAAACAAATGAAATAATATTTTTAAAGCATTTTATTAACTTTAACACTACATATATGCTTTGATATGTAACATTGCTCTTGCTCCCCTTTCATCTGTCCTGTTTATTTTGAATGAGATCTATCTATCCAGAGATGCATTCCAGTCATAGGTCTCATCCCACCAAAATTCAAAACACTATATATTTTAGGTCAAAGGTGCTTTATGTTCTTTAGTTGATCTTGTTTGTTACCCAGTTTTTGTGCATTTTTGCATATGAAGCCATTAGAAATAAATAAGCAATAACAAAAACAACTGAATCTATTCTTCAATTTTATCTCACAAACTTCTGAGAATCTCTCTTACTATTTGACTTTCATCATAGCTTCTCTTCATGGAATCTTTCTTGGTGATTCTGTAGAGGTAATTTTATCCTTCCTGATTCCTTCAACTTAATTTTTCTTAAAAAAATTTAATTTGCAAGATCACAGGCAAATGTATTCTTGTCAATCCTAGTTAGGTGTACTCCATCAATCCTATACTTTAAGATGTAGTCCAGAAATCAAAGTTCCATTCTCAGTCACTATCTTATTAACCAGCTTTTCATGTTCAAAATATTTCTGTTTCTCCATACTCTTAGTGGCCAGCAATGATGAAAATACCACCTGTGCCCCCTGAGGTTTTCACTTTCTTTCTGAAGACGTTATAAGTTTACCAATGTTTTATGCAGAAGGGTAACAGGAGGACTGGAAAGGTCATTTTATTTGGCACTTAATCGTTAGTAATCTTGGAGAGGGCAGTTTCATTTAAGTGATGGGGTCAGAATCCAGATTTCTAAGGTTAATAAAGTGAGTGAGAAGTACAAAAGCAGGAGCAATGAAATGGATAGCTTATTCTGAGAACCTAGATGGAATAAAGGAGGCAAAGACAGGATCAAGTGCCCATTGTTGTTTTGATTTATTTTTAAAATGGGGGACATCTGTTTATATTTATAAACAGCTTGGGAAGAACTGATGCCATAAAGAGAAGTTAGATATCAACCAAGATTGCCACAGTAGAGCAAGAGTACTAGGGTGACATGATCAACATTAAACATATCCTCTCGTGACATCCTTGTGGACAGTTCTCCCTAATTCTAACACTTCAAGTCATCTTACTCTCATACCCCTCCCTTCTCCTTTGAGATTTGAGAATAGAATAAGAAGAGATAAATATGGGCATGATTTTGAGATGATTTGAAATATTGAATCAGAGAGAATTGTCCACAAAAATTATCAGATTTGATTTGATTCCTATCAGGTAACCAGATGTCTTCTTCTGCCCAGTCCATCTTTGTCCATAATCAGAAATCCAACATGAGATAATTTGATTTTGCAACTTTTTTTTTTGTCATGGTTTACTCTGTGCAGGTATATGATGATGGCAAAAAAAGTGTGTTAGGAAGGGAGAAAGAAATATTAGTAATCAGATCACAGTCCTACTTTCTCTGTCACATCATTTTCTCACCCCACTTTACTATTCCTTTCAGATCCCTCCCTACATATTATACTCTCACCATCCTTATCAGGTCTCTTCCTCTGTTTCCCCTCTAAGTCTCATTTGTGCTACTGCAGCTTTCAGCCTCCATAGAAACACTATCACACCAATTTTCTGAGATATCCTACACATACTTTCATTTCAAATGCTTTTCCTTTTGATTTCATGCCAATGCACAGACATTGGGATCATACCACAAGTACTCATTCTTCTTCCATGCTTTGTTCACAGTTCCCAGAATGATCTTCAGAACCATCCTTTTGTAACACTCAGCATGGAGATCACTTTCTGACAAACTTAAATTCCCAAATACCCTTCTTATAGTCACTGTTACAAACTGAGAACCAGAGGAAATATTTCACAATGAAGTATTTCATACCCACAGCATACCAGATTCCTAAAAATGTCTTGCTAAAATACAAATATTACATATATCTTTAGAATTATCTTCTGTCAGTTTGGTAAACTTGTCAGAAATGAGGTTACTATGGCATAATTTGTCCTCCATGAACATGTATGTATCCATAAATCATCTTTTACTAAAGTGTTCTAAAATTTTATCAGGAATCAAGTCAAGTTCACTGGCCTGTAGTTCAAAGACTGTCTTCTTCACCTTTTTGAAAAATGGTACAATTTCCAGTTTTGTGAGAAGTAGAGTTGTCAGAAACTGAACATTGTATTCAAGTGTTTGGAAGAGAGAGTGAACTAAATTGCTCCATTTAGCCCCCAGAGAGTGACAAATGTATAGAGCAAGAGAGAGGAAAATTCTGTCTTAATGTAAGAAAAAATCCTTAACAATTAAAGTTATCTAAAAATGGAATATGCTTCCTTGGAAGAGAGTAGATTTCCCTTCATCAGATGTTGTCAGGCAGCTAGATGACACAATCAATAGAATGCTGATCCCTGAGTCAAGAGAAACTGAGAATAAATCTAGTCTCAGATACTTATTAACTGTGTGACCTTGGGCAAGTCAGTTAGCTTCTGTTTGCCTCAGTTTCCTCATCTGTAAAATGGGGGTAATAAGAGTACCTACCTTCTGGGTAACTGCCAGGCTCAAATAAGCTAATATTTGTAAAGCACTCAGCAGAGTTCCTACCACAAAGAAGTCACACATGGTTATTAAGAAAAGATTGGATGAACACTTGTCAGGGATGTTGTAGAGCTGTGGTATCAAACAGGGCTAAAGGCTGCATATTGACTTAGAAGACTATACTTACTCTGTGTTTTATTATATTTTTATTTAGTCTCTTAAATATTTCCCAATTGCATTTTATTCTAACTCAGGCTCCACTCCAGAGAGTTGTGGATCACATATGGCCATACTGGTGTTTTGATACCTTTGTTGTAGAGAGATCATAGAATTGTATATAGTGCATTGGAAGACTCCTCAGAGTTAATCTAGGATGACTTTCTCATTTTACCTATAAAGAAACTCAAGCCTAGAGAGAAATGAGCTGTACAAAATTACACAGGTAATAAATAGCAGGATAAACCTTGGAATTCACAGTTTGATTCCAAATCTAGTATATTTTCCACCAATTCTTAGTTAGGTACAGGTAGGGAAAGGTAACCTCTGGGTTTTCTCACATCCTTGAGGTGTTGTGATTCCGCCATCGCTGCTTTATTGTTGGCTTTGCTTTGTTTCTGTGTTTGTGTGTGCATGTTTTTCTAGTTGTTGTTTTTGGGGGGAAAGCCAGATCTGTGATTTCATTGGTGTTGTGGAGTCTCAGTGAGGAAACTCTTCCTACCAAAGAAGACTGACAACTTTTCTCTAACTTAGTCATTAAAATATTGGGGAGGTGCCAACTGAATTGCCCAGATTGCGGCAGGTATTTTGAGAGGAAGGACTTGAACCCAAGGCTTCCTGACTTCAAGACCAGAGCTCCATCAATTATGCAACATTGTTTCTCTAATAATAGTTAGCGTGTTTATAGCACCTACTATGTGTCAGATGTGCTAAGTGCTTTTACAACTATTACCCCATTCCATACAACAACCCTGGGAGGTAGTGGTGTTGTTGTCCTCATTTTACAGATGGGGGAACTAAGACAAATAGGTTTAAAGGGTTTCTTCAGGCTCACACAGCTCATAAATGTCTGAGGTTGAATCTGAACTCAGGTCTCCAGGGCGGCTGGGGGAGGCAGTGGATAGTGTATCAGAACTAGTCAGAAAGACTCATCTTTGTCAGTTCAAATCCAACTTCAGATATTTATTAGCTGTGGGCCCCTGGGTAAGTCACTTAACCATTTTGCCTCAGTTTCTTCATTTGTAAAATGAGCTAGAGAAAGAAATGACAAGCTATCCAGTATCTCTGTCAAAAAAACCTCAAATGGGGTCACAGAGAGTAAGGCACGACTAAAATGAATGACTGAATAACAACTTCCTAACTCTAGTCCCAGTAATGGCTCAGATTAAAACAATCTTTATGGAAATCAAAACAGGATTCTTATAAAATCAAATGCTAAACTAAATAAAAATGTTTTAAAATATTTCAATTTGCAGCAAAATGGAAAGACCCTCCTCCCAAACCTGATAGCTTTTGCCATGAGACTTAGTCTGCATTTGACGATGTTTCTGATAAGAAGCAAAAAAGAAATGAATGCCCAAAAGCATTAGGTTTATTCCTAACTAAAGACTCTGTCCCTTAAATCTTTGTTTTTAAGTCAATTTATTTTATGTTTGTTTGCTTGGTTTTTCTTTTTAGAAAATAAATGTCTGATATTGGGAACTTTGCTTGCTTACATATCTGTGTCTTGCCTGCTTTGGCTTAATATATTCTGCATCTATTAAATAAAGCCGCAGGCTGGTAGCAACCAAATGATATGGAGCCAGTGGAAAGCAATGAATTAAAAAGCTAGAATAACCATGTACCCACCCTAATAAACATACCTATCAGTCTACAATCCATGCAACTTATTTGTTAAGCAGAAAGATAAGCATGGCATAAGCAAATCACTGGAGACTTTCCCTAAGAGTAGGCATTCCAGGATGATAGGCAAATTTTTTTTTAAGGAGAAAAAAAAACAAGTTTAAGAGAAGAAAAGCCACCTAGGAGCAGGGTATAAGTTGAAAGCCTTTAGAATGGGGCTTCTGAAAACAAGAAGCTTGAAGAGAGAGTTTAGTAAGATCTGTGATCTTCAGAAGTGAGGGGGTTAGATCAGTTAGGTCTACAGATCAAAAAAGTACATTGAGCTTTTAAAGTGAGAACTTTTCAAAGCACCCTACTTAGAAGTAATCATTCTATTTCCTTACATTTAACCAGCTCAGTTATGAAACTTAATAAGTTGGCAAGAAAAAACACTTTTGACAATCACATCAAATAAATCGCTCTGCTGTGCTGTCTGTTTTAATCATTTCGATTTGGCTTCACTCCCTGCCTTTGACTCTTTATGAACATGTACAATATGATTTCAAATTCTGAAGATATTATTTGTTGTTAGTCATTGCAAAGAAGTAATTTATCATCACAAGGGCCAAAAAATTTATTCATTACTTAACTAGTTATTTAAATTAAACCATGAGTCAGGTCAAGAAGAACATAAAGACAGTGAGAGCCTATTTGCAGTATCAGGATTTCAATATTTCATTAAATTAGAAAACATTTTTTTCTTATTTTGTCCATGGGTATTAAATTGAATAAAAAGCATTATAAATAAAAATTCCAAGGCAGAATTTTGTTGCTGTATGCGAGAGGAGAAAAATAAATTAGAATCAGTAATATAATCATGCTTATATATTTTTAATGAATTTTCTGCACTATATATTTGAAAGTTTGTCAAAATATATTTAGGTTTTAAAATATAGATTAACACTGAAAGTCTTAATATTTTTCTCTGTTTACATATTTACTCCTTCAGCACATAAATGCTAAGGGAAGAATTCTGCCAAAAGCAGTTGTCAAGCAATGCTCCTGCAATTTAATAACTGAATAGTGAGAAGAATGGAAATACTTTTTCCTAAGTTATAGAAACAATATTGCTTTTTCTAACTCTAGGGCCTTTCGTATTTTGGAGCAAATTTATCTCACATGCTTCTCTTCCATTTCCACATTTCAGTATGGAGCAGTGGATTAAAATTATTGTTGACAGGTCCAAGATTTTAGATGAAGTGAAGAATGAAAGAATGGATCTGATTTCCTTTTCCTCTTCCTTTCACTCAGGTAACTCATTTCCAAATACTAAGAAAGAGGAAATGGTAACAGGCTGCTTGTGAGAGCAGACTTAAGTATACGAGGACACCCAAATGTTTAGAAGCTGAAAGATAAAGTAGTTTCTCTCAACCTTAAAAGGCATCCTATTAGCCTAGACCACTAGATTTTGAGTCAAAAGACGCTATAGGCTCGGATTTTCATGAAAGTGACAACCACTTTATTTCTCTCAATCTAAGTTTCCTCATCTGTGAAATGGGGTTGGAACTCCTTTTTATTTTCTTCCCCACTAAATTGCTGTGAGGGTAGCGTTGCAGAAATAATAATACACTTAGACAAATGTGAGCTGCTATTATTATTTATATATGTATTTATATATTGTCATCATTTTTAGTACAGAGACACCTGGATTGATATCCAGGCCATTAATGATTACTAAACTTGGTGCAAAATCTTCTGTGAGAAATAGAGTAGGATTCTCCAGAGTTGAAGTGATCCCCACATAATAGAATAGGTAACTTCATAGAGTGGAAGGCCTGTAAGAAGATTGGCAGGGGATCAGAATACAATTACTACCCCTAAGAAGGTCCAAAAATGTATGGGTTCTGTCTATCCAGCAATTATTTGAATGCTGTCTGGGCTGTGCCTTCTGTATCCTCTCTGTGTAATGGGAATTAAGCTCTTTCGTGACTGGTTTGGTCCTCTCTACCCACCTTGGCATACTCCATCATTTTTGATTACCTAAATGTAGATTTTCATGGCAAATTTTTAATCCTGAAAAAGCTGCATGTTTCTTTCCTATCTCCACCTTAGGGCAAGTAAACTAATTTAAGTATTACCCTAAGCAAATACTGAGGCTGGTAAATCTGCTGTGGCAAACAAGTTTTTTGTTTTGTTTTTATTTCCGGTGTACATTCCAGAGCCTTGAATAAATCCCAATTCTTTTATACTAGAATAGTACTTAGATATTCAATTAATGATTTAGTTAATCAGCAAAGCATTTGGTAAGTGCTTAGATGTGCCAGACAATGGGAAATAGGGGATAAAGAGAGTACCAGCCTCAGAGTTAGGAAGATTTGGGTTCAAGTTCTTACTCTTGACACATACTGACTGCCTGAGCCTGGGCAAAAAATCACTTAAACTCCCACTGCTCTAGGCAACTCGCTGAGACTAGTAGTTGCAGTAAAGATGTGCCAATCTGCACTAGTAGTGCCAGTTTTCTTGTCTGAGAGTTCCCTATGCCAATTAAATAGCACATTTAGTCCCTATCCTTATGTACTAGGCACTGTGTAAGCTGCAGGGGCCACAAGATGTTTACAGTTTATTAGGGGAAGTAACTTACAAACACAGGTTCATTCAGGGGCATACTGGAGGCAGCTGGTTCTGGCAGAACCAGTTGTTAAATTTTCAATGTATTTCCATTTTGGAAATCAGCAAACTCTACAAATTAGTGCTTGACATATTTTTTTTTTTTGTCTAGACTCAAGAAAGTAATAGAAAAGGTGTTAATGATGCAGATTAAATTTGAGTCTCTCATTTGTGTATTTGTTTTGGAGGTAGAGAGCCAATTGTTAAATGTGTACCAGCATGTTACTGAGTATATTCAAAATAAATAAAAGATTATTTTGGGAGGGAGGCCTTTGACATCTGGAGACACAAAAGGTTTCATGTAAAAGGTGGTGCTTGGATGGAGACTTAAATGAAGTAAGGAATTCTATGAGGCACAGGTGAAGAGAGAGAGAGAACATTATAGACATGGAAAACAGCTAGTATAAGCACAGCCTTGAAATATGGAATTAGTGTTCTAAGTATGAGGAAGGAAGGAACTTTAGGTAACTTAGGTTGGAGCATAGAATGCCTAATGGAGAATAACATAATATGAAGAGTTTTAAAAACTAAGAGAGGAGTTTATTATTTTATTCCAGTGGCATTAGGGGCAGAGGGGGTCACATATTGATTTGCAGGGGTTAAAATAGTCATACTTGTGCTCAAGGGAGATCAGTTTTGCAGCTATGTGGAGGATACATTAGAGTTAGGAGAGCCTTAAGGCAGGAAAGACCAATTCTCATTGGCCAGACTCTGGTAATAGTTCAAGGGAGAGTTGATGAAGACCTTAAAATCAGGAGATTTTTGTGAGAGTAGTGAGAAGGGAGTGAGTGAAATAGATGTTGTAGAGATACAGCTAAATCCCAATATGTATGAATAATGAGTCTCATAAAGAAATGACAAGATTTGACCTCTGATTGGATATGTGAGGTGAGGAAGATTTAGGAGTTGAGGATAGTGCCACAATTGTGAAACCTGTGAGAATGGAAGGATAGTGATACTTTTAATAGAAATTTTTTTAAAAAATCAGAAAAGAGGTGAGAATGAGTTTTATTTTAGGTATGTTGAATCTGAAATATCTATGAGACATTCAGTTTTAAGTATCCAACAGATATTTGATGATCCATGAGACAACTATATAGAGATGATAATTAAATCCATGATAGCTGATGAAGTTACCAAGTGAAAGCATAGAAAGAAAGAAGAAAAGCCTCCTGGGATGCAGACTTTGGGACCACCTACAGTTAGAAAGGGTGATATGAATGAAGAGCTAGTCAAATAAATGGTCAAGGAGCCATCAGACAGTCAGGAAAGGAACTTGGAGAGAGCAGTCTTTAGAAACCTCAGTCAGAGAAGGTGGTTGGCAGTCAAATGTTACAGAGCTACCGAATGATGGGGATTGAGAAGGAACCATAGAATTGTCAATGAAGAAGTCGTTAGCAGCTCTGGAGAAAAACAGTTTCATTAAGTGACGAGGCCAGAAGTCAGATTCAAAGAACCTTAGAGATCATCTTATCTAAAACCATTTTATGAATGAAGAGAGTTCCAAAGAGGGTAAGTGACTTGGTCAGTGTCACAGAGTGACACAGGGTGGTGAACAGCAATTCTTTTTACCACTGACCCAGATTGCCCTCTGATATTGCATCTGCTCCATTGGCCCCCTTTATTGTAGCTACAAGCTGAAAATGAACCATGATGTTGAAATTGCCTTTCAAGGAACAGTGTGTAGTGAAAAGAGGTCTATAAGTTAGGAGGTCTAAGTTCTGAAGGTGTTTTGAATGTCACACAGGGGATTTTGCATTTGATTCTGGAAGCCATAAGGAACCCCTAATTTATTGAGTGAGAGTGGGGAAAGAGGGGCAGGGTGACATGACACTTATGCTTTAGGAAAATCACTTTCATGCCTGCATGGAAGATGGATTAGAGTGGGAGAGACTTGAGGCAGGTAGTCACACCAGCAGGTTATTGTGATGGTATAGCATAAGGTGATGAGGGCCTTCACCAGAGTGGTGGTAGTGACAGAAGAGAGAAGGAGACATAGTTAAGAGAAGTGCAAAGGTAAAATCCTAAACATTTTCTTATACCTCTGTCTGAATTTTTTATTATTCATAAAGGATGCAAAAAAAAAAGCAAAAAGCTCTTATGAAACGCATAGAAACTGATAGACATGTCTTAGTATGACCCTTGTTACACCGTCTGAGGTGTGACCTTGGTGCCTTCTTTAGATGCCATTTTACAGCACCCATCTTGGAGGAGGAGAAGTCATTGAAGCCTTTGGGAGTTCAGTTTTCTCATCTATAAAATGAGGAGGTTGGACAGAATGCGTTCAAACATCTCTTTCAGTTTATAAGCCAATGAATTTAAATGGCCCATCCTCTGATATACTAGTCTCTTTAAATGTCAAGGCTCAACATCTTTAAAAAATTTCATTATACTGATTATACTTACAACTGATTAAGCAGCTTAAATTTTTCCCCAATTTATAAGATATTAGAAAAGTTCCTGCTCATAAATGTTCTAATAGGTGATATTATAACTCTCTGAGAGGATTACATTTTTGTTGTAACCAGTGGGCCAGTTAGGAGAAGATGAATGATCAGAGATACTTAATGTTGCTAAATTGCTTCCAAAGGAATCATACCCTGCAGGCAATAAATGCCAACATAATTATTAATGATATAATTGAGGTTTTGACCTCTTAAACAAAATGAAAGTCCAATAAGATGTATGGGATTTATGTCTTTGAGAAGCAGCATATTTAAATTTGGTTTAGACGTAGAGGAGAAGATGGAAAAGTCCAGATATCAGATACTTTCATTATGTATTTCTTATAAATCTGAGCATGCCATATGATTCAAGTTCTTTGATTACTCTTTCAAATTCTGATAGAGAAGCTAACAAAAATCTGAATGGAGCACAGTTTTGAATTGTTTCACTTAAGTTTACAATTGATTATTTATAATAGAGTTCAGGAATTGGAGCCAGAAGACCTGAATTTATATTTTCCTTTATTATTTGCAAATTTTATGAATAAGTACAAGCCACTGAGCCTCAGTTCTGTCATCTGTAAAATAAGGATACGAATACCTATCGCATCTTCTTCATTGGCTTGTCGTGAGGCTCCAATAAAATAATTTGTACTTTTCAAACTTTAAAATCCTCTGAAAATATTGCTCCTATTGCTGTTACTACTGTTACAAATGTACAACAAAACTGTGATTATATTTTAGACCTAATTTCAGTTGGTATACACATACACATACATATACACATACACATACACATACATATACATATACAATTTGTGGTGCGAGTAGAGGGGTAGAAAGTGTGAAATTCTTTGAGATTAACTTTAAAATTCTAAATGCAGACTAGTGTTGATTTATACCTGTAGCTTCAGAATTGATTTAACTTCTAAGAGAGATCAGAATTGGCCCTTTACTCTTGTAGAGAGGCTTTATGCGATAAATTAAACACAAATCTATACATTTCTGTTGTCCCCCTGCCCTGGTAACTAATCCAGGGAATGCAATTCATATTCATTATGCATGTAAATCTCACATTGACATCCGTTTGACTCCAATGAGAACTTCAAGATTATGTCTTCAGCATTGATTCCATCACAATTAATTCTGATTTTTTAATCTTATCCATCTAATTCTTATTTGTATTTTCATCTTCTTCTGCATTTGCCTTGTTTTATAGTGGACTGAAGTAAACTTTTAAAAGCTGAGGTTTTCTTCCTTTGAGTCCAGATGGTAATAAATAATGATAAATATCCTAGGCATTAGTTTTATAGGCTTTCTAGCCTGTGGTCATAGAAACAGAGATTTGCAAACAGAGTTTGTTAAATACATTATAAAAGTAGATACCATTAATTTCTCTTATTTAATTAGTTGAGTGCTTTTTATGAGTAAAATGATGAAGAGCATTTTTTCCAATAGGTATTTCACACAAACTTCTGGTTAGACATGTATATGGTATTTTATTGTGTTTTTTTAAAACCATGCAGAACTAGTCATTAGACCCCTGCCATGTTCTGTGAAATTGAGTAGAAATGCTTTAATAACCAGGGGATCAAGCATGGAAAGAGAATAAACAACTTTTTTAAAGGGGAAAGCTGTGAAAGTTCCCTTGAGGATTACACAGTCAAGAAGTTCTAACTATTTCTATATGTGTTGCCTTGGAGAATGCTTTCCAAGCTCATTCATCTTAAACCAGTAGTGAACAACTTTCTACCCCTCCAAAATCCTTACATGAGCAAGATTCTTCCTACCACCAGAGATTTAGATGATAAATATGTTTTAAACACACACACACACACACACACACACACACACACAGATACACACACAAACCCAACTATAAATCAGTGACAAAAAGGTAATAGAATCCTTACCTGTATGGGGCAGTGCTTGGTCTGGAACTGGGTCTGAACTTGAGTTCAAATTCTCCATGTGATACATAGTTCCTGGGTAACCTTTTGCAAATGACTTACTTTCTCTGGACCTCATTTTCCTCCACTTAAAAATGAAAAATTTGGAATAGATGGCCTTTGAACTACCTTCCAGCCCTAAATTTATGATTCTTTGGTTTCAAGTACAGAATTTCCAGAATTGGCTTCAAAATTCAATCGTACTGAATTGGCTGTCATTATCTCTCCTGTCTACATATGCATTTGGTCATCATAACTATATACCACCTGCAGCATTTTCAGCACTTAACTTTTCTACATGAAAAGGACCTTAGAGGGCAGAGCCAAGATGGTGGAGTAAAAACAGGGACTTGCTAGAGCTCTCCCCTCAAACCCACCAAAATACATATTAAAAATGACTCTAAAGAAATTCTGGAGCTGCAGAACCCACAGAATGACAGAGTGAAACAAATCTCTAGCCCAAGACAGCCTAGAAGGTCAACAGGAAGTGTCTATCGTGTCAGGCTGGGAGCAGAGCATCATCCAGCATGGACTGCACTGGCATAAACAGGACCTGAGCAGGCCTCAGGAGGACTGAATCTCTGGTATCTGTGGTGTTTTCCAGAATTTACAACCCCCAAACACCAAGGACAACATGGAAGACCAGTGAATAAAACCTATAGGACCTGTGTGAGAGAGTAGAGTGGTCTGGCCCCAGCTCCAGAGTGGTGGAGAGGATAGAGAAGCCTGCAGCAGCCAAGCAGCAGCAGGAGCAGTGGAAGTAGCTATTTCTTTCGTTCTAAGCTCACAGATTATGGAGTGGGGGGTGTCAAGCAGCTGACAATATGCCCCCACCCCCACCCCTACTGGAAACAGAGGTCAAAATTGGCTGGGGAAATGAGCAAAAATAGGAAAAGAAAATCAGACTTTACATTCTGATTTTGGTGACAAGGAAGATCAAAACATACAACCAGAAGAGGACAACAAAGTCAAAACTCCTACATCCAAAGCCTTCAAGAAAAATATGAATTGGTGTCAAGTCATGGAAGAGCTCAAAAATGATTTTGAAAATCAAGTAAGATAAACAGAGGAAAAATTGGGAAGAGAAATGAGAGTGATGCAAGAAAATGAAAAAAATGAGCCAACTGCTTGCTAAAGGGACCCTAAAATACTGAAGAAAATAACCCCTTAAAATAGAATAACCCAAATGGCAAAAGAAATCCAAAAAGCCAATGAGGAGAAAAATGCCTTAAAAAGCAGAATTGGCCAAATGGAAAAGGAGGTCCAAAAGCTCACTAAAGAAAAGAATTCCTTAAAATTTAGAATGGAGAAGATGGAAAGTAAGGCCTTTATGAAAAATCAAGAAATTATAAAACAAAATCAAAAGAATGGATAAAAAATATAAGGCAGTGTGAAAATCTCATTGTGAAAACCACTGACCTGGAAAATAGATCCAAGAGACCTAATTTGAAAATTATTGGACCACCTGAAAGTCATGATAAAAGAAAAAGCCTAGACGTCATATTTCAAGGAATTATCAAGGAAAATTGCCCAGATATTCTAGGACCAGAGGGTAAAACAGTTATTGAAAGAATCCAATTGCCTCCTGAAAGAAATCTCAAAAGGAAAACTCCTAGGAATATTGTAGCCAAATTCCAGAGTTCCCAGGTCAATTAGAAAATATTGCAAGCAGTCAGAAAGAAACAATTCAAATATTGTGAAAACACAGTCAGGATAATTTGAGATCTAGCAGCTTCTACATTAAGGAATTAGAGGGCTTGGATTATTATATTCCAGAGGTCAAAGGAACTAAGATTAAAACCAAGAATCACCTGTCCAGCAAAACTGAGTATAATACTTCAGGGAAAAAATAGACATTCAATGAAAAAGAGGACTTTCAAGCATTTTTGATGAAAAGACAAGAGTTGAATGGAAAATTTGACTTTCAAATACAAGAATCAAGAGAAGCATGGAAAGGTAAACAGGAAAGAAAAATCATAAGGGATTTACTAAAGTTGAACTAT
>CM053771.1:248225208-248243271 GCA_028658325.1 Potorous gilbertii | reverse complement strand
TCTTGTGTTGTTCTGATTGTATTTCCACAAATTTCCACAATTTCTAGCTGCTTGCAATATTTTCTCCTTGACCTGGTAACTCTGGCATTTGCCTACCATGTTCCTAGGAGTTTCTCTTTTTGGATCTCTTTTAGGAGATAATTGGTAAATTCTTTCAATATTTATTTTTGCCCTCTGGTTCTAGAGTAGCAGGGCAGTTTTCCTTGATAATTACATGAAAGTTGATGTCTAGGCTCTTTTTTTGATCATGACTTTCAGGTAGTCTCACAATTTTTAAATTGTCTCTCCTGGATCTATTTTCCAGGTTAGTTGTTTTTCCAATGAGATATTTCACATTATCTTCCATCTTTTCATTCTTTTGGTTTTATTTTGTGATTTCTTGGTTTCTCATAAAGTTATTAACCTCTATCTATTCCATTCTAATTTTTAAAGAACTATTTTATTCAGTGATTTTTTAAACTTCCTTTTACATTTGGCTAATTTGGCTTTTTAAAATATTCTTCTCATTTATTTTTTGAACCTCTTTTGCCAATTGAGTTAACCTATTTTTAAAGGTTTATTGTCTTTAGCATTTTTTTGAGTCTCCTTTAGCAAATTGTTAACCTGCTTTTCATGATTTTCTTGCATCTCTCTCATTTCTCTTCCCAATTTTTCCTCCACTTCTCTTACTTGATTTTCAAAATGCTTTTTGAAACTTTTCTTTAAAACTAAAACTTTTCCATGGCTTGAGACCATTGAATATTTATTTTGGATATTTGTGATACATAAACTTTGACTTTTATGTCTTTCCCTGATGGTAAGCATTGTTCTTCCTCATCTGAAAGGATGGGAGAAGATATCTGTTTACCAAGAAAATAAACTCCTTTAGTCTTATTTCTTTCCTTTTTTTGGGCATTTTCCCAACCAGTTGACTTTTGGGTCCTTTGTCAAGAGTAGGGTATACTCTGGGAGTCTGTAAGGTCTCCAAGGTGGCACAATCAAGCATGTACACTGGTCTGGGAGCAACCAGAAATCTTTGTGCCCAGAATCTGTGAGTTTCCTCTCCACAACCACCTGGCCTCCAGTTTCACCAAGCCAGCACTGGGGGCTAAGATTCAGATAAGCTGCTCAATTCCTCCAGGAGCATTAGGTGGGGGCAGGGCCTCCATACAAGCCTGAGGTAAGGATCAGCTGCTCAGTGCCCCCAGGGATTTTACAATCCAACAATGGATGAGGGCTGCTATGGGAGCCGCTGTGGGAGTTACTGATACCCAATGAGGCCTCTGCAGCCACAGGCCTCCTGAAGCTGGGGCTATGGGAAGACCCTGCTCCCTTCTCAGCCAACTGAAAAAAAACCCTCTCACTTCCTTTTGACACCTATGGGTTGAGGGATCTGCAAAACAAGCTACTGCAGCTGAGGATTCTGCCCCTGAGGCTTGCTGGTGTCCTCCTCCTGGAGCTGTGCTGCCTGACCAAGGCTAGGCTGGGCTCTGCTCCACATCAGTGCCACAGACCTTTCCTGTAGACCTTTCAGGTCACCCTGGGCTGGAAATCTCCTCCGCTGCATTGTTCTGTGGCTTCTGCTTCTCTAGAATTTGTTGAGAGTCTTTCTTTACAAGCATTTTATGGGTTGTGGGGGAAGAGCTAGTGTATGTGAGTTTTTCTACTCTGCCATCTTGGTTCTGCCCTATTCCTTTCCTTTTATCTACTTTTCAGTCTTAAGGTTCATTTGGTAATTATTTTTCACTAGAAGACCATTTTTTTTGTGTGTGAGTACAACTTCATAATCTTATACTCACAGCAGCACTCCAGAAATCAATAAGCATTTGGAGTTGAGAAACTTAAATGCTTATGTTTAAAATTCCACATGAGAATGTTTCTGGTACATGTTACTGGGCATGGAAGTTTACCAACTCCACCATCAACACCTGATCTTCGTGTCTAAACTCATGTATGCATTAAGTGAAATGTGTTACATTCCTAACAACTAACTTTGCACCTGTAGTTCTTAATAATGCTTTATTTATGTACCATTTAACAGTCATAGCATTTTTCACATACTTGTTTGCACCTTACAATAATGGTACATAATAGATGACACAAATAGCACTCTCTCTGTTCTCATTTTTGCATCTATCCTGGTTGGTTATTTTGTTTTTGATCTGCCATGCTCATTTTAGCCTGTCTTTTAGAGTCTTTGCTTTTGTAACGAAGGTGATTGAGCTCTCCTGGTTACCATTGCTGTTTTTATTAGCTATTATATTTTCATTGTTTTGCACTTTGAAGATTTTACTTATAAAGAACTGATCATCTAAATTTAAAATCACAAGCTACTCTTGAACCTAGATCTTATTATTTCAAACCCAGTGCCCTTTTTATTATGTCGTTCTGTCTGCAACAAAGGATAAGTAATAATTATCCATTTTGCTGCCAGAAAACATCAGTACTTTAATTCTGCATCTTCCTATCACACATCCATGGAGTCCAATATATAGTCTGCCATGACGATCTTTTGAGAGCCTTGACTTTCTGCTTTTTGGGTTCAGGGTTGCCCAATCAGTGTTAGCTTAAATGATATCTCAAACCTATTCTAACTGAAATAGTATATCTAGCTCATAAAAACTCTTATAAACTTGTTAAGTGCATGTTGAATATCCAAATTCTTTTTGTTTCTCTATTTCTCATCAATAGTTATATCATCCATAAGAAGTCTTTTGCATATTATCTGTAACTATGCATTCTAAAACTTAAGATGTCAAAAAATTAAATGGTCATCTCCCAACTCAGTCTTCTCTTCCTCCCTCTGCCCTACCCCAAACTTCCTTCTCTACCTTCTTTTCTTCTTTCTTTCCTTTCTTCCTTCTTTCATTCCTTCCCTCCTTCTTTCCCTCCTTCCCTCTTTCCTTTCTCTTTCTTTCTATATTGTTCTTCATTCATCTCAATAATGTCCAACTCTTTGTGATCCCTTTTGATTTTTTCTTGTCAAAGATACTGGAATGTATTTCCATTTCCTTCACTAACTTATTTTACAGGTAAGAAAACTGAGGCAAAGAGGGTTAAGTGAATTGCCTGGGATCACACAGCTCATAAATGTGTGAAGCCAGATTTGAACTAAGGTTTGCCTGATTCAGGCCTGGCATTTTATCTCTTGTGTCACCTTGCTGTCCTCTTTCCAGAAAGAGTGTTTATTGCGAAGGGAGATGGATAATTGGTGATCTTGTTAGTTTGGGAGCTTTTATATGCTTTTCTACCCAACTCCATCTATAAATATATCATCTAATAAACTAGAATGGATCTACATGAGAATAATGAGAACATGGATAGAACCTGAGACAATGCAATATGTGGTTTAGCTGAATAAACTGAGATATTTAGAAGACAGGTGAGGAAAGATTAGATGTATTCTGTTGAGTCCCAGGTGGCAGAATTAGGTGGAAATTTCAGCTCCATGAGTAAATTCCAGTTAAAAACTTCTAATGAGTAGTCCCAATGTGGATATACTGCTTTGGGAGGTAATGGAAACATCTGGGAAAGACTTCAAGTAACAATGATTACTTAAGATACTGTAAAGAGGATTACTGATTATGTATGGAATGAACTAGTGGGGGCTTTACAATTCTAAGATTACATAATTATAATTTTTTTAATCTCCTTCTTTACCCATCTGTGGCAACCACTTTCTTCCAGATCAAAATTTAGCTATTAAAAATTTCTATCTAGATTATCAGATACATTCATTTACCAATAAATGTCTCAGAATCTATATATTTACTACACACACACACACACACACACACACACACACACACATATTCAAGTGGAACTTTGTTCGAATCCCGCCAAAGTTGAAAAAAAAACATATTGCCAATTTTATCTGTTTTTCTTCATGTCTTATTTCCTAAGGAAAATAATTTCAGAGAATCTTAATGTTGGAAGGAATTTAGGAAACTTCTTTGAGGCTGTATAATAATGAGCCATCTTGTACTGAGGGGACTCTTGAATTTCACTTTTTGTTGTTTCTTTTGTCACATTACTGTCGGGGGCAAACAGTAGATGTCAGAGTTTTTGATTCGCTAGACATTAAACTCTGCCTCTGGTAACTAGTTACCCAGAATATCCATTCAGTATAAACCATGTGAATAGGAAGTGAGAGAAGAAGCTTGAATATTTCCTGTGAGGAGAGACACAATCTAAATAAATAAACAAATTACACGGAAGTAGAGTTTGCTTTGGAAACAGAGGTCTCATGCTCTGTTATAACAGTTTCAGCCAGGCACTGGCCTCTGTGAACATGCCTATCTCAGAAATATTATTTTCCTTCAGTAGTTATTATTTCTTCCCTACAGTATTTTCATTTTCATTTTTCTCCTAGCCTCTGCTCTTATAGTTTCCTCTTTTCTTTTAGCAGTTAGTCTAATTCCCTCGTTTTTGACTTTGCTGGTATTTTCTTCTCTTCTATAGAATTGACTACATTGTATTCTTAATTTTATGTTGTTTGTTCGGTGTTCTTTATCTAATCATACTTCATGTATTTTCCTCACCATTTTTTCTACTGTGAATATTCTTGTTTTTCTATTTTTTATACTTTTTTGCATTTTATGCATTTCATTGAAATTCCCCTAAACTTCAACTCCTTTTCTTCTCTCTCCTTTTAAATGTGGATCCTTTTATGTCATTTCACAATCCAATTCCCTGATAATGAGGAAGGACTCTTGCATATGGACTTATTGCTCACAATATTACCTACACTCGCTGCCAAGGTGACCATTTAATGTATGAAAGTTTTCTAGTTTTTTTTATTATTAGCTAGTATCAGCCAACAATAGGAAATTCTATAAAGTATGACACTTGCTAGCAAAAAGCAACAGCATGAGTAATGAGACCTAACATGGGACTGCTTAGTCAAGGGTGGGGAACCTGTGGCCATGAAGCTACATGTGGTCCTCTAGGTCCTCAAATGTGGCCCTTTAACTGAATTCAGCCTTCACAGAACAAATTCCCTTATTAAAAGAATTTGTTCTGTAAAATGTGGACTCAGTCAAATGGTTTACCCAAGGACCACATGTGGCCTCGAGACTGCAGATTCCCTACTCCTGGAGTCTTAGTTCATTTCTGTAATCCCTTCCCAATATACATTCAAGGTCTGGTTAGTGTAATTCTTAGCACCATATACAAAAAGTACTTGTGATATTGACAACAGACTATGGCACAAATAGCTTTTATTAAGTTATTGACATTTTTCTATACTGTTAATTTAAACTATAAGCATATTTTATGCTGATTAGATGACTAGGTTTTTCCAGAAGAGATCACGAGGATTCATGTCATGTAGGAGATATGATTTAAGATACCACAAGGGCATAGAGTGAATAAAAGTTCTTCTAAATTTATTCAGTACTGTCTGTCAGTGTCTTACTCAGCTATTGGCAAGTATTTAATCAACGTTTATTGGTATTCCTTTCTGAAACTTAAATGGTACATAAAATTTTATGACGTGTAGAGTATTTTAGATGACTGCTTCATTATTTTCTGGAGATAGTATGAACATATACAAGTGGAAAGATGGAATGAATCCTTGATATTGTCTTGAAAGTACACATTATTTTCTGAAGCAAGGTAATTTGAATTTCCTATAATTACCAAACTCAAAGTTGCTTTTAAACCTGTGTCACAGTTATTGGGATTTTCTTTTCTTCTTTCTTCTTTCTTTTTGGGGGAAAGGGGTGGGGAGGCAGGATTCTTGCGATCTCTTCAGAAAAGCAAATGTTAAGGGTTTTCTTATTTCAATATAGTGATAAGATATTAGAATTAAAATATAGATCATCAAAAGCAGGGGAAAATATGAAGAAAGTGGCCCTACATTAATTTAATGTGCTGTAAATAGTACAAATAACAATATCTAAAATGTTTTTCCTAGAAAGTGCATAGTTCTGATATTGGTACAGATTTGAAAGCCAGATGTTATAGTCAGATGATTGCTTCAAGCCTTGGAAAATATTGTCTCCTACAAAATTATTTATTACACTTGTTAAATAGTGTTATCCAATTATACAAGAGAAATTTGAGAAACAATAATTGGCAAACATAATTTATTGAGATTAACATTGGACTTTGACAATGTTACATAAATCAGAAGAATGTTTTTGTTAAATGAAACTGGCACATTTGATGTAAAAAAATAGAAGTTCCACAAATAGTCAGTTATGCTTTAGTCCCACAAAAGGAATCTTAATAGATCTAACCAGAATAATGGTGAACAGTGTAAATCGAGTTATCACTGACCTTGGATTATGTATCCTGTTATGTTTTAATCCTTAGGTTTATAAAACTACTCAACGAAAAAGTATTAATGCTTTAGTTCCTGTGCTACAAGAATTGCAACTCCCACATAAATCACAACAAACAAGTGTTATCTTAGGATAGAACATTTAGTTCATCATTTATTTTGTCGAGGCCTTATTGAAATTGAAAATAGTTTCATAGAAACTTCTTGAAACATGAATTGCATTTCCATCTGAAATATGTCATTTTTAATTATGCATAAAGTTATAATTTGTTGAGGATATTTTAAATGTAGAATCTTATATTCTACATATTTTCCCATCTTTGTCTAAGATTTTAGTGTTAGCGTCTTTAGAAGATGAAGGATTTCCAGGAAGGAGGAATGAATGAGAATTCAAAAGTATAGATGATCTTTGTTTTAGCTTTGCAAGCAAAGTGAAGAAGAGTCTTCTAATGCTGACAACCAAATGAGATCATTCTGGTCCCAGCTGACCTGTTCGCTTCTCTGCCTCCAGTCTCTCCCTTCTCAAATCCCTTACAATGCTTCCAGAATATGCTTCCTTCTGCAGATTTCTGGTCCTGTCACTCAGCGGCTCAAAGATCACTAGTACCTTCAATGATTAAATACCTAATGATTAAAGCAAAATGCTTTTGTCTTCCATTTGTGGCCCTCACAAAATGGGCATTTTCTTCCAGTTTGTTCCCCTTCATATTCTCTGTGCTCTAGCCAATGTACATTACTTGCCCTTCCCTGGTCTCATCTGGGCTTTGCTTTCCTCAGTGTGTTTGCACATCCTCTTCCCTTGTCAGGAATAGATTCTTCTCTCCTTTGTACCTATTGATATCTTTCTGTTCACCCAGGAAGGTTCAATCCAGTTTTCACCTCCTTCATGACACTTTCCCTTTTCCTTCCAGATGGAAATGTTCCATGCTTCCTAGAATCTCTCATGCCTCTCTCCTTGACCCTTCCTTGTGCATTTACTCACATTCTGACTTGTATTAAAGTCATCTGCATGCTTGTCTTACGTGAAAGGTGGTGCTGTGGAATGAGCGTGAGGCTTAGAATCCAGGGGATGTGAGTTCAAATTCAAATTCAGACCCTTATTCACTGTGTGACTTTGGGCAAGTCCCTTAATTTCCTTCTACCTCAGTGTACACAAGTGTGAAACCCCTATATCCCTTGGTTGTTCTGAGGATCAAATGAGATTTTTTTTTTAATTTTAAAATTAATTTTATTTATTTTTGGTGTTCTACAATCACTATCATATAACTTAGATTTTTTTCCCCTCCTTTCCTGAGATGGCATACAATTTTAAAAACTCTCACACATTGTAGTCATTGCTGTGCACAAAGTTCTCCTGGTTCTACTCCTTTCACTCAGCATCAGATCATGTAAGTCTTTCCAGGCCGCTCTGAAGTCTTCCTGTTCATCATTTCCTATAGCACAATAGTATTCCATTACATTCATATACCATAATTTATTCACCTATTCCCCAATTGATGGGCATCCCTATTTGTATCTCATTTGGGGATGCCCATCAATTGGGGAATAGGTGAATTTAACAGAATATAACAAGAAATTAATAATCTTCATTCCACTGTACTCCACTGTAGGAGAAACAATTTTCTTTGTTGAATTTGATTGAACTGAATGTTTTAGACTAGTCTTTTATATTAAATTAATGACATTGTCCACCAAATTTATCCTAAGTATATAGCCAGACCTTCAGTGTAACCTACCCCTTGTCAGGTTATAATAATTGATTTGCTTATATAAAACTCAAAGCAAGAATTCCCCATGTATGTGTAGCTTGTGTCTCACAATCCCTAGTTCTAGGTTTTACATGAACTGAGTTTAATCTTTCAAGGTTCCCCTGGGAATATTGCAACACAATTGGTATCTAGATCTCTACAGATGTGAGAAAGAGTCCTCACTCCTGAGCCAACAAGTAACTGTGCTTGGGGTTGCAGGAACATGATTTTCTTTTTAATCAGACCTTCAGAGTTTATACCCGGGGTGTCAAACTCAAATAGAAATGATCCTTGCTAGCTACACATTAACTTAGACAACCATGAATTAACACTATCTACATTTTGTTGTGTTTTTATTTATTTTGTTAAATATTTCCCAATTCTGCCACACTTAGAAGTTTTGCTGGCTACATATTGCCAGCCTGTTGAGTTTAATCTATTTGATCTACATAATCCATAGTAGTGGTGTAAGGCAAGATCTCAGTTTTCTTTTCCGTATTATGACCCAATCCTTTAATGTTCTTCCTGCTCTGGGAACAAGGACATATTTCTCTTCTCTCCAAGTGATTGGGTGTAGGAACTTGGTGTTGACTTGGAAGTATGAGTTGCCTAGGAAATTCTCTCCTCTCCCCAAGAGTTGTCTATGAACCACTTCCACTGCACCAGCTTTCTCTCTAATCACTTTTCAATTTAGAGATACATGGTTCTACTGCATAATAATTAACTTATGCTTTGCTATTACCTTTATGTGTCTGTCATCTCAGGGCCTGAGAAGTGCTGCTATTGCCATTCATGTTCTATTAATACTACAGTTAAAAGATTTTACCATTTCCTCTTCCTGAACTGACATCTCTGGGGCTAAGGCTTTTTCCAAAGGGCTTCATAGATATTCAGATTTCAGCCCTCCAAATCTGGGCCTATTAGATGAGTGTACTCAGCTCAGCTGACACGCATGGCTCTTATATTCAACTTCACCAAAGATTTCCTACCCCTTTTTTAGGATGAAGTTTAAGGGCGCAACTCAGATCTTCAGTGATTATGACTCAATCTTAAGCTAATCTTAATGGAAATATGCATACCTTATATAGGGAGATGTCTACAAAGACCTCATCTTTTAATAATTCACCTTGAGCAAGTTACTTCTTCATAACTCATCGAGGTAATATTATCAGTCATCTCAATGAGGTATTGTATTACAGAGTGAGAGATATTCTCAAAGCTACTCTTGGTCGTGACTGCTCCATATAACATATATAATATATCTAGGTTTCTTTTTATGGCTTCTTAGCCTGGGATTCATCAACTTGAATTTTAAAAATGTGTTGATAACTTTTTCCCCTTTGAAATCCAACATATTTTGTCTTGGCATTAAAAACGTTATTTTGAGAAGGGGCCGACAGACTTCACCAAAGTATAAAAGCATCCATGACCCTCCAAAGCTTATGAACCTCTATTTTAGATGGTTCTCTGTTATCCTCTGATTGGTAAAACTTGTCTCCTGTTATGACTGTCGAAGTGATAGCCTTCCAGATATCCTGGTTTGTATGTCTGAGATTCCAGGCTAACTAGTGTGGACAAGCTATCAAAGCCTTAGTAAAACTTTTGACATTTAATTACATAAAAGAAATAGGTATATCAGTTGAGAGGCAGTTAAAATAATGTTTTAAAAATTAGAATCTAGCAATTGACATGAATTTCCAAGGCACTCACAGGGTGACAGGGGGAAATACTTGTTAAATTTAGATCTAGTGAAATGTGAAGGATTTCAAAATTCTTGTATATAAAAATACATCAAAACCCAGAAATCAAGACTGTTTATGATTTATCCCAAATGTACTTTTGAATTACAATCCATTCAGTTCTTAGGGATCATTTAGCTAGAGCTGAATAGGATCTTAGAGTCATTCTAGCTTAATCTCTCCCAAATAAGCAAGATGAAGTAACTTGCTTTTTTCTGTCAAATAAAAGATAAATGGTAGAGGTGGGATTTGAACCCAAACCGTCTGATTTCAGACCAAGGGCTTTTTTTTTGCTTCTGTACCACACTGACTTTTTATTCACTAATTGGCAAGCATCGTATTAGGTATCGGGGATACAAGAATAAATGAAATGCTCCTTATAATCAACTTAAATTCTATTATGGAAAATACATGCAAAAAGATGATAGCTAACATTTATTTAGCTTTTTAAAGTTTGCAAAGCACTTTACATATGTTAACCCATCTGAGAAAGAAATATTGGGTATAGAAACAAAGGATGAACATGAAGGATAATTGCCTTTTCAGTGGGAAGTTAAACTATGCTGACCCTCCTTAATCTACTGGTGCTCCCTCCTTCCATAAGCCTTTTTCAGTGATCCAGTGGTTCCCACTGTTCTTCTTTCCACCTGAAATATGTCACCAAAATCTCCCTGCCTGTATGGATCCTTATATATCACCATGAAAGGCCACATTTTATGTTTTATACATATATACATGCATGCATACACACATACATACACATACACACACACACACACACACACATATATATATATGTATTTGAACTATCCATAGTGCCTCACACATAGTAGTAGCCTAAGAGTTCCATCATTTATCTAGTCATAAAACTTTACATATTCACATCCATTTTTATCAATATAATCATTCCCTCTACCACTGAAGATCTTACCTCCTTACTTAATTAAGTGATCTTTACAAGTTTTGGTCACATAATTTAATAGTGAGAATAACAGTATTAATGATATCTGAATTTTAAAAATAAACTTGAGTTAGCTCTTGTTTAATTGGTAATAAAGGCAGTGCTATGTTTAAGTCACGGATACAAATGAGGAATGTTTTTAGAGTATGACAGTGGCTTATACAGATTTTGATTGGAAACATTATTGTGACAGCTGGTTTTGATATTCCCACCAAAATATCTTCCATATTTTAGAGCCATAGCTAGCAATAATTTCACCTAGAATAGATGGCAGTGGGACTCACCTGGAGTGTATACCTAGAGTGCATACCCTAGGGCATTGTGAAGTTTCTTCCTTGATAAGAAGGAAGGCTACTGGAGGGAAGAACCCTGACTGATGCAGAGCTAGGAAGGTGAGGAAGGACACCTAGTGGATGCAGGTCCCCACCATAGTTAGAACTCTGTTCCATACCCAACCTCCCCAATTATAGAATATAGACGGCTAGAACTAAAATAGACCTTAAACATCATATGCTTCAAAGCTTTAATTTTAGAGATATACATCCTGAAATCTGGAGATGTTCAATCCAATGCAAGTAACATCTGCTTATTGTGTGTCAGCTGCAGTGAGGGATATAAAATTCAGTGTGACATAGAGAACTATTTAGTACTAACTCTGTGCCAGGTACAGTACTAAGGACTGAGGACACAATATAATCAAACAAGGTACTTCCTCTTCTCAAGGAGCTTACATTCTAATAGAGGAAAACTATATATATATATATATATCTCGTATATATATACATACATATATATATCTCGTATATATATATGTATGTATATATATAATATATATATCATTAGTTAAGGAGGAGGCTGAAGAGGGAGTTCAGATGTGAGATATATCCTAAGCTTTTTTGAGGGAAGGGTCTGCATCTTATTTCATCTTTATATCTTCAGTCTCTCACAGAATGACTTAAAAGAAATACTTTGGTAATGCTCTTATTGAGAATAAAAAGCACTTGTCCAAGCTCACACAGCTGTTTAGTGCAACAGCTGGAACTAGAACTAATGGGTCTTGACTCCTAACTAATGAATGTCCTCAATCTCGTATAACTAAACATAAATGAATGATTTTCCTGGGCCACCCTGGGTTGTGGGGAGCCTATGTATATGGGAGCATCTGCAGTCCTGCATGTTTGTTTTTCTTTTTCTGTGTGAATTCTGAGTCCTAATATAATAGAAACACATCCCCAGAATAGAGTAAGAAGGAAAAAAGTGCTTTGAAAATGGTCTTGTGGCTTGATTATCTGCTAGAGTCTCTATTACTTCTCATAATATGCTTGAAAAGTTTTATTTGTACCTCAAGGGCAATGAGCCTGGCCTCATTTAGAAATATGAATGCAGATATTACCACTGCACTATCTTCTACTTAAGACAGGCTCACTAGCTGTCGGCTTGTTTTATTTGCTTCCTCAAAAAAAAATAAAGGAAGGAAGGAAGAAAGAAATGAAGGAAGAAAGAAAAGAGAGAGAGAGATCCATCTCCCCAGTTATTTTTTTGTGTTTGAGAATGCCGGTGACAGAGAACATTCCCATCAGTGTAAAGTCAGAATGGAAAAGCTGTTTTTCTGTAATGATGGTTATATATTTCTTTCCTTGGTCTCAACCTATATTAAATGGTCATTTTTCACCTTCCTACTATGCACTCTTATGAGGACACTGTGAACCTAGTTTATAGCTTCAGTAGATGAAAAGAGGGGTGGATTTGACGAATCACATGGAATATAGTTCTTGCATTCTAATAGCTGACATCATGATCCAGTTTTCCAAAAGAAGGTGTTTGTTTGTCTATCATCAGTCTATCTGTCTGTCTTCATAATAATCATCATTGATCATCAACTTATCTATCATCTCTCACCTATCTATCCTCATTTATTGGATATCTTTTGTCTCTCTAAATAGAGGTTCTTAACTTTTTGTGTGTGTCAAGGCATTCTGGTGAAACCAGATCCTTTTTCAGGATAAAATAAAATACATTGCCTTCCAAAGAAAACCAATTATATTGAAATATATTTATCACATTTTTAAAAACTTTGGAGACACAAAGTTAAGGAACCATAATCCATCTACTCATCCACCCATCATCTATCTATTTATCTATCTTTATATCTGGGAGTTTTAAATCTTTTTTTTATAAAGTGTATAAATTAAAAATAAAACCAATTATATTGAAAGATAGCTATTAATTTTTTTAAGTTTATGGATACCAGGCTGAGAACCTCAATAGATCAATCTGATTATCTTTCTCTCATAGTGGTATAGAAAATATACTCATGCTAGTTTAAAATGATATGTGGATTTCAAATTTCCACAAGTATTATGATCACAGAAGAACCTCGTAAGAGGATGGGATATTAATGAATTTGTGAATTGTTATTTTGTATTATGTCACTAGACTGATAGAGTGGTTAGATATTCTTCTTTAATATTTTGAATACATTCCCCCCATACCTTGGAATAAGTATTGGTGGTAGTGTTGCTAGTACACACAGAGTACTGACTAACTTAAAGCTGAAGTAGAAATTCCATTGGTACATTAATATGATTTTTGACAAGTTAATTTGGAATATTATATAATTTTAGTCATAGTTTCATTTCCATATTTTCATGTTGTAAATTCGGAAAGTAAAAAACATGAAATAAGTGTCTTGTGAGATCTTGTGAGCATTTTGTTCAGGGTGCACACAATTTGAAAAGAAAATTCTCTGCAGAGAAATGTCTGTGAAAATTTTACAAGTGCAACTAGAAATACAGAATCAGCAGAAATTTGCTTTTCAGACCAGTGACCAACCATGGTTTCTTCTTCTTCTGGGAAATATGTGTTGTCGATGTTATAGCCCAGCCCAGACAGGATTTGTCCATCCCTTACTATGCTATATTCAAAATATTCTGGGAAGAAATTAGCTTTGTTTTGTTTTCTGTGGGTTACTAAATATTAATTGATTTCATGTCATATTTTCATAACACAAGTACTTGAAGAGTACTGAAGATAATAGTTCTTGCCTCTCACAGGCTTTGGTACGATGGAATAAATATTAAGTTGTACAGGGCAGACTTAAGGAAGAAACACTCCCTGTCTATGACCTTATCTCAGATTGTCCCGTAGGTGACTTTTCTTGATCTGGTTGTTTGCAGGAGAAGAAGTATCAGGCAATCTCTGTCTGGCGCCTCCTCCTCCAGAACGGATGGCTTGTGAAATACCCTGCCGAATGGACTGTGTGGTTAGTGAGTGGGCAGAGTGGTCAGCCTGTTCCCAGTCCTGCTCTAATAAAAACACAGAGGGGAAGCAGACAAGGACCAGAGCTATACTAGCATTGGCAGGAGATGGTGAGTAATGGTAGGACTTTCAAAAAAGGATTAAGTGTTTATTTAAAAAGAAAAAAAATGGTTGAGCAATACATTTCATGTCAATAGTTATCCTAGTCTTTGAAACTGCAATGAAAAATTAGCATTGCATCTTAATAGAGTGGTATATTGTTTTTGTTTTCTATTCTGAGAAAGAGGGAATACAGAAAATCATCAAAAATAAGGTACAAATTTGTTGGCAGGTTTCATTGATATGTATCTAGCCATAGCTCTTAAAGGCTTACCACCTGTTTTTAACTGGAACATCTATGGGGAAGAATATTATTGTGGAGCTGGAATTTATCAAGGCCTCCATCTGCATCATGCCTCAGGCACTTGCTAACTGTTTGATCCAAAGTATTCACTTGCCTTGAGAGGACTCAGTTTCCTCATCTCTAAAATGGGGATGATGACACCATCAAACAAATAGGGTTGCTCAGAGGATCATATGACATGTTAACTGCTTTGTAAAATTTAAAGTGCTGTATAAATGTCAGCTACTTTTAATTGTATTTTCTTTCTAGGGGAGATAAAGGTTAGCCACTGTGCCCAAGAGACAAAACATTTTAATGGAATTGTTATATGCTTATAGACTATGTGAACTTGGATACATTAATTAATCCTCAGGCCTCAGTTTTATTATCTGTAAAAAATAGTGTTGAACATTTTTGCTCCAGTTATTTATTTTAAAGGCATGTTGTGGGGTAAAAATGAGATGAATGGCTATGAAATTGATGTTGAAAAAGTTAAAATGTAAAAAAATAAGATTCCATTTGTCTAACAAATTAAAGGAACACAATGTGTCCTTCAAACAAGTTCAATCTGATATAGGGCTTGAGGGACTTTTGCCTGCCCAGGATCTGATGTTCCTATTATTTATAGTCATGGACTTCATTGCCAGATAAATTCTACTTCCTTCTTTCATGTGCTTCTCTGCCATCCCTGCCCACGGCTTAGTTGGAAACAGCAGGGTAGTTTGACCACTTGCTGTGAGAAACTCCTTTTTAAACAGGGATCTATTCTTTGATCCTGAGAAATAGTTCTGGGGTCAGGATAAATGAAGATTGAGTGTTCTTAAAGTACATTTGTTTCCTCCTTGTACTTGTGTTTTGTATTTCTGGAGGGGGAAAAGGTTGTAGTATTTAATGGGGAAAAAATAACAAGAGGAACAAGCCAAGGTCACAAATCTTCCTGAGTTTTCAGTCCACTGAATAAAACATTATAGTGTGTAATCAGAGGAGAAGATCAATACTTTTAGATAAATACCACTTTTTTACATGGATACAAAAAAAAAGCAAAAGAAAAGCCAGTAATGAAATTGGATTGTCTGACTCACCCAGGAGTGTAAGAATGCACATCTGTCTGGTCTCTTTACCACTGGATAGTGCATTGTCAGGTATTGTTTTGTGGTTGAAAACTGGGCACTTGAAGGCAAATTTCTAGCAGATACTTTTGGACTTTGAAATTGCACTTTGAAGGCTCAGGTGGATCTGAGTTACTTTAAAATCTCTGAGAAAAGAGAATTTTTTTTCTTTTTATCTTTTCCTTTTTTCTTTGAGGGAGGAAAATAATTCTTTAAATTCATTTAATTTTCATTTGGTCATATTCTATTTTTTTGCAATTTCAGTGACTTATTATCTTTAATCATTCTCTGTGTATACTGGGGAGTTATATTTATGATTCATAAGATCAAAGAATCACAGTTGGAAGGGATGTTAGACTACATCTAGTTCTCTTGCTGTCATTGTACAGATTAGAAAACTGAGGCTTGACAAATTTGGTTAAGTGAACTTGCCCACAGTCACACAGGTGGCAGAGCTGGAAACTAAACCCAAGTCTATTAAATGCAAGTAAACAACTTCCCATTATTACTTTGTAGCATATCCTCTATGTTTGGTCCATTATGATGGATCATTTACGTATGAAATTGATTCCATGAGTAAAGCAGTATGGTACAGTGAGAGGGAATCAGAGGGAACAAACCTTTATTAAAGGTCTACTACTTGATAAGTATTTAATAAATATTATCTCTTCTATGAGAGGTAAAAGCTTCATTTTTATCATTTTGTTTTAAGAAAAGAAACATTGCCTTAAAGTGTCTTATGTGGCACAAAGTCAGTGACCCTGTCCTTGCCTTAACCAATGGGACTTTATTCCTAGGGTTACCCTGACCCATATAGGTAGATAGCTAGATAGAAAGATATATGTAGATGTAGATGGTATAGACATGGGAATTCAAGTATTCTTTCTTCTTTTTGCCTCATACAGGTGGAAAACCATGTCCTCCTCTTCAGGCCCTACAAGAATATCGTTTGTGCAATGATCATTCTTGTACACAGTTCTATTGGGAGACATCGCCTTGGGGTCCTTGCTCTGAAGATGCCCTGATAACAGCCCTTAATGCAACCAGTACCTGGAGTGGAGAAGCCACATGTGGTGTGGGCATTCAGACTCGCAAGGTTTTCTGTATGAAAAGTCATCTGGGGCAGGCCATGATTAAAAGGTATTATTAATACATTAGTTTCTTCTAGCCTATGTTATATGTTCGAATATTAATACCAATAGGCATTCATTAAATTCCTAAATGTTTTGTTAGTATAACATTTTATTTACTCTTTAACATTCCTTAGGAAATGTGGGTATAGCAATGAATCATAACTTATTAAAGTTATACTGAAAGTGATGACTGTAATTTGACTGTTTAATAATGTGGTCAAGTTTGTCAGGAACCTTTATGACTATTGAATATCTCTGTGATGTCTTGCAGTTTAGCTAGTGTCTTAAATGATATAATTGTGTTTGTCCTTCATTGCCGAAGACCATGCCATCAGAGAAATGATGACATGACTTGCACTTGACTTTGTTTTGAGGAGGGAGGGCTGTGTAGGTCATCAGCTTCATTTCTCCTCCAAAGCCATCTGAATAGCTTAAAGGAAAAGGCTGATATTTGAAAGAGGAATGTCATATCTTTGATTCAGCGAGCTCACAGCAAGTATTTATTGTCACCTAAAATTTACATATTACTTTGTAAAGCACTGAGAATATAAATGGAAAAATGGAACAGTCTGTGTCCACAAGAACTTTCCCTTTTGCTGGGTGCCTCTTCAAGACATGGAAGCTATCCTGATTCTTAAAGGACATAGGATAAATCTTACCACTCAGGAAAAGCTTTTAGCATATTATATTTAGAACTAGAAGCAACCTCAGAGAGCACTGAATCTTAACCTTCTCGTTGAATGGATGGTGTTGCATGTGAAATTTGACAAAAAGGCAAACTGAGACAATTCTTCAAGCAAGATAAGTTTATTATTAGGGTGCCAAACTTATTAAAAAATCATGGGTCAATGGTACTGTCTTTGGCCAAAGACCCCAAATTGAATATACAATCCATTTTTTATAAGCCTGGAACAAAATCATGTAATTAGCCAGCATCACAAGGATGCGGGATCATGACTGATTAAATTGAAGAAAGTGGGCATTGCATACACATGGGATGAAGGTCAACACTGTCTATCTCTAAGGAAGGCTTTTGTGAATTTTATGGGTACGCTTCATCCTGAGGTCACTGATAGGGGTCTAGATGTGTAGACTCATTGGCGACTGAGGCATTTTTTTAATTGCTAAAGATGGGGCAAGGTTATTTAGTCCTGCTTCATAAGAATAGCACACAAACCTTGTGAGAAATGCTGGAATAGCGTTTTATGAAAACATTGTAAGCAGATTTTTTCTTTAATAGTGATTGTAGGAAAGCTTAAGCCTTTGGTATCTAACTTCAGAGAATGAAAGATTAAACCTTTGACTTCACCAAGCATCTTCATTCAGAATCAAAGAAGAGGTTTAGGCTTGTTACATAGAATACAGAGTATGGTTAGAGAATAAAATTGCTTACAGAGTAAAATTAAATGTAAAATGCATAATCAAGAATTAATTCTCGGGGCGGAGCCAAGATGGCAGAGTAGAAAGA
>CM053771.1:248182712-248224708 GCA_028658325.1 Potorous gilbertii | reverse complement strand
TAGTTTGAAACTTTTAGTCTCAGAGAGTTTTCTGGGGAATTGAGAGGTCAACCAATTTTCCCATGGTCATACCACTAGAACGTATCAGAGGCAGGCCTGGACCATAGGCCTTCCTGACTCCAAGGTCATTGCTTGTGCACATGATTTGTTTTATGAAGTGTACAGTCAATAAGGTAGCACAATCATCTTAATATCCATCCCCAGTCCACTGTGTGAAACTCAGTCTGGGGGCTTTACTTTGTCCTCGTCAGACCCAGTTTGATAGTAGATGATCCAAACTGTGCAAGTTCAGTTCTTGCCTCACTGCTCAAATTGTAGTCAGAGAAAGGATTTTCATTCAAGTACTGAGTGATTTTCAGAATTGCCCTGATGCATTCTGGAACCTCAGGATTCCCGATCACCTCTCTGTCCCAAACTCTGCCTACGTTGGTATATGACTGGAAGTCCATTTGCAGTGGATATCCTTTCCCTGATGCTATTGGTAGACTTATCTTACCCAGGCTACATAGAAGTTATCTCTTCATTCATATCCATTACAAGTGTCAGTTTAAAACTCTGTCCCTTTTGTGTTAGAACATATCTGGATTCTCTAAAAGGAGTTATCGTTGCCTGCCCTCAAAACCCCTTAAAGATAAATGTTGTGATTGGGCTGACTGAAATTCATTCTCCATAACTGCTTTCCTTCTGCAACAAGAAGCTCACTTGTTTGGGTCAACATTGCTTTGCAAGTCAACTGGTTGAGGGGAGATGACTGT
The DNA here is from genome assembly GCA_028658325.1 of Potorous gilbertii. NCBI lineage: Eukaryota > Metazoa > Chordata > Mammalia > Diprotodontia > Potoroidae > Potorous > Potorous gilbertii. The sequence continues at coordinate 248,223,953 of CM053771.1, read as the reverse complement.
GAACTCCCTCACCAAAAGACTTAGGATATAGAGGAACGACAAGGTAGATAGCAATTTCTTTTACTTATTTAAGGTGATTAGATATATTGGAGAGATAGTGTGAAATCATAGATAGAGTCATGGATTCAGGATTAAATCTCAGAAGATATGACTCTGGATAACTCATTTGTCCCTCAGTTTCCTTATCTGAAAAATGAGATTGAACTCATTTGCTGCTACAGTCCTTTTTGGCTCTAAATCTATGATCTTAAAATCCACATTCAGGCTACTTTGGAGGGTGAACTGAAGGATAGAAAAGTAAATTATAGCATTGTCTGTATATAGGTGATAATTGAATACATGGAGCTCTGGTAAAACATTATAAGAGTTCATAAAAAAGCTGTCTGCAAATATATGTACTACTTTTCATAAAGGAGAAACTGCAGCTTTGATAATGTTCATCATTATGACCTAATTTTTCAGTTGCTAAGAAAAAAAGCATTCATGAAGCATAAATATAATGTACAGATAAAAATGAAAAAAGATTTGGTGTAGGAGTATGCCATAATAAAATGCTGCAAACTGTAATTCTTCACAGTGACAGAGAAATTTAGCATTACTGATGTCTGATCTTTTCTACTTATACAAAATGTCTCTATGCCAATAAACTATAGGGAAAAATACAATTTGGTTTGAATATAATCTCTTAGTTATTTTCTTTGAGAAGCTATGTTAAGAGTGATGCTTACACCCACAGGCTAAATTATCTCATGGTTTCAAAAGGTGTGTTTGAAGAAGAAAAGTGAACCATATACATACTCAAAAATGGACTCCCCAGTACTTTTCTATCCAATTTTTTAAATTTAAATTTTCAATTTTAAGTTCAAAATTATGTGAACATATATTTCCACACCAATATTTTTATGACTTTCCTGAATTTGTGACAAAAATTTACCTCACACAATTTAAAAATATTTCCCAAGTTAATATGTGTTCAGTTTAAATAAGAGCCAGCATGGGACAAGTGAATAGAGTTCTAGCTTAAACCCTATAAAAGACTTGAGTTCAAGTCCTGTCTCTGACATATCTGGTTATGTGACCCCTGGCAAGTCACTTAACTTCCCAGTACCATAGTCAATTCTTAAAGAACCTAAACTGTAAAGTGTGACCTGCACTTCCTCACTTAGGAGTTCCATAGAGCTGTGAAATCACAATTTGAGTCCTTATTCCTATTGGTTTTGATTATTAACATAAATAAGGTTAAAATGTATTATTACTGTGTATAACCTCTTTTTCTAATTTATTAACTAACACAAGAAAATTAATTGTGCAGATGTTTTCCCCAATATCCGCCCTCACCAAAAAATAAAGATATTGCTAATTACTTTTTGCACTGTTAATGAGGCTGGAGACTTAACAACCTAGTTTTAATTTTTATTGTATGTCTCCAAACAATCCTGCTAAATATAAGCAGACTGTGTTGACTTCAGTAAAGTTAATTAAAATTCTTGAGGTTAATGAGATTAATTGAGCTAAGAAAATAATGTCTGGTGTCCAGTGACACACTGTGAGATTATCAATTGTAGTACGTGAAATTGTAGGAGCATTTTCAAAATAGCAATTTTATTATTGCCTCTCAGAGGCTTGGCATCAAGGAAAGGGCCCTCCCTCTGCTTGTACAGAATGAGGAGAAACACAGAGGGAATGGAGAGAATTGGAGGAAATATTGTAACAGAAGGGAAGCTTACAGGTTGGAATAAAAGTGGAAACTCAGTCTCAATGGAAGAGATGAGCTAAAAATATTTCTGTTGTCTCAAAACACAACGACAAGTTTCATTGATTCCCATGGTCTTGTTTCCTTGTGTTGTTATTTTGGTATTTTGATTTAATTGCATAGATGGGAATGTTAGTATTGTATGAGTAATGGAACTGATCATATCAGAAAATGGAAACTGGATAGGTCCCAGCTGAACCAAAAGGGAGATCCTGTTGGGACATTTTGGAGTTTTTGTTTGTTTGGGTTGTTTTCATTTGTCATTGTTATTTCACTGTTCAATAGTCTCCCCACCCCAAATAGCAGGTTAAAAAAATCTAACATATAAAAGCTCAGTTTTTGCCACAGCGATTTTTTTTTTGCATTTAACACAAAACAAATAGTCTTTTATGAATTAAATAAATAGCAATTGAAGTGATCTACTTAAGTTTTTTTTTTTTTAAGCTATCAGGTTAAAAGTATCTAGCATATCATGATGAATACACTTTCCATAGAAATAAGCCACTTCCTGTATGAATCTCGATTATATTTACCAAACTGAGAGAAACAGTGGTGTATATAGTGAATACAGAGCTGTGCTAGGAGACAGAAAAACCTGGGTTCTAATTCTGCCTCTGATGCTTCTTAACTATGAGCATAGAAAAGATTCTTACTCCCATTCTTCTTAAAAGTAAAATGAAATTAACACCTAAAACAACAGTTGTTGTAAGGCGCAGATGAGCTAAAGATGAGCTAATGTATGTAAAGTATTTTACAAATTTTCTAGTTATTATTCATTTTAAAATCGTAGGTTTCATGACATTTAGTTGGTTTAGTTCAGCACAGCAATCAAAAAAAATTAAATCACATGTCCAGTAAGGCTGTATGGATGTAGTTATTTTCAGTCCTGGTATAGAAGTAATATTTATTAGAATGAAATGATTTTCATCTACTTAGTGGACCATTAATCCTGAGCCCTGGTGTGCATTAAAGTATGCAGTATGCAGTAGTAGCAAGAGTCAGGGGTTGCCATAGATCTATTAACAAAAAGTATAGGATTGAATCCTTATATTTTTCTGTGCACTGAGTAGTCAACATAATTTTGAAGGTACTGATGAAATTGCATAACCATTCCCATAAAGTTCTTTATTTTCAGGCTTCAGTTATTGCTCAACACTACTCATTTATTCATCTATCTCTTCATTCAAAATATATTAAGCACTGGATATGTCCTAGGCACGCTATCAGTCTCTCCAAAATTGCTAATGCTCTCATAACTGCCACATCCAATGGCCCTTTCTCAATCTTCATCCTTATTAACCTCTTTGAAGTCTTTAATACTGATGACCACCCTCTTTTCCTTGATACTCTCTTCCTAAGGTTTTTTGGGAACCACTCTCTCCTGATATCCCTCCTGCCTGTCTGAGCACTTTTTCTTGGTTTTCTTTGCTAATTTCTCTTCCAGACCCCACCCTTTAATTGTAGATATCCCTTCTTCTCTTTTCGCTTTATTCTACTTCACTTAGTAATCATATCAGACTTCATGGTTTTGTTTACAGTCTCTATGATAATGACTCCCAATTCTACTTGTCTTGTTCTAAACTCTCTGGTGACCTAAAATCTCCCATCTCCAGCTGCTTTCAGACACTTCAGATAGGATACACAGTGCACATCATAATGCAATGTGTCAAAAACATAATTCATCATGTTCCTCATTAAACTCACTCACCTTTATAAGTGCCCATATTGAGGGTAACACCATCCTCCCAATCCCTGAGGCTCTCAACCTAGGTGCCATCCTCAACTCCTTCCTATCTCTTATCCCCCCATATCCAATCTGTTGTTAAGACCTGTTCAATTCACCTTTGCAACATCTCTCAAATGTCCCCCCTTCTCTTCTCTGATAGAGTTATAAGCTGATGCAGACCCTCATCATCTCATGCCTGGACTAATGAAATAGCCTTCTGGTACCTCAAGTCTCTCCTCACTTCATCATCCTCCATTCAAATGCCAAAGTGATTTCCTAAGGGGTAGATCTGACCATGCCATTCTGCTCCCCTCTCCTACCAATCCCATTCAATAAATTCCATTGGCTCCCTTTAACCTGCATGATCAAATATGAAATTCTCTGTTTTATGTTCAAATCCCTATATAACCCAGCACCTCCCATCTTTCTACTCTTCTTACATTTTATTCCGCATCATGTACTCTTTGGACCAGTGTCACTGTCTTCTTGCTGTTTCATAAATAAGATACTTCATCCCTTGACTCTAGACATTTTTCTTATTATCTCCTATGCCTGCAATTTTCTCCCTCCTCATCTCTACCCAGCTAAATTCTTATTTTCTACAGGAAGCATTTCTCACCCCTTCTTAATTCTAGTGCCTTATTACTATTAATTATTTCTTACTTATCCAAAATATAGCTTCTTTGCATATGGTTGCTTGCTTGTTGTCTCTTCCATTAGGTTGGGGGCTCCTAAAAGACAGAGACTTTCTTTGGCCTCTTATTGTACCTCTGAATCTTTAACAGTGCCTGGCACATAGTAAGTGCTTAATAAATATTTTTGACTAACTTTAAGGCAGGATTTTTTACTGTGTGTGTGTGTGTGTGTATGTATATGTATATGTATGTACATATAAGATGGAATCTTTCTCATTCAGGCAAAGTCTATGTACATTTTTTCAGAATAATCTTTTTAAATACATAAAATGAAATGTGTGTGATTATAAAAAAACCCATTAAATTGAAATACAATTACAAAAAAAGCATGGTCCCAATGTTAAGAACCACTGCTTTCAGGGAAACTTTTTCCCCCGGTAGCTATTCCTGAGAACACATATAAGTTAACATGCTTGTTTTCCAAGGCACTAAGAATCTAGTTGGGGAAATAAGATCTACATACATGAAAGTTCACATAAGATGGTCATGATAATATATGAGAAGTAACAATGCTGTGTATGATTAAATTTCACCTGAGTAATATGAATAAAGATTTTATGAATTATGTTTCTATGTGGGGAAGAGAGGAGAATGGGAAGGTACCAGAACCTATGATTTCATCAGACTTGAGAGTCCTGAGGGAGGAAGCTCTCTTCATCAAGCTAATCATTGTAACTTAGGGTCTTAGAAGTTATACTGATGGCAGTGAGAGGACCTTGCCTACAATCGAGAGGTTGGTATATGCCAGGGGTGGCACTTGGATCTTGGTGCGAATTCCTAATTTAACCATCTAGTCATTATATCATATAGTCTCTCAGTGTAGATTCACAGGAGGGAGAAATCACTATTTATTAAAATGGTCAGAAAATGCTTTTTTGGTAAACGTGGGAACTGAAACTGAGTGGTTTCTGTGTAGATAGAGATGAAAGGAAAGTTTAGGTTCAAGGAATAATCTAAATAAAAGTATGGATGTGAAAATGCACAGAACTTTTTTCTGAGAAACATTTGATCACATTCTCCTACTTCATTTATTTGATGCGGAGACTGGAGAAATAGACTAATGAGTTATTTTCTTTATAGCTAAGGCACACCCATAATATGTTGAATAGTATCTGTTTACACTCCAAGCTTCTTCATTTCACCTAAGAGAAAGATCTTTCAATTAACCTATGAGTTAGTTTAGGGCCAGAATCAAGGAACATTCTCTCCACTAGTATTAACAATGAGACTTGAGATGATGAAAGGGCATTTGATATAGTTGGATGACCTGACATCATCAAATGGAACATTTATGGTGTATGATGTCTCTTTTAACATGCAAGTTAAAGAAGATATAGGTCCTTCTATCAAAAGAGTTTAAACTTAATTTCCCATCCCTCCTATTTTTTGTGTAACTGATTATTAATTCAAAACACATTTATTAATTGCCCACTATGAGCAGAATATTGTGTTAAGGAGTAATGAGGACACAAAGATGAAAAAGCTTGAGCCAACCTCTCACAGAGCTCAAAATTGAAAGGGATGATATGAAATGTAAACAAACACATGTTAAATATATGTAAAATACATGTTAAACTGTGATATGTATGAGGGACATATTCTCAAAAATATTAGGGGAATAATAAGAGTAGGAAATAACTTCAGGCTGAATAGCATCAGTTACAGTTTTGTGGAATGATTGAATGAATGGGGGTAAAAAGCATGAAGCACATACTTTGTGCAAAGTACTGGCTGGGGATATGGATGTAAAATCTATGTAAAAAATAAAAAAAATTATATTCCCTGCCCTCAGTCAAATTATATCTAATTAAGAGAGGCAACATATATAGCTAAATAGTTTCAAGGGATGGGTATTATTGTGTATAAGGACATTGGAATGATGAGGAGATCCATAGTGGAACAGATTGACATGACATACCATTTTCAGTAGTAGTGGCAGGCAAGGAGAGACTGGATATAATGTGAATCATGGCTGGGCAAGGCTAGATGTAGTGTGGATTACCTGAGGCATTCACTAGTCAAAAGACCATGGGATGTAGGAAAGGAGGTTACAGGGTACTCTCTGTAGTCTGGAATTTGCCACAGGGGCACTGGCAAAAACATGGCCAAGTAAAAAGTAAAAACATGACTAGGGCTGAAAATATTTCAGCTGCGACTTGAATAATTGGTAGAATTTCATTTGGTTGAGGTTGGTAGAGAGAAACGGGGCATTTTAAGTGCCGAAAATGACATGATAAAAGCTCTAGAAATAAGGAAATCTATTTTGGGCAGGGATGAATTGACTCTAGATTGCCTGGAGCATAGCAAAAGAAAGAAGAATGAGAGCACAGTAGAAAGTGAATCTGGAGACATATTATGGAGAGCTAATGATGCTCCTGAAGAATTACTGAAAGGTTTGGATCATGACATTTTTGACATAATCAGACCTCTTCCCACTAGTTGCATCCTTTGACCAGTTCCATCATGCTCTCAGGATATTCCATCACCTTGATGCTTATCATAATGAAAGACTGAGTCACCTTGATACTCATACGTCAGTAGTGTCCTCAGTGCCTTCTACCCCTCTGACAAGATGCTTAGAGACCTGGAGAGTAAAGAAAAAGATTCTTTCCAAAGCCTCAGTTTTGAAAAGGGGCTCCCAGACCAGTCATTTCTTCATTGCTCAGCAGCTGCACTTTTTTTGACCAGACTTGATCATGTTCTTGCACTGGGTACTTTCCCTGACCTCTCCCCCACTTCTCTTTTCAGCTGTCTTTTATGTATTGGATTGTAAACTTCTGGAGGGCTAGTTCTGTGTTTCTTTTTCATTTTTGTTTCCCCAGCACTTGGCACACTTTACTTATTGACTGAACTAGACTAAGGACAATAGGATTGAGAAAAATATCATATCTGACAGGTGTGATAGAATTTGGGGAGGTGGCAACAGCACGCCATTGCAGACTATTGGTAGTAGCAGGAAAGAGGACTGAGAAGGGGTGAGGGAGAGGGAAGAAGTGGGAAGAAAATATCAGTTTACTTTGAGATTTTTAACCTTAAAATCATGATGCTACCATCAAAAAAATTAAGAGTAATGACAGATTTTGGCAGAGAAGGTGATAGATTCACTTTTGTATGTCATTTAATATTATACTTCTGTGTTTGGCTATACTCATAATCTTGGCAATGTGGGTACCGATTTCAGTGGAACAGATCAGAACTTATCCAAGTCTTCTCATGCCATGAGATTCCTTTCCATTCCTTATACATTTCTCATAAAACAGCTACTCAATACACATGAGACCTCCTTCTAGGTAACCATATGTGTGTGGTTACCAGTACAGTGCTTAGACTGTCCATCTGTCATTCCCCTACTCTCACAACATGACTGGCTTCTTTCCCTTTCCGATCATACATTTCCTGAACAATATCTTTCAGACCCCTTCCATTATACAAATCAACATAGTGAAGCCCACTTAGGCCCTCTATGCATTGCCCTTCTGCTAACCCTTAATTTCATTTCCTTGGAGCTTGTCACTTTTGATGATTAAATAATATTACTATTCTCATGAAGATGCTGGTCTCTCCATTACATTTATTGCACTGACCTACTTAGTAGGCAGCCATTTAAGAAAGGGGGAAGCTTAACTACAACTGTAGTTAATAACAGTGAAAAATCATTAACTATATTTAATAACTAAAGGAAAATATTAACTATGACTAGTTAATAAGCCGTCACCAAGTGCATAATGTATGTGAAGCACAATACTGGGCACTTTGGAGAGATATAAATATAAAAGATAAGGGTTATGTTCACAAAGAGCTTATAGTCTAGTTGTAAAACGATATAATAAAATTATAAAGCAATGTAGTAGGAATTATCTTTTAATGTATTATGTATACATATTATATGTATCTTATCTACATTTCATCATGACCCTTTAATTAATATTAACAAGACAGTGTCATAATTATATATCATTAAAAACTTTTGAATGGTGATGATAAGATTATTGTTGCTGAATTAGGTTTGTATGGTTCCAGCTATTTATAGCTATATTGGAGCTCGTCATTTGTTGGTGTGGTTGTTATTCAGGTGTTTTCAAGACGGTAAAGCACTGATCCAGTGTTTTATTTTAAAAACATTGGAGAAATACTATATACTGTAAGTTTTCAGTTGTTTTTCAGTCATGTCTGACTCTTCATGACCCGATTTGGGGTTTCCTTTGCAATGATACTGGAGTGGTTTGTTATTTTCCTATCATTTTATAGATAAGGAAACTGAGGCAAACAGGGTGACATGATTTGCCCAAGGTCATGCAGCTAGCCCATGTCTGTTGCCAGAGTTGAGCCCAGATGAGTGTTCCTAACTCTAGGCACTGCACTCTATCGACTGCCCCACCTAGAGGGGACCTAAAGAGTGGGTTATTGAAATTTAATGAGGTCATGATATGGACAAACCTGTGCTTTAGGAAAATCATTTTGTCTGCTGTGTTGGGAATGGATTGGAGAAAGAAAGAGATTGGAGGCAGAGAAGGTCAACTAATTCAGGTGAGAGATAATGAAGATCTGAACTAGAGTGGTGGTCACATAAATATTTGTAAGAGATGCTGTAGAGGTAGAATGAACACAACTGGGCAACTGATTGAATGTGTGGGATGAGGAAGGATGAGGAGTTAAGAATGAGTCCATGATTTTGAACCCGGGTGGTAGAAAGAGGATGCCTTTAAAAACAGGGAAGTTCAGAAAATGGGTGGGTCTAGAATTCCTATTTTTCCTACACAGCTCTGCTCAAGTAATAATAGCTTTCAAACTTTCTAGATTCCTACCATCTGCTAGTACTCTCTTCTGCCTAACTCCCACCCCATCCCCCAAATGTATTTATTTGTACAGAGGTACATAGGTAATGGAGCAGATACTTTGGTTTCTTTGTATTCCTAGTACGTTACACAGTTTTAATAAACACTTCTTTTAGTTGTTTGATTACTTTTGAGTATATGTTTTTTCTCTCTATTACACCATAAGCTCCTTGAGGACAGGGACCATTTTTTTCAGTCTTTCTATTCCTACTGCCTAGCAAGGTGCCTTCTCACATAATAGACACTTGTTAAATATCTGCTAAATCAAATTGAATTAAAATGACAAGACTTCCTGCTTAGGGGCGAATTGGAGGATGTAACCTCTGAGTTCCCTTTCAATTCTGGAATGTACTCTGATGAATGGGGATGTTATGGTTCATTTTTAACAAAGGGTAATGCACTGACACTATCCACTTTCCCACCTTATGACCTCTAATCATAGTTACTCTGATAAAGTAGAATATACACCTTTAACTTCCATTTCAAATGCATTCAGATTGTTCACATAATTCTTGGCTATTTTGTTTGCAAGCTTATCAATAAAGGAAGCTCTTAGTCCTATTAACAAATTTAGACAACCTGATCGAGTTTTCCTTGGGGAAATAAATGCCGTGGATTTAGAGACAATTAGCCTGAAAACTTGTACTTTATGGCAATGTATGCAGTAACCTGCTCTTTTAGACACCTTTGTACTAATGAATATTCATTTTTTCTAGGGTTCTTGTTTTTTTCAAGTAAATTTCTAAATTTGTTTTCGGTGATCTACAATAACTTCCATATGTCTTAGATTTTTTTCCCCTTCCCTCCCACTCCCTCCCTCCCTGAGATGGCATACAATTTTATATAGGTTCTACACATGCATTCCTATTAAATACATTTTCACCTTAATCGTGTTACATAGAATTAAAATGAATGGGATAAATCATAAAACAAAACAAAACATAGTACAAAAGAAAATGATCTGCTTTGTGCTGCAATCAAATTCCATAATTCTTTCTCTGGATGTGGAAGGCATTTTGCCTCAAGAGCCCATTGGAAGTTTTTTAAGTTATGGCATTGAAATGAAGTGTTAAGTCTACCAGAAAAATTCTTCACACACTGTGGTTGTTGCTGTGTACAAAGTTCTCCTGGTTCTGCTCCTTTCACTCAGCATTGGTTCGTATAAGTCTTGCCAGGCCTTTAGAGCCCTTGTTCTTAATTACTCTTCTTACCCTCTGTTATGCAGTGTATTCCTCCTAGCTCTGTACTTTGGGAATATTTAATAAATGCAAACTGATATTGTCACACAAGTCAATGATAAAAAAAAAAATTCCAAAAAGCACGACAGGAGCAGATCCTTAAGACATTCTACTACAAACATTCCACTTGGTATGTTTAGCCAATAACCACACTGTGGGTCAGTTTAGTCAACCAGCATTATATGTATCTAAATGATACTATTATCTAGGCACATTTCCATCTTTCCATAAGGATATTCTGAGATATTATGAAAAACTTTACCGAAATCAAGATACTAATATACCCACTCACAAGGATACTGTGAATATCAAATGACATCATGTGTCTGTATGTGTGTGTGTGTATATATATATATATATTTGTACACATACTGGGTAGCTATATTCCTGTATTTTATAGCCTGTATGGCTTATATTTCTTTGTTTATCAAGCTTTTATTGGTCATCAACATTAAAATCCTTAAGTAAATCTTTATTCTTTATTAATTCTTTACTTTTGAATTTATTGAGATGTTTAATGATAGTGCTTAGAGGCTTGTTTGATACTTTTCTATTTTTAAAATCATTTTTAATTTTACTTTAACCATGAGGCCAATTTATACAATCTAGACGAATTCAGGTACTCTCTTTAGTTCTTAGTTTCTCTACAAAACAAAAACGTTGGATGATATTAGTGATGTCAAACTCAAATAGAAATGGAAGATACTAAACCATAACATAAGGATCCCCAAGGGTGACTAATGACTTAGAAAAAGGAATATTAATTTTAACTGTTTTATTGCATTTTAATTTAATTATTTTGTTAATTTATTTTTATTTTCTTAAGTATTTCTTAATTACATTTAAATTTTTTTTCAAGTCATACTTAGGAATGATGTGGGCTTCATGTTGCTGTGGGTAATGTGTTTGGCATGAATGCACTGGATAATTCCATCATCCTATGTCAACTATTTCCTTTAGTAATCATTAGTTTGTTCTTTTAATATTCACAGATGTCCAGATTCTACGCGACCTGAAACAGTGCGTCCTTGTCTCCTCCCATGCAAAAGAGACTGTGTTGTGACACCTTTCAGCGAATGGACTCGCTGTCCCACTTCATGCCAACAACGTAAGAAGGGAATATATGGGTAGATCTCATCCTAACCTCCCAGCTTTTTTCTTCTGGTTATTGTTTCCATTGAGGAGTCATCATTCTTTCCTATCTCAGGGTTAGCCAGGTGACTTACTTTACAAAAGTTAGAAAAAGTGGGGACATTAAAAGTACACCTTGGGCATTAAGATTAAATTACTATTTGTAAGTGTTTATCTGTTAGAGAAATAATATATCATAGATTATCTTGTTTAATCTCCTTATTTTACAGACAAACTGAGGCTGGAGGGGTGAAGCAATATGCATAGGAACATGCAGCTAGTTAAAAACAACTCACATTGCTTTAGAGCTTTAACGTTTGTAAAGCCCTTTCCTCACAACAATCTTGTGAGTTAGGTAGTGCAAGTGAAAGGTTTTTTTTTTATTATATAAATGTGTGCATATATATGTATATATATATATATATATATATACTTATGCATATATAATCCCATTTTTCATATTAGTAAAATAACTATTAGAATACCAAAATACCATGCTTGATAGTCATCAAGGAGTATAGCTACTTGGTATATGTATAAATATATATATACATACAGACACATGATATAATTTGATATTCACACTATCCTTGTGAGTAGGTATATTAGTATCTTGATGTTGGTAAAGTTTTTCACAATATCTCAGAATATCCTTATGGAAAGATGGAACTGTGCCTAGATAATAGTGCATTTAGATACATATAATGCTGGTTGAGTAAGCTGACCCAAAGAGTGGTTATTGGCTAAACATACCAAATAGAATGTTTGTAGTAGAATGTCTTAAGGATCTGCTCCTGTCTCTGTGTTTTTTAGCATTTTTTTTATCATTGACTTGTATGAAGATATCAGTTACATTGATTAAATATTCCAAAAGTACAGAGCTAGGAGGAATACACAGGATAACAGAGTCAGAATCCAAGATCTGGACTGATCAGAACAATGGGTCAAATATAAAAAGGAATTTTGTTACAGTTGCATCTTGTTTTGGTCTGCCTGACCACTCTCCTTTCTTTCTAGTCTAGTCTATTCAGTCTAGTAGGCTTATAAGTAGTCAGTATAAAATTACAAATACAGAAAGTAGGATTGCAAAGAGGAACTTGGAAATCATGTTGGAATGTCCCAAAAATCAAAGGAACATAATTTGCAAACAACATCCTATATTAACCAAAATTCAGCTCTTAAGAACATAGGCTAAATGAGAGGAAGACATCTAGGCCTTATTATTAAGACCTATAATAGATAAACTTCAGCTAAGTTCCAGAAAGACATCAAATGTTGGTCACTTTGAAATGATGTGCATATGTAAACTTAAAAATTCTACTGTCAGCTTTGAGATGATTTGGACATGTTTTTTTTCTTTCTTTCTTTCTTTCTTTCTTTATAAATGTTCTACAATCACTTCCTTAAAATTAAGATTTTATCCCCCCCACACCTTCCCCCCACTACACCCCTCCCTCCCCATGACAGCATACAATTCTGTATAGGTTCTACATATACTTTCCTATTGAGCACATTTTCACTATAGTCATGCTATGTAGTCGCACTAAAATAAATGGAAGAAATCATATAACAAATCAAAACATAATACACTAAAACCCACATACACACAAACATGATCTGCTACATTCTGCGAATGACTTCCATATTTCTTTCTCTGAGTGTGGGAGGCATTTTGCCTTAGAAAATCGTCATTGGAATTTTTTTTTTCAGTAAGTTCTTGTGTTATTACAAAGTTCCAAGTCTACCAGAAAAAACTCTTGCACACTGTGGTCGTTGCTGTGCACAAAGTTTTCCTGGTTCTGCTCCTTTCGCTCAGCATCAGATCATATAAGTCCTTCCAGGCCTCCCTGAAGTCTTCTTGTTATGATTTGGATATGTTAAGGAACTAACCCTAAGGTGGCATGGATAAAAGTCTGTTTCCCACAGTAATTCTATGAAAATGAGACCTCAAACTCCTTTGAACAATGCTGTTGTCATCTCCTTCCCGGTCCATGTTGCTGAGTGCTCCCAACTTTGATCCATAGTTATGTGAGTTACTCTCTGTGCCTCTCACCCTCTTTACCCTATTCTCCATAGTATATACCTTCCTCCACCACTCCATCCTTGTCCCTATGCATCTGCCTGGTACCCCTCCTATTCAAGCTGCACCTCTTATCTCTGTAATTTTTGTGCTATTTGCCCCCCCACACTCTGTGTCTTATTAAAATGTTATTGAAACCTCAATTCCTGCTGTCATTGTGGTGGTCTGTCCCAGTGAATGACCAAAGAACCAGGTATGCCTGCCTCATTTCATAACTCTGTAAATTAATTATCAATTCATGGATTTAATTGTCATAAATGTAAAGCACTATATTGTAATTAAAAGAAAGAGAACTATACCTCCCACAAAAAAGATATGAGTAGATAAAAATTTCATGAAAAAATATCTGTGACTTTTAGTGAAGTAAAATTTCAATGAGTACCATATTAAGAGTATGACGTGGCATCCAAAAAAGCTAATGCAGCCCTGCCTAAGATAAGAAAGACTTAATTTCCCCCCACCCAAAACCAAGAGATAATATTGCAATATTCTGCCCAGGTCACCCTAACTCTAGAATGTGGAGATCAGTTCTGGAAGCCTTATTTTAGGAAAGACATTGTTATATTGGAGTATATAGAAGGGAAATTATCAAGGTGAAGCAGAATGTGCCAGGGAAAGAGGAATAAATTGAAGTGAAGCTTACCAGGGTTCAAATTCTGACTCAGCCATTCACTTCATTCCCTTCCTACATTGTCTTGGGCAGGAAGATGCTTAGCCTTTCTCAACCTGTTTCCATTTCTGTAAATGCAGGTGTTGGGGAAAGGGGTATACTAGATGACTTCTGAGACTAGCTCTAAAATTTAAGATTCTGTGATATGGAGAATGGCAAAAAAAAGATGATGTTCATGAATATAATGGAATTGTACTGTAAGAGAGACATGGACGTGTTGCCAAGTAAAATAAGCAGTCTCAAGGAAACAATATACATAGTCAATACAAGAATGTCGTTAAGGATAGCAGTCACCAAACAACAAAGAATGAAGGTTGAGATGGTATAAATATTAAGATTGGCACCAATGAAAAGATGAAAGGGGAATTTTCCCTATTCCTTTGCAGAATGGGAGATCCATGTGTGAGGACTATGGCATAGGTTCTCAGATTTTTTTTTCAATGTATTGATCATTGAAGTTCTCTGCTTTTTCTAAAAAACAAATCTTTGTTAATAGAGGTTTTTCACTCTTTTTATGTAATGGATTCCTTTGACCCTCTAGTGAAACTTTCCTCAAAATAATATTTTGAATGAACAAAATTAAATATATAGTATTACAGAAGAAACTAATTATGTTGAAATAAGGATTTATTTTTTCTCATACAAGTTCATGTATCCCCAGCATCTACTGGACTCCAAATTAAAAACTCTTTTTATAAAGATAGTTCTTAGAGAGGAGGGAAGGGAGAAGGATGAAGAAAGAAATTTATGTTATGTTAAAAAATAGTAATAAAATTTACTTGATAAAAGATCCCATAACAGTGGATGGATGGGAATGTAAAGAAGTAATTGAAGGATATCAGATTGCAGGGAAAGAAGATATTTAGGCAGAGCATGATAGGCCATCCAGTAAGGATGTTTAGGCCCTTAGCACAGTGTCTGGCATATTTAATAAATATTGATTGATTGACAGAAAAGAAGACATATGCTTTGTGAGGGCCATATGGTAACTGATATTCAGCAAGTATTTCTCTGAGCCATTGGTCCTTGAGAAGAGACCATAAGAATGCATAGCATCAGCTTTATAATTCATATGTTGAGTAGTTTGTTTTTTTATTTGTTTAGAAGGAATAATACTAAATTGGGGTAATATGCTGGCCTTTTTGTTATTTTTCTGTTTTGTTTTTAACTCTGAGTCCAATTTTTCTCAGAACTGGTTATTGAGTGACACTGGACACTTAGGGCAGTGAATTAACTTTGTCAGGTTATTGAGGAATGATTTAAACCACTGCTTCAGTATATTGAACCTGTAGCGGTCAATATCTCCCCATTGTTCCCCAGTCTTCCTTTATAGAGACAGGAACTGGGAAAGATGTCCCTAATCTGTGTGTGTGTGTGTGTGTGTGTGTGTGTGTGTGTGTGTAATTTACAAAATGAACTCCAGTTTCTAGAAACTCAATTAGATATGTAAATGCTTGGCATTGTAATAAAAATCATCTCAGTCCTCCACAGACTCAAGTACCTCTAAGTTTTCAAGCCTTACTAATCCTTCTCACAGCCTAAGAGCCTGGGGACTTAAAGAACTGAAGATGTGATTTTAAACTTCTCTTGCTAGCTTTCCACCTTACCTGAAACTCATTTACCTTCATGTTCAAATTATTTTCAGAGGCCCCAAGCATATTAACTAAGTTCAGGTTAATTAAGGGGCAGATGAGAAAAAGAGGAGGTAGTTAGGGAGAAAAGAAGAAAGAAAAGCCATAGTGTTTCTTCCTCATTCACTGAGGAAAATTTAAAGTCCTGAGGGAAAGGGGAAAAAAAGGAAAAGTACTTCAAGGTCTTCACCACCGGATGGAGGCATTAGTATGGTTCCAAAGACTCTAAGTAGTTTCTTAATATTCTAAATGAAGAGAATTGAATATGAATTGAGGCTTCATGATGTAGTGGGCAGAGCACAAAGTCAAATGGGCCTAGGGTTCGAACCCTGGTTTGGATGCTTATTAGTGTCATGACCCAAAGCAAATGACTTACTCCTTCTGGGCCTCACCTGTCAAAAGAAGTTGGTGAACTGCTAAGATCCCTTCCAGCTCTAAATGTATGTTGCTGTAAATTCTCAGCCATTGTTCCCTGTATACGGATCATTAGTGTGTGATATATACTGTTGTTCTGTTATTTCAGTTGTGTCCAACTCTCTGGAGTTTTCTTGGCAAAGGTTCCTTCTCCACCACATTTTATAGATGAGGAACTGAGGCCAACAAGGGTTAAATAAATGACTTGCCCAGGGTCACACAACTATTGAATGTCTAAGACTGGATTTGAACTCATGAAGATGTCTTCTTGATTCCAAGCCCAGTCCTCTAACCACAGTATCACCCAGCTGCCCCTCTGATGTATTCTAGGGCTGGAGATAGCACAAGGCCCCGGACCCAAGAGTCCTTGCAGCCCATCATTGTTGCTCCCAGCTATGGCCCCTCTAGTCATTATCAGTGAAATTTCCATGGTGGAAATTCAGGCTGGTGAAGACCTTCTACAAGTGCCACCGCCCGTCTCCTTGGCAGCCAAGGCTACTGGAGGAGTGGGACTTATCAGTACTAAAGGTTTTGGCGTCGTCAAGTGGCTCAGCACCTGAAACCAATATTGTTTTATCAATGGAAAGAACATTTTAACAGATTCATTTTTCTCTGCTTTCCTGCTGAACACTGAGGATCTCAGGACTTGTCCTTCTGACATGCAGCTGGAATTTCCTATTGTTTTGTCTCCCTCTATTAAAATGTGAACTCTTGGGAGCATGGGCTGCATTTCTTTTCTGTTAGCACGATACTTTTCCCATAGGAAGAAGTTAAATAATGGGCATTCATTCTTTCATTAAGGGTTGAACTCAGCCTTCGTCACATTTTTCTGTTCATTAAACTCACTTCTAGATTCAATGTTTTTAACCTTAGAAAGAAGTTTATATTTTAGACATACAGACAAAAATTATCTGTGCTCAGTTATGGAATCATCTAATTTTAGCTGGGTAGGTAGGAGGTGCAGTGGATAGAGGGCTGAACAGCCATCAGGAAGACATCTTCCTGTGTTCAAATCCAGCCTCAAACCCTTAGTAGCTGTGTGACCCTGTCCAAGTCACTTAACCCTGTTTGCCTCAGCACCTTATCTATAAAAATGAGCTGGAGAAGGATATGGACAACTAGTGTCTCTGCCAAGAAAGCCCCAAATAAGGTCACAGAATCAGACATGACTGAACAACAATCCTAACTAGTAAAAGTACTATCTTCTAAACAAAGGGAATGAGGGGAGTTATTATCTCCATTGTAGAGGTGAGGATAAAGACTGAGAAAGACAGTGACTTAACCTAGTCAATCGCCTCAGTTAGAATTTGAATCCTGAGCTTATCCTAAGACCAGTGTTTTTTCCACTGCTCTCAGCGGATCCCATACAAATCTCCCAGTGAAGTCCAGCTGATGATGAGGGCAATCACTTAGTTTCTCTTCCTCAAAACCTTTGCGTTTTTTGAGGGGAGGTAGAGAAGGACTCTTCTTTCTAGGTTTTTGGTGCCTAGCCCACAAGAACTGTAGGTTTTCTTTATATCTTCTCCCATCCATTTTTTCTAACTAATATAGAGACTTTTTTTCCCCTGAGAAACTAGTATAGTCATAATCAATTTCTTCCCAGTCATAGTCTGTTAACTGTTGGAAATTATCAACTGTTCTGATTGGATTCAGTTTGGAAATGAATCTTATTACTAATCTGGGTCATTTATCCCAACGTCAGAGTCACAAACTAATATTATTTCTAAAAGATTTCTATCAGACCTGTCATCTGTGGAACTCAGAGTACTGGGCATAAACCTTTGAACACGCAGTGTTGGACATAGTGCATGTAAAATGGAAAAATGGTTCCAAAAGGGGGAAAAAGAGATGAGAAAGGTGCAACTATAAAAGGTAGAGGATTAATAAGAACTGAAAAATGAAAACTCGCAGTAAGTAAATTTCAAGAAGTACCCACATTGAGAACTTGATTCAACCAATATTCAATGCCAATAGCCTGCATGAGGAAAGAAAAGAAGCTTTTACTTCCATAGTTCATCTCTTGCAAGTGGTAAAAGAGGTACTAAATACCCTTAATATTATTAAAAGAGTGATGGGAAGGCCAAATATTGCTTTCTTGCAATGACCAGGCAGAGCTTACAGTATGTGCTAATTCATTCCATTGTTGCCTTAATAGGGACTTTCCAAATGAAGGATATAAATTATAATTTTCCATCTCATGTGCTCTCATTAAGAATTTTCAGCAGGATTGAAAATCCCTTTGGGACAAAGATCATGCTTTATTACTGTATCCTGTAGAGTGCCCAACAGTACTGAGCACATAGTAAGGAATCAATAACTATCTGGCAAGCAATTGATTCAATGAATCATTTGATTACTATCTCACAGATTTTGCTGTCTTGGAGCATCATCTCTAATTGGAAATGTAGGTTGTGATCAAATACTTATCTGTGAATGCAATTGGAGATAGATAATACAAAATACCAGCTATTCTTAATGATCATTGGGCTTCAGAATGTATTCAGATTCATGTATGTATCTCTCTTCCTCCCCCTATACAAATACTGGACCCTTTCTCTCATATCTTTAAACCTTTTTGGTATATCCTATTCTCCTCTGTGCCTTAATGGTACTTCTGGAAACCTGACACACAGGTGAGCAGGAAGAGAAAGTGATTATTTATCTGCAAATAATGAAGAATTGATTGGAAAAATAGAGTTAACTTACAAGGTTATGGCTTTAATTCTTGAGCATTAATTCTTAGACAGGATTCCTGGAGACATCTATGCCTACAAGAGGTTGTTACAGCTTTGACCCTTGATAGTCTAGGGACTCTTTGTCATCACCCAATCAGCTGATGTCTATAATTTGTACAAAGCTCTGTAATTACCTTCTACTCCTTAATCCATGGGGGTTTAGCTATGATTCTTTCAGCACATAGAGTAATAATTAACTCACACCTTCCCTTCTATTTAGAACAGGGAAAGCTCTTCATACAGTGGTACTAAAAAAATAGACTGACAGGCAATCAAAAGGATGACAGCTATCTCAAATGTGTGGGCAGTGTGAAGTATAAGGGCATAGTAGGCTGAATATTGAACTGTATAATGAGTGAACTGTGTTTTAAATTTAATTTCTTCCATAGTGCTTATCCAGTTTTCCTAGCAGTTTTCATTATTCCTTACTACAGTGGCTGTGCTCTTTGTATTTATCGAATACTAGTATATTAAATAAATTGCTTTCATATGTTGTGCACCTAAACTGTTGCACTAATCAATTTTGCTGTTTTTTAATCAATACAAAATTGTTTAATGATTGATGCTGTTATATATTTTTATATCTGAGAAGTTGGGAAACCTGGTTTCTCTTTTCAATTTTACTACTAAGAAGATATATGATAGTGGGCAAGGACTTTGACATTTCTGGGCCTCAGTTTTTAAATATGTAAAATTCAAATATTGGATTAGATGACCTCAGGTTTTTTCCTTAAAAATGCTTTTTCATTTGTTAATTCCTATTTGAAGTTAGTGTTCTGTATTTAGACAGTTTCTTAGTTCACTTTTAACTGTAATAATCTTTGAACTCTGATCAGAAGGAATAAAATTGAAATTTGTAAGAGAATATCAAATCATACAGAGCCAGGATGAGATCAAATGGTACCTAAAGTAAGAGGTGTCTTCTAACCTGTGAGGCCAGACCCAAGTCCTTGGGGAATCATACTTTGACTTCTCATGGGGCCTTAGCCCCAGCTTAGGAGACCACTGCCCTTGCATCTGGCTGTTACGATGTCAAATGAAGCTATCTGTCTGTCTTTCTGTCTATCCATTTATCCATCCATCCATCCATCCATCTACCCACATGTGCATACATTTAGGTGTATATATGTATATACATGAACACATATGTGTCTACCTGACATAGAGTATGTGCTTATTACTTATTTCCTTCTTCTTCCTAGTCTCTACCCCTACTCCTTCCCATTACTTTGATTTGGAAGAGGTGTGGATTTGGGGGAGATAAAATGCAGTATAATCTGTGGTGAGGATGACAATCTATGTCTAATTTTCCCAAACAAAATGAAAAGGAAGGAAGGATCTTACTAGTCACTACCTTCAAATGCAGATCTCACCTGCTGCAGGTGATAGCAGGTATGAGGTAAGGGAGAAATTTTCCTAGTGATATCTATGCAGCTGCTAGGGGTAGTAGTTAGTTTAGGTTATATAAAAACCTTCAGGGCAGATACTAATCTCAGAAAGGCAATGGCTTAGGGAAAAGCCTAAAGACTAACCTTGAGAGTAAATGTGTATGTGAACTGTCTTGATTGGTTGATCATAGAACTTGTAGGGTCAGACCACAGCTCCTACAGAATCATATTATGACTTCTCATGGAAGCTTAGATCTACTTAGAGACCCTTCCCCTTGAGGATCAAATGAGACAGTATTTTGTAAAGTGCTTAACCAAGTGCCTGGAATATAGCATGTGCTTAAGAAATGCTTATTCCCTCTCTCTTCTCCCTACTCCAGTGTTTCCTTGTATTGATGAAGAAACTGAAGCTCCAAAAAAGTTTTGCCCAAGATTAAGCAGCTCATAAAGTGGTAGAACCAGAAATTAAACTGAAGTTTTGGAGGCCACATGATTCAATCAATAAGTCAACAAACATTTGTAAGGCATTATGCTAAAGGCTGGGGATACAAAGAAAGGGGAAAAATTGTTCATGCTCTAAAGGAGCTTATGTTCTAATGGGGGAATCAACAGGCAAACAACCACATAGCACTACATATGATGCTCAAAAATTTTAGTGTGATTTTATGCTTTAATAGCTTAAAACTTAGTTTAAAGCTTGATATCCCAAAGTAAGGTTCCTTGCAGTTTGAAGATGTTATCATTTTGAACCTTATTCAGCATCTGCTATATGCTTAGCATTTTGAGATGAGGGATACAGAAGGATGTCAAGATCCCTAAAAAAGTTTGAGGTCACTTTTTCTTGTAGTAGGCAAAAACATGAAGAAAGAGAAGGACAATACCATAGAAACAAATGTGCTTGAAGCAAAGCTCATCGTGACACTATGGAAAGAGCACTAGCTGTCAAGTCAGAGAATGGTGGTTTAAATCCTAACTCTCATTTACTACCTCTGTGACCTCGAGCAGATCCCTTCTCACTGGGTTTCAGTTTCCTCATCTGTAAAATGGGGTACATTGTAGAGCAGGGTCTAAGGACCCTTCCGGCTCTAGTATTTTTGAAGATTTTTGTTTCAGACACTTGCTTTATAAGTAGAAATGGGAAGCAGACTCAGGAGAGATGATAAAGTAGGAAAATGAACTCTTGGAAGGGAAACTCAGAGAAATGGATGATGTAAAGAAGCACAGATACTCTAAGGAAAGGAAAAGTAGTAATCAATAAAGGCTGGTACTGATAGTGATCCTTTAAATTTTTCATATTTCATTTTTCCTCGTTACATGTAAAAAACTATTTTTTTCACTTACATTTTTTTTTTACAATTTTGAGTTCCAAATTCTCTTATACCCTCTCACCAAGAAAGTAAGCATTTGATAAGGGCAGCTTGGTGGTGCAGTGGATAGAGCACCAGTCCAGGAGTCAGGAGGACCTGAGTTCAAATCTCACCTCAGATACTTGACCTCATTAGCTGTGTGACCTTTAACCCCAATTGCCTCATCCTGGGTCATCTCCAGTCACTCTGATCAATATCTGGTCCCCGGATTCAGATGGCTCTGGAGGAGAAGTGAGGCTGGTGACCTGTACAGCCCTCCCTCACTCAAAACAAAGCCAAGTGCAAGTCATGTCATCATTTCTCTGATGGCATGGTCTTCTTCGGCAACGAAGGACAAACACACACACAAGATAAGGTCATGCAAAACATAGATAACCATCTTTTAAAAAAGAAATTTAAAATACAGGCAAAACATTCTTTATGAACTATAAATGTGTCAAGATTCTGGTTCCTGGTATTATTTTCTTAAATTAATTTATAGATAGGCAGATAGATAGATAGATGTCTCTATCTATCGATATATTGTTGCTTATGCTATATTAACAACACCTGTTGATACATTTCATTGGACCTCATTCTTCATCTCCCAAATTCACTTTGTCATATTCTCTGCTAAAGTACAGAATGACTTTGTGTTTTTATAAGCAGTATTTATTGCTGTCAAACTCCATTCTAATAATACACCAAATATTATTACCAGCTAATATTTATAGAGGAGCTAAAGTTAAGAGAATTTAAGTGTTTTATCCAGGGACACAAAACTATCAATTTTCTGAGGCAAGTTTCAAACTCAAGTCCTCCTGACTCCAAGTCAAAACTTCTGTTTGCTGTATCACTTAGCTGCCGATCTGCCTGATCTAGTGATCTCTTAGGGTTATTGACATAACTTAAAATTGTTTGGATAAAAACATACTTTCTTTTGAAAGTACCTTCAATTCTCATTGGTCTTTTCATATTTCTAAGATTGTCCATGGACTTTTTAATATGATTTTATTTGCCCTCATAAATAAATGAATTGCTTTTTAAGAAACAGAATCTGCTTCTAATTAGTTGTTTATTTTTAGCCTCATATGAATTGCAGATGAAGTAGAATAAATTAGTTGTGATTTAACTGAGATATCACTTTAAGTTTATTAACTAATCTTCTACAATTAAAAAGAGACAAATCATTTTTTATCTCCTTGATGTGGTCTCACTTCAATATGATTGATTCTAAATTTTTAAAAAATGCTTCTTTTTGGTGAAGCTTTTTTGTTTTCTAGGTTAGTTACTGGAGGTTGGGGAAAGTGGTGTCTGTGTATTGTTCATTTTCCATTATGGCAATAAAGTTTGTAGAAAGAGATGCAATTAAACACTGGTACCTTTATATTTCAGTTGGGAACTTGAGGTTTGATAGAAAGTATATAATTTATATACAAAAACAACTCAAAAGTTAACACAAAATCCTAGCTATAATATATGAAATATTTTGCCCAAAGTCTAAGAAACATCTATTAAGAAAAATCAAGTTAAGTCAAATATAACATTTCTTCTAATTTTAAACACTGTTATCTTAGTCAGCAGTTGGTATTTTACCCTCATCTCTCCTGAAGTTTTGAAGATGAGTTTCTTAAAATATTTAATGTCATACATATGATGATGAGTTGAAAATGTAAAGATAGTTATGCAAGAAATGATTGATTCTCTGCCATTTTAGTTATCTCCAGGCTAAATTTAATTTACTGTGATACCTAAAATATGGCTGATGGAGCTCTAGCTGCAGACCTTATGGTCAAAGATGAATGCTTCTGTATTAGCTAGGGAAAGAATGCAAAATGCATTAAGTTATGGACCAACACTTTGCACCCTCTATCTGACATCCCATAATACTTAAAATCTCAATATCATTTTATTCCTTATATTTAGTATGTTACTTCAGGTGTCTGTATTAGTCTCTAAATTATTCATGTTCTTTTTTTCCCAACAAAATTATATATTACTTAAAGGCAAAGATGATGTCATATAGTTTTCATGTTTTCCTCTTTTTCCTCTTTGTTTTTGTGGGGATATTATGTGATCTTAGTAAATTCTCATTTTGTTGGATCACATAGGAAAACACTTTATTTTAAGAGACAGATGTGCAAATGGGTGGATTGCTCTTATTACATTCCATTCAACCACAGTAAGTGCTTACCGTGGGCCAGGTACTGTACTAAATAAATTTACCTAAAAACTGCCAAGAAAACATACTTAAAATCTCCTGGGTATACTATGTATGTAGATAAGTAAATATAAAATATAGACAAAGTAAACTAATTTTAAGAGGAAAGGAATTCTAATAACTGATGGAATCAACAAAGACCCAAGAGACATCACCAAAAACTTATGAATATTCTCATACCTGAAGCTACTTAGAATGAAATTAGGGATTTTATCAATTATCAGTGAAAAGGAATTGTTTTTAATAAAAAACCTGGTGTTAGGAAATGGAATGACTTATATGAGGTAATAGCTAGCAGGTCAGTACAACAGGAATGAGTCCATATTAGGGGAAAAAATGAAATAAGAATGGAAAGATAGGTGGAAATAAGAATTAATATTGTTCAATCATGTCCAACTTTTAGTAACCCCATTTGGGGTTTTCTTGACAAAGATACTAGATTCTATACCATTTCTTTCTCCAGCTCATTCTGTGGATGAGGAAACTTAGACCAACAAAGGTAAAGTGTTTTACCCATGATCATACAATTAGTATGTATCTGAGGCTGGATTTGAACTCAAGGAAATGAGTCTTCCTGACTCCAGGCTTGGCACTCTATTCACTGAGTCACCAATTCTCAAAGGATTTTAGGGGCAACTAGGTGGTGCCATAGATAGAGCACCAGCGCAGGAGTCAGGAGGTCCTGAGTTCAAATCTCACCTCAGACATGACACTCACTAGCTATGTGACCTTGGGCAAGTCACTTAACCCCAATTATCTCATCCTGAATCATCTCCAGTCATCCTGATGAATATCTGGTCACTGGATTCAGATGGCTCTGGAGGAGAAATGAGATTGGTGACCTGCATAGCCCTCCCTCATTCAAAACAAAGTCAAGTTCAAATCATGTCATTATTTCTCTAATGGCATGGTCTTCTTCAGCCATGAGGGATGAATACACACAATTCTAAAAGACTTCAAATATCTGAGTGAAGAGGTCATATTTTATCCAAGAAGTAATAACAACCAATGAAGTTTTTTTTAGTGTGTATATGGCAGAGGGAAGGGTGATCACTGTCAATTTGTGTTTTTGTAATATAAATTTGACAGCCATGTTAGATTAGGAAAGGAGAGGATGGAAATGGGTAAATAGATGAAAATGTTATATAAACTATGTGAATAGAAAGCAATTGATGTGAGAGCTGTGACGGTTGTCAGTGGGAACTGAGGGAGAGAAAAGTGTCATTCATGATCTCCAGGGTGTAATGCTAAGTGACTAGAAGCATGATGGTATGATCAAGAGAAATGGGGAAGATTGTAAGAAGAGTAGACTTGGGTCAGGGGAGAATATAAGTGCTGTTTTAGGCAAGTTGTATATGAGATGTCAATGGGACATATAATTGGGAATATCTAGCAGGAAGATGTTTAAAGATAAGTTCAGATAGATATTAGGGCTAGAAATATAGATTTATCAGTTAACATCACCTTCTGAATGACTTCCTCAGCCCTATTTAATCTTAATATCTTCCCCTTTTGATTATCTCTACTTTATCCTTTATATAGCTTGTTTGTATATAATCATTTTCATCTTGTCTCCCCCATTAGAAGATAAGGACCTTGAGGGCAGGGGCTGTTTTTTGCCTGTCATTGTATCTCCAGTACTTAGTACAGTGCCTTACATGTAGTAGATATTTAATAAATGATTATTTATTTGACTTGATGCGATTTGACATGTAGATTAGCTTAACTATATTAGACACTTGGAGATGACTGAATATGTTAAGTATTAAGCCAGCCAATAGATTAAGTGACAAATAGGTATGTAAAAGCTGAATCTGTAGATTGGGGAAAAACAAAAACAAAAATCCTTCAATCTCATTGGTTTGGCAACATTTAGATAAAAACAAACCCAAACCACCAAATTATACAATTTTTTTTCTGAATGCAATCAAGTCAGCATTTAAATCTAGACATATGCTTCATTTGTAAAATGTGTAAATTTGTAAACTGCAAAAAAGTAGGTTTCATTCCAAGACTTATAGTGGCAAAGATGATTTTAGATAACAGTGGATTCCAAGGATTTGACTGTCTGCATAAAATAGTATTTACAGAAAATAATTCATTTTGTAGAAGAGGGCAGAGTAGATTTAAAGTCTCTTGGCAACTACCCTTTTAAACTTGTCATCTGAACACTCTTAAGTCTATTCAGAATGGTTCTTATTTATACAAGCTTAACCAGAAAGTTCTCAACCACTAATAAACGCAGTTAGCATACCTATATGCCATGTGTACCAAAGTATAATAAAGATTACTGTAAAATGCTTTTCCATTAAAAGTATAATATACATATGCTTAATGTTACCTTTTTTTAACCACAAAACTAAACAGATGGCATTTTTATGCTAAAAACTTGTCATCTGCCAATGTAATCTGGAATTTCAATACATTTTAATCTTAATGTTGAGTAACCAATAAGGTATTGCATTGCATACCAAATACTGAATATATTACTTATGCTGGATTAAAAAGGGTCAGAATGGAGAAAGCACTACAGTTTCGCTGTGTGGGCAGAAAGTGAAAGAAGAGACAAGTATAATTTGTCATAATTAATAGCATTATTAAAGACCTTCTTGTTTATATTGCACAACTACTAATTGCACCCATTATTATGTACTTACTCAGATCTCACATTCTATTTGTAAAATGTATTATGCTCATTAATTATTTAACTATTACTTATTTTTTATCTCTTGCATGGATAAGCAGATTTATATGAACTCTTTTGCAACTCCATAGAGCAAGAAAAGCTAAATATTTTTAAATATGGCAAATTACATTAATTACATTAATCATATATTTATGTACTATATATGGGGACATCTTTGCAGGTTGGTGGAGGTTGCCACCTATACCCCAGCCCCAAACACATACCAAATTGTCAATGCAATTCAACATACATTTAATAAGCATTCACTTTTACATTACTTTACATTTACATTACTTTAGTTTCCAAAGATAAAATCAGACACTGACTCTGCCCTCAAGTAGTTGAAAATTTAATGAGTGAGACAGGTTATAAACATATTACTGCAATTCAAACCAGGTATATTGAGTATAAAGGAAAGGATTTAAGAAGGGAAAATTCATTTTCATTCAAGAATCATTAGGAAACTCCTTCCTTTAGGTGATACCACTTCATGAGTTGGACCTTGATGAAATGAGCAGGGTTTCATTCTAATTCAGGAGTTTATATTAAATATTCATAGGGCAGAAATGCTAGCCTGACTGAGGGATCAAAAAACCTTGAAAGAGGTACCAGGCAAGGAAAAAAAATTCTCAGTCCTCAGATTCAAATGGAGATCCTCCAGGATCTCTAACCCAAGAACCTGGGCATATTACTGTCTCTGGGATACCAGCCCTGCTTCCATCCTAGGCTCTGAAGTCATCACTGAGGGTACTAATCTCTATGGAAGTGTCAGCTTTCCTTACTGTCATCAACTGCAACTATTGCCACCAGGCCAGTCAAGCTGGGGAGTCCCAGGAAGGGGCAGTATGACCCACAAACATTTCTCCTGCTTACAACTCAGCCCTGCAACCATCATCTTGGGATGCAACTCATGTGAAAATGTTACCTGGAAACTGTTTCCTCAACCAACCACAGCTAAAAGTTCTTGTTACTGTCATATGGTTCAACATTAGAAACTTATGATTATTAGTAGAAATGACAGACAAAAAACATCCCTCTTTACTTTCTGTTTTGCCACTGATCCCTGAGGATCATAGGACCATTCCATCTGATTTGTAGCTGAAAATTTTCATAAAAAATATACATATGCACAAATACACAGACATATATATATATATATATATATATATATATATATATATATACACAAACATGCATACATACATATATGTATATGTGTATGTGTATATTATTTATTTTAAAATCAAATTAGCTGCTTTCTACTTTATTGCCATATTTTTCTTCATAAAACTAGTTCCTAATTTTATTTATTAGTTCAATGGCTTATTTTTTACTTTTAATTTTGTTAATTTCTCCTTTCATTTTCCAGATTTCCATTTTGGGGTTTAATTGGAAAATTTTAATTTGCTCTTTTTCTAAGATTTGATTTTTAGTTGCAGAGTCAATTCACTGATGTACCCTTTCTTTATTTTATTGATTTACACATTTAGAGGTACACATTTTCCCCTAAGTCTTACTTTGGCTACATCCCATAAATTTTTGAATGTTGTTGCATTGTTACCATTCTCTTTAATGAAATTATTGATTTGTTTCCATTATCTATTCTTTGTCCTACTCATTTTTTAGGATCAGACTATTTCATTTTAAATTAACTTTTTATCTATGATTCAGTGGCCCTTTATTAAATATAATTTTTATTGTACTATATTCTTAAAAAGGCACATTTAATATTTATACTTTTCTGCATTTGATTCTGTACTTGTTGCATTTGGCTAATTCTGGGATTTTTAGGTATTATTTTTTTCAGTATTTTTGTGCCTCTTTTATCAAAAATTTTTTTGTTTTTTTTCCATAATCCATCTGTAACAGCAAGCACCCTGGCAGACCCAGGATGACCTGCTAGCATAGGTTCTTTGATCTGCTTTTTAAAGAAACAATAGCTTCAGATGGGTTAACAATCCTTCTTTAATTAAACATATATAATAAACATATATAATTAAATATATAAACATATATAATTAAACATCTATATAACATATATAAACATATATATAAACATTTGCTAATTCAGGGGAAATGTCAATACCCTAAACATGGATAAAATATAAACAGAGAAAATATAAGCAGAGAAATTAGCACACAGACCAATAGACAGGGTTCCAACTGTCTGACAAAGTAATACAACCACCTACATACATACACCAGCATACACCACCATACACCAGATGAGGGAACACCAACTGAGTAGTTGGGGGGCTCTTAACAAGTGACTACTCAGAGTCCCATCCAGGGAATCAAAAGGTCCTTCTTATAGACGAAGCCCCAAAGCAAAATATCAGTCTCCCAGTATATATAACAAAAACTTGGCTCCTGCTTGGCTCAATCAATAGGCACAAAACCTGTGTGACCCAGGAAAGTTGTGAACCATCAGGGTTCAAAGGAGATCGATTCTTCAGATGTTTTGAATGAAACTGGGAACCTGAACTCCAGAAAGGAAACAAGAAAAATTCCACTCTGCTTGCTCTTACCTCCCCTCCCCCCATTTCACTTTACCTATTTTTTGTCTACCACTCATATTTAATTTTGAAAATCATTTTTTGTCTCTTCCAAGATTTTTTTTGCTATTTGTATGTAATTCACATTTTTTTCCCTTAGTGTTTTGATTTTAGTTATTTTTATCTTAATATCTTCTTCTGAGTTTCTGTCTTTTATCTTCACTGTCACCATAGTAGATTTTTATGGCCAGATTATTCTGTTGCTATTGTTTGCTCATTTTTTCTTTCTAGTTCTTGACTTGGAACTTTATATTAAAGTTGGATTCTGTTACTAATGTCTTTGTTGTTTTGTGTTGTTGTTTTTTTGTTTTTGTTGCAGGAACTGTCCCAAGGTTCATTCTTTTTCACAATGCTATTTTCAGAGATAGTTCTAGGAGGTTGGAAGTCACTGCTCTCCTCTTCTCTGCTCCTTTCCCATGAAATGAACCTGACCCCTTGAGATTGTGATCAGTACTACTTCTCAGGGTCCCTGCTCCCTCTTTCTTGAAAGTCCTCCTCTCCTTCCTTGAATTGTGACCCAGAAGTGGGCATAGGCAATGTAGTTGCCCAACAGTTTCCAGTCCTATTTCCTAGATAGCACAGCAGTAATCTCTTTCTGACTAATTACCAGTTTCCCTTACATTCTCTGGCTTAAGAGCTCCTTAAGCTGCTGCAGCTTCTGCCACCTAGTCCCATCACTGGTATTGTATTTACATGGGCTGCAAGGCAGCCTCCACTTCTGTGTCATGAATCTCTCCTTCTGACTCCTAAATTATCTTAAGCTGGAAGAGTGTCTTAACCTGAGCATTTTTGGCTCCACTGCTCCAGAATCCAATTCAAGATTTTATTTTAAAGTTGTTTGGAAGGTAATATTGGGAGAGCATGGCAGGGTATTTCCTTGACTCTAGTATCTTGGCTCCATCGCTGAATATTAAAAAGTTTTTCCATATATTGAAACTCTTTGCTCCTTTGTAGCATAACTACTTCTCCTAGTTTGTACATCTGGGAATAAATGAAGCAGGTCATATTCTTCTTCTATTTTATAGCACTTTAAATACTAGAGGAAAGCTATCTTACTAACTCCTACATCTTCCTAGTCATTTCTTTTCTTAGGTAAACATCTCCAACTCTTTCAACCAATCTACATGTGGTCTTATATTCCAACCCTTTACTATCCTTTTTCCTCTCCTTCTGATGAGTTCTCATATCAGTGACCAACCTTAAATATGGCCCCAGAACTGAATGAAAATTCCTAAATACTATATTTATGGTTTGGTTAAGCAATGTAGAGTAAAATCATCACTTCTCTGTTCCTGATTGCTTTCAATGCAGCTTCAGATTACAATGGTGATTTTGACCACCATATTACGCTCTTGACTCATTTGTTTTGCAGTACACGAAGCCACCCAATTTTTTTACACAAAGACCATTATCTAGCCATGCCTTTCAAATGTGAAATTTATTTTTTAGTCAATATGTATTCCTACTAAATTAGGAAATAAATGTTGAGTTCTGCTTTCAGGAACCAAGATGGGGGAGTAAGAAGTAAATTGCTCTCACCCTCCTTTATTAACCTCTGAAAGTCCAGAAAATATCACCCCAAGAAAAACCCTAGAACAGCTGAGCCAGCAGAAAAACTGGGTGCAGAAGTCCTGTAGCCCAGAAAACTCATCAGATTAACAGAAAAGGTCCCTGTTGCTATGGAGGAAGGGGAACAATACAGGACGAGAAACATCCCAGCAAGCCAGTCTCAAACCCCACCTCAGCAAACCAGGGAAAGCCTGAGCCCCAGGTTGGTGAAGCAGGCAAACACCAACACCAGGACCCCTGAGTAACTTAGCACAGGTAGGGGAACTGGTAGGCACAAGCTCAGAAAACCACCAGGTGTGTTATTCTCCAAAATGATTGGTCTACCTGAAAACCCCTGGGGAATAAAAGAGCCTGGACATCATCTTTCAGAAAATCATCACGCAAAACTGCCCTGAGGTCCTAAAACAAAAAATCAGGGACTTCTAAGCATTTCTGATGAAAAAATCAGAGCTCAACAGAAAATTTGATATTCAAATACAAGACTCAAGGGGCATGAAAACCTAAAAATAAATGCAAAAATAGCATATCATTAATAAAGGCAAAATGTTTACATCCCTACAGGAGAAGATGGTACTTGTAACCCTTGAGAACTGAACTATATTGTTATTATGACACCTAAAATGGGTATACAAAGACAGAGGGTATGGGTATAAGTTGACTTTGATGTGATGATAAAATCTAAGTGATTGAAAGGGCGTGTACTGGGAGAAGAGGAAAGAAAGAGACAGATAAATTACATCACATGAAAAGACACAAACCTATTACAATAGAGGAAAAGGAGGGGGATGAGCATTATTTGAACCTTATTCTCATCAGATTTGGCTCAAAGAGGACATAACATAATCAGTTAGGTATGGAAATCCAACATACTCCATAGGAAGTAGGAGAGGAAAGGGGAAAGAAAAGGGAGGGGGCAGATAGAAGGGAGGGAATAAGTAGTAAGGTGTAAAGCCAATCATGGTAGCACACCTGAGGGCTACTGCTGTGAATGATTTTAAGGGTCTAATCACATAGTATAATGAACTCTCTATTCAGCAATAAACTCAACATTGTTCAGTAGAGTAAAGCATAACATTCACAGCATCATCCTTAAGCAAAATATATCATCTAGTACATATGTTTCTCATAAGGTTTTATTTTCTTCAGCATTTTTGGGGGTCTCCTGTAGCAGGCTGTTCGCTTGCTTTTCATGATTTTCTTGTATTGCTCCCATTTCTCTTCCCAATTTTTCCTCTACTTCTCTTATTTGATTTTCAAAATCCTTTTTGAGTGCTTCCGTGGCCTGAGACCATTGCATATTTATTTTAGAGGTTTTGGATGCATAAATGACCTCTGACAGACAGTATGTATTGTTCTTCCTCATCCAAAAGGATGGAAGAAAATATCTGTTCACCAAGAAAGTAACCTTCTGTGGTCTTATTTTTTTCCCTTTTTTGGGCATTTTCCCAGCAAGTTACTTGACTTTTGTGTCTTTTGTCAAGAGGAGATTATACTCTGGGGACCTGTAAGTTCTCAGTTCCTCTAAGGTGGCACAATCAAGGGAGAGGAGTTGCTGGCCTGTGCACTGGTCTGGGAGCAAACAAAAACTCTTCTTCCCAGAGTCTGGGAGTAGAATTCCCTCTCCGCAACCATCTCCAGCTCCACCACTCCAGTGCTCCTCCTCATCCCAGGGCTGTGCTCAGGACTTAGATTCAGATCAGCTCCTCAATTCCCCCAGGGGCCTTAGATAGAGGGCTCCAAAAATGGATACTGCCATTGCAGTGACTACCAGTGATCTAGACCATGTTCCTTTCTCCTAGGTGAAGGAGCTTTCTCACTGACCTTTGAAACTGTCTTTGGCATTTGTGGGTTGAGGGATCTGGAACTGCTGCTGCTGGTGGCTCCCCTGTTCTGGTCCTGTCCCTGCTGCACCACATGACCCACATTGAGTTGTGTTCCACTCTGCACCCAGTGCAATAGACCCTTCTTGTCGGTCTTCCAGGCTGCCTTGGGGTGGAAATCTCTTTCACTCTGTTGTTTTGTGGCTTCTGCTGCTCCAGAATTTATTTAGAGTCATTTTTTTTACAGGTATTTTATAGGCT
The DNA here is from genome assembly GCA_028658325.1 of Potorous gilbertii. Classification (NCBI taxonomy): domain Eukaryota; kingdom Metazoa; phylum Chordata; class Mammalia; order Diprotodontia; family Potoroidae; genus Potorous; species Potorous gilbertii. The sequence continues at coordinate 248,191,199 of CM053771.1, read as the reverse complement.
ATGTGGGGAAGCTTCTACAGGTCCTTCTTTCTACACCCCCATCTTGGCTCCCTCCAACTTGTTTCCTATGTGTCTCATAACACTTAGTATGTCATATGGCACATAGACGTATATCATTGCATCCCCAAACTCAAAGGGTCCCATCCCTAGCATGATGCATCTATAAGGAGTAGCAGAAAATACCACACCATTCACACCAGGTCACTGTAAGAACAATCCCTTTAAACATCCTACAGTGCCCAAGTAAAGTCCTCATTCATCTTAACTCAAGGCAGACTTCCAAACCCCATGACTCCTCCTGTGCTGACCACTCCCATGTTTGGGTTCACATGCAGACAGCTCTCTGCTTCTTCTTGTCTTATCTCAAAGGGACTGTTCCACTCTAAACTCTTCCTGCTTCTGCATGACAACAGGCTCCAGGGGCTCCTACCCACAGCTTTTCTTTCTAGGAAAACAAAACTTAATAGGGTTATAACAATATTTATACACATTACCAGCATCATCATCTCAGTTTATTCATAAAGACCAACAGATGGGGCTTCTGTCTGAGGAATTAACACAGATCAATAGCCAAAGCACTGATATAACAAATATTCTTTCTGTTAGCCTCCCCATAAGCAAGTTACATTGGCCTGCTCACAGTTACTTCTCTCTCATCTCTGCAAGCAATACAATTATATATTGTTTCCAATCAAAGATTCTTGATTGACTCAGTCAAAGGCACCTACATGATTGGCTAAAACTCAATCCAGAAAAACAGCAAAAAAAACCCCCAAAACCTCTGCTTGCTGTTGCATAAGGAAGAAAAGGGAGAGGGCTAATAGAAGTCAAATCTAAAGCAAATCTCTAGTCAGGAGTTAAAAAGAGAAAGGGGAGAGAAAAGCATAAATGAGGGACAGGGTAATAGGATGGAAAGACAGACACAGGTAATAATCATAACCATGAATGTGAATGGAATGAACTCTCCCATAAAATGGAAGCAGATAGCAGAGAGAATTAATCCTACAATACGTTGTTTACAAGACAAACATTTGAAGCAAAGTCATGCACACAGAGCAAAGGTAAAAGACTGAAAGAAAATATATTATGCTTCAGCAGAAGTAAAAAAAAAAAAAACCAAGGGTAGCAATCTTGATCTCAAACAAAGCAAAAGCAAGACTACGTCTAATTTAACAATATAAGGAAGAAAACTACATCCTGCTAAAATATACCATAGACAATGAAGTAATATCATTAGCAAACAAATATGTACCAAGTGCTATAGCATCCAGATTCTTAGAGGAGAAAGTAAGGGAGTGAATAACAACACTATACTAGTGGGGAACCTCAACCTCCTAGTCTCATAACTAGATAAACAAGCACAAAATAAAAAAAAAGAAGTTAAGGAGATGAATAGAATTTCAGAAAAGTTAGATATGGCAGACCTCTGGAGAAAACTGAATGGGGATAGAAAGGAATATAATTTTTTCTCAGAAGTATACAAAAATTGACCATGTTTTAGGGCATAAAAATATCTCAATACAATGCAGAAATATTAAATACATCCTGTTATCTCATGATGTAATAAAAATTACATGTAATAAAGGGCCATTGAAAGATAGACTAAGAATTAATTGGAAACTAACTAATCTAATCCTCAAGAATGAGTTGGTCAAACAACAAGTCATAGAAACAATCAATAACTTCATCCAAGAGAATGACAGTAATGAGACAACATAACAAAACTTATGGAATGCAGCAAAAACAGTTCTTAGGGGAAGTTTTATATCTCTAAATGCTTATATGAATAAAATAGAGAGAGAGGAGGCATGCTACTAAAAAAGTTAGAAAAAGAACCAATTAAAAATTCCTAATTAAGTACCAAATTAGAGATTCTGAAAGCCAAAGGAGAGATTAATAAAACTGAAATTAAGAAAATTATTGAAATAATAAATAAAAGTAAGAGCTTATTTTATGAAAAAAAACAATAAAATAGATAAACCTTTTCTTAATTTGATTTAAAAGAAGAAAGTAAAAAAAACAGTATTAAAAATGAAAAGAAAAAGGTGAATTCCCCACAAATGAAGAAGAAATCAAAACAATAGTTAGGAGCTGTTTTGCCCAACTATATGCCAATATATTTGACAATCTTAGTGAAATGGATGAATAGTTACAAAAATCAAAATTGCCCAGATTAACAGAAGAGGAAATAAAATACTTAAATAATGCCATTTCAGAAAAAGAAACTTAACAAACCCATCAATGAACTCCCAAAGAAAAAATCTTCAGGGCTAGATGGGTTTACAAGTGAATTCTATCAAACATTTGAAGAACAATCAATTCCAATATTATATAAACTATTTTGGAAAATAGGTGGTGTCCTACCAATTTCTTTGTATAATATAAATATGGTGTTGATACCTAAATTGGGAAGAGCCAAAACAGAGAAAGAAAATTATAGACCAATGTCCCTAATGAATATAGATGCAAAAATTTTAAATAAAATATTAGCAAAGAGATTACAAAAATTTATCTTGAGGATAATACACTATTACTAGGTAGGATTTATACCAGGAATGCAAGACTGGTTCAATATTAGGAAAACTATCAGAATAATTGACCATATCAACAACACAACTCACAGAAATCATATGATTATCTCAATAGATGCAGGAAAAAGCATTTGACAAAATTTGACAACACCCATTCCATTAAAAACACTAGAGGACATAAATGAAGTCTTCCTTAAAATGATAGGTAGCATCTATCTAATTAAAATCATCAGCAAACATTATATGAAATGGAAACAAACTAAAAGCGTTTCCCATAATATCAGGAGTGAAACAAGGATGTTCACCACAATAATATTGTACTAGAAATGTTAGCTTTAGCAATAAGAAAAAAAGGAAATTGAAGGAAATAGAATAGGCAAAGAAGAAAAAAAGCTATCATCTTTGCAGATGATATTATGGAATACTTAGAGAATCAAGTACTAAATTATGTGAAATAAAAAAATGAGCAAAGTTGCAGTATACAAAATAAACTCACATAAATCACTGGCATTTCTATATATTACTAAAAGGGCCCAATGGCAAGAGATAAAAAGAGAAATCTACTTAAGGTTACAGTAGACGTTATAAAATATTTGAGAATCTACCTACCAAAATAAACCTAGAAACTATATGAACACAATTACAAAATATTTTTCACACACAAAATAATCAGACCCAAATAAATGGAAAAATATCATTTGTCCTAGGTAGGCCGAGCTAATAAAAATAAAAATAAATAGTAGTGGTTTCCTGAGTAACAAAGGCCTTGCTATGGGCCTTTCTGAAGGACGATTGGTCCTCCAAGTCTGTATACTCTAAAACTTTCCTTTCTCTATGTTTTTTTCTCTTCTAGTGTTATTTCTACTATTATAGCACAGGCATAACCTTTATTGAGGTAGTTCCTGTTAATTTGATTAATATAACTTATTCTAAGAGGAAGGTAGAGAGTCTCAGGACTTTGATTGACTCTATTTACTTTGCATTGCTCACATGTATTGGCACAGGTTTGAAACATTAATCGATTAAGTCATGTTGTTATAATAAATTAAAGATTCCTGTCCTATGGAGTTGTTTTCTTTTAGTTCAGAGTAGAAAATAGCACAAGATGGATGCTGTATGTACCTTGAAGTACCCAGCAGTTGACTTACTGGAGACCTGTGTCTTCCCTACATCTTTGAAGAAGTCATGGTTGCCCTCTTCACATATTCCTTCACCAAACACCCCTTATCCTCCTGGTTTCCATGACTGTCACACCCCTCTCTTGAGGCCATTTTACCCCCAGCAACTGTCCCTGTTCTGCAATCAACCCAGAGCAAACAGAACATCAAAGATCATTGGTGGATCAATAGTGAAGGTGATGCATATAGGTCACCGTATTCCCCCTACTCATTGTTAACTCAGCCTTAGTTTCCCCCTTCTACAGTGCCTTCAGGAACTCTATACGATCACCATAAATATCCCCATGTTCTCTTTACTTTACATCCTCTTCTGACTTCTGAAATACAACTTTCTTCTGAAGGTACCACATTTCTTTGCCCCTTTTCTAAGGCTCATTGACCCTTCTTTTAAATACCATGTTGTTAACACAAATCCAGGAGAAATTGTTATTTTATTTGTTCCTCAGTGCCACTTTTAGAACCTCTTCTACTACGACTGCTCAGTAAACATTTCTCTTCCTTTTAAATCTACTCCAAAAAGAAATATCCAGTCTCTTCCTTCAAGTAACATGTATTTTATCAGCAGAGTCAATATTTAAATAGGTAAGTACATAGACGATGTACAGTGGACTCATGGTTTCAATGACATAAGGAGTTCTATGTAAGGAAATTGGTTCTACAAATTCAGTTTAGCACTTTCCCTATAATTACTAATCTTTACTTAAGCCTATAATTTAATGTTTTTAATAATTTTATTTTTCCCAAATATATGTAAAACAATTTTTAGCATTCATTTAAAAAAATTTAAGTTCCAAATTCTCTCCCTTCTACCCTCTCATTTTCCCTTCCTTGCAATGGTAAGCAATATGATATAGGTTATAAATATTTAATCATGCAAAACATATTTCCACATTAGTCATATTGGGAACGAAGAAACAGAATAAAAAGCAAAAAAAATGTAAAAATATTAAAACAAGTGAAAATAGTGTGCTTCAATCTGCATTCAGATCTTAGTTCATTTTATGAAGGTGGATAACATTTTTCATCACGAGTCCTTTAGAATTGTCTTGGATCATTGCATTTCTGAGAATAGCTAACTCATTCTTAGTCAATTGTATAATATTTCTGTCACTGTATACAATACTTTCTTTATTTTGCTCATTTTACTGTGCATTAGTTCATGTAAGTCTTTCCATGTCTTTCTGAAATCATCCTTCTTGTCATTTCTGATACCAGAATACTATTCTATTACAATCACATACCATGACTTCAGCCATTCGACCATCACCTCAATTTCTAATTCTGTCACCACAAAAAGAGCTACTATAAACATTTTTGTACAAATATGTCCTTTCCCCTTTCCCCTTTTTTGGATCTCTTCGAGATGCTCACCTAGTAATAATATTACTGAGTAAAAGAGTTTTATAGTATTTTAGGTTTGGTTTTATAGTACTTAAGGCTTAGTTTGAAATTGCTGTCCAGAATGCTTGGATCAGGTCACAACTCTATCAACAGCGCATTAGTGTTCCAGTTTTATCCACATCCCTTCCAACATTTATTATTTTTCTTTTATGTCATATTAGTCAATATGATAGGCATGTGATGGTACCTCAAAGTTATTTTAATTTGCATTTCTGAAGTCAATCATGATTTAGGACATTTTTTCACATGACTATATATAGCTTTGATTTCTTCATTTGAAAACTGCCTGTTCATATCTTCTGAACATTTGTTAAGTGGAGAACGACTTGTAGTCTTATAAGTTTGACCTGTTTTCAACATATCTGAGAAAAGAATATTTGTTGTAAATTCCCCCCCTGCCCCCCCCGCAGCTTTCTGCTTTCCTTCTAATCCTGGTTATAAGGATTTTCTTTGTACAAAACCTTTTTAATTTAATATAGACACAATTTCTGTTTTATAACTTGTATTTTTGGGGATCTGACAGGTAAACTATTCCTTGCTCTCCTAGTTTGCTTATAGTCTCATCCTTTATGTCTAAATCATGTACCCATTTTGACCTTATCTTGGTATATAATATAAGATGTTGAACGATATCTTAATCTTTATTTGCTTTGTTGATAATTCTCTACTTAGTATTCCACATATAACTCCAGTGAATTTTTTTTCCACTCATGATCCTGGGCTAAAAGAATTTTCAGAAGGATTTTGGACAATTAACAGCCCTGCAAATTCAGTAACTATAAGAGAAATAGATATTAAAGTAGGTCTGATGTTTCATCTCAACTAGAAAATTGGTGAAGATAAAAGACAGAAATCATCACCATTTGAAGAACTGAAGGGAGACAACCACATTAATACACAGTTGGTGAAATTCTGTTTTGGTGCAACCATTGTGGAAAACAATTTAAAATCATGAAAGAAAACAAAATTCTTCGACTTAGATATTCCACAAATAAAAACAAAGTGGGGTGGTGGCTATGTATGCAAAATACTCATAGCAATGCTTTTGCAGCAGCAAAAACCTGGAAATAAATTAAGTAACCATTGATTGAGAATTGACTGAACAAATACAACCTTCCATGGATATTATTAATTGCATTATGAAGAGAGATGAATAGGAAATCCAGAGAAACATGGGAACATTGTATGAATTGATGCAGAATTAAGTAAGCAGCACCAGGAGACTAATGTATCAGTCAATTAACAATACTTCATTAGGCATCTATTTCTGCCAGGCACAATAACTATAGTAAATGAAAAGGACATTCAAATACTTCAAGCTGAGTAATCATCAGTGCTGGTTCCCTGCAATTTTCCTTCTATTTATATATCTTAGAGAATAAAAATACATAATTACGTAAATACAAGGTTATTTGAGCAAGGAGAGGGTCCTAACAACTGGGGAATTCAGGTAAGACTTGGTAGAGGATTGAAAAACTGAGTTGAGCCTTAAATGAAAATAAAGAACCTGAAAGAAAGAGATAAAGAAGGAGCTCATTCCAGGAATTGAGAATGAGTTCTGCATTTGCTCAGAGGAGAGAGATGACATGTTAAATTAAGGGAACAGCAAACAGAGTATTCTATCCCTGTTTTTTCTCTTACGTTTCATCCAGTAATTTCTCAATTAAACATTTTTTAAGTACCTAATATGTTCAAGGCTTTATGTTAGGTGCGGGTACTACAAACTTTCATATAATCATGTCTCCTACAAGAGTCTTTACCTCCACATTAATTCATGATTTTACAGGAGAAGCTTTTGCCACACTAGATAATCTCTATACCATAAAATTACTTGTTTATATTATTTCTTTTTTAAAAAATATTTTAAATTTGTGAAACAAAATAAGCATTTTCATAACAGTATGATAAAAAAGATGATTACACGTAAAACTGCAAATTTATAGTCTACAACTTGCTATTGCTTTTAAATATATAATAGAGTTTCCATAATTTTATTTTTTTTCTTCCTTCCCACTGTGGGAAACAAGGAAGGAGTTCTGTTTCCACAGGGTTAAAACTCATCCCGGCTTTAAGTGATCAGAGTTGTGACCTAGCATGGTCAGATTTAAAAGGTCAGAAACTTGTGTACAGGCTTGATGAGCTGTTTTAGGGGAAGCCTATCAGAGTGGAGAATGTGAAGACCCATGGCCAATGGATAGTGTGGTAGGAAGTCCAAATTTGAAACAGTATAAAGGGCTTGCCTTGGTCTGAACAAATTGTAGTCTTCCTGCAGCCTTACTTGGAAGCTACCTGTTCATTCAGGGTAAGGAATGTAGAAATTAATAAACGTTTCCAGATTTACAATTAAGTACTGTTCTTTGTTTATGGTGAGCACGTTTCTCACAATTGGGGGCTTATTGGTTGGGCTCATTTCTCACATCACCCCAAAAGTTATATTATTTTATAATTTTTGTTCTCTAGAGCTACTCTATGTTCTCAAAGAATGAATCAAAGAAACAAAAAAAATTATTAAACAGTTACTATATACCAGAACCTATATCAAGCACTAGAGATATTAATACCAAAGCAAAACAATACTTCCCTCAAACTACTCATAGTCTAGTAGGGGAGATACCATACATAAGGGCATTTGACTTGGAAAGATAAAGTGATAGGCAATAGAGCCATCGAAAAATCAATTGCCATGTCCTTTACAGTTGTATTCGCAGTACTGATTTGATTACTGCATCATTAAGAAGTGATTAGAAGGGAGAATGGGTATATCATGTAAAAGTGACTGGCAGGAAGATGGCTGCGGTGGTAAGTTTGATGGAGTGTGAAGCCTGATGTGGAATCGGAACTGGGTGAATATCGTAAATCGTTGGTGAGTTGGCACTGGCTGGCTCACTATTCTAGATTATGTGGCATCATCTTGTTTCAAAGCTCTTCACCTGTATTTAGCTAGTAATGCTTTGCCAAATAATAGTGACGGCTGGAGACAGGAGAGAGCCTCACTAACATCATTCTTGCTACTTTTTTTTAAAGACTACATTATTTATGCAGAACTATTTTGTGATCTGCTATGCTGGTTTGTATAAATCTCAAGTTGCTTTCTATTAGAATTGTGAATTGATAAAACCATAATGCAATGAACAAATGTTCATCTAAGTCATTCTCTTCAGTTTGTACATGACGAAACTGAGGTTAAGTGACGTGAAGTAATTTGAGCAAGGTTACATAGCTATTGTGTATGCTCATAGATCATCGATCCTCTTTCTTTGCTATGTGTTTATACACATATGTATATATAATGCATACACACAGTGTGTCCATGTACATACATGTAAGCATGTACAAACAGCCATGTGTGTACCTCTATATTTATATACATGCATAGG
>CM053771.1:248166445-248182212 GCA_028658325.1 Potorous gilbertii | reverse complement strand
AGTTGCTTATTAGTCATAATTTTACTTGAGTAGTAATTTGTATTTGCAAACAGACATTTTAATTTATCATTATTTTTCCTTGCATTTAATGAGGTTAGTGTTACTATTAGGTAAATTCTACAAATAGCTAAAGAGTTTCATTGATAAGGTTAAAGTGAAAATTGTGATATCAATATGAAAGCTGCGACTTGAACTATACAACTAACAATAAATTACTCAAGGTTCAATTTTCAGGCATCCCTTTCCCTAGTTAATCTCTTAGAACTCCTTTAGCACTGACTCAATACTGCCTGTATGCATCCTTCATATTCTAATTTCTATAATTGACATATGCATGTTTTTCTTATTTTCCTAACCAGAAGAGAACTAGTGCTGTCTTCCCTGATCTCTTTACATATTCTCATTTTGTGACCTATTCAACTCCCATGACAAATACTATCATCTCTCTGTCAATGACTCCTATACCTGGTTTCTTTCCTGAGCTTCAGTGTCCTATTACCAACTGCCTATTGGATGTTTGGAATTAGATATCCTGTAGTCATCTCTAACTCAGTATGTCCAATGCAGAAATTTTTTTCTCCCTCCAAAACTTCCTTTCTTCCAAACATGTCTAATATTTTCACAGACATGGGCATCCTGTTCATCCAAGTTCTCATCCTCATCTTTGACTCCTCAAACTCACATGTCCCAAACATCCAGTTATGTTTTATCATTTCTATCTCTGTAGTATCTCTTGTATATGTGTCCTCTCTACTTACGCAACCACCATTCTAGTTTAGGCCCCTATTACCTCTCACCTGAATTATATTGTCTACTTGCCTCAAAACTTTGTCTTGTCCAAGACATCTTCCACGTAGTTAACAAAGTGTTTTTTCCTAAAATACAAATCTGACTCCTTGTTACTTTTAGGATCAAATCTAAGCTTGGGTATTTAAAGCAATCTGGCTTTTCCCTACTTTTCCTGTATTCTTATGCATTACAATGGATTCTCTGTGCCAGGCATGCTGGCTTATTTGCTATTCCTGACTAATGATTTTTCATCTCCCATCACTGTGTCTTTGAAAAGGCTTTTTTCTCCATGCTTAGATTGCTCTTTCTCCTCACTTCAGCCTTGTGAAATCCTTGATTTCCTTCAAGACTCAACTCAAATGCCACATTTGTTGGAAGAGTTTTCCTCCCTTATTCCCCACTTAACCCCCAACTTTGGTGCTAAGGTCCTCCCTCCCAAAATGACCTTGTGTTTGTTTTCTGTGTATTTTGTATACAATTATATTTTAAAGGGCCATTTTCCTCATTAGGATGTAAACTTGTTGAGGGTAGAGACTGTTTTTTTTCCCCTTTTGTCTTCACCCCTTCACTACTTATTGCAATCTTTGCCATATAGTATTTTATATGTATTAAGTGAATTGAATTGAACTTGACAAAGACTCAGGAAGCTTATTTCTTTTAACAAGCCTTAAGACAAAGCAAAACCGATGTCCTCACCAGATTGCTATAATATCCCCTTTCTAATTCTTCTATCAGTGGCAAGCTAAAGTTCCATCTCATGTATGAAATGCTACTAGACCATCCTCTCCCTTACTGATTTCTCCTTCCTCTGAAGGTTTATGACATTTTTTGCCATTATTATTTTTCATGCCCTATTCCTTGCTCTTGTGAAAGTGAAGAATCTGCCTTCCCTTTCTCTCTCTCTCTCTCTCTCTTCATATATATATATATATATAAAATCTCCAGTGCCTAGCACATTATTCTCTCTATAGGAGTTGCTTCATAATATGGATGGTGAGATTAAAATGTACATCCACATAGCTGTGGTCATGTGAAGATATCTTTGTAGCAGCATATGAGACTTAGACTGACCATAGATTTTGATGAAGTTTCAAGAAAACAAATGGAACATCACCAAACCCGACAGAATCACTAACAACGATAAATATAGTCAGTAAACAGACACTTCACCAATTCATATTTCATCACAATTCTGCTTGACCGGCTATGTTCAGATCATTCTAAGTATCATGATGGCCCAACACTGTGATGAGTTGGTCAATGGAAGAAGCAAGGCTGAAAGGACACTTTGGGGACACACAGAATCCCCGCTCTTCTTTTAGCATAGCTGACCATCACCAGCATCAGAACTAGCAGCCTGATATGCAACCATCAGTTTTTTGTTTACCTGGTCATTTATTTTTCCACAAAAAGGCATCATGCCTATTGAAAGAGGCAGAATTCAAATAGTACCATGTTCTGCAAATGCTGTCCGCAGTAGCCAATTTACAGATAGTTTTCTGGGGCATGTACTGTGGGGGAAAACAAAGAGGCTGCTGATCTGTTGTCTGCTATTTTCCCTTATGTATGTTTATATGGTTAATATTTGTGGTCAGTAGACTAATCTGAACACATTTGATTTCTCTATAATTGGATAATCTGGAATTACTATCGTTCTCATCACTATTGCTGTTGTATAGGATTACCCCATTGGGCATAACATGCTTGGGCTAAATGTTTTCAAATAATTAGATTAAATTTAGTTTAGTAGAATTTTAGTATTTTGCAATTTACATTATTTTATTTTGACTCAGAAGATACTTGCTCAACTTGAAGCACTTCCAAGGCATCATTAGTAAGTAATGGCAGCCAGCAAAGTACAAAGATTAGTAAAACATGTGCTTTGGGGTTTTTCCTTCTCCTTCCTCCATCTGTCACATACCCAGGTGCTCGGTGCCATTAGGTTATTGAGCTGAATGTTCAAGTGATAAGAAAGACAAAATGTAATAACTAAGTCACAATGAACTTTGAATTAGTGAGTGTGTGTATATATGTGTGTGTGATACAGACTTGTGGTTTCATCAGTGTGGAAAATTTTCAGCTTGGGAACTCCCTCCACCAATTACAATTTGAACTGTCATTTGTCAAATTTCAACTTCTCATTAATTTGTAGTCAGAGCGAATTGCCTGAAGAACTCATATATCATTTGACTTTCCCATGTTCACACAACTAGTAGATTTTAAAGGCAGAGCTTAAAATCAGGAATTCCAGACTCTAAGGCAATGTGACATTATCCTCATCTTTACTAGTATTTATGTGCAAGGTACTATGCTAAACCTTTTATAATTATTGTATAATTTGATCCTTAAAACAACTCTGGCAGGTATATGGTATTGTAATCCCCATTTTATGGAAGAGAAAACTGAAGAAACAGAAGTTAAGTGACTTGTTCAGGGCCACACAGCTATTGAATGTCTGAAGTTGAATTTGAACTGAGGTCTTCTTGATTCCAGGCTTGATACTGTGCCCGCTGCATCACCTAACTATTCTCATGTGGACAGAGAGCTTATGTTGGCCAAATGGAGACTTATTATTAAAAAAAACTATGACCTTTCATAGTTTCACAGATCTTTCTTTTAAGAGAAAACCATAAAAGACAATGCCTAGATTCAAAAAAATAAAGGTCTCAGGGCTGGGACAAATAGTGACATTTTTTAGCCTATATATATGCCTGGGGCCTTTTAATATTTTCCTTGAAGATTAAAGGAAATTTTCAGTTCATTGGATCATAGATTTAGAACTGGAAAGGACCTTAAAGATAATATAGCACGACCCTCTCATTTAATAGATTAGAAAATGAGAGTTTTACCTGGCTTGTCCAATCTCACACAGGTGAGTGGCAAAGTCGAGCCCAATTTCATTCTTTCCACTCCAAATCCAACATTTTTTTTTCCACTATAGCACACAGAACTCTAGATTAATCAGTTTATGCCAGAAGTTCATATTTTTACATATAAACATATACTAATGAGTTATTTTAAAAGATTAGGAGAAATGAATTCTTAGCAGAGGTTGATTGTGAAAGTCAGTACCTTGTTTCTGTATTCTGTTATTATCACTTTCCAAGTTTCCTTTCCAACTTCAATTTTCCCAAGATATTTCAAATACAGTCTAAACTTGGACTATGGGGGTACATGGCTAATGTGTTGTTGTTGTTTTCCTTTCAGAAAATGGCACATTAATAAAACAGTCCCGATATAGGATTGTCATTCAAGAGGCTTCCAGTGGAGGACAAGAATGTCCAGATACCTTGTTTGAAGAAAGGGAATGTGAAGATGTTATATATTGTCCTGTATATAGGTAATTAATCATTTTATGGTTTCATTGTGTAATAGCTCAGTAAACAATTTTAGGGCACATTCCAGGTTCTTTTCTTCCATTTATTTAAAGTTGTATGTTCCTTTAAGTTCAGGAAGAAAGAGGGAGAACAATCAATTTTATGTCCTCAGCTCCCCACTAGTCTGTCTTCCTGTTTGGACTATCCTTGAAGGGAATGATTTTAATAAACATTAATTTATGCTTTTGGTTTTCTGGGTCTTGCTGATGAAAGACTTTTTTCCCCTTTGTCCAAACCACCAGAGCCATACACAACTATTGTAGTTCAACTGTTATGCCTCTGCTACTCCATCTCCACCCCTAAGTACCTCAGTCATACGCTGTAGGCCTAAAGACAGGCCAAGAACTTTTGCTGTATGCTAGCATAAAAACTTTATTCTAAGAGATCCTTAGAACAGTGGGATCGGAAACCAGAAAAAAGAAGATTCATTAATTTTTAGCATTCTCCCAAACGTTCATTTTTGTCTACAGAAAATAACACAGAGGCAATTTTATTGTGAATTAATTTTGTGCACAAAAGAGATAAAATGGGAAAATGTTAAGATACTGACAATATTTAGAGGACTTTAATGGATAAAAAACAAAAGGATGCTGAAGGAAATCCTGAAACTCACATCTATTGACTTGGAACATTTTTGGTTGTCATTAATAATAACACTATAGTAGGAATATACATATGCACATATTTATTCAGATACATAAAATGCAAAAATACCCCCCTTTCACACTGTAGTTTAGGGAGCACGTTAGAAGATTAACTAGTGTCATCTGGTCTTAAAATAGTAAAAGTCCCTTTTGCTTTGTTAGTCGTCAATGCTCTGCAATCACTGTTTAATACTGTGTCTGGGGTAGAGACAATTCCTTTTAGATCTTCCTGATTTAAGGAGTGAAAGAAAACTATAGCCGTAAAGGCTTTGTGGTTCACAGCACAGTTTAAAATACCTTAACAAAATTATCTCTTGTCTTTCAAAACGCATTCTACATTTCCCTTATTCTAGTTGTTGACTTCAAGAGATGACTTGTGTGAGGAAATATTATTTAGAAAAGAATAGCTGTTTCTTGGGGAAAAATAAAATAGGAAGGCTATTTGCAATTCAGACTATGATTAGATATCATAGAACTACTCTAAATTATTAGAGATGTGGTCTTTATTTTTCCTGTATCTTTGTCTTGGTGCATGCATCAGTTCTATTTAAAGGAGTCAGACTGATAAGTGATTATGGAAGGAAATGAGGAAACACTGGAACAAAATGTACATTACTATCAGTTTCTCCAAGACTTGAGGGTCAGGGCTGGGCTTATCAGAATTCACCAGGTTTATGATAACCAAGAGGCAGTCAGGGTATCTCCTCATAGATTTTGCCCTAAAAGTGGGTAAGAGAGCCTAGATTCAGGTGTCTTTTGTTCACAGTCAGCAAGCATTTATTAACCATGTATCAGACATTGTGTTAAACTCTGGGGACAAAAAGGAAGCCAAAATCATAGTCTCTGCTCTTAGGGATCCCATGTTCAAGTGGTAGATAAGTAGTTCAGAATTCTACAGTTTTTTCTTTAGGTTTTAACATCCACTGGAACCACTATATGTGTTCTAGTTCAATATCTGCAGAATAAACTAATGTGATATAGTTTGGTAAATGGTTGAAAATATTACATGTAATTATTAAATTACAATTTAAACATGTGCCTCAGTTTCCAGACACAATTGGATGAAGCATTTTCCAAGATATTCTCTGCTCTAAATCCTATGTTCCTATGAGGCTGTTTCTCCTAGTTCTTGACTCTATTAAAGCTTTGTCTTCATAGGGTTGTCAGACTGAATTAGAACTATGTTTCATTATGGCCCAGTCTGCCTGTCCTAAAAATGATAAATGTTCCAACATTTTCAATCTAGAAGTATATATGAATAGCGTCTAGCAGGATAATGTAATGGGGTGGGGGAAGGGGTGTGTGTGCAACAAGGAAAATTCGCAATCAGGAAAGAGATGTATAGGAACAAGACTTTTTTTTTTCATTAGTGAAGGGAGTTTCCAGTGAGAAAACTTCTTCTATCAATGGAGATTAATACTTTCCATAAATCTTAAAAACTCCTGGGAAAATAGGCATGCGACCTTGGACAAACCATTTAAATTCCTTATCTGTTAAATGAAAGAATTAGACCAGGTGACTTCTAATGGGCTCTTCTAACCTTGATATTCTATCATTTTAAACCAAAATATCCAATTGATATTCAGTTTTAAGCATCTAATAGATGGGGAGAAATAACCTGATTGAATACACTGGTTTTGCTTAGATCTAACTTAGCATCAATACAGCTAAAGTAACCAGAAAATTTTCTGATCCATTCTAAAAAACAAACAAAAAAGGACTAAAATTTATATCTCATCTTCTTTAAGATTGATAACTGATACCTCCTGAAGTGATGCTGATAGAATCTATGTATGCACTGAGTGTACTTATAGGTGTGTTTTGAATACTAATCAATTCAGGTCTAGTTTGTTAAATGTTTCTTGTTATTTTCTAATATCCCATCAATTTTTCAACTCATCGTAATACTGATGTTGATGTTTTTGCTTAATAGTCTTCCTGAGATTTATAGTGGTAAGTCGAATATCATCAGAGCTGAGAAGCAGCCTAATCTAGTGCATTTATGATGAACTTTGGGATCAGATTCTGGTTCAAATTCTGCCTCTGACAAAGACTGATCTTGTGACTTTACACCAATCACTTAAGCCTTCTGTATCTCAGGAGACTGTCTATTAAGTTGTCAGAAAGGTACTACTTGACACTAAGTTCTTCACTGAGACTCACCTCCCCAAACTGATAACATCTCAAACGCCCACCTTTAAAAATTCATCAGAGCCACTGGCACACACATGAGATGCATAAATTCAACAACTGCATTATTCAGCCATAGGAGCCAGACTGATACCTGCACCTAAGGCAGAAGATTCTTCTAGATCATTGTGGTTAGGTAGATTTAAAAGCTTAAACTTACCCTCTGCCCTGAAGGTCACAAAAAGAGAGTTTTGTTGGACAAGAAAGAAAAGAAAATTTAAAGTGGGAAAGTTTCCTCGGGAAATACTTTACCTATGAAATACAGATCTTGGCATTCTTTTCAGACTATGAAAGAGTACAAGGGAGAGATTTTCATTGAAATTACTGTCTTTACAATCTTGTTTAGATTTCTGAATTGCACTGAATGCCTATGAGAGGGCCCTACAATCTCAAAAAAGTCAGGGTTACCCTTTAAAAATTAAGTATAGCATAATCTTGGACACAAGGTCTACTTGAGATGAAACATTTATGCCCTGGATGCCCAAGGGAGTAACAGGGCATTTGTTAGTGTGAAGGTCACTAAATACCTAGTTTTCTGGCAGTGGTCATTTTTTTTCTAAAGTTCTTCATTGCTCAATTTCTAGCATGGCACAAAGTCTACATGAAAATGGAATGATTGCTTTTAGAATGGATATGAGGCAATGACCTTATTGATGGGCCATAAGAAGCTAATGCCACAAGCTGTTTTAAATCTTTTTTTTAACAGCTTATTAAAACAGCATTTATTTGTTTTCCCTCTATCAGACCCTGAGCCCATGGCTCTCCCCAGGTAAAATGGAGGGGGAGGTATTCACAGGCCAAAAGAGACTTGGAAGGACCAGAAGGATGAGGAGGAACATTCAGAAACATTGGGGGATAGAAATGACTTCATCACATGGCAAAGAGCATGAGGAAGGCCGCTGTCAGGCAAAAGAGTCCCATGACCTCAGACAGTGCACTGCCTAGGATGGGGTAGGAAAAGAGCTGCTGTTCAAGGAAGGGTATCTGGCATAACCAATGATGAGACTTCCAAACACAGACCCAATACCAGCTCCAGAGCCAGCCACTCCGACAGTGGCAGCCCCAGCCCCAATGAACTTGGTTGCTCTGTCAATGTCTGTTGAGATGGGGCTAACTTGAAATCTACATCTAGAGACACGTGTGATCAAGGGACCCAATGCTGCCAAAATGCTGAGGTTCTTTATGACCATTTTAGCACCACTGCAGATAATAGTTTCCTCAGCAGCTGAGAGCTGCTCCTCACAAGGGCAAAGGTAAAGATGAACTTGGCAGAGGTGTATATTTTCAAGTGGTGAGAGGCAAAGCTGAAGAGCTGCCAGCACAGCAGAGGAGAGAGAGAGGGGGCAAGTCTGTTGTCTTGTGTCCATTTTATTGTAATTCTAAATTGTCCGTCCAGGTTTGATACTTGTCTGCTTCAGTCTTCACATTTGAATAATTGGTGGAAATCTGTCATCTTTATAATCACAGGTGGAAGCCTCATAAATGGAATTCATGTATTCTGGTGCCCGACTCTGTCAGGCAGGGAATGACGGTCATCAGTGAAGCTTGTGGAAAGGGTTTACAAACAAGAGGTAAGCTGATTTTTGATCAACATTTATACCGGAAAGTGAATTGAAAATAATACCTTTCTGAATATTCTTTATTGATTTTGTTTTCAAATATGTGACTAATGATACAATAATATTTGGTTGTTTCTTACAAGTTTGTATAGGTTTACTTTGAATTACGGCTAAAGCTTGAAGCTGGCTAGTGTTGAAATTAAATGGTACTGGTATAGCCAGAAGTGGGTAGCTAAGGATTAAAAAGCAAAAGATCTTTTCTTAAACTTCAAATATCCAAATGGTAACTTAACACACTGGGTATTAACCAATGAATTCCAGTCATTGGATAGTAGATAGAGTGCAGGGCACAGAATTAGGAAAACTCATCTTCCTGAGTTCACATCTGGCCTCAGACACTTCCTGGCTGTGTGATCCTACGCAAGTCACTTCATCCTATTTGCCTCAGTTTCCCCTTCTGTAAAATGAGCTGGAGAAGGAAATGGCAAACCATAAAAGTATCTGCAGAATGCTGTCCTATGTTCTGTGAGAAATATAAAAAGGCAGTACAATAATAGTCACAAATAAGTGAACTGGAATCCTTCTTTCCCAGAGTTGCTAAATTGATATTTCTAAAGTACAAATCTGATGATGGCATGAAGCTCCACTCATTCCAGGATAATGAATGAACTCCTCTATTTGGCATCTAAAGCATCTCATAGTTTGACTCCAACTTATTTTCCAGACCAATTGCATATTCTTTCCAATCATATCCTCTGAATTCCAGCTCATATGATCTTTTCGGTGTTCATTGTGCTTGATATCCCATCTGTAACTTTAAACAAGGTACCCTCTCTCCTCCGCCATGCCTGGTCTTCTCTTCCTCCTCATTTCCCTCTCTCAGAATCCCTAGCTTCCTTTATGGCCCACCTTAAGTGCTGTTCCTTACAAGAGAAGTCTTTCCTGATTTCAAATAGTTAATATTCTTTCCGTTTCCTGTCCCTTCACCAATTAATTTTTTTTCATTTTATATACATTTATTTGTGTACATACTGACCTCTGCTAAGGAGAAGGTAAAGTTCTTGAAAGAAGAGACTAATTTTTGTCTTTGTATAACCTCACTAGTCCTTAATAATAACTGTGATAAACTAAGAGTGCTTACTAAGTTCTGCTTGAGTGAATGTTGAACTACCGAAGGAATTTTGAGATCTAACACTACAGTTATCATTGTTTGTCTGTTAATACAGATGTCATGAATAATATTCAATTAATAATTATTAACTTTTCTGGGCCCATAATCATAAAAAAATAATCTTGGAATAGTGAATAACTTTGTTTTCAATTCTAAAACCATTCAGGAAATGACATTTAAAAATTTTAAATTTCCATTGAAAACATATAAAAAGAACATAGCCTGGAGAGTTTTTATTGGTGAATCATCAAATTGATCTATTTCTCTTTAGCCAATTTCTCCAGCTCATGATCTAAGTACTTATATGAAATATGAAATTTTTACAAGAAATGTTTGGTTTTTGAAAGCTAACTACATAACTGCTGAAGGGATATATTAAATATAAGCTGTGTAGAGTTATTAGCACCACATTGGATTCATAACTATTTTTACCCTTAAGGAAAAGAAAATAGAGAACTAAATGCATCTTCACTGATAGTGGTTGAAAACCAAGTTGTTAAAACACTTACTGAAGGAAATCTGATCTCCCTGGTGGGCTAACATAAATACAAAGCAAAGTAGCAGCACAAAGCACTAAATAAAGGCCTATTTTTTTTCCTAAAGACAAATATCATTGTGCAAAATGAGAGGTTGCTTCCAGCAGCTTCTAATTTCCTGCCCAGTTCTAAATCCATAATTTGATGATAATGCTATACCTCAAATTCAGAAAAATAGTCTTTAAAATCTGTTACCCTCCCTGGTTAGGGAAAGGGACAAAAGGGGTCTTTGGGGGGAAATGCTTATGGTTTTCATGTACTGCAAATCAAAATGTGCACCTAATCTGGCAATATGCTGGAACAGTGAATTCCTTGAGTGTTTTCAACTTAGTGACCAAACAAAATGATATTCTGCTTGAGAATTCTAATATAGGTTATAGAAGGAGTAATCAACCAGCCATCTGTTTGTGTTCTTTCTGTGTTATCAAATACTTTCACTCTTGAAGACATAAAGAGAGCTCTTTGGCACATAAGAGCTCTCATTGCCTTTATTCTTTTTTCTTGGTTTGTTTTTGTTGGATTTCACTGGAAGTTATTTCTAGATATAACTGAGAATGGTTTCTTTCATCTCCCCAAATTTCTTCTTCTTACTACATTGATATCCTTATTGAAAAGCTAAATACTTCTACTATGAAATAAAGTAGCAGTTATATGCACTTAGTGCATACTGTGTATTTAGCATTCTAGAAATACTGTGAATTGAAATAAACATAAGTAACTTGGTAAGTTTTGAGTTTTCTTTATTGAAGCAGTGTAGAGCTGGAAAAATAAATGAGATAAGGTATCCCAAAGAACAGTAACTGAATAACAACAGCAGAAGCAATAATACTATCATTTTTATAGTATTTTGCAGATAAAGAAACTGAGGCAGAGAAAGGTTAAGTGACTTATTCAAGATCACATAGTTTGTATCAGAGGCAAGAATCAAACTTAAGTCTTCCTGAATTCAGGTCTGATGCTTTGTCCAGTTACCTAGCTTTCACTAGAACAAGGCTACTATTTTTTTAAGGAACCCTAATATGAAAATATATGACTACAAGAATATAAATGACAAGAAAACTATAGAGATGTTGAGTATTGCATAATTGAAATGACCATTCTTGATACACTAGAAGAAATTAGGAAATCCTCTGTCCTCTTTTCCTTGGAGAGAGGCAGGGCATCATGACTGGAAGAAACTGCATTCAATGTAAGACAGTTGTTCATATAATTTTACATAATTTTTCATGTTATAAGGGAAAACATATAGTATAGGAGAATGAAAAGATTAATGAGACAATATATCTAAAAATGAATGCTATATAAAAACAAAAGTTATTAATTACACTGTGATAAATGTAGGAAACAAAACCCATTATGTGAAATTGTAAATTCACTCAAAATATATGCAACTGTACAACTGTTCCCTTCACAAATTGATTCACAGAAGGATGTCATTAAATAGTGGGCTCTACTAATGCATTAAAATGATATGCTTTTTGAAAGTTGATTAACATAATTTTCTAGCATAATATTCAACATACTTTTATATGAAAATAAAAGGAATCTCTAACTTCTTTTTCAAGAATTGGGGGCCTCCTAAGAAGGAATGGTACATATGCTCAGACATAACCATCATGTCACCTGGCTTGGTTTGCTTATTTATCTTTGATATAAGAAATGTTCCTTAGGAGGGAGGCTTATTGGGAAATGATAATAGTATAAAGGATATCAATAAACAATAAATAAATTTGTGATGTAAAAATGAGGAAAAAAGAAAAGATATCCAATTTATTTCTATGTCATGCGTTTAAATAAAAGATATGCACATTGTTGATCTCTATTTATAATAATGTTTGAGTAAAAATTTCCTGCTGCTGGATTATTTACCTATAGAGGAAAGTCTTTGACAAGCAACCAGCAGAAAAAAAAATTGTTAGAAAAACCACATTAGCATAATAGAATCAAACATATGTAACTGAAATAAATGAAAATAACGATAAAAATGCTATCACAAATACATATTACTACTATACTTATATTTAGATAAAGAAACCTACCTATAGTAACACTTTTGTGAGTATTCCCTCCAAAGTTTCATATTGAAATCCATCCATTCCTACATTCTATCTAGTAAAAAGAGCTAAAGACTAAACAAAACCAAAATAACTTCTCAGCAAAATTTATTATCTGTGAGCAGAGAGAGGATGAAAACAACAACACATCAATGTGCTTTAGCTTTTATCCAGGTCAGAGGGCTCTCAAAATATTTCTAAGGTTGAATCACCTTTTATTCCTTAAATCCTTCATACTGATAGTGAGGTCCTTAGAAAATTAGTTCTGAGTCTGTGCCATTTCCAGTGAGCTGTGGGGTCTGATCAGAAGCATCTCTGTTTCTTTTTCCAGAATTCTGAGTATTTTAAGAGGTATAGAAGCCTTGTTCCCTAATAAAAATTCCTGTTTTGAATGGGGTGAGCTAGTAGATCTCAACCAATGGAATGTCATCAAGGTTTAAGTCAGTTTCACTTTCTATCCGTGCTATCCCATCTACATAGTCCAGTAACCCAAAGGAGCATGGCTAATTAGTTATCAAACATCTTGTTTAATTAGTTAAAGTTACTAGTTGATTGCTTGAGTATTTTTGTTTTCATTGTTGTTTTTGCTGTCCACAGTTTGCATCCTATTTATCAGAATAAGTATTGTGTTCCAGGGATCCCTAAAATGCCTCCTGTTTTCTTTAACATTTGACAATACTCAAAGAGTCTTGATATTGAGAGATGTCTTAGTTAAATGTTTTCATGCTCAAGAATTTGAGTTGGAGAAAAGTTCTCTGTACTATCTTTTGTCTAGTTGAAGTTGTTTTCAGAAGGTTTCAGATATTGGAAGAAAAATGGGGCTTAGAGTTAAAAGACAGTTTCAAATCCCTACTTTTAGGTTAACAAGCTGTGTGACTATAGGCACCTCTGTACCAAAGTTTCCTCATTTGTACAATGGAAATAATGTTTACAATATCTACTTCCTAGAGTTGTTGGAAGGAAAGCACTTTTTAAAACTTTAAGTGAAGTGTCAGTCTTTGTTGTTGTTGTATGACTATATTGCCAAAACAATAGTCATAGCACTGGTGGTGACTATGAATAAATGTACCAGCATAGTTCTCAATTGCAAAGGATAAAAGACTCTTCATATAGAATAAAGAAAAGCATTTATTCAGACACCTGAAAGCCAAATCTAAAAACCAGAAAGCCAAATCCATCATAGTAGCCAAGAAGTCAATGCACAGTAGCACTGTAGGGGACAAAGCCATTCCCAAGCCTGCCCCTTCCCACCCACTCCAGCACCCCCAAGACCTTCCCACATACAAACACTCATGAGCCTGTTTGCTTTTCTTTGTCTTCTCTCTCCCTCTACCCTAACTGCTCTCAATAACTTCCTCTCAATTCTACTCCACTCTTCTTATTCTATTCATTCAGTAAGCTCCTCCCACTATGTGACTTAGGCTTCCATGTGATTTAAGCAAGTCACATGGGCCTATTAATGAATGGGAAAGATCTTCCCATTTAAATTACCATTACAGTGACCAGGAAATCATTTTTAGTAGTGCTATGTAAATAACATAACTAATATAAATTTTCAAAGTTGGAAGATTGATTTTGTACCTGAAAGTGAAAGTGAACACATAAGGATTTATTTCCTCTAAAGCAAAACATATTTAGATTGTAAAGGCACCTTGATTATAAGTTATCTAGGTTGTAGAAAACATTGTGTTTTGGTAGAGGTGAATGGTAAAGCAAAACTTTATGTTTCATTCACTTTCTAGTTACAAGGTAGGATCATTCTTGAAACTGTGGTGATTAAAAAGGTTCACAAAACATAGTTTATGGGTAATTTAATCATTTTATTAAGAAGGCCAGGGGATTATTAATAAAAGGATGGTGATTTGGCCATCTCAGAACAAAGACAATTATGCTGATGGGCTCAGAGCACGTTCTTTTGGAAGAGTAGTGTCTCACCACAAGCCCAGCCACAAACCTAAAAAACATGACTCTAAGCAAATTCTGGAGCTGCAGCATCTACAGAATGATTGAGTGAAGCAAATCTCCAGCCTGAGACAGCTTGGAAGATCAACAGGAGATGTCTATCACACTGCACTGGGAGCAGGACGCAGTCCAGCATGGACTGTGCCAGTACAGACAAGACCTAAGCAGACCTGGGGCAGGGGGACTGAATCTCTGCCACCTGTGGCAGTTTCAGACTTCACAACCTCAAAATGCCAAGGACAAAGTGCAAGTCAGTGGAAAACAAACTCTTGGACCTGTATGAGAGAGTAGAGTGGTCCAGCCCCAGTCCTGGAGCAGCAGAGGGGATGGAGGAGCCCAAGGGAGCCACAGCAGGGGAAGCAGCAACTGCTTCTGGAACTCTAGGCCCATAGATTGTGGGGGGATCAAGCAGCTGAACGTACCCCCTCCCACTTCCACTGTAAGTGGAGAACTACCTTGACAAAGAGCTCAAGGTAAGTAAAAGTCAAGTAAAAGACTGAGGAAATGGGTAAAAAACAGAAAAAGAATCAGACTATAGAATCTTACTTTGGTGACAAGGAAGATCAAAATATATAAACAGAAGATGACAATGAAGTCAAAGCTCCTACATCCAAAGACTCCAAGAAAAATATGAATTTGTCTCAGGTCATGGAAGAGCTTAAAAAGGATTTTGAAAATCAAATAAGAGAAGTGTAGCAAAAGTTGGGAAGAGAAATGAGACTCGTGCAAGAACATCATGAAAAATGAGTCAACTGCTTGATAAAGGGGCTCAAAAAATCCTGAAGAAAATAGCATCTTGGGGGCAGAGCCAAGATGGCGGAGTATATAGACTCACATATGCTAGCTCCGAACCCACAGCCCATAATTATCTATAAAAAGAACTCCCAACAAATTCTGGGACAGTGGAGCCACGCAGCAATGGGGTGAAGGAGAGTTCTGTTCCAGAGAGCCCTGAAAAACCAACCACAAAGATCCATCATGCACCAGAGAAGAGCAGAGCCCAGCCCTACCCTGGCTGCAAAGCATGGAGAGGAGTGAGTAGATCCAAGCAGTCTTCAGGGATGGAATCTCCAGTGGCCTCGAAGGTCCCTCTACCCACAGATGCACATGTCAGTGAGAGAGACGTCTGGACGGGCTGAGAGGGGAGTAGGGTGTCTCCATAACTCGGGCCCCCTCGGGAGGCAGTGGCAAAGGCAGCAGGCAGCCAGAGGCTCCCGGAGCAGGCAGGAGCTCTGCAGCAGCTCCATTACAGAAGGTCTCTGCAAAAACCCCCTGAGGGAACTGATCCTGGGAGGCAGCCCTGCCCCAACCTGAGCACCAGAATTTAAGCTCCCAATGAATAGAAGCCAGGCCTGCCACCCAAAGCCCTGAGGCTGGAGAGCAGCATTTGAATCTCAGACCCCAAGCACTAGCTGGGCGGATCTAGGCTAGGGTGGACAGGAATCTCAGAAGTCAAGTAACTGGCTGGGAAAATGCCCAGAAAAG
>CM053771.1:248137589-248165945 GCA_028658325.1 Potorous gilbertii | reverse complement strand
ACATGGGAAGAAAATTTTGGAACCCAAAATTTTGTGAAAATGAATGTAAAAAGTTAAATAAATAAATTTATATTAATAAAAAAAAAGAAAATGGCATCTTAAAAAATACATACAAATGGCAAAAGTGAACGAAAAAGCTAGCAAAGAGGAGAATACCTTAAAGAACACAATTATCCCAGATGGAAAAGGAGCTCCTAAAGCTCACTGAAGAAAATAATTCCTTAAAAATTAGAATGGAGCAGATGGAAGTGAATAATTTTATGAAAAGTTTATGAAAATCACTCTTCCCTCATCTTCCCCCTCTGAAAAATCAAGAAATTATACAACAAAACTAAAGAAATTAAAAAATAGCAGACAATATGAAATATCTCAATGGAAAAACAATTAACCTGGAAAATAGATCCAGGAGAGACCATTTAAAAATTATTACATTACCTGAAAGCCATGATAATGAAAAAGCCTAGACATCATCTTTCTAAAAATTATCAAGGAAAACTGCCCTGATATTCCAGAACCAGAAGTTAAAATAGATATTTTAAGAATCCACCAATTGCTGTCTGAAAGAGAACACTAAAAGAAAACTTCCAGAAATATTGTAGCCAAATTCCAGGTCAAGGAGAAAATATTGCAAGCAGCCAGAAAGAAACATTTTGAGTATTGTTTGAACACAATCAGGATAACACAAGATCTCACAGCTTCTACATTAAGGGGTCAGAGGACTGAGAATCTGATATTCCAGAGGTCAAAGGAGTTAGGATTAAAATCAAGAATCATCTACCCAGCAAAACTGAGTATAATACTTCAGGAGAAAAAATAGTCGTTCAATGAAATAAAGGACTTTCAAGCATTCTTGATGAAAAAACAGAGTTGAATAGAAAATTTGACTTTCAAACACCAGAATCAAGAGAAGCATGAAAAAGTAAACAGGAAGGAGAAATCATAATGAACTTACTAAAGTTGAACTGTTTACATTCCTACATGGAAAGATAATATTTGTAACTCTTGAGACTTTTCTCAGTAGTATTAGGATAGTTGGAGGGATTATATACAAATAGAGGGCTTAGGGTGAGTTGAATAGGAAGGGATGATATCTAAAAAAAAATAAATAAAATTAAAAAGTGGGAAAGGAATATATTGGGAGAAGGATAAATAGAATGAGTAAACTATCTCTCACATAAAAGATGCAAGAAAAAACTTATTCAATAGAAGAGAAGAGGGGGAAGATGAGGGAAGAGTGAACCTTACTCTCATTAGATTTGGCTTAAGGTGGGAATAACATGCACACTCAATTTGGTATGAAAATCTATCTTACATTACAGAAAAGTAGGGAAGAAGGGGATAAGTGAGGGTGGAGGAATGATAGAAGGGGGAAGAAATGAAAGGAGCAGGGTAATTAGAAGTAAATACTTTTGAGCAGGGTCAGGGTAAAAAGAGTAGAATAAATGGGAGGCAAGGTAGGATGGAGGGAAATATAGTTAGTCTTTCACATCCTGACTGTTATGGAAGTGTTTTGCCTGACTACACTATATTGAATTGAGTGCCCTCTTATTGAGTGCCTTCTTAGTGGTATAGGTGGAGAGGGAGAAAAGGAGAGAAGTTAGAACTCAAAGTTTTAAAAACAAATTTTAAAAATGTTTTTACATGCAACTGGGAAATAAGACATACAGGCAATTAGGTATAGAAATCTATCTTACTCTATAAGAAAATAAAGGAAAAGGGGATGAGAGAAGAGAAAGATATGATAGAAGGGAGGGCAGATTGGGGGAAGGGGTAATTGAAATGCATGATCTCTTAAGGCAGGCAGAGGGGAGAGATGGGGAAAAATTTGGAACTCAAAATCTTGTGGAAATGAATGTTGGAAACTAAAAATAAAACCTCACGTATTATTTTCTAATAATACTGTAATAATTATAATAGATTCAGATAAGTTCTATTATGTCATTATCTGAAGTATATTTTATAAATTGGTGAGCAAAGATAATCCATAATGTATTAAAGCATCTCAGGGGTAGCTAGGTGGTGCAGTGGATAGAGTGCCAGGCCTGGAGTCAGGAAGACTCATCTTTGTGAGTTCAAATCTGTCCTTAGACACTTACTAGATGGACAAGTCACTTAACCCTGTTAATTTCAAATTCCTCATCTGTAAAATGAGCTAAAGAAGGAAAAAGCAAACCATTCTAGTATCTTTGAAGAGAAAATCTCAAGGAGGTCAGAGAGAGTCAGGCATGACTGAAATAACTAAATAACAGCAACATTAAGGTACTGTAGAGTATAATATAATGTTTATTTACTTAATTTCCACCCTTCTTCTTCCCTCCAATTATGTATCATTGCTAAATTGGAGATTGAGTAGAAATGATGTGAAATGGAATTTGAGTGCAAGTGATATGGTGATGTCTCTTAAATAACCTCAACAACTACTGAAAGTAGAAGCAAAATTTCTTTCTATCAGGCAACATGACTCAGAACCAGCAGGGTGCTGAGATAATTTGAATTTCAAAGTGCACTAATAAAGATTTATATGTAATAGGATTATACTTCTGCTGCCCAGAGCCAAGGTACTGTCACCTTAAATTGTTTTGAATCCTTTGACATCTCCATTTAGGCAGTAGCAATGTGAATGGAAGGAAAAAGTTGAATTTCAGAGACATTTTAAAAAAGGAATTAAAGAAAATTGGTGGCATATGTAGGAAAAAGTAGTGAGATAAATTAAAAATGATGTAAGTTTGTGCCATAGTTACTAGGTAAATGTAGGATTCCATTGATAGAGATTGGAACACCAAGAAGAGAAGGTAATTTGGAGGACTGGTAAGGGAAGGAGAGAACGAATTTGGTTTCTGACAAGTTGAGTTTGACAGTAAGTGATCTAAAAAGAAACCCCCAATAGGCAATTGAAATAGAAAACTACAGCTATAGATCTGGAATAATCCATATTGTGATTGTATTCAATCCATGAAAAAGAATGTGGTCTTCAGTGAAAAGTGGGTTGAGAAGAATTAAAGAATTTAAACTGAGTCATAACTGCAAAAGGAAGAAAAAAAAACCTACTTGGGTAGATCAATAGTGTTATATTCTCTAGAAATGTATGAAAAATGAAGATAAAATGGCCATTGGATCTGGCAAATAGGAAGTAATTAATTTTTTAAAAATATAATTCTCTGTAGAATGACAGACACTGAAATCAGAGTTCAGACTATCAGTGGAGATAAGGAAGTACTGTAACTTCTTGTAAAATATATATAGACTTTTTTTTAATTTGATAATTAAAATATTTCTATAGGATGGAAGGTAGAATAAAAAGTTCAGTAAGTTCAAGTTAAACCATACCAATTCTCTAGTGAATAAATAAAAATTTGTATCCTATAAAACTTTGGAAGTCTATCCACGGGTTTCTGTGGGAGTGGAAGAGTTATGATTTTCTTTAAATGCCTTTATCAGTATGGGAAGTAGGAATTTCTTTCACTTTCCATGAAGAGTGTTACTGCATATTGTGAAGCCAGAAGGGGAGAGTCAGTCTCATTATTTCTTTGTTTAACTCATCCACTTGAGGAGATTCATTCATTTCCTATCTTCAACACTACTGGGAACATTTCTGTGATAGATAACTATTTCTTGCTTCTTGTATTTGTTTTTAATGATTGTTAATTGGCTAATCCTATGTTTAGCTGCAAATTAATTACAAATTTATTTTAAGCTGAAGGTTTGTTAAATCTTTCTTAAATAGAAGCATTTGTTTCAACATATGTATGCAGGACACTTTGTAATTTATAATTCAATGTTGTAAGGGTAACATGACAGTTGCAAAAACACAAACTCATAATTAAATTCTGAAAGGCTTCTTTATAGTAGGAATTTGACTAGTATGTATGAGGTGCTATCTTATCAGTGGCTTTCTTTGAAATACTGTTTTTAAGTGATATGAATAGTATAATTACACTTCATATGATGAGCTATTTCTATTGTGTTTACCACTTACAGTCTACTAAGTTTATTTTTTCTTGTATTATTTTAATAGTCTAGGCAAATTCAATCTAAGCATAATCATGAGGTGGCTAATGTAACTTTTGCTTTTCTAATATTATTTAGGTAAACTTCTTCTTTCTGCTTTTCTTTCCTGCTTCCTTTCAACTGCCAATCATCTTTTATATTTCTGAGGATTTCATTATACTGGCTACACTTCTGCATAAAGACTTGAAGATTCTTTGCACTTTATATACTTCACTTCAAATCACCGTATGCCAATCATCTGTAATTGCTTTTGTCTACCTCTTCCTCACTTCTAAAATTTTAGTGGTTTTTGTGTGGACTTTAGTTCTCTATACATTGATCATATTCTTTTTCCTATGATCTATTACTTTTTCATTTCAAGTTGTTACTCCTTATACTGGGAATTTCTTATCTTCTCCTGGCAACCACTGTAGCCCCAGAGTGTCATCTACATTTACCAATGTCCTTCTTGCATTTTTTTTTTGAGGGGGAGTCAGGTCAGCCTCTCTGAGGCCGACTACTAAACCTTTCCACCATAAGGAACTGCTCTGAAACTGGAGCCATAACTATCCCAGAGTGAATAATGCTTAGATCAAGGCACTGTTATTGGCAAAGATAGGTAAGAGAACACAATTCCTTTCCAGAACGATGCACTTACGCTCCTCCAGCAATTAACTAGACTTCACCATGCCCATGAGCTCATTGCCTCCATGTCCCTCTCCTATCTTTCCTATCCTTCTATCCTTCCCACTCAATCCCCATGGTCAAAAGTGCCAGCACCTTTAGGAGACCCATAGTTAGACTGTTCTCTACATTGCCACCATCTTATCCTCCTGCCTACCCCCAAGAGCATTTGTCCAAAGGAAATTTATGGTTCTGTTGACCATAAGGGAGTTTTGTTGTGGTTGTTTAGTTGTGTCTGCCTCTTCATGACTCCATTTAGGATTTTCTTCGCAAAGATACTTGTAGTGGTTTACCATTTCCTTCTCCAGCTCATTTCATTGATGAGGAAATAAGGCAAAGGGATTAAGTGACTTGCCCAGAGTCACATAGCTGGTAAGTATCTGAGACCTGATTTGAATGCAGGAAGGTGAGTCTTCCTGACTTCAGGCCTAGCACTCTATCCACTGAGCCACCTAGGTGTCTGTAACAGCAAGGAGCATGACATACATAGGAGGGGCTGCTGTATAGGTTCTTAGATCTGCTTTTCTGAAAGGAAAGCAACTTTGGAGGGGGGGAGGGTAACAACAGAAAAGGCTTCCAACCCTCTAACCATTACATACATAATTAACAGAGTGAGAAGCCACAACATCTGGGTTTTCAAAGTTGGGGGGCTCCTTCATGACTATCCAGAGTCTTATCTAGTCAAACAAATACTTCCAATGAGCAAATCTCAAAATAAAACCTCATCTCTTTTCAGTCAGAGGGCGTCACAATCCCTGAAAACCAGTGCCTCATTAGAAATTAACAAAAAGTGTGGGCCTTCCTACAAAACAAATCTCCCCTAATCAAGCTTTCTTTAATGGGTTAATTGCATTAAGGCTTGGAGAAGATCTATAACTCTCATTAGCATTACAGTCTCCCATCAAGAAATCGTGTCAGTGTCTGAAAAATGACACACACATAAATACCAATCATGTACCCTGGAACTTTTGGACTATATATTGTATTTTCTTAGTAAAATAAAGTTTATTTTTCAGGAAATTTTCAGACTTCCACCTTTTTAAATGTTAGGGTCAAGAGCAGCTAATTTACTTCCACACGTATATTGAAAATTTGCCTTTTTACACTGTGTTGAGCGGACAAATGAAATCAAGACTTTAAGGTGTGCTTTGCTTTTTGGATATTTTCTCTTTGCCAGGACAGATCCCTTTTCTTTATTTCCTCACTGTTCACACAAAATTTGTAAGATGTCTACCATGCCCTTCTAATGGGCACCCCGTTCCAAATAGGATGCCAGTTCAGTTGGCCAGAGGCCAAGACAAATACCCAGCTGGTGAAAATGAGATAAGGCCTTTGCATTTACAGTCCTGTTAGTGGGAAAACAATAATTGTCATGCTCCTTTTAGCATCATTTTAAAGATTTTCCTCTAGATAAAGCTTAGACTAGGAAAAAGAGGAAGTTGGCAACTGACGTGAAGAAGTTGGTTAACTTATGTCAGGATGATTAGAATGTTGTACAACATTGTTTATTACACATCCTGTGGGTGCTTGGACACATTCTCATGTTCTTGGGAGTTTACCGCTATGATCTTCAGATATCTTCCACTTTTTTCTTCTTTGTAGTGTTATCTCAATGAGCTATATCTTTCTCAACTATTAAATTAATATTTGTCATTAAGCTGAACTAAACAAGACAAAACTTTCAATTTCAGGCAATTCTCCAGGATTACAGAATAAAGGTATACATAGAGAGGGTCTAGAGGTATAGATCATGAGAGTTGGAAGAGATCTTAAAGATTATCTGGTTTAATCCTTCACTTTATGTATTTCTTTTTCCATTTTTAAAACTATACAACATTAATTTCTCTTTTTTCATTCTTTGCATTTACGTTCCTATAATCACCATGCATATGGCTTTCCTGTTTCTCCTTTCCTCAATATGTATCAGTCAGTGAAAATATTTCCAAGGTTCTCTGACTTTTTAATATACGTTGCTCTATAGACATATCCTATTAAGTTTATGTATTACAGTTTAGCCGTTCTCAAAACTATGGGCACCAAACTTGTTTTCAGCCCTTTACTATCACAAAAAAAGGTGCGGTGTGGAATAAGTGCCGACTTATGAGAGCCTATGATCCTTCTCTATCTGCTCACTAATTATTACTGGAGTAATACATCATCCAATTATGCCTGGCATGGATGTCAAGTTCACTGGCATGTAGTTTACACACTCACTCTATTTCATGAAAAAAATCAGTACATTGGCTCTTCACTTTCCCCACAGTATTTCTTCCCTTTTCCATGCTCTTTCATTATTGCTAGCAACTCGGCAACAGATCTGCCACAACAGTCACTATCTTGGGATCTATTTCATCTAGTCATGACAACTTATCTCATCAAGGATGCTCTTACTCACTTTCCCTATTTACCTAAGTTTCTAACTTCCTGCTACCCTTTTTCATTTTGTCTTTTGGAGGAAAAAAGATGATTTCTTTTTCATAAGACAAAAAATGAAATAGAAAATAAATAAGTTTGTCTCCATATCTCCCTTACCCCAAGTAACAAATTTATGGCTTCTTTTCTACTATGTAGCTCTTAAAAAAATCTTGTTTTTCCTCCTTATCATTCATAACCAACCCTCAACTCATTATTAACAGCTATTACATCCTTCCTTTTCTCTCCATCTACAAGGCCACCATCCTAATTCAGACCACTTTCCTCCTTGCCTAGCCTATTGTAAAATCTACAAGGTTTACTTGCCTCAAGACTTTCCTTTCCCTAATCCATCTTCCATACAGCTTCCCAAGTGATATTCCTAAAGCACTGGTTTCATCACATCACTTCCTCTGTTCAAAAAATTCTTATAGTGCCTTGTCATCTCTCGGATCAAATATAAACTCTTTTCTTTCACTTCGGAGGCTTTTCAAAACCTGGCTCACTGCAATCTACATTCTCAGGTTTATTATTTATTACTTCCTTTTAGCAATCTTTGATCAGGGCAAGACGAAATGGTCAACAAAAAAATACTAAACCTATCTTGCACAGGTTGCACCACCCCATCCCCTATCTGGAATGCACTCTATCCTCATCTACTCTTCTTAAAATTTCTAATTTCCTTGAAAGCTTAGATAAAACAAATATCCCTTTTTACATGAATTCTTTCCTGTTCTAGAAAGATCAGGATTTAGACAACTCATAGTTTTCTCTCTCTACTTACAGATTATTTCACACATATTAAGAAATACTTATATATTGATAAATAGATTAGTGGTCTTGACTTTATCTCCCAGAACTATAGTATGTTTTGTGTTTACCTTTAATTATTTTACGTTAACGCTTATCTTTTGTACATACCTCTCAAAAATGTAGGCTGTTAGATTGAAGTTTCAGTCTTATCGATAATAGGTAGGATTAAATGAATTTTCTGAAGTCTCTTCTAACTCTATGATTGTGTGATTTTGTGGTACCTGGCATCATAAGAGAGAGTGCTTGTCCAGACTGGTTTCCTCATTTATAATTTCTCAGGCCTTTCTGTTCTGCTCCAAAAAATGTCCATTAGCAATATGACGTTTATACTCAGCTTTCAGATTCACCAGAATTAATCAAGTGAATCTCAGTTCTATGTGTGTTTTGTCTGACATAACATAGAGGAATCTCAGACAAAACACACATGGCCAGCTCAGAATCATGTAATTTAAGATCATCATCAGTCATTATCAAATGATAATAGCTCTTTTAGCTAGTTTTTTAATTTACTTTAAAAAACAACCTTTGGCAGAGACATGAAACAATGTTTAAATTTCATTTTTATGAGATATCTTGTTTTAGTAAGAAAATACATAAAAAGTGCCAAAGTCAGTAAGCAGCCCTATGGTGCTGATCAAGAGAAGAGTCATCCCATAACTTCTACATTTAGAAGCAAAAGCTTTTAATTTCTATGTAACCTTGAAGTTATTTTCAGCTTATATCAGGTATTCATTTCCCTCTTTTGTGCTGGGTCCAAAGTCTATCACTTGTACAAGGCATAAAACCTTCATGACTTTTTTTTTAACTAAAAAAAGATTGGGTATAGCCTTAATCTACTTAAATACAGACATATTTTTGTACAACTATGAGTGCAATTTATTTCAATTTGTTCTCTTGAATAGGAAATTTCTAAAAACCTGTGTAGCTTTCTGAGGCCAAGAAATCTCAGAGACCACAGTAACAGAAGTAACTTCAAACTCTGAAAGTCTTCGAAGACTTATAAATTTTCCTAAACAGATATGGAAAAGTTTTGGAGAACCTTGAATTCAATTCATTCTGATAAGATATCCCTACACTTTTTTTTACCTCTTTTTGCTAACTCTGTGCTTTTTAAGTTCAATTATG
Organism: Potorous gilbertii; assembly: GCA_028658325.1. Taxonomy (NCBI): domain Eukaryota; kingdom Metazoa; phylum Chordata; class Mammalia; order Diprotodontia; family Potoroidae; genus Potorous; species Potorous gilbertii. The sequence continues at coordinate 248,156,924 of CM053771.1, read as the reverse complement.
CATTTGTATAATTATGAATATATGTATATTAATAGAGTTTTCATTTAATTAGTATGTGTACCATTGTATTTATAGTTTCAACTTTAATTTTATGTGCATACACATGTGCATAACTGTATGTTATATACATATGCATATATGGTGATGGATATGTGTGTGTTTCTGTGTTCACTTTGAACAGTTGCTATTGTATTACATTTTCACATTATAATTCTAACTGCAAATATATTAGTAATGGTCTTTTTAAAAATCAACCTTGTTGATACGTTTTAAACCCAATTTGGGTTAGGAAATATATTATTGTGATGGCAATTTCTCTTCCAAAATACTTGCTGACATACTCTTCATGAATAGTTCTTATCTATATTTTGCCCAATGAATAAAACCAGATAAATACTGATTATAATTTATTCTGAAATATTATTCATAAATGAGATTGTTACTCTACCTTATATGTTTATCTTCAGTAGGATGAGTGTTATCACATAGGAATCTTCTTGCATTCAATTTTTCTAAAAAAATGAATGTTTTCTTAATTGCCTCCTTTTCTTTATTTTTTCCAATTTCTATACCAAACAAAATAAATGTGTTTTAAGGAAACATGCATTTATTGCCAGCTTATCTTTTCAATCACAACAGGGAAGCAGTTTGAAGCCATAAAGATATTGAAGTTTCTTTTCTAAAATTTTACCTGAGGAATATTAGCTTCTCTTCTCCATTTTATTCAGTGTTAGTAGTTAATTTTAACCTGGAGCTGAAAAGATTAAATCATGCAAAGTATTTTGATCTTAGTTTGGTACCTATATATGATGCATGAATTTGAATATTTAAAAAATATTGTCATTACTATGTGCAAAGCTCTGTGCTCCATGCTGGTAATGTTAATAAATAATAATAACAGTAAAAAACTTTAATATAACATACTTTAAAGTAGACAGAGTACTTTTCAAATAATATTTCATTTTATCCTCGTAACAACCCTGGGAAATAAGTATTAATGTTATAATCTCCATTTTACTGAGGAGTTAACTGGGGTAGCTAGAAGTCGAATGACTTGCCAAGGGTTATACATCTAATAAATTTATGAGGCTAGGTTTGAACTTAGTTCTTCCTAATTTCAGGTCCAATTCTCTACCAACTACATTACCTAACAGCCTCTGTAAATAGAAAAGTAAGAGTCTCTGCTCTCTAGGAGCTCATGTTATAATAGGGGAAGACAATGCATTTAGGATAGTTTAGCTTCAGCTAAGATAGAAAGCTGTTGATAGAATTATATTCTATTGATTTGTCATTTGAACATTTGACAGTGGATGATGTTTGTAGTCATGGAAACTAACAAATACCTCCTACTACAATGAAAATCTGTGACCACAGCCAACGGAGGGAGTATGTAATCAATCGGCAAACATTTTTAAGGGTCAAAGGCATTGTCTATGACACTGACCCAAGACAAACAAATCACCAGTTCTTTAAGTTTTGAAATATATCCATATTGAAGGTGGAATTTTTGAATACATTCATCAATCTATTACTTGAGTGGTTGAGATCAGATAAACTTCTTAATATGCAGAATAAACTTTGTTAAAAGTTTAAACATGTGAGACAAAAGTCTTCAAGATGACTGTCTTCATGGAAGAAAAGACATTTCCAGTGTGCTGTAAAAAAAAAAAAGAAAAAGGGAAATTAGTTATGGGAAGTTTTCTGACTTATGGTCATGAGTGATAGATTTCCTCAAATTTTTATATCAGTTATCATTTTAGAGAGGAGGAATGCTATGACTAGATTAGTATTTAAAGAAAATTCATTCAGAGGCAGTATTTGGTGATTTGAATTAAAGTGAGGATAAGGATAAACTAATGAAGCAAATATAAAGTTAAGTGATGTTAAACTCAAATAGAAATGGACAGGGCTACATGTTGACTTCAGTTAGGTGGAACGGTGGATAGAGCACTGTCCCTGAAATCAGGAGGATCTGAGTTCAAATCTGGCCTCACACTTCCTAGCTGCGTTACCTTGGGCAAGTCAATTAACCCTGTTTGCCTCAGTTTCCTTATCTGTAAAATGAGTTGGAGAAGGAAATAGCAAACTACACCAATATCTTTGTCAAGAAAACCACAAATAGAGTCATGGAGAGTCAGATAGAACCAAAATGTGGTAATAATGACAATAAAACATATTGACTTGGGAAACCACAAATTGATACTATCTATATTTTATTATATTTTTATTTATTTTGTGAAACATTTCCCAATTCCATTTTAGTCTGATTCTAGTTATACTTAGAAGTTTCTCCATAGCTATAATGTGAAAACTCTGAAGGTACTACAGATAATGAGCAGCAGGAGGTAGGCATGGATTATACCAAGGCTCCTGGTGTTTATTCCAGTTACTATACATACAATACAAATGGTCTTTTAAATTTGAGAATTACAATTTTCCTTACAAATCTTGAATAAAAGATCAAAGTAATAAGCAGAAATTAAGGGAAAGAAACTTCAAAGCTTCCCCAACTCTTTTGTAAGTAATCTTCTGTCCTGATTAGACACAAGTAAGAAGAGTTCCTAGATTAGTGGAAAGTGACCATTCTACCCCAAAGTTAAATGAGACATTTTATCTTTGACAGACCAGTTAGAATATCCCCAGATAATTTACATTCTGTGAGGCCATGAATAAGAATCACACTGGAGGTGAGAAGGCATGAACCCTAGATTAATGTACAAGCCAGAGATCTATACAGAATAAAGGTTTTGTTCTCTTTCATTTTCAGTTAGTAACACTAAATAATGAATTGCAGCCTGCCTCTTTGGATACATTACCCACATTGATGAGATCAAGATCCATTGAGTATGAATGTTCTTATTAATAAAATCAGAGTGTGCATGAAGCGTAGAATCATGTTTTAGTGACAGGAAGACCCTTTGAGAACATCAAGTCCAACTCACATATTTTATAGCTAATGATACTGAAGATTTTCCTATGAATAGAATACAAATTCTTCAAGGGCAGATATCGATCATTTTTTGGTTTATATCACCAGTGCCTAGCAGAGTGCTTGGCACATAGCAAATGCTTAATAAATGTCTGTTGATTAATTATTCAAATAGAAGTGACTTACCCAGTTTAAGTTCACATAGTTAGTATCAACTATGGGACTGCAAGCCCAGGCTCCTAATTCCTGGTTTACCATTTTCTTCTGTCATCTGATGCCACCTGAGACAGATTATGGCTTGCTCAAGTGAAGGAATAGTAATGTACAACTCCAATATAAGACGTCTAGTTAAAACAATATAAAAACATCTAGTTGAGTCACTACTTACATTGCCCCTTCATCTTCTCTTTCTTTCCATTTCTATTTTCTTATGGTACCTCATACTATAATATAAAGAGTGTATGAAATGGGTTATATTGGTAACAAGAACCCTAAGTTCAAATAAAAGTCAAAGATCTGCAAAGAAAAAAAGATTATGTTCTCTTGGATTCTCATAGGTATTGACACTGAACAAAGGTCTACAGAAAATGTGAAGAAAAACTTTATATCAGAGCACTTTTCTCTTTCTGTTGTTTTGGAGATCTCACATACTGATTTCATACATACATTTATGTTCCCCTAAAGGCAAATTGTAGCCATAAGAATCAATGCACAAGGGATTTTAGGAACACACAGGGAGTATCTTTTCCTATAGATTCATTCAGCCTATCAGAAAAGTCTGAGGAGTTAGCTCACTATGGTCTAGGAGGCATTGTTTTCTTTAGGGTCTCTCTCTAGCCTTCAAAGACATCTCAGATCCATAGAGTTGGGTTTGTGCGCAGATCTAGCCTAAAGACCAATAGTCAATACTCTGGTAATAGTTAGGACAGGTAACAGGCAATCACATATAACAGTAGCAATAAAAAAAAACAACTCTTAAGCACAAAACCTAAATTCATCATTCAGTATCTATGTTAATCTCCAAAGAACTGATATCAGAGAAGGCATTAGTGTCACAAATCTATGTATAGGTAGATGAGTGTCATTGCTCTTCTCACCTAATATTTTTGGTGATACATTTTATTTTGATGTAACATTCACTTTCTAATATCCCTTCTCTTTCATTAATACTTTTCTTTAAAGATCAATTAAGAATCATCTAACATGGCTATTGGGAATGGGCCATGCTCTACTTTTATAGTTCACTTTCCTTCACAAAAAATAAATATATTTTTACATCTTTTGACTGGAAACACCATTGGCCATCCTATCTCACCTAGATTCTGTGGTCTTTTATTTATGATTTCGTTGATATCATTTTTTCCATTGTCTTTTGGTTGTGCCTTTTTTCATTTTGCACCAATCCATTTAAGTTTTTTCATCTTTTTTAGAATTCTTCAATCTGTTGTATTCTATTACATCCAAATGCCACAATTTGTTCAGCTCTTTCCCAATCGATGGGCACATAATTTGTTTTCAGTTTTTTGCTTTTACAAAAAAGCGCTGCTAAAAATATTTTGGTACGTGTGAGACCTTTCTGATAGTGAGGACTCCTTGGAGTATAAATATAGTTGTTGGATGGATGAATCAAATTAGTTTGGACAATTTAGAAACATTTCTTGCTTAATTCCAAAAAGATTTTCAAAAATGAATGAAAGTCACAGTTTCACACAGAGTAAATTAGTGTCATCTGTCTACCTAAATCTCCTCCAGCATTGATTATTTCCATCTTCTACCAGGTTTGCAAATTTCCTGGGCATAAAGTAAAACCTTACTGTTGCATTCATCTGTATTTCTCGTCTTGTACCTGAGCATTATTAAAGAATCTTTCCCCAAATCATTGTTGATCATTTATAGTTCTTTTGAAAACTACTCATATCCTTTCATCATCTATTTATTGATTAGTTATCCTTTTGACACACATCCACAAAATTACTTATTATTAATCAATGTACAAGCATTTATTAACTTCCTGCCATGTGCCAGGCACTGTGCTAGTCAGTAAGGAAAAAACAACATTTTGTGAAATAGTGACTGTCCTCAAGGAATGTACATTCTAATTGGGGAGACAATATCTACATATGTAAGCATATAAAAACACTTACATACCATATAGGTAGGTGAGCAGGGATAGGTGTGGGGAAGTTACTAGCACCTGAGGGATAAGGAATGGCTTTGTTTAAAAAGTAGTGCTTGAGTTCAGGCTCAAAGGAAACCACAGTTATCCCTTCTACATTGCAACTTTCCCCATAGCAGTCTTGATATACTGCAGGTTGGTACAAGAAATTACATGGAAATTTGGGAGGAATTTTGTGGAAGCCACAGATGACATGCAAAAGTCAGCAGATGACAAAAGAAAAAGTTTGAAAACTCAGAAATGAATAAAATATATAATGGGTTTGGGGTAGAACCTTAGATTTTTCTTATCCTTTCAGACCATTTCTCAGCTGGGGATTTACCTGTGCTTTGTGAAAACTACCTTTTGTGAGGAATATTGTGGAATAGGAAAAGATGGGTTCAGGCCATCAAGTCTGGGGAAAGGGTGCTGGACACCTGAACTAGGGGCATGGCTGTGTATGTGTAGAGGACAGGACTTATGTGAGACATATTGTGGAAATAGAAATGACAAGATTTGACAACTGGTTGGAAGATAGGTTGAATGAAGATAAGGAACCAAGGATGGCATGAAAGTTGTAAACTTGGATAACTAGAAAGATAGTGGTGACCTAGTTAATAATGATGATGGGGAACTCTTGAAGGGGATAGATTTTTTTTAGGGGAGGAATCTAATCAGTTATCTTTTTTTTGATATTTTGAGTTTTTGATGCCTATGAAACCTTTAGTTTGAAATACCCAATAGGTTCTTGTTGATGTGGGCCTGAAAAGAAAAAGACTAACGTTGGATATATTGATGTATTGATCTTGAAGTAACCGAATAGAAACAATAATCTGATGAGTTCACCAATGGAGAGAGAGTAGAGAAAAGGGGCCTGGGACAGTGCATTGAGGGGTGACATGGATGGTGATCTAGCAATGGGTAAGTAGAGGGAACATTCTGAAAGGGAGGAAGAGAAGCGAGAGAGAACACAGGGCCCTTTCTATTGTATATCTTTGGCTTAGAGGAAGGAGAAATAGCTGTCATCACAAAAGGGAAGAGTAACATCTTAAATATGGCATGTGATTATTCTCATGCTACCTTTCAGTTTCCTGATTAGTTTCCAGCCCAGCTTGTTACCACTTCAGTTTCTTTCATCTGATGAGTAAGTGTTTGGAGGAAGCAGTTCTGTCAGTAAGACAGACTGCTTTTGTGCTTTTCAAAGGATGGAACATCATTAAATGTGACATCACACTCATAAAGGCCAAGGAGAATCTAAATTTCAGAATTTATTCAGAATAATTTAAGGTAGATGATGCACCGACTCCCCAAATAGGATATGTTCTTGCATGACTACACTATTTCCACAAAGACAAGGGATAGTAACCCTTTCAGTCTTCTCTTTCGCATTTTAAAGACAAATTTTTGTCCCTTTTTTTTAGCTCTTTCTCTATGTAGGAAGATTTTGCATTAATAGATGATTTGACAATTTATCAAAATTTTTAGTAAGTTTAAGAATATTACATCAGCAGGAAAATATTAACCACCCTAAAAGGATCTATCTGCATTTCCTAGTGATATAGTTTACATTGATATACAGAACTTGTTTATGATGAAAAAATTTATTTAAATGTCTCTTTCAAAATAATAAATACAAATAGCTTTGGATCACTATCCTCAATGGCAGGGACTGCTTTGGCCTTTCTTTGTATCTCCAGTCCTGAGCACAGTGCCTAGCACAAACTTAATAAATGTTTATTGACTTGACTTGAATTGTTTTAGCAGAATGCCAAAGTCTTCATTAGTATGAATAAGAATAATCCCAGACACTGAGCCATAGAAGTAATACCTTTTTTCCAATAGGTTGCCTGTGATTGCTCCTCTCCCTTAATACTCCCAAGCCCCACAGTATTAGGGCATCATATCTCCAGAAGGATTTTGAACTTTTTTGAGATTTGAAAAAGCTAAAGAGTAACATAAACAGTATCTTCCATGAAGAAAATATGATCTTAGTATCATTACTTCAAGGTAGAGAAGAAAAAATAGAGACAAGAAGTAGAGCTTGAGAATGATCTAGCTTTGTTACCTTGACATAATAAATATTTTATTCCCAGAAGGTAATTAAGGTTTGTAATTCTCTGTCTTGTCAGCCTCTGACATAATTTCTATTTCAAGAATAAAAGCAAAACCATAGGAGGAAAATCTGTAGAATTTATAGTGTAAATTGGGATAATTTGTTAATGTAATTCTTGTTCATGTTTCCAGTGCTCTTCAGTTGACAGCAAGTTTTTCTAAAGTGATCTTCAGAGATGCCTCATGTCTCATTTTTTAAATTTTCCTTCTTTTTTTTATTTCTGTATATTACCCATAGATTATCTTTTAGTATAAAATGGGTCTAATCTTTGTAACAATTTTCCAACAATGCCTACAACCATTTTTTCTTAATACCTAAAACTACTTCAAATAATGATTCCAAATATTAACAGGACTTAATGTCATCCGAAGACTCTTTTTAAATGATATGTGCGGGATAAGTAGGTGTTTTATAATAGTGTGATTTAGTTTATCATGAAATCAATCATATGACTCAATTTAGTCTATATTCTGCATTTCAGTGTTTAAAATATTCATTATTAGCCTGAAGTATAAAAATACCACCTGAACGCCTCAATTTTTTATCTGTAAAAAGAGAATAAAAATACTGGTACTAGCTATGTCACAGAATTGTGGGAAAAGCCCTTTGGAAAACCTTTTAGGGTAGGCCCTAGGTAAATGCAGGTTGTCATTGATGAATTCTTTCAATCACTCAATGCTTTTTTTTTTTTTTACAACAACCATGTGCTAGCATTATAGATACAATTTTTAAAAATGAAGCCATCGTAATCTGCACCTAGTTTACATTTTAAAAAGGGAAATAGGTATGTGTAGGGTGTTCCAAATGTCTTAGGGCAGTTTTAATGTTTTAGATTCTCTAAAACTTAGGGGACAAGCTGTCAAAACTTAAAACTGCCCTAAGACTTTTGTGACTTGCTATATTTAAAATAATATAAAGTTAATAAATACAAAGTAATTAAATACAAGACAGTTTGGGAGAAAAGTTACTTGCATTGGGGAGGATCAAGAAATGTTTCTGGCAGAAGATGGTGTCTAAGCTATTTCCCATATGGGGTCATGACAAACAGTTTAAAAAGTGCCAAATGGGTCTTGAGTCGAAAACGTTTAAAAATCTTAAATGAAGGAAAAGACTCTCTCTGTGTGATGGAGAGGAGGAAGGAGTTTTTTCCAGGAATGGAGTATCTTCAGTGCATAGGGCAAGGGACAGGATATGGAACAGTATGTATGAGGAATAGGGAGAAAGCCAGTTTGGTTAGATCAAAGAGTGGAATGAGGGAAATGATTTCTAATAAGACTGGGAATATAGGTTTGGTCTGCATTATAGAGAGCTTTAAAAGCTAAAGAGAAATTACTCTTGGTCCACAGAAAATAGGCACTGAAGTCTGCTAAATCAGAGAGTAATAGATCAGATCTAAGCTTTAGGAGGATCCCTTCAGCATCAACGTATAGGGTGACCAGAGGAGAGAAAGGATAGAAGCAAGGAGCCTAGTTAGGAGCCTGCTGCCATGGGACAGGTAAAAGCTGAAGACAGCCTATGTAAGCGGTAGCCCTCTCCTTTTACTCCAACTGCCACCAGTTTTTCAGCCTCTTATTACTGATCGGACTATTATAATACCTTTCTAACTCCTCTCCCTTCCTCCAGCCCCTGCCTTCTCCAATCTAGCCTTCATAAAACTGTCAGTCATCTTTCTCATTATCAGGTCTGACTATATTACTCTCCTGACCATAGGCACCTATGGCATCACATGTCAGATACTCCAAAATTATTTATCCTGGCATTTAAGACTCTATAATGTGGCCCCAATCTGCCTCCCTATCTATATTTCTCATTATACTCTTTATATATTCTGTATTATAGCCAAGCTGTATGACTGCCTGTTTCATGAGCTTGACAGACTACATGAGGAAAGTTACATCTTCTTCATTTCTATCTTTCCAAATATTTACTGTTTTTGAGCATTAGCTCAGTTTTCCTAATTCCTCATACACAATTATTCTCTCTCTTTCCACCTCTTCATCTTTCTATTTCTTTCTCTCTGCCTGTCTCTCCTCCTCCTTCTCTCTCTTTCTCCACTCGGATTTTCTTAAGAATCTTTACCTAGATCTCTCCTTTACCCACATAAAAGTGTAGCTTCAATTATCTTATCTGTATATATGTATTTCTTCTATAACAGAATGTAAATTCCTTAATACTTGTTCTGTCACTTGAATCTTTTTATTCCCAGAACAATGCATATTTGCCTTGCCCACATTAGGCTCTTTTAAAAAATGTAAATGTCATGCAAAACATTTTTCTGTCTTAGCCATTCTGGGGGAAAAAAGCAAGAAAAATAGAGAAAGAAAAAATATTCTTCAATTTGAACTCTGAGTCCAGCAGTTCTTTATCTGGAGATGGATAGCATTTTACTTCATGAGTCCTTTCAAGTTGTGGTAGCTCATTGTATAGATCAGAGTTCCTAAGGTTTACACAGTTGATTATCTTTATAATATTGCTGTTACTATTTAGATTTCTTCTCCTGGATCTGCTCACTTAGCTTTGCATCATCGCATACATCTTCCCATGATTTTATGAAACCATACTCTTCATCATTTCTTACAGCACAAGTGTTCCATCACATTCACATACCATAATTTGTTCATCCATTCCTCAATTAATGGCCGTAGTAGGCTCTTACTAAAGGTAGAATGAATGAATGAATTTTGCTCATCCAGCAAATATTTATTTATTGAACAGTCCAATTATATAACACAGGGTGCTGCAGGGTATAAAAAAATGAATAGGAGATAACCAGCTCTTAAGGACTTTTGATCTTGTACAGATAGGGATAGAAGAAGATGAGACTGTACGTATAATTCATACATATAGAGTATTCCACAAGGATACCCAGAAAAATAAGGGAAAGGAGAGATGATGCCTGCTGGGTGGGGGGAGTGATTAGTGAAGTATTCATGAAAAAGTACCATTTGTGCTGAATATTAAAAGATGAATAGGGATTTTGATAGCTGGAGATAGCTGATGGAAGAGCATGTGAGAAGGTATAGAGTAGGTTTAAGAATCAGCATGTAGTCCAGTTTTCTAGAGTCCAGAGTTTTATAGGTCAGCAACAGGACATAAAAGTAGGTGCACAAAGCGTCTTCTTAAATACATTTCTTGTAGAATTTAGATTTAATATGATAGATAGTGGATAACTATTGAAAGGTTTTTGAACAGGGAAATGACAAGTAAAATTACAGTACATGGTTGATTTATATTTAGTTTCTAGTTCATTGTGCCATTAATTTTATATGGAAAAGAGAAGAGAATGAACATATTTATAGTACCTACTATGTGCCAGGCACAGTGCTACAAGTTTTACAAATATTGTTTTATCTGATTCTCACAACAACCTGGTAGGACAAGTGCAATTTTTTGCCCCATTTTACACTTAAGGAAATTGAAATAAACAGAAGTTAAGAGACTTGTCCAGCTAGTAAGTATTAGAGGCAAGATTTGAGGTCGGTTCTTTCAGACTCCAGAAGCAGCACTCTATTCACTGTGTTACCCAGCTGTCTTCTAGTAGAGCACTGAACTTGGAGTCAAGAAGACCTGGGTTCCAATTCAGCCTCACACACCTACAAGCTGGGTGAACTGGGGTAAGTCACTTAACCTCTGTCTGCCTCGCTTAACTCAACTGTAAAACAGCATTAAATATACCCCTCAGGAATATGCCACAGGGTGTTTGTGAGGATCAAGGGGATAATGTATATTACTTTGCGAAACATAAAGAGCTATAGAATGCAATAGTATGAAGTATTATGACAATTACTCAGTCTCTAAAATAATAATCTTAATTTATTGATAAGTATGTCTTGGTAACTCAGATCCAAAGTCTTATAATCACAGTATATTCCAAATTTTCTGTCCCACAGGCTACCAGAGTTATTATTCTATTGTGAAAGAAATTACCCTTTGTTTTCTTCACAAAATCTTTAATTTTTAGTAAGGGTATTGGTTGTAAATCACATGTATCTATATCTAAGACCTAATTAGTGTAAGGTTATGGTTTTAATCCCTTACAGGGGCAATTAATTTTTCAGTATTGCCGAATTACAGCTAACATTTGAGCCCAGATATCAACTTCACATGTATGAGAAATAGGGTCAGAGTGTAGGGGCACAATTTGACTGTGAGAGAGGGGGAAAACAATACAACATTTTCATAGTTAAGTGGGTATGATGTGTACAAAGTAATATAAAATTATTTCAAGAGAGGGAGGATCCTAACAAGGATAGGAGTTATCAGGAATGTCCAGCTTTGAAGAGGAAAGACAATGTATTTTAGACAATGGGGACAGCCTCTGCAAAGACATGGAGATAGTAGACAGAATTCCATGTATGGGAACAGTTTGACTAGAACAGGGGAAATGGGAGAAATACTAAGTAAGACTGGAAAGGTAGTTTAGAATCAAGTTGCAGAAGATCTGAAATACCAGGCTAAAGAATTTAAATCAGTGCCAGTTTAAAGATAGATTGATAAATGATAGATAGGAAGATAGATAGATAGATGATAGACATATGGATAGATAGATAGACAGATCAATAGATCAATCGATCAATAGATAGATAGACACACACCATTTAGTACAGTTAGTAATATAATCTACTCTAGGAAGGAGTTACGTAAATCTTTCCTCCACTGGCTATTATGGTGTTTTGTATATGTTACTATCTCACTTCAATTTTTCTGTGTCTCTGTTTCTGTATGTGTCTGTCTGTCTGAGTCTTTCTGTATGTCTGTCTCTATATGTATGTATATACATATACATATGTATGTTTATTTGCTTATTTTATTGGATTAAAGAAGGGATAGATTTGTGTTGTTTTGTCCATTCATTTTTACATAGTCTTCCTTCTGATCCAACTGTATTTTTCTAACTTGCAAAATTGAGTTAGGAATTGCAGTGTGGTTTATAGGACAGAATGAAGTTAGCTGCCCTACAGAGGAATAAAACTGAAGACCTTGGCCTCATTAATATAAAACTCCAACTAAAAGCTGACAAGTTGCAGTCTAATTAGCAGAGTGATGATAGTCAATACCCCTAGGTTTGAGGGTAGTTCCTTAGAATGAAGTTATATGACAGCAGCAGACAAAAGGAAACTCAGAAAGTCTGGAGTGTCTTCAAATGAATAATCTGGACTGGTAAATTATACCTTTTCTATCAACAACAACTCAAGAAATACAAATATACCAAACTATGTCGTTTTATTCTGTACTGAATTTCATGGAATATAAATTCTTGTCCAATCTGAGCACATCTGTTCATAATAATTAACTTCTGTGCCTTGTGAGCAGAAAAAGCGACATCAGCTTTACAGTGAGATGCATTGCTTTATTTTTGTTTGTCATAGTGATTCATTGAGGCATTATGGAGAAACAGATGCTTTTCATGCACTCTAAGACTCTGTATCATGGCTGCCTTTGTGCTGGCATTACTCCCCACATGTTGAATTAAGTCAGGTTTTAGAGTCATATGGCATCAAAGCTGTTATGTATTAATACGCCACTATTGTAATTTAAACTTAAAATCTTTTACAAAACCAAATTCACCTTCTCTTTTTGATGAAAGATTGTACTTTCAACTTTTTTCTCCTTTTTTAGCAGAGCCATTTTAGACTTGAGCATTTTTTCATGTTGATTAGACTACAGCCTATTGAATAGACTACAGACTATTTCTCCTCTGTTCCCTTTCCTTTCCCATAATTCTCCTTATTCTCTTTCCTGTCACCACCCACTCCATTCCCCATCTCCCATCTTTTGCTATTATGAAAGGTCATGGGAGCCATAACTATATTGAAGAGATTCTTCCATGAGCCCTAGAATGTAAGGGTACTAAAAGAGCCTATTAGTTTCAAAACTCTGCTTTTAAAAAAATTCATCAGTCTTTGTCTAAAGCTATGGATAGTTCTGGCATGGATTCTAAGTAATACCTCAAAGAACCCTCTTCTTTTCTGCCAACACAAGTTGTTGCTGAAGGCCCATGCTAAGTAGGTACCTCTTGTTCACAGGCTCTCCAATAGGCTCTTTCTGGTTGCTTTAAAGCCAATAGACTCTTCTTTTAATCATAGCAACTGGGCACCGATTTAGTTCCTTGATTATATGAATAAATTTGACTGGAAACCTGATGACGAATTGTATTTGTCTCCAAAGTAATTTAGCAACAAAATATAGTGAAGTGTTGTTGAAAACATATCAGTTATGTGAATTTCACAGACTTAATATTCATCATTTTAGTAGGAGAAAAAAATTAAGGAGATTAATTCAATTCTGTTTGACAAGAACAAATGTGTCTCTAGCAAGTAAAACCTAGTGTTAACAGGCTTATCATTAGTGGCTAATGTTTTTCATTTACTTCCATACTAACCTCAAGTCATAGTTTGTGGGGGGTTTTTTAAGTGACTTCTAAAACAACGTATCACCTTCTCAAACTGTTAGGAGCTAGTGGTCCAATAGTTTATTTAATTTCGTCATCCAGTGCTCAAAATGATCTGATTATCTTTCAGGCATGGATATATTCTAGAGATAAGCTATTAAAATGAATGGGTAAAATACATCAGGTGTTATAAGGAACAGCTAATAATAGTGGTAGTATCACAACAGCAGTAATGATAGGGGCAACTAGTTAGCACAATAGAGAGCCAGGCTTGCCGGCACAAAGACTAACTTTCGAGATTGTAAATCTCTGGCTGTGTGACGTTGTCCTTATTTGTGTCATTTTTCTCAACTACAAAATGAGCTGGAAAACGAAATGGTAAACCACTCCAGTATCTTTACCAAGAAAATGCTGGATGGGGTAATGAAGAGCTAGACATGACTGAAAAATGACTAAGCAACACAAAAACCATTTCACTTTTTGCAGATAATTAGTTCATATGACAAGCAGACTGACAAAGTCAGCAGAATATTAGATCTGGAGTCAGGAAGAACAGAATTCAAACCTAGCCTCCCTCACACACTTCATACCGGCATGACACTGTCACGATTTTTTTGAGTCTCAATTACTTCATGAGTAAAATGGGAATAATTGCCTCACAGCGTTGTTGTGAGGATTGTATGAGATGAATGAATGAATAAAGATTTCATTAAGTACTGAGCATGAAAAGCATAGTGCTGATTACTGAAGCATCAAATAGAAAAGTAAGACAATTCTTCCTTTCAAGGTGCTCACATTCTGTTGGGGAAGCCAACACTTGGCAAGTTTCAGCTCCAGATAAGATGGGAAAAGTTTCATGTTCTTTAGGATGCAGCAGGAAGTCAGATGTTAGTGCCTTTTCTTGACTACCATTTCTTCTGACAAAATGGCATTAGTTTTCTGAAGTTGAACCATTTCAGTAGAGCCAAGGACTCTCTCCATGGTGGCAAGCACTGTGTTGCCTGAGTTGTCAATAGCTGTAGTACCAGAGGTAGAAATAGTTTCCAGGTTTCTTCTCCACTAAGACTCATTTCTCAAGTTGATGGCTGAGGGCACTGAGCCGTAGACTACTATTTCCAGAGCTGTCCAGTTCAGAGTCCTGATCTATCTCTGTCAGGGTCTGAGGGGCAGTGGTGGTTAAGATGGTGATAGTGTTGCTTTCATTTCCCTGACACATGAGCATCTTGTCACACTGTTAGGGTTCCTTACAGCTTCAGCTAAGCTGACTTGTCTGCCCTTTTGGTGGCAGTAGGTAAAAATGGGTGTCAATTTCTTCAAGGCAGTTGCTTTCAAGAATGAGCTAGAAGCATGACTGATGGTCTAGGATCATGAATGAAAGGGTTTTGCAAATATTATTTTATATATGACATTCAATGGACTAGTGTGCAGGTTGATAAAATGACTGATTTATTATCACTAAACAAAAGTATTGGGCTGTAATTTCATCTGTAGATACCCTGAAAACATCTTTCAGATAATTCTACCAAGAGACAGGATGATGGGAATAATACATACATGTTCCCATATGGTTTGAAATTCTTTTACTAGGTTTCTATATTCATGAGCTTCTTACTCCATATAGTAGTATAAAGATTATGTGTATTCATTATATTAATATCTATTTAAAATGTGATCCTTACATTTTGTGATGAATATTATGCCCAGGAAGTTGTGAGCATTAGATTCTTTGGTAATATTTGGTGAATATTCAAGGATGTTTGAGTTGTTTTGTGTACATAAGTTTGTCATCTGTTAGTTTATGAAAGACAACCAACTTCTGTTCACTTGATCATATCTTTCTAGGTAATGCTGAATTTTAGCAACCTGCAGTGATATTTTGCAGTTTCGATCATTTCATGCACAATCTGCATCGGATCTGTCTTTCACAGTTGTTTTTTAGTTAGGTGTTGTATGTGGTCTCACATCTAAAGTATACTTCTACATCGCTACTAGGTGATTTTTCTTTTGAATTCTTTGTGGACTTTTGTATTCATTGTTTGCTGCCATACACAACAATAAAATGTTAATATTAAAAGGGTGAGATTTTCAACTTCCTGCAGGCAATGCAGCTCCATCTCCTCTTTCTGTTCAACCCCGGGTCAAATTCACTGTCCATCTATACTGTCTGCCCCAGACGTTTGTATTAAAGGACAGATTCTACAGGCTGCCCATGCGGATGCATGTGGTCATCTGAGGAATGGTTTCAGGATATTACAGAGTCTCCTTGAAGACATCTTTAAACACTTAAATCAACATCATTTACCAAAAAAATATCAAGTGGACAGAAAAAAAAACACATAAATTCTCTTTATAAAAGACTGTTGTATTCTCATTCTCATTTCTTTTAGTTAGCAAAGGGACAGGAAGTGGCTATGCTGCTAATACATATACATATATACATACACATATGTATGTGTATACACACATACACATACATATGTGTGTATATATACATATATATATATATAATATTTGGTGTTTTGAAGACTGTTACAGAAATAATTGAATAGAACAGTTATGAACTTCAAATTCCTCCTCTGTAAAATGGAGGAAATAATGTCTGAGACACAAGACAATGTTATAGGAGAAAGTGTTTTGTAAGCTTTTGTTATTGTTTAGTTGTTTTAGTTGTGTCCAACTCTGTGACACCATTTTGGGTTTTCTTGGCAAAGATACCAGAGTGGTTTATCATTTACTTCTCCAGCACATTTACAGATGAGGAAACTGAGGCAAACAGGGTTAAGGGACTTGCACAGGGTCACACAACCAGTAAGTATCTGAGGTCAAATTTGAGCTCAGGGAGATGGCTCTTCCTGACTGCAGGCCCTGCACTCTATCCATTGTGTCACCTAGCTATTCTTTCTAAGCTTTAAATCATAGTACATGAAAGCTATTATGAAATTTAGTTTATTAAAATTCTAAAGAACATAGCTCATGGAATATTTTGTCACAGTTTTTTTTTAATTTCAACTGATGTAATTCTCTGAGCTTAGTTGATTTTGTTTTTAATATGATTATTTAGTTGTTTTCCTAATATTAAATCATCCTTGCCCTCTATACTATATTACAGATTTTATTATAAGGTGAGGAAAATAGAAGTAACTGATTATAACACTTTCATCTGTAACTGCATCCTCAGGCATATTCTTTGACATGAAGGGTTACGTTGAACTTAATTACAAAATACTAAATTGTTTTCTCTTGCCTCCTTTCTGTTACTCAAATAAGATATTCCTCCTCCCCGGCATACCTTCTTTCAATTCCAGACATTTTCACTAGCTGTCACCCATGCTTGGGATTCTCCCTCTCCTCATCTCTCTATCCTCACTTTTGTGACTTCCTTCAAATTACAATGAACATTCTGTCTTATAAAAGAAGCTTTTCCTAATCCCCCTTAATGCTATAGGCTTCCCTGTCTTGATTATCTCTTATTTGCCCTATCTCTATCTTGTTTGAACATATTTGTTTGCATGTTGTGTCCCCTAGTAGATCATGACTTCCTTTGCTCCCCTTCCCTTTTTTGTATCCCTAGCATTTAACACTGTGCCAGGATCATGGGTAAGCACTTAATAAATTCTTGTTGACTGACTCTTGTAAACCATTAAACACAATGTCAGTTTTTAGATTTTAGGAGTTTTTATGACCAACAATTTAATAGTTAGCAAAACTTTTACTATGAAATGTCATTACTTTTTGAAGCCTGTGAGCTAAATTAGTGAAGAGGTCTTCCAAGGCAAAACATTTTGATACTTTACAGTGCCTGGTAGAGTTTGAGTCTCTGAGATCACTCATTCTGGGAGTCCTTTAGAAACAAGCCTAGGATTCTGAGTACTTGGAAGAAAATGATAAAATCAAAAGAAGGAAAAAAAGAATTTAAACAACAGCATCCCATTTGGAGTTTTCTTTGCAAAGGTACTAGAATAATTTGCCATTTCTTCCTACAACTCGTTTTACAGATGGGCAACTGAGACAGACAGGGTTAAGTTTGCTCAGAGTTACACAGCTAGTAGAGATCTGAGGCCGGATTTGAACTCAGGAAGGTATCTCCTTAACTCCAGGTCGAACCCTCCACCCACCAGGCAGCCTAACTGCCTAGAACGGTAACGACAGTATCAGTAAGGATTCGGTCCTGTTTCTCCATCTTTTCACTTTATTCACATGCTTGGAAACTAATAGAATGATACTGTCTGTTTTTTCAGAATGAGATGATTAATAATATCTTATTTAACATTTCGGAACATGGCATTTAAATAATAGAGGTGTTCATCCCCAGCGTTAGGTGTAATTAGGTCATGCTCCCTGTGTTGGCAGGCGAAGGCCTTGATCTAAGCAGAAAGTGATGAATCAAACTATTCCAGGTTACTAGGGAAATTGTCCCCTTGGAAGACTCCACAGGGAAATTACAGCAGCATGTTGTCATAATATTCTTTAAGAGAGATATTTTAATTAGAGCAGAATGCTAAACTCAGACACTGGAAATAGAAAAGCTTATTTGATCATCACAAGATTAACATTTTAAAATCTCAAATTCTTAGGCTGCTGAAAAGTTGAAGGGCTACTTTCCATATCTTCAATAAGTATATGATATAGTCTTGCGTATTTTTTTTGTCTTTTAACAAATCACCCCTAGTTAATCTTAAATGAAAGTATACTTCCAATTGATTTCCTTAGGTGCAAAAATAAAATGCTGTTGAAACTACCACAAAAATATTTAACAATGCTGATGATATGACTTGATAGTATTCCTTTGAATAGAAATTTATGTGTGTGTGTGTGTGGGGGGGTGGTTTTAACTCTTGGTATGGTCAAATTTTAATATTGATAACAACTGTGTAAAAGTTGTTTTGAGCCCTAATGTACTGGCAATGCAATATTCACAGCACTGGTGGTGACTATGAATATGCCAGTGTAGTTCTCAAACATGAAGTATAACAGACTTTCCATGCAGAAGGCGGAAGAAAAACATTTATTCATATACCAGAAAGCTAAATCCCCAAACCAGAAAGCCAAATCAGTCATAGTAATCAAGAAGTCAACACACAGGAGCACTGCAGGGGACAATGGCATTTCCAAGCCTCCCCCACTCCCCCACCCTTGGAGTCTTTCAGCAAACAAACACTCTTGAGCTTAGCTGTTCCTTCCTACCTGAATCCTTCCCAGCTCTGACTAGCCTAACGTCCTCTCAGCTCTGCTCTACCCTTCCTGTTTCACCTGTTCAGCAAGCTCCTCCCACCACATGAGAATTAGACTTCCATGTGATTTAAGCAAGTCACATGGACTTTTAAATGAATGGGAAAGATTTTCCCATTTAAATTTCCATTATAGTCCTTTGGACTGTTACTTTTTTTAGGAATGAAGTTTGTGCTGTCATAGTGTTGAATGTACCATCATAGTTACCAAAAGGAAATAATAGTAGAGATTTCTGTAGTAGGGTTATAGCCTAGGGTATTAGAACCGCATCACAGTGGATTAGCTGTTCCATGACTCAAGCTCAATGGCCCAAAAGAGCAAAAAGTACACAACTTTCTCTTTCTTCACCTGGCAAAGAATCTACATGTCTAACTAACAGTAAACCTGGACATCTCAAACAAAAATGTCAAATAGGGGAAAAATTAGTTAGAATAAAAAATATTTACAATTTTATAATTCCTGCCCATGAAAAACACAAGACACCTCTCATTATACATTATATATAATGTACATGTTAT
>CM053771.1:248118007-248137089 GCA_028658325.1 Potorous gilbertii | reverse complement strand
GCAGGATAGGATGGAGGGAAATATAGTTAGTCTTAGACAACATGAGTATTATGGAAGTCTTTTGCAAAAAAGACATATATAGCCTATATTAAATTGCTTGCCTTCTCAGTGAGGATGCAAGGGAGGGGAGGAAGGGAGAGAAGTTCGAACTCAAAGGTTTGGGAACAAATGTTGAGAATTGTTTTTGCATACACCTGGGAAATAAGAAATATAGGTAATGGGGTATATAAATTTATCTTGCCCTACAAGTCGAGAGAAGATGGGGATAAGGGAAGGGAGGAGTGTTAGAAGGGGGGGCAGATTATGGAGGGGTCAATCAGAATGCTCAGCATTTTGGGGAAGGGGAGGGGAGAAATGGGGAGAAAATTTCGAACTCAAAATTTTGTGGAAATGAATGATAAAAACTAAAAATAAATAAACATTTAAATAAATAAATCTTCACAATATCACATTATTATTGATATCTATTAAGTGTCAATGAGATTGGCACCTTTTTCATCAGGTCCTCTCTTCTGTTCTAATTAATGTTTCCATCTTACTATTTTCCCATTTAAGAGGGAAATAATTAGACAAAGAGTCATGAGATCTGAGTTCTGTTTGTCTAGATCTGTAACTACATGCAAGTGAAAACGCCTCTCCAGACCTCAGTATCTCTCTCTGCAAAATGGGTAGGTTATGTTAAGTTTTTTTCTAGCTGGAATGTTCTATGATACTGTGCTTCTCAGTAAGTATTATCTTGAGATCACATCCTGGAAGTGATAGACATTAAAATTCAAGAGGCGTTTTCTATTACTTAGGTGATATATTGTCTTAGCTCTTTCGTGACCAACACATATTATGAATTCAACACTATTTGCTGAAGACGATGATGACATAGCTATTTAGAAAATTCATGGTGTTTTTTCATTTTCCATCAAGGACAATTTAATGAATATTATTGATTAGTTGGGCATATAGAAATATAAAATCTTTTAAATGAGCCCAAAATATCACATATATCTTATGTAAATGGAACTTTTATTTCTACTTTCTATACTCCATATTTAATTACAGGTTAATGTTAATAGTAATGATAGTTAGCATTTATATAGTGCTTTGTGATTCACCCAAAAACCTTAGGATATAGGTACCATTAATATATTACGGATGAGGAAACTAAGACAGGCAGAGGTTAAATGATTTACTCAGGGTCATCAAGTTAGTGTCTTAGGCAGTATTCAATGGCGCACTAAATAAATTACCTAATGTCCTAAAATTAACTAATTCATTAATTCAAACATTTATTGAACTGCAAAAAAGGCATTGTTTAGGTGCTGCAAGGGAAGTAAATTAGTATCACTGACAGCCCATTTATATAGCACTTTACAGTTTAAAAAATGTTCTAACAACTCTGTGAGGTAGTTAGTATTATCTCCATTTTATTAAAGAGGTGACTGATGTTCAAACAAATTAAACGGCACATTTGTGGTCTCTTAGCAAATATATGGAAGGAATTGGACTGGAATCTGGATTTTTAAAAATTCAAATCCTGGTGTACTTTGCATTATATAATAATGCCTTATGAGTCAGAATTCTTAAGCTTATCAATTTAATAATTTTGTAGGGGATATTAGAAATACATAAGACAAAATGAAATCTGAATACTATGTGGGTAGTAAGAAGACAGTAAAAGTTTTTGGAGTTCAGAGGAGATTCAGCTTTCTATAGCCTAGATTAAGAAAAGATGTTATAGCTGAAGTAATCTTTGAGCTGAGTTTTAAAATATGGCAGCATTTTTTCAGAGGTGGAGATGGAGCCATTATCTTCATCTCCTCCTCAGTGGAAAATTAGCCTCTATTCATGAATCCAACATGGGTTTTGATAAAACAGCTTTGGTCTTATCTTGTTAAGATGCTGCCTTCACAGCACTTCTCAGTCATCACCATTTCATACTATCTATACTCAGGCCATCATCTCTACCCTATCTCCATCAAGAAAATTGAAATCTTTCCCTGAGTTTTGTTAGGCCTTATATTGCCCAGATCCTGGATTTTATAATGAATGATTCCTGGACATATCAGTATCATTCTACTGCCCAAATGCTTTCCTTCTTTGCAGATTTCCTTTTTGTGTTGCCTTGCCTCTTTAGAAAAAAGTGAGAGCCTTGAGACTTATATCTCTAGCACTTGGCATAGTGCCTGACACATAGAAAGCACTTAATAAATATCTGTCTATGCATCTCTTTATCTATCTATCTATCCATCCATCCATCCATCTATCCATCCATCCATCTATCTGGGGCCATATCCAGTTGTATTGACCTATATCTTGCAACTGGACCCAGATGACTCTAGAGGAGACAGTGAGGCTAGTAACTTTGCATAGCCTTGTCTCACTTAAACCCAATTCACTTGCAATTCAAGACAGTATCCTCATGATATAATTGGTCTTCTTCAAGAATGAAGGACCAACAGCTATCTATCTAGCTACCTGGCTAGCTATCATCTACTTATCTCTTTCTTTCTCTCTTGTTATCATATATCTACTTGTTTATTTATTATCATTCAATGAAAATCGCTCTCTCCAAAGTTATCAGTGATACCAAATATACTATCCATTTCCTAAACTTTATTCTTCTTGACTCCCATTCAACCTATAACACTGTTGATCAATCTCTTCTTGATATTCTTTTGTTTCTAGGTTTCCATAACCCATTATCCTGGTTCCCTTCCTACCTTTCTCACTGTTCTTTCTCAGTTTCCTTTGCTGGATTTTCACCTGGGGTAGGCCCACTAACTGCTGGTATCAACCTAGACTCTGTTCTGTACCTATTCTCTGTACCTCTGTCTATACCTATTCTCTCTCTCTCTCTCTCTCTCTCTCTCTCTCTCTTTCTCTTTCTCTCTCTCCTTTTCTCTCCTCTCCTCTTTTTTCTTTCTTTGTCTCTTCAATTCTCTTCTTCTTTAATAGTTAACTTGATGATCTCCCATGGTTTCAATTATCATCTCTATGAAGATAAATCTCAGATCTATTTGTCTATCTCTAACCTCTCTAAAAGCTAATCTCCAACTGCCTATTGGACATGTTGAAATTGATGTCCCATAACTCAATCCATTCAAAAAACTGAACTCATTATCTCTTCCCCCAAATCCTTTCTTTATTCCCAACGATATCCTATTTTCCAACTCTAATAGCCTTTTCTCAGTCTACACCCTCTTGACTTCTCTGCAAACTCTGAGGCAGCTAGGTGGTACAGCGAATAGAACATTGGACCTAGAACCAGGAAGTCCTCAGATATTTACTGTGTGATCGTGGGCAAGTTACTTAACTCCTGCCAGCCTCAGTTTCTTTTTCTGGAAAATGAGGGAGATAGCACTTACTTTGCAGGGTTGTTATGAGGATCAAATGAGATGCACTATTTGCAAAGCAATGAGTACTTTGACCTTTTTGATCAACTTCTTTTCCTTGATGTTCACTTTCCTCTAGAGTTTTGTGATGCTGCTCTCTCCTACTTCTCCTTCCACCAGTAAGACCAGACCTTCTTGGGCTGCTTTGCTGAAATTGAACTAGGCCATACTCACCAAGTACGGATGTCCCCTTATGCTGTCTCTTGGGCCCTGTTCTCTTCTCCTTCTATACTATTTTGATTATAAATCAAAATTGCTTCAGTTAGAGGGTTAGAAGGACATGGAGAGAAATGGCAAATATACCCTTCCTTGTAAAATGAAGTGGTAAGAGACAAGGCTAAGCCATCATATTAAAGTCAAGTTATAGCATACCTTGGATGGCAATTTAAAGAGTCTTGATTTTATTCTCTATAAAATCATGCTTACTCAGGATCTTAGACCTACAGTATTTTGTAGAACTTCTAGAAAGCTTGACATTATTTGAAAGGGTTATAGAAAAGGCTTTTTTGTAGAGTTGGTATTATCAATCTGAAAGTAATACAGGAGAATGTATCTCAATAGTAAAAAATACTTTTTCTAGGCACAAATTTTCAAGCACCTATTTAACTTAAAGTATTTGTTGCTAGAATGTTTCGAATACTACTCAGTCACTGTGCCCTGCTAACTACACCTTCATCATTGTACTAATTCTACACCTCTCTTCCTAACAATGCATGATATCCTATTTATCATTGTTTACCATTCTCAGTTGATCTTGTGTTTTATGTACCCGGAAGTAGGAAGAGAATTTGGTCAGTTATAATCTGATCAATTGAAGAATATGGTTATGACAACTGTTTTCAAATCTATGACCTAGTTCTTCTCTTATGACCTTTAGTAATAGGCCTATTATTCTTCTTAAACAGACTTACTCACTGAATGGGCATTATCTCACTCAAAGTGAGAACCTGAAAAGGCTCTAGCCTAAAAGGGTCAGGGTTTCCCATTGTATCCTGAGCCATCTCCAGTTGTCCTGATGAATATCTGTCCACTGGATCCAGATGGTTCAGGAGGAGAAAGTGAGGCTGGTAACCTTGCTCAGCCCTCCTTCAGTCAAATCAAAGTCTACTGCAAATGATGTCATCATTTCCTTGATGTCATGATCTGTAAATGTTAATGGAATGGGAAGATCTTTCCTGCCCATTAATAGGTCTATGTGACCTGGTTTGAGCTTGGCTCAGCTTACTGTTGTGATAGAGCCTGAATCACATGGAGTCTATGGTGGGAGGAGCTTGCCAAATGGATACAGCAGGAGGGTGGAACAGGAAGTGAGAGTGAATCAAAGCTGGGAGAGAATGAGGCAGAGCTGAGGCAGAGAAGCAAATGTGAGTGAAAGAAGGAGGAATTTTGCCCAGGGGAGCTTGTTTTGGGGGAGGCCTAATGGACTTGGGGATGTTGATGCTCACTGGATTGGTGATGTGTATAAACTTCTTTGTTACTATGGTGAAATTGGCTTTTTCATAGCTAAATAAATATCTTGGTTTTGTCTTTGAGGAAGAGAGTTTGTTATATTTTGGAATTCAACCCTGGAAATAGGTCAGCATATTTGTAGCAGCTGCTATGGGTATCACACTAGCAATATATGGTCCACTTCAAAAAACAAAAGACAAACACAACCAATAAGAAAATCCCCTTGGCTAAAATCCCAGAAGGCAGAGAACTAAGTTAATTCTTCAACAATAGGGAGCCACTGCCGATTTTTAAGGAAGGGTATGTCATGATCAAAGTGGTATTATTAAACAATTTGGTCAGATCCAGCAGGATAGATTATTTCTACTCATAAGGCCATGAATTTACAGCCCATACAACCATTCAGACAGATTATTGCAATAAGTTCTAATAGGTACTTCATCTTGAATTTCTTCTCTGTATAATTTTTCCATAAAACTGCCAATATGATTTTCCCCAAAGTGCACATTTAACCATGCTATTATCCTCCTCTTCACTAATCCCTAGTGATTCTCCTTTTATTCAAGGATCAAATACAAACTTCCTCAATTTGGTAATGTGGTTCAAATCTATCTTTCTAGTCTTAATATACATTAATTCATTTCATATACGTGATGGCACAGTCAAACTGCTATTCTTGATTTCCCATATTCATGCCTTGGTACCAACTGTCCTCAGTACCTGGAATGTATTTGCCACCCCTCCACCCAATCCCTACATATCACCTCCATCTCCTAGAATCCCTTGTTTCATTCAAAACTGATTTCAAATGTCACTTTCTCCATGTGGCCTATTCCAACTACTGGTGTCTCCCTCCTCCTACCTTCTCACCCGCCAAACTAGTCCATAATTATTTTGATAAATTTTGTATATACTTCTACAAGAACATGTTTCCAATAAAATATAAGCTTTTTGAGGGCAAAAGAACTGTTTCACTTTTGTCTTTGCATTTTCATTGCCTAGTACTGTTCTTTGCATATTACTGGCATAAAATAATGTCTGTTCATTGTTGATTGATAAAAGCAGGGAGAAACTGAAAGGAAATATGTGAATGTGGCTCTTTGAAGCATTAAAATAATTTTGAGCATCTTAGTCATTAGGTAGGTAAAATGATGCTCAATGAGGAAATGGGTACTCAGAGAAAGAAAACTATTCCATAAATGTGTGTGTTTATGTGTGTGTGTGAGAGAGACAGACAGAAAGACAGAGACAGAAAGAGATTAGGTGGTACTTGTTTTACCTCTAGCTTGGCTAGATTTTTCAACTTTTTACATTTTCCAAGAAGCTATGGTTATGTTAGTCCGTGACCATCACTGCTTCTTCTCCATTTCTTCTGTTTTTTGTTTGTTTTGTTTTGATAAGGCCCTGAGTTATGATGAATAAAGTGCTCTACTCAGAGTCAGAAAGACCTAAGTTTGAATCTTGCCTCAGATTACTACCAGTTGCGTAATTCTGAATTTTTTAAAGTCTTATAAACCTCAGTTTCCTTATCTGTAAAACAAGGATAATAAGAAAATGTGGCATTGCTGAATGGTTATGAAAATTAAATGAGATAAAGCAAATAACGTACTTTGTAAACCTTAAAACACCATGTAAAATGACTTGTTATTGTGGTAATTATTGTTTATGATGATGATGATACATAGGTGGCCAACGCAATAAATTCTCACATAGAAAGATTTACAGATTTCACTGTGCTCTCACTCCCATGGGAGATCTTAGGGTACTGTAGCCCCAGGTAGTACAATCCATTCATGGAGCTGGTTATTCAATACATCATTCAATAGCATCTAATTTGTGCAACACACTTCATGGAAAACAAAACCCTGCCTTGAAGGTGCTTACAATTTAAGAGCTGGGGAGGGGACAAAAATGGGGGCTTTACTCCTTATTAGTCACTTTACTTCTTTTTTCCTGCATCCCTTTTTGGAATAAGCAGGCAGCTAAGGTGGCAACCCAATGTCTCTTTGAGAATGTCAGGCTGTTATAGTTCATGACTATAAGTGTTGTACAAACACAAGAGAGAATAGAGAAGGGCACACACAGTAATGTCAATGTCATAGTTATCACCAAACTTGTGACATAACCACCATTATTTAAAACTTTAGTGTTTTCTGGGTCCAAGACATCAAGAAGCTTTTAGCACATGAATTTCTCAGGGACACACACAAAATAGGTGAAGATAAATAGCAGAGAAAACCAACTAGGAAGATCAGATATTGCTCACCCCACTCTCACCACTGAGCCCCAAGAGGTTGTATTTTATTCTGTAGCTCTTTCTCAACATGATGAACTAGTAAATTTAGAAAGAGGAGCCCAGAGTCTCTTCTAGTTTTTATCTCCTGACTATTAAGTAATCTTTAAGTGGGAGAAAGGCTAATGCCTTTCATTAAGAGGTATTGGCCACAGCTGCTGCTTTTCTGCCCCCACATTTCAAACCCTGCCTCTTCCATAGTAAAAGGAGTAGTTCCCAGAGGAAAATAGTTTGAATCTGGACTGAGATGATCCAAGTGTGAATCCTGATTCTAATATTCACTCCCTGTGTGACCTTGAGGAATTTGTTCAGTCTCTGTCTGGACCTCAATTTCTTCAGCTATAAAATGTTGAACTAATTGGTCTCTGAAATCTCCCCTAGCTCTAGGTCCTATGATTGTGGTAACAGAGGATGACAGGTAACAGAGGTAATAGAGGCATTTAAGGCTACACTGAAATGCAAGGCTCATGATCTGCTTATTTAAAAATGAAGTACTCTCCAAGAAAAATCGTCTTTAGATGCTGAAACATGATCTTTGACAAATCAATAATAGGCTTGGTATTATTTTCAGTGTTGAGTTAAATGAATTTGTCATAGTCACAGTCAACCTGAAATGAACAACTCAGTCTGTTCTAAATGTGTTTAACAAGTGTGCATCTGAATCATCTAGTGGATCTAAATTAAATATCCTTCCATCATTACTGAAAATATTGCTTTTACATGAGGTGAAACCCAGTGAGCAATACTTGAGAATGAAAGGTCATTTTACTCTGATGCAAATTATAAAACATAAGGAGAAAAGACACTCAGACAGAATCTTTAAAAAGGAATCTTTAAGTGTGTTGTTATAGGGATTGTATCAAAAAGGAGATTTTGAGGGGAAAATGTTCTGCATTCTTTTCAAAACGAAGTTTCTGCTACTCTGCAAAAGAAGCATGTTTTACACATCAGCTCTAAGGTCTCCAGATACTATAGGCAAGACTGTCTGCTGAAAGCTCACTTAAGCAGAAAGGAAAATCTCCATACAAAGAAAAAATGGAAAACAGCAGGCAAAGCCTTCCAAAGGAGGATGGATGACAAAATGTGTTGCTCAGAAACATAAAATCACTGGTAAGATAAGAAAGCATGAATTTGTAATCATGCTACATGAGGCATCATTTGGTTTAAGAGCCAGTTGGAAGTAACAATGTATCAGGTAACAATGGTGAGCTGGAGCAGACATTACCATTATCTGTTGTTCGTGATAATCATGACAATTTCATTGCTACAATTTTCTGCTTCATTTTTGTAGCCATTATGTTGAACTGTCAATTAATGTTTTAATTTTTTTTTCTGGTATGGCCAATATGATATGGGATATCAAGTAGACACAGAAACAGTATTACGAAATCTATGAAGTCTCCCAAGAATAAATGGAATATGTTAGATCTTCTGACTTTCCAGTACTTTTGTCTGAAAACTGACAAGACACAATATGTACATATTAAATCTGCCTGATTAGAATAGTAGGAACATCTGGAATAGGAAATTAATATATAAAAATACATTTAATTCTCTTTGTTTTTTAGTGTTATTTATGTTTTGGGTTATGGTGCTCTTTTCTCTCACAATGAGTGAAGGGATACACTAAATGAACTAGATAAACTCTCCTTGCCACATTGGTTACTACAGATTGAAAATCTATCACATGAACTCAATATATGTCAAAGATCTGTCATTTTTGTTGGTGGAGCTGCTAAGCAAAATACTATAATCTCCAACTTAATAGCTAAGTCTTGAATGAGGCTTGGAGAGCAAATGGCTTGCGCACGGTCATCCAACAAGTAAATATCAGAGGTAAGATTTGAACCATAGGCATTTCTGACAATAGGTCCAGCACTCTATAGATTATGATCCACTATATCCCTCAATCAAATGAAATTTGCTGCAAAATCTGTAGTATTTTTCCATATCAAATATTCATAGTGTATAATTTCTATACAATGTGTTGTAATGAAAATAACATCCCTGGCATTTACACAGGATGTCCCAAAAAAGTTTTTATGCTGTAATAGTTTCAAACTACTCTAAGACTTTTGGGACAAACTATAGTGCTTTAAAGTTTGGAAAGCATTTTACCTAACAAAATCTCTGCAATGACCTTGGGAGGTAAGTACAATAGGTACTATGGTCATCATAAATGGTTAGAATACAAATAGAGGCTGGAGTCAGGAAGACGTGAATTTAAATGCAACCTCTGATACTTACTGTATTTGCCTCAATTTCAACTATAAAGTAGGAATAATAGTAGCACCTACCTCCCAGGGTTGTTATAAGGATCAAATGATGTGATTCTTATAAGGTACTTAGTGCCTGGTATAATAGATGCTATATAAAAGCTAATTCCACTCCTTTCCCTCATTTCACAATTCTGAAAAATGTGTACAGAGAGATTAAATGACTTGTCCCCAATAACTCCCATAAATAGTAAACACTACAGGCAGATTCCAACCAAAGGCTTTCTGAATCTGAGTATTGCACTATCTCCACTCTTCCACACTGGAAGTGGAGAAACTCCCTTTACCACTTAACTGTGTGACCTTATGTAAATCATTTAACTTCTCTAGGCCTCCATTTTCTCACGTATAAAATAGCAGGGCTGGGCAAAATGATCTCTTCAAGTCCTTTCAATTCTATATCCTATGATTCCTCCAAATCCTGAGCACAGATATTTGAGACAGAGTTATTAGATAAGCCCTTCCCTTCTTCATATCTTACATAATTTGTAGAAATCTAGCCAGTAAACCTCAAGTTAATCAGGCATTCTTTGGCCATCCAAATTAACCTTCCTTTGGAGAGGGGGGAGGACGGCAGAAGGGAGCAGATGAACTGAGTCACTCTGCTAGTTGGGTCCCCCATTCAGGCAGCTTGCCCTACTCAAAGATCTGTGTTTGTCCTTCATTTTCGAAGAAGAAGACCTTGACATCAGAGACATGATGACATGACTTGCACTTGACCTTGCTTTGAGTGAGGGAGGGCTGTGCAAGGTCACCAACCTTATTTTCTCCTCCTGAGCCATCCACTGATGACCTGCACAGCCCTCCCTCACTCAAAACAAAGTCAAGTGCAAGTCATGTCATCATGTCTCTGATGTCAAGGTCTTCTTCGAAAACGAAGGACTAACACAGACAGACATAATTTGTATCTTGCTTGGGCATTTTCCATGTTCTAGATTTTATGATAATTATTTACATAAATCCCATTCCTTCTGGACCATAAGCTCAAGAACACCTCTTTTTTAAAGATCTCCTACACGTTTTAGTCCAGACTCTAGATTATATAGATGAAGAAACTCCCTTTCTAAATGCAGATGGACAATTGCTGGCAAATTTGTAGTTTTAGGTCACTGCCTGGGGACCAAGAGGTTAAAAAATATGCCCAGGAATAGTCAATTATTATGAATCCAATATGGCTCTGGGTATACAGAGACAAAGACGTAACAGGAGTTCACATTCTGTCTGGTCACATAATCAGTATTTGTCAGAGGTGGTACCCTAAACCCAGGACTTCCACACTTGTAGGCCTCTATTCATTAGCTAAACTGTTTCTTTCCGTACATAGAGTTAGAATATTTGTTGGACAGAATTATAGAGTTTGGGGAATAATGTATTATTTCAGATTTGCTTGTTTTTATATATGTTTTATTACTTGCTTTTATATAACAATCATTAGTGTGTATGTATGTGTGTGTGCATGGGGGGTGTGCATGTGTGTGTGTATGTGTGTGTGTGTCCCTTCTCAACAAAGTAACTTTCCCTTGTAACTAATAAAAACATTTAAACAAAATCATAGTGACGAAGTCTTATATTGGATGTAATTTGTTGAACTGAATTATTGAATTTCAATATTTTTCTCTAAAGGACCAATAAATTAATTTCTTCTTCTCATTCATCCTCAGATAATATTTTAAGAGAAAACAAATGAGTTTTTTTAAGCCTCCCTTGATGCCCCTGAAATATATCTGCTGATGGGCCTATTTTTCTATTGTCCTATACAAGGTGATATTACTTAGACGTTCACATTTGATATGCAAACCTTAAAACGCTTACTGAACATTCACCTCTTCTGCCCTCTCTACATTCTGACACCTTCCTTTCCCCCAGCACAGCAAACTGAAAATATTTGCTTTCTGTGCTCTGGATCTATCAAAATAAAATCCTCTGTTTAATACCTGATGCACTTAGAGAGTGTTAATGTGTGTTACTTTTCTAAGTAAACATAAATACTTGAGGTAGGCAATTCATTCATGATTACTTTCATCAGAAACCATTAAAATAAACTGAATCCATCAAAGTTGAGATATTGGAGGGATTCAGATTTTCTCGTTTAAATGTAGTTATTCTTTTGTTAATTTTAGCACTTCCTTTCTTTTTCTTGATTTCTTCAGTTCCTCAATACAGCTTTCATTTCATTGTTATTCTTTATTTGCTAAGCCATCCTCTTATTTATTTTATTGAAAATGAAACATATCTAGAATATTTGTGTTTGAGCAAATGACCAAGTCCACGAAACTGAGGCCTACTCAGATGTTCAGGGATGATTTACAGACTTAAAATTAAGAGTAATAGCATGTAAGAGTTGGAAGAGAATTCAGAAGTGACATAGCAACTCTTCTATCTGAGAACCCCTCAACAAAAGGCAGGGAGGTAATACAGTGGATTGAGCTCTGGCCCTGGAACCTGGAGGATCTGAGTTCAAATCCAGCCTCAGGAACTTACTACCTGTATGACTCTGAGCAAGTCACTTACCCCCAGTTACCAAAAAAAAATCCCTGAACAATGCTGTTAACAAGTGATTATCTAGTTTCTCCTTGGAGGGCACAAACAAGGAAAAATCCACAGCCTAAAAAGGTGCCTATCCTCTCTACTTCCATGCAGTTCTAATCTTTAAGGATTTTTTCTTTTTACCAAGCTTCAGTCTTCTACCTAGTTCTAGCTCTGCTTCCTGAAGCCAAATCAAACAAGGCAATTCTCTGTTCAACAGTCTTTCATTTGAAAACTAACAGAATCACCATGAATTTTCTCCAAGCTAAACATCTCCACTTTTCTTAGGGTTCCTACCAGTGCTTTCATAGTTTTGCCTGACAAAGGCAAATTTTGACAGATAAAGTGGAACGTTTTTTAGATCTAGGTGTGTGCTGGTAAATGTTTAACAACTAGATTATCAGAATATTCATAACACAGTTTTCTCCATCACTATTTTTAATCTAGTCAACAATCACAAAAATAGATCAAGTCCTGAAGTATCAACCATTTGTTGATTTCTGAGGTGTAAGTGCTCACACTAAAAATTTGACAAATGACTCTCACAAGCCTCTTATCAGTTGTGGAGAGTCTATAAAATATGCCTTCCAAAACAATACAGTATTGCATATATAGTCAGAACAGTGCAGAAACAAACAGTATTGTCACTTCTCTATTATGGAACACTGGGGTAGTTAGGTGGCACAGTGGATAGAC
Organism: Potorous gilbertii; assembly: GCA_028658325.1. NCBI lineage: Eukaryota > Metazoa > Chordata > Mammalia > Diprotodontia > Potoroidae > Potorous > Potorous gilbertii. The sequence continues at coordinate 248,124,463 of CM053771.1, read as the reverse complement.
TGTCAGGCCTGAAGTCAAGAAGATTCATCTTTCTGAGCTCAAATCTGGGTTCGGACAAATTCTAGCTGTATGACTTTGGGCAAATTACTTAACTCTGTTCCCTTCAATTCCTCATCTCTAAAATGAGCTGGAGAAGGGAATGACAAACCACTCCATTTCCAGTAGAAAATCACCAATGGGGTCACAGAGTCAACCTAACAATAACAAGAAGATTTGAACACTATGACTTTCCCAAGCAGTGTAGTCTTAGCTATGCCATCCTATGGACTCCTATCAGCTTTGGACTGCACTAAATCCCTCAGATAGTTTTCACAGAATTATTGACCTAGCTATTGCCTCCACATCCTGTCCTTTAAAAATGATTTCAGTTCAAAATGAAACTAAGTTCATAGCTGTTCCTTAAGTAACAATGATTTCTCTATAAATGTGACACTCACAATACACATACATATATAAATACCTATATATGTAATTGTATGCAAGGAGGATTTTGTTATCTTTTTATAGTTTAGCTTCTCAGGATCCATGGCCATGGCAACGTTCAAGTGTTACATAATAACTTCCAAAATAGTTTCAAGGATTCTAGATGGTAATTCCCAGAATTATAGTAACAGACAGTCTTAATGAGGCTGTACTATGAGATAAGGAGTGACATAATGTAATATTTACTATGTTTGTGCAGAATGACAATATTGCTAAGGTTAATCTCTGAGGTTAATTGTTGGCAATATGCCTTCTTTGTCTGATGCCCTATAAATATAAAGCTGGTGGGAATTAGTCAGTGAATGGGAAAAGCCATGAGGAAAAACCCATATGGGGAAAACCCACAGGGAACCCATAGGAGAATCTGTGTTTGCCTCAACAGGTCCCCATTTCAACTTAAGGAGATTTAGGGGAGTACACAAATATGCCTGTCTCAATTGACCCCACTGAGACATAGGTGTAGTTGCCCCCTTTTTGCCTGCCCCTGAGAGAAGGGTGATTAGTTCTCTCAGCAACCATTTGAGAAGACTAGAGTAGAATAAAACTGATTATTAACTCCTCCAAAGCTGTCTGTCTGTCTGTCTGACTGGATCAAGAGTGAACCTGTTAGAGGCTGCAGACTGAAAACTGCAGTGCCTCCTGGAGGTGTGTTATCTGTGAAACAGTAATATTTACAAACAAGACATAATTACATATAAATATGTATGGATACATTTATAGTTATATGTGGTTAAAATTCATATATGTGTGTGTATATATATATATATATATATATATATACATATATACTTATTATATAAAGTTATGAAGATTGTGAAGGTAGAATGGTTAATGACCTTAATAAAAACCTTGATTTGCTTGAGCTTTCTTAGATGAAACAGAACTGACTTGGGGATCAGAATCACCTAATCAGGAGGCAGAATGACCAACCCTCAAGCTGGACATACCTGAGATCTTGCAGTGTTTGCTGAACTAGAACCTCATTCAAAAGGGCTATTACTGATAATGGGATTCCTTATCCGGATGAGTCACCCCCCAAGTTGAAGGGAATTTAATCTACTCAAGCTTGGGTGGAGACAGATTTTTTTTTGTCTAGATGAACTGGTTTGGGGATGGTGATCTAAAAGAAGGGATATTTCCATGGAATGACCTCATCCCTTTGAGAAGATTTAAAAGTTGTGTACCCCAACTCTAAAGCTCAATTTTTGCCTATAGCTCTGAATGCACATAAACAAGCCAGCTTGAGAGAAAATAAATGCATAAACAATCTAATTCATTTGTCTTTCTTAGATCAAACACTTTGGTTGACTCTGTGTATGTATGTATGTATGTATGTGTGTGTGTGTGTGTGTGTGTGTATACATAAAACAAGAACTATGGTTACAGCTTAACTTCACAAATTTAACAGTGGAAATTTTACTGAGGAGTACCAGCACCTAAACTAAAAGAAGTGTTGGGTCAAAGAATATTTTACATTTTACATTGAACTAGGAACATTTTACATTGATGTGATATACCTATGTGAAGGACAAACACAGATCCTTTGTCTATATTGTTTAAGGAAAAGCAAATAGATCTCTGATATAAAGGTACTTGAGTGCCCTAGAACAAAGATTACAAAAGAAAATAAATATAACACTAGGCACCTGGGTGTTAAGGATTCTGATGAATAAGAGTTAGGATATTAAACTCTGACAAGTTAACAAGCCATTTGCAATGCAGTGATTGCATAAAATAACTCATTTTTCAAGGTTAATTCTTTTGTTGCTGTTTTTGTTGTTTTATCACAATAGCTTACACGCTAAAAGTAAAAAGTTTCCATGAATATTTATTCATATAATATGATATATCTCCAGATGACAATTCTGAGTATAACACTAGAAACATAGTACTATGTTGATACAAGAGAGAAACAATTATTAAATAATCAATTTTTAATATTGAGAAGATCCAAGATTTTTACCCTTCCTCATTTGGAGATTAGGTCAAAGTTTAGTTCTCTGAAGGGAAGGGCTGATGATGAGATGAAATCTTGGAATATTACCCAACTCAACCAGAGAATTTTACAAAAAATTTAATCTAAGATGAATTCTGGCCCATTGTGTTGCACCTAGTCAGGTCTGAGTAGAGGTAGATCCTTATCCAGGTAAAAGGGCCTGAGTCTCACATTACATACTGGGTCATATCCAGTCATCTTGATGAATATCAGGCCACTGGACCCAGATGGCTCAGGAGAAGAAAGTGAGGTTGGTAACTCTGCCCAGCCCTCCTTCACTCAAATCAAAGTCAACTGCAAGTCACGTCATCATCTTGATGGCATGGTCCTCTTGGAGAATGAAGGACAAACACAGATCCTTTGTCTAGATTGCCTGAAGTTGAGAGTGATGAGTGATTGGTGTCATCTTTCCCCAGCCTTTCATTAGAATAGTTATAATATTATATATTATATATATATATAATATTATAATATTCTTATTATAATATTCATTCTCATTAAGTGTTAGCAAATCTGAGTTGATTGCCACTTTCAAGAACAGCCACTCTTTAAGCACATAGAAGCCTTGAATGGGTTCCATGAGGGGTGGTTGGCATTTGAGAGTGCCACTGAACCCTTTTAAAAATTATCCACTAACATGTGGTTCAAACTTTTATTATGTTTGGCAGAACCATGAATCAGATCTATCTTTTTCACAGCTTTACATGCACAAGTAGCTATTAAAAAAAAGCCAAATATTCAGGAGGAAGTATCATTGCCTGAAGAGTCAACAGAGCAGCATTAACATAGAAGGCTGGATCTTGACAAAGATGAAAATGATCCCTGGGGCTGCATTGCACTTTAAATGCCCTCAGTCTAGCTTTTCAGAAAACTTATATTTACTCAACATTTGAACACTTTAGATCAAGTTTCCTTACTCTTGAGTAGTCAAATTTAAAAAAAAATCCTGATTTTCTATAGTAAAAAAGTTTTTAATAAATTTTCTAAGTTTTGCATAGAACCTGAATTGCCTGGGAGAAATTTGAATTTACCAGAGATTTTTGCAAGGATTTCTTCACACCCTTCCTTTCACTCAAAGGTATTCATTTTTCAAGTTACAAAAATCAAAGTAAATTCCAGCAAGATGACATGAGTTTGATATATGTGTCCTAGGTCAACAGGACTTAGTACTACAAATGTAACCAGATCATGACTTTTCTAGACAAATATTATCTGAGATAACCAAGGCCCTCCTTGAGGGAATAGAAGGCAAAAGGGATGCAGTGATTTCATCCCTAACTAATACATACATACATACATACATATATATATATATATATATATATATATGTATCTTTCTAAAAAAAATCAGATATCACCACAGATATCACCACAGTTTTAAGACACATTCATCTTTTAACAACCATTCCCTCATTCAGACAGTTGGGAAGGATGAATAATAGTAATAGATTTATTTTGTCTTGCCCTGTCAATAATAATATTAATAATCATGTCTGTTTCATCAGTTTATAAAACCATTCCCTCCCTTCCCTGGATGTTATTATCGGTTTCCAGTCATTTTTCAGTCAAGGGCCTACTATTCACGATCACAATAACGGTTTTCTTGGCAAAAATAATGGAGAGATTTGCCATATCCTTCTCCAGTTCATTTTACAGATGAGGCTGAGGCAAACAAAGTTAAGTGTCTTGCGCAGGATCTTACAGCCAGGAAGATCCTGAGACAAGATTTGGACTTCAGGTCCAGCATTCTATCCACTGTGCCACCTAGCTTCCCTTCTCCCCACTTTTTTAAGCTCTTTCTCCTTTATGGGGGTGCCTCAAGGATAGTCAGTATCAGGGGCTTTAAGGAGAAAAAACAAAATATAAAATGTGTCCTTTTGCATGTACTTCCAGAGCCTTTAGGACTTAGATAATGAAAGGTCCTGAATTTCCTCTGAAAGTTCTGTTTTGGGGAGTTCTAATGCAAATACAGGGTAATTTACTCATAATATATAGTCCCAGGTAGAGAGAGATAATTTAACAAGAGGTCAGGGAGCAGGAAGCCTATCTGTGAGCTAGGAAGAAGGCCTTGTAGTTAATGCTAACTTTGTGCCTTCTGGTCAGTTTTCAAAGTGAACCCTATTTATCTGTAATGCTCTGAGGCAGTTTCAGGAAAGGGACTTAGGAGAAATGATCCTGTATTTGTTTCACTATCAGCCTGCCTTCTCAAAACTTGGTATCTAGTAACCTCTAGTGTTATACTGAGAAAAAGAAAAAAAAATATTCCTGCCCTCACAAACTTATATTCTAATGGGGGTGCAAAGTAGGGAAGTAACATGTACAATTACTAAATAAACATTTGCCAGTGGCTAAGACAAACCTGTGCGCTTGATTTAATAATTAATTTGGCTAAGGTGAAATTTCAGTATTCATTTCCTTGTTCTATTATAAATACACCTTGCTATCTATCTACTTTTTAGAGTCATTCTAGGCCTTAAAAGTAATCCCTTGTGTTTTAAGAGTTTTTAATGGTCCTTGATAATTGCAATATCCACCATCCAGCACAGTCATGTATTCTCTACAGTAGATTACAGAGAGAAATAGAGGGAATTGCTAAATCTATTTTATTATAATACCAAGCAACATACATTTTATTAAATGTCTAGTATGTGTCAGGCACTGTGTTAGGTATATATAGTAGGTTTTATGAAGCACAAAGATATAATTGAAACTCCTTGACTTCAAGGAGGAGAAATAACCTGAATATCAATTAAGTGTAAATAACATATATAAAAAAATACAAAGAAATTGGGAGGAAGAAGTATCAGAATCTGGGAATAGGAGTTATTGAGAGTCTCAAATCAGAGGAAGTGATGATACAAGTGAGCTGCTGAAGGCAAATAGCGATTCTTGAAAGCAGAAGGTCAACAGTTTAGAGACCCTACCACCCAAAACTCACCTAATTTCTACGACTCGTGTTAACATTACATATTGTTTTTTATTATTTTACCATTCAATTTAACAAATATTTTTCAAGCCATAAAAATACAGTAAAATATTATTCATAGGGGAAAAGGGGATTTTGTAATAACTATCACAAGTAATCAACCCAATATGGAACCACTAAGAAAAAATTCTCCTAATAAAAATATGAGCACAGCAGGCAACAGTGACAAAATATTCACGAATTGTAATTGGAAACAGTTTGAAATAGGTATTAGCAAGATAGACATTTCTCCCTCTTAGCACAGGTTTTCAAGCAGTTGAAAGGTTCATGAATTAAAGATGGATCTTCTTAAATATCTATAGACAGTACCCAGAACATTATTTAATAAGTTGCTAAGGGTATTTTTATAAACTTTTCTCAGACTAGGCACGATTCTTCTAAATAGTACTGGGGAGTTGTTTCCTGGCCTATTTTAATCAGCTGAAACAGAATGTAATCAGTATTACAAATTAATGATATTCTTTTTCACGAACATTTTGCTCTGTGAGAAAATGAACTTTAATGAAAAAAATACTGACTTTAAAAAAAATACAAAGAAAGATCTCCATAGGAGATTTCAACTAGTTTGATTTGAAGATGCCAGTGATTGCATATATATGAAGACAATTAGCAACAGACTTGAAGGAATGCCATTGAAACCATTTCTATGCTGATCAGTCAAGTTAAGAGTTTTGCCACAGGACAAATTTTATTTCCAGTCATTTCCCAACCAGCAGAATTTATTTTACTTATTATTCATGCACATGTTCCCCCCAAACCCACCATTTCTTACACATACTCTGGGAAATATAGTCACAGAATTTGAGAATTGAGGACCCCGCTCCAATCCATACATAAAACATATTCAACAGCTTGTGTGCAGTGGTACTTGAAGGCTTACAAGGAGGAGCAATCATGTTTAACTTTTCAAAATAATTTTACATTAATGGAACACTATTGTGCTGTAAGAAATGATGAGCAGGCTCATTTTAGAAAAGCTTGGAAAGACTTA
>CM053771.1:248098635-248117507 GCA_028658325.1 Potorous gilbertii | reverse complement strand
GTTTAAGAAGTAGCCAGGGCATGGCCCCTTTAATGAGGCCAAGAAGAAACAGACATCAGACTGGGTGGGAAACAGCAACAGTTACTATTGATAATCAGTCTCAAGCTTGGAGGGGCCAGAGGAGCCCTCAGGTAGGGCCCCAATGGAGTCCTAGTTTCAGGGTATGGTAGGTTTAAGGTTTTGGGAAAAGACAGGACAGGGGACAGGATGGCACAGGAGGAGAGAGGAGAGGAAGAGAGGGGAGTGGAGAGGGAAATAGGAAAGGAGCCAAGTCAACTGGGCATCTTCTGGCTTACTGTTACAATATCTGACTCATGTTTGTTCACTGATATCTTTCCTTTACTAATCATCTCTCCCTCTTGTTGGGAAAAAGTTTATAATTAGAGTGAGCCCATAAACACTTGCATCATCTGCAACCTACAGAAAGTGACTTTCTTTGGGATAACTATACTAGATGTTATAAACCAATAAACGTGAGAATTTTAATCTTTTTTTTTAATGGAAGAATAGTTGTGCAATACTAACTAACACTCCCTGGTGTTACCTTTTTTTTGTACAAGTTTGAGTGTTCATAAATTGTGAGTGCCAATATCAATGTTGAGAGCACAGGCAACCCCTGAGTAACGAACCCAGCACACAACTACATGACTGAGTACAGAGACAGGAGGGGGTGGCTACTCTGAGACCTTGCATCGCAGAAGTCTTGTTGCTTCAAGCCTATATGCTGTGGGATAGGGTAGGAAAAAAAATGAAAAAAGAAATAGCCCCAGTCTTCAAAGAGTTAAATTCTACTGGAGAGAATAGATACAAAGAGATGAGGGTAATTATACTTTCAATAGCTCAAACTAGAAGATAAGCTCTTACCTGGGGTGTGGGCAATCTAAGTGGTGAGAGGAAGACATGAAAATATATAATCTGGAATCAACAGGACTTGCCAACTGATTAGATGTAAGGGATGAAGGAAAAGATGTGACACAGCATTTAATTTTGGTATGAGCAGCTGACATACTGTTGGATCCCTAAACAGACACAGGGAGACTGGAAGAAGAAGAGTTTTAAGGAGGCTGAGTTTAGTTATGGGCATATTGAGTTTGAGGTAATGGAGGATACCCAAGTAGAGCTGTCTAGCAGGCACTTAGAGCTCAGTAAATCTCACATCAGCAGGGAGAGTAGGATGGAATATGCAAATCGGTGAGCCATTTATACATTGAAGAAACACTTGACTCTATGAAAATTGATATTTACCAAAGGGAAGAATTTTGTGTATATATGTGTGCATAAATATATGTGTGTGTGTGTGTGTGTGTGTGTGTGTGTGTGTGTAAAAATATGTGTATATGTATAAGTGAGCGTATAGAGGAAGGAGAAAAGGAGAAAAGGAAGAGGAAGGAGGAGGAGAAGGCAAAGGAGAAGGAAAAGAAGAAGAGGAGGAGGATGTGGAGGAGGAGGAGGGAAAGGAAGAAGTAGTAGAAGAAGGAGGAAGAGGAATACTGAAGAGAAAAACTGTCAATAAATATAAAACATATGAAGAGAAGAGAGAAGAAAAGATGCTCAAGATTTGTTTTCCTCAAAACACAGTTAAATATCATCATCTACATAAAAATCATTTTCTTATCCCAAGCTCCTTGTGCCTTCTCCCCCTTCAAATTGGTGACCTGCACAGCCCTCCCTCACTCAAAACAAAGTCAAGTGCAAGTCATGTCATAATTTCTCTGATGTCATGGTTTTCTACTAAAGCAAAGGGCAAACAACAACCCTCCAAATTACCTTGGACCTATGTTGTATAATTTTATTTTTGGAACATGTTTTTTATCTATTTTATCAAATATTTCTCAATTACATGTACAAATATTTAACATTTTTAAAAAATTGAGTTCCAGTTTTTCTCCCTCTCTCCTGACCTTTCCCCCTTCTTGAGAAGGCAAGTAACCATATTACATTCTCCAAACAGAAATCAGGCTTCTTGAGGAGAGACCTTTATTTTTGTCTATGTGTCTTCAATTTCTGGAATGTAATAGATAGTTCATTCTAGCTGACTGATCATCAAGAAATTTTTGAAACACTGAATAATGTTTAAAATATTTTATTAAAGTTTGTGACTCAAAGACGTTCTTTTAATCCTTTTTTTTAAATGGAAGAATAGTTGTGCAATACTAACACTCCCTGATGTTAACTTTTTTTTGTACAAGTTTGAGTGTTCATAAATTGTGAGTGCCAAAAGTGAGGGCCACCCATATAGTGCGATATTATTGATGATTATTTAACAAGTGGCCTCCATGGAACAGTTTTTTTTTCTCTACTGTATTTTCTCAAAGGGGCTTTCGTCTCCCTTCTCAATACATGTAATTTGTACCTACCATCTTTCTGGATGTAACTGAGAAACTCATTCATGTAACTAACAGTGTCCATTCTAGGCAAAACAACAGTGGTCAACACTGTCCAGAAATCAGACTAAAATTTATAATCTCCCTTTTAAAGAACCTTCTCAAGATTTCCATAGTATTAAAGTGTTATGATTTCTACATCTGAAAATCCATGCTCAAGATTCACATGTTCTTTGAGCAATCACGTGGAAAGAATTTTAGAAAGTGAATCAGGACATTCAGTTCTCTTCACAGTTTTGATTATGTATTAACTCTGCAGCTTCAGATAAATGCCAGCCTCCTTAGGACTTTGTTTCCTCCTCTTTAAAAAAAAAAAAGTAGGTTGAACTGGATTATCTCTAAGGTCTTTGCAACTCTAAAGTTTAATAACTGAATGACTAAATTATATGTTCAAGCATGTACAAAGCATTCTCCTATGTATTGTTGCAATCTACAAATCTACTGAAAATGTACAAGATTATCAGTAGCAGCTGGTGTTTAAAGGAACTATTTATGACTAATTGTTTTGTTTTCATTTCATCCAAGAATATACTTTTACATATACAATGATTGCTAATACAAAATGGAAACCATATATTCCATAATATTAGAGGAACTGTTTATAACTTGGTATAAAAAAAATTTCCTAATTTTTTTAAACCAAAACTATTATCTTTAGAAAGTGGAAATGGTTTAACAAAAATCACAGAAGTCAGTATATTAATGGCAATATAATATGAAAGATTATATATATATATATATATATATATATATATATATACACACACACACACGTGTCTGTGCGTGCACACATATAACCATCCCAAGTTGACACAGTAATACAATAGAAAAGGATATGGTCTTATACTGTAAACTTTTCATTTCATCTTCAATGATTCATATCAAAAAGATAAACAAAATCATGGCAGAATTGGCCTTCCAGGGCAGAATTGGGAAAACATAATGACATCTTTTATTAGTTGCTCTGGAGGGAGAAGAAGCTAAAGGAGAAAGGCCTCTAGGGATTGAAGTTGATAAAAGGATATCTGTTTAATAATTACAGTCTATAGCAGCTGTTTATTAAATGTGGTTGACTTACCATTTTCACATGAGAAATGGAATAATTTGGGTCACAGACCCAGCAACTAGAAAAAAAATGATTATAAATTTATAGGAAGAGATGATAAAAAAAAGATTCTACTGGAATACACTGGTATGACCACTAAAGATCTATTCTGAAATTTTCATTATTGTTAAGTTGTTTTTCAGTAATGTCTGCCTCCTTGTGACCCCATTTGGGGTTTTCTCAGCAAAAATTCTGTAGTTTGTCATTTCCTTCTCCATCTCATTTTACAGATAAGAAAATCAAGGCAAACAAGATTAGGTGACTTGTCCAGGGTCACACAGTTAGTAGGAATCTAAGGTCACCCTGACTCCAAGCCTGGCACTCTAAAAATTCTCATTTTCATTAAAACTACCTGGTGATACCAAGGGTAGGTTATTAGGAGAAACAACATGGTGTAGGAGAAAGAATACAAAGCTTAGGCCTTAGTAGACAACTGAGTTTGAATCCTGCCTTCAACAATAAATAGCTGTGTGACCATGGGCAAGTTTTCTTTTTTTTTTTAACCTTTGTAAAGCTCAATTTCATCTGTACCATGGGGGCAATAATATCTGCAGAGTTTATATTGCAGATTTCTGGGATCATCCAATGAGATAATGTATGTAATATACTTTACATATCTCAAAGTCACTCCAAATCACTATTATCACCAGGCTCATTAAACCCCCAAGATTGAGAAACACCACTGGCATCGCAGGAGAAACAATGAACTAGCAATCAGATAATTTCAAATGAATGCCAGCTTGCTGTTAATACATTATCTTTTTTTTGCCTTAATTTCCCCACTTCTAATATGATCATATTAACAACTAAAATGTGAATGCCACGTCTATCAATCAATCAGTCACTATTTAGTAAAGGCTTACTATGTGCCAGCACCGTACTAGGCACTAGGGATACAAGTACTAAGGGGAAATATGAAATCACTACTCTTAGTGAAGCTATGTTCCAATGAAAGATTTTACATATAAAATTTTATTTATTTATACATGATACATATTATAAATATAAAGTGAATTAATACAAATATATAAAAAGTAGTAAAATACAAGGGAGGGTAAAGGGGAATCCAACGAATGGCACAATAAAAATTTAAAGTATTGTGTACAAATTGCTCAATTTCTACCATTTCAACTCCTACAAGCTGCTGTTCACCACAGCGAATGCTGTTCAGAATTCATTTGATCCATGTCCAAAAGCAATTAGCAACCTAGGACCAAGACAGTTTCACTTTATTTTGAGCCAAGATAAACTCATTACTGACATTAAGTTCTCTGCCTTCTTCCAAGAAAGAGCAAACTGGAGGCAGAAGTAATGGAATATGCTTTGTTTCCTTAGGCTATTTTCAAATAAACATGAGGGAAAGAGTCAGGTTCTTTTAATACTAACGGAAGAACAGTTGGATTGGGGGTAGAAGTCAGGAGAGAATTTCATGGTTATTTCTTTTCCTTTACTCACTTGGATTTTATGCATCTCATTCCTGTTTAAGATTCCAATCTCTCCCTAGTCTGGGTAATTGAAGGAAGGGAAGTTATTGTAATAAAGAAAAAAATAGGATGAAGAAAGTCTTGAAAAACTGAGATCAAAATAAACGTGATGCCTAACATGGAACATAGTTGGGGACAGTGAAAAGTCACAGCATAGTCAATGTTCCGTCAAAATTGATAATGCCAGAAACATACGGAAGGGGCTTTCAAGGAAGCCAGAAAATAGCAGAAGAATAATCCGGTTAGAACTCTAACTTCACATATAACTTTATCCCGGGGGGGGTGGGGGGGGGGAAAGGATGCGGATGTGCGATGCTGAGTTACCTTCCAAATAAGAAGTTTAGGTCTTTCCAAGCTCTAGTCACCTGAAGTGTAAGAATGTTGTTTTACTTTCTCAGGTCTATGATGATTCCTTGACCCAATAATTTCCAGGTCTGACTATTTAGGCTAGCGTGCCAAATGTTTCTTGAAAGCTATGTCCAGAGAGAAGTTTGGGTATTTTAATATACTGTCAGTCACTACATAGGTTTATATGGTATTACATTTGAACTCTTTCAAAGCACTCAATAAACTTCTTTAAAAGAAAGAATTTTATGGTCTCCTATTAGTAATATAATTCTTTAAGGACTGAGAGAAATCCTAAAGTGTCAATGCCTGCCTGCCTTAGAATTAACCTAAACAATAACTAAACCATTCTACAAAGATGAATGCCTAGCCCATTTCCAAGAGCATTCAGACATGTAAAAAATTAAAACAAAACAAAATGAAACAAAACACCTTCTCTCCCTCATGTCAAACCACCTTGTCACAGTGCTTTTCTTATGTACAACCTAACCCTAGCTCCCATCAATTTTATCCAGCAGTTCTCTGATGAATAGAAATAGATATCAACTAGTTCATATCAGTATCACAACTTCTGAGATGCTAAATGGCAATGTTAATTCACTTCTCATTTTTTTCTCCTCATTCTAAAGGATCCTAGTTCTTCTAAGCTCTCCAATTGTCTTTGAAACTTTGAAACATATCCACATCTGTATTCAATTATGAAGCCTTCACATTAAAGCATTCACGTTAAAGTCCTGTTCTATCTGTGACAGTCAATGAAGGAACCACAAGGCATTATGTGTAGCATGAACAAATGTGGATCCAAGATTCATGAAACTGAGAAATTAGAAGAATAGTTCTAGTTGCAAATCTGTAACAAATGAACTGTGACGCTATCAGAAGGGGAAATTGGGGAAAGAGTTAACATTTTCTTGGGACTTCCTTCAAAAAGAGTCTTTTACTTTTTAAATACCTCTGGAGTCAATGACCTTCCTCCATATCTCCCTTCCTTGCCACAGATAACTTTTTCCTTTCCTAAAGCACACTCTGAGGTATGCTTTAAAAAAATGCTCCATTTTGTGGAATACCTTTTCCTTCTAGATTCATTGGTAACTTCTAAATAATCCCTCAAGTTGTAAGGAAGACAGACAACTTAATGTCACTAATAAGTTTATCTTAACTCGCAATAAAATGAAACTATCTTGGCTCTGGGTTGTCCATTGGAATATGTATCCTGTCTGGCATCATTTTATTTCATTAAATGGCTTTTGAAGATTTTTATACTTATTGGTTAAGGAATGAGAGCTAAAATAGGGTGGGGTAATTTCAGAGAGCATAAATCCAAGGTGTATATGAAATGTCTTTTGATTAGACCTAAAAACTCCTTGGATAGTATAATAGGAGTGGAAGGGTATGGTTTCATGGTTTAAATATTTCTAAATGAATAATTAAGGGACTTCTGTGTTTTAATTTTAAAATAGTTGGTTTTCTTGGTAACTATGGATATTTTATTTATTCAAGAGCATTGTTCTGGGAAGTGACCCATATGCTTTACCAGATTTCCATAGGGATGCATGCTGCAAAACAAACGAAAAGAACTATTGTTTTGGAGATTTTCTATAGAAATCTGGGGGTGGGACAGTGATTCAAAAATTGTGAGAAAAGATTAATCTCCTTTCTTTGGTGTCAGGCTTCCCATTACTGAACTCAAGCTATCAGAATTCAAAGCTAGGGCCTCTGATGGGATCCACAGGCCCAATTCCTCCCTCAGGCTGTAGATAACACATAAAAATCAGAAGGTTGTATTAGGTAATTCTTAAGAATTTTTCAGTTCTAAAAGTCTATAAATATTTCATGAATTGAACATATCATGCTTCCCACTTAGGAAAACCAAAAGCATGAATGTTTTTTTCAGGGTTATTTTGGATTTTTCCTTGTCCAATTTTTGGAATAGCAAAGCTAACTTATGATCAGCTTATAGTACATTTCGGCTGCCATTTGTTGCCAAATTAAGCCCATGTTACAGAGTTTCTCTCCTAGCTTTACAAGACTTTCATTATAAGTTTATATTCTGGAATATTTGCTAATGAAAACTAAAAAGAATATGTTTGAAAACGATTATAAATAAAAAAAAATTCCATGAATTCTTTTCATGTTAATGATCTCCCTAACATCCTTTTACCACAGTCTTGGTAGAACTGCTTAAAATGAGGTTTGCTAAGTGCCAGTATTGAATGAATTCAGCAAAGATGAAAGAATTTTGGCAATAAAAAGAAAAATTCCAGAATAGTTTATAGCAGTACAGAGTAGAAAAGTCACTCACTCAAGCAGATCTTCAATATAGTGATAATTAGGTATACAAAAATTGCACAGTTTAAAATAATAGAGATAATAGCTCAAAAGCAAAGCTATTCTTATTTATCTCTAGGAAGACTCAACTAAGGTCTATCAACTCTAATAATAATAGGTAATAATTATAAAAGACTCTGTCTTCTGGAAGTTCTACCCACTAGGGCATAATTCTTTTTTCTTGTGATGCCTTGTAAAAGTAGAAGATCATTTTAAGAGCCACAGCTTTCAAAACAAGACCTAAAAAGATGAAGGCTTATGGACTGGACAAAGTCAGTTGCAATCAACATGGAAACACATGACAATAGTCTCCAGACTTATGACTATCCAAGCATGTTGGGATTATGAAGATTGAGTAAAATAGCTCAGAGTTATACTAAAAATACAGCTTGCAAATTATTTCTCTGTGCAGAATTGACATGCTGTAAGAACACAAGGAGCAACACACATGCTCCCCAAGAAATCTGTGAATTCCTTGTCAACGAAGATGTACAGAGCTGCAGCAAAACATCCATCTATTAAAGACAGTTTCAAGGTAACCAAATCAATCCTACCTTATCCTCCTGACCTCCTTAAGGGCTCTGCCAGCCCAAATGAGCCCATGTCTCATCCTAAGACATGGACATTATTTTAAAGTACATTTTTTACACCAAAGAGAGACAAATGTTATGATGAATAGGTTACTAGTCTAAGAACTGAGGAAGGAAGGCCAAGAACAACTATTAGCATCCCAAATGACCTTTCCAAGGTTAACCAACCTGCTTGTTCGTAATTCATTTCAAAACAATTTTAATACATTCCATCTTTCTCTACTATTATTATTTCTAGTGATGATTATATTTAGCCAACAGGAAGGATTAATAGCCATTTACCTGTTCTTATTCGTTAAAAAAAGGCACCTGAATCTTGAGAAGTCCAATACTTACCTCAGTGGTTTTTGTATGCCCCATTTTTTTTTATGTATGACAAAATAAGGAATGAGGGTTGTATTCTCAATAATCTTCAGAGTTAGTGACCTCCTATCACTTAGTACCTAGTAGTTGTCAAGTACAGTGTGGGTTTATCTAATCGGAAACTAGCTCTAGGTTGTTTATTCACTGGTGAATTGTTTCCTTCCTGAACTTGCTGCATTTTAGCAGGCACTATTCAGTGGCACAGAGGATAGGGTGCCTGCTCTGGAGCGAGGAGAACTTGAATACAAATTGGGCCTCAGGCAGTAGCTGTGTGACCCTGGGCAAGTCACTTAATCCTGTATGTCTCAGTTTTCTCATCTGTAAAGTGAACTGGAGAAGAAAATGGCAAACCATTCCAGTATCGTTGCCAAGAAAACTCCATATGGAGTCACATAGAGTCAAACATGACCAAAATAACTAAACAAGTCACAAGAGCTTGGTAAAATGGAATTATTTTCCCAGTAAAACAGTCAAGTTTGATTATTTAACATATGCAGCATTTAGTTAGCATAGAATTGGCTCACCACCAATGGGTTTGAGACTCCTTGGTTACCCTCAACTTGGTTTGGCCCATCTGCTGAAATGGTTTACTGGGATGTGGCTGAGAGTTGGGTGGAATAGGTGTACACCAAAGGTAGAAAGAGTCCCCAAAAGGACTTGGGAGCCATCACACCAAAGGTACTGAGTCTCCCTGAACAAACCCTACATTCAAACTACACTTCAGAGAGTGCAATTCTGATGGGCTGGTCATGTTCTTTGAATGTAAAATGTACACTTGCCAAAAACACAATTTTATGGAGAATTCACATGAGGCAGATGATCACATAGTGGTCAGAAGAAGTGATACAAGGACATTCTCAAGCTTTCTCTCAAGAACTTTGGATTTGATTGTGGGACATGAGAGACATTAGCACAGGCCCACTATGCATGTCGTGCCCACATCAGAGAAGGTGCTGTGTTCTATGAGCAAAGCAGGATTGAAACAGCACAAAGGAAAAGTAGGATGTGCAAATTTGGGGTAACAACCTCAGATGTTCACATGAATTGTCAGTGCCCAATCTGTGGTAAAGCATTCTGAACTCATATTGGTGTGATCAGCCACAGTTGCACACACTGAAACTTCATTTTATCATACTCTTTGAGAATGAAGGACAACAATGAACATAGAACTGGCAAACAAAAGCATAAGTGTAACAATAAAACAATAATAAAACATCACCCAAGTCATTCTCCCAGACTCCAGAATTGTTTCCCACCTGCACAAAATTTGTTTCAAAACCCAAGAACTCCAGGAATTTTCTCTCTTCTATTGGACTATGAGCTCCTTGAGAGTAAGGTCTGTGTTTTGCCTTGTAGCTCAGTTCCTGGCAAAGTAGATGCTTCACAAATGCTTGTTGACTAGGAAATATATAACTTTGGGTCCCCATTTTTTTATACTCTCTGTGAGAAGCCCAAGGAACACACAATGAATGGCCATCTCATGCTTTCCACAAGACTATTTGGTTAATGAAGAACCTCAAACTGGAGACTCTCAGGAACTGGTACTTAATAGAAGGGGAATGAATTCAGGATCTGGGTGGATCCTGGGTTTGAACTGTATTAGCTGTCAAATTTATAGATGCCATATGAGCTGGGAGTTATAACTAGTACATGGGTTAATAGTTTAAGGATGTTTTAAAATAATCTTTACAGGCCAAAAACAATGATCACTACATAAAATAATAATAAATAACATTTATATAGAACTTTAAGATCTTTACAAAGTACTTCTTATATGTTATTTCATTTCAAGATGGAATTCAATATGGAAAATTCAATCTCATGTTCAGATTTAAAAAATGAACTTTAGAAATATAAGGGAGGCAAGGTTAGACAATAGTTTGAGAAAGAGGTAGGAAGTTTTAGTAGACTGAAAAATCAATAGGAGTCAACAGGGTCACATGCCAGCCAAAACGCTAATGGTCTCTTGAGAGAAGCACAAATTCCAGAAATGAGAAAGTGATAATCTGTCTGTACTCACACCTATTCTGATAGTATATGGAGACCAATGTTCAGCTTGGGTGTCAGCATTTAAGAACACTGGTAAACTGGTGAATATCCAGCAGGAGCTAATGAGGATGGTTAAATGCTTAAGGTTCACTTCACACGATAATATAGTGAAGGAACCAGGGATGTTTAGATAAGAAAAGAATTCTGCTGAAGAAGAAAGGATGTCTAGGTTCAAGAATCTGAAGAACTGTCATGTAGACAAGGATAGATTTGTCCGCTTTGGTCCCAAAGGGCATAACTAGAAACAATGGTTAGAAGTTTCATGGGGAAAAATTTAGGTTTGATGTCAGGAAAAACTTCTTTACAATTATGGCAGTACAAGAGTGGCATAGACTTTCTCCAAAACTCATGTGTTCATTGTTCTTGGAGTTGTTCAAGCTGTAGTTGAATGACTACCTGTCAGGAATATTATACTGGGTGTTACTTTGGTATACAATTAGTCTCTGAGACTCCAGTTCTCATATTCTGAAATGCTTTAGCATTCTATTAACAGGCAATAAACAATCTAAAGCTTCTGTGTATTCACATTAGGGCGGAGCTGAAAGAACCAGAGACCACAACACACAAAGCCTCACCATCATGAACAAGAAGCAAGGGAGGAAGGAAAAGAACAAAGAAATCTTTCTATGGGGACAAGGGCCAAAAGAAGAATACCAAAGAGCATTGAGACTGTACTCCCATCTGAAACTTCAGAAGGGACTATGAAATGCTGTCATGCACAAAGAGCACTCCTGGAACAGCTGACGAAGGAAATAGAAGAAAAAATGGCCAATTATTTTACAAGTATGAAAAAAGAATTCACTGAAGAGAACAGCTCCTTAAAAAAGAAAATTAAACAAATGGAAAAAGAAGCACAAAAACTAACTGGTAAAATTGGACAAATGGAAAAGGAGTACAAAAACTAACTGGAGAAAATAATTCCTTAAAAGGAATAACTGGACAAATGGAAAAAGAGATGTAAAAGGTAACTGAAGAAAATAATTTGATGAAAATTAGAATTGTAAAAATACAAGCTAATGACTCTATGGGACATCAAGAATCAGTCAAACAAAATCTAAAGAATGAAAAGAGAGAAGAAAATGTAAAATATCTAACTGGAAAAACAACAGATCTGGAAAATAGATCCCAGAGAGAAAATTTAAGAATTATTGGCCAACCATAAAGTCATGA
Organism: Potorous gilbertii; assembly: GCA_028658325.1. NCBI lineage: Eukaryota > Metazoa > Chordata > Mammalia > Diprotodontia > Potoroidae > Potorous > Potorous gilbertii. The sequence continues at coordinate 248,105,689 of CM053771.1, read as the reverse complement.
TGAAAAAAAGACTCTGGACAATATCATCCAAGAAATCATTAACGTAAACTACCCAGAAGTGCTATATCCAGAGGACAAAATAGTCATCGAAAGAATTCACTGTTCACCTCCCGAAGGAATCCCAAAATAAAGATACCAAGAAATACTGTTGCCAAATTCCAGAACTATCAAGTGGAGGAGAAAATACAACAGCCAGCTAGAAAGAAACCATTCAAATATTGAAGAGGTACAGGCATGATTACACAGGACCTTGCAGTGTCTACATTAAAAGATCAAAGGAATTGGTATATGATATTCCACAAGGCTAAGGAGCTGGGACTACAACCAAGGATCAATTACCAAGCAAAGTTGAGCATAATATTTCAGGCAAGGAGATGGACATTCAGTGAAATAAGGGATTTCCAGAACTTCCTGAAAAAAAGACCAGAAATCATTAGAAAATCCGATCTTCAAAAGCTGAACTCAAGAGAGGCAAAAAAAGGTAAACAGGGGGAAAAAAAACTTGTTACTCAATTTGGGCAAACTATTTATCTCCCTATAAGGGAAGATGATACTTGTTAATCTTGAGAATTATATATCTATTATGAAATATAAAAGGGATATACAGAGATATAGGAAACAGGTATAAAGTAAATTATGTGATGATAAAAATGTGATTTAACCATGCAAAGGGATTGTAACAGGAGACATGAAAAGGAGGAAGCAGAAAATAATAAATTAAATCACAGGAAGAAGTACAAAATTATATCACAGCAGAGGAAAGAGGGGAGGAAGATGAGCATTGTTTGAGAGGTATTGTCATCTGATTTAGTTCAAGGAGGGGACAACAAATTTAATTTAGTTCAAGGAGGGGACAACAAATTTAATTAAGTATATAAATCTATAGATATGTAGATATATATATACATATATAAAAATATATAAGTATAACTCTATACGCAGTAGGAGAGGAAGGGGAAAGAAAGGGGAGGGGTGGATTAAAGGGAGGAATGTAGTAAGGGTAAAGGGCAGTAAAAAGGAAAGGGGATAAAAGAAGGAAGGGAAGACTGTGGGAGGTGGTGGTTAAAAATTAAAACTCTATTGTGGAGTGGAAGGGAGAAGGGAGAACAAAAGTATAAAGGTGGGAAAGAGGATGGAGGGAAAGATACAGATAGTAATCGTAACTGTGAATGTAAATGGGATGAATTATCCCATAAAATGGAGATGGATAGTAGAATGGATTAAAAGCCATAATCCAACAATATGTTGTTTACAAGAAACACATTTGAAATGGGGGATGGGATACACACAGGGTAAAGGTAAAAAGTTGGAGCAGAATATATTATGCTTCAGATGATGTAAGAAAAGCAGGGGTAGCATTCCTAATCTCAGACAAAGCAAAAGCAGAAATAGATTTAATCAAAAGAGATAAGAAAGGAAACTATATCCTGCTAAAAGGCATTATATACAATGAAGCAATAGCATTACTAAACATATATGCTCCAAGTGGTATAGCATCCAAATTCTTAGAGGAGAAGTTAATGGAGTTAAAGGAAGAAATAGACAACAAAACTATACTAGTGAGGGCCTCAACCTCCCCATCTTGAACGTGATAAATCTAGCTTTAAAATAAACAAGAAAGAAGTTAAGGAAGTGAATAAAACTCTGGATAAGGTAGATATGATAGCTCTCTGAAGAAAATTGAATGGGGATAGAAAGAAATATACCTTTTTCTCAGTGGGACATGGCGCATACGAAAAAACTGACCATGGATTAAGGTATAAAAACTTCACAACCCAGTGCAGAAAGGCAGAGATAGTCAATGCATCTTTCTTAGATCATAATGCAATAAAAATCGTATGTAATAAAAAACAATGGAAAGATAGACCAAAAATTAATTGGAAACTAAATACTCTAATCCTAAAAATGAGTGGGTTAAACCACAAATCATAGAAACAATCAACAACTTCATTCAAGAGAATGATAATAATGAGACATTTATCAAATCTTATGGGATACTGCAAAAGCAGTTCTTAAGGAAAGCTTTATATCTTTGAATGCCTACATGAATAGAATAGAAAAGGAGATCAATAAGATGGGCATAGAACTGAAAAAGAACAAATTGAAAATCCACAAGTAAATACCAAATTAGAAATACTGAAAACCAAAGGAGAGATTAATAAAATGGAAATTAAGAAAATTATTGAACTAATAAATAAAACAAAGAGTTGATTTTATGAAAAAAATGATAAAATTGAAAAAAAAATTGGTCAATTTAATTTAAAAAAAGAAAGAAGAAAACCAAATTACCAATATCAAAAATGAAAGGGGTGAATTCACCTCCAAAGAGGAGGAAATTAAAACAATAATTAGAAATTATTTTGCGCAACTTTATGCCCATAAATTCAACAATCTAAATGACATGGATGATTATTTTAAAAAATATAAATTGTCAGAATAAGAGAAGAGAAAGTTGAATACTTAAACAATCACATCTCAGAAAAAAGAAATTGAACAAGCCATCAATGAACTCCCTAGGAAACAATCTCCAGGGCCAAATGGATTCACAAGTGAATTCTATCAAGCAGTTAAAGAACAGTTAATTATAATACTATATAGACTATCTGGGAAATTAGGGGAAGAAGGAGTCATCTCAAATTCTTTTTATGATACCAATATGGTTTTGATACCTAAACCAGGAAGGGACAAAACAGAGAAAGAAAATTATAGACCACTTTCTCTAATGAATATAGATGGAAACCTTTTAAATAAGATTTTAGCAAAAAAGAATACAGCATCTTATCAGGAGAGTAATACATTATGATCAGGTAGGATTCATACCAGGAATGCAGGGCTGGTTCAATATTAGGAAAGCTTTTAACATTAATGATCATAACAACAACAAACCTAATAGAAACCACATGATTATCTCAATAGATGCAGAAAAAGCTTTTGACAAAATACAACACTCATTCCTATTAAAAACATTAGAGAGCATAGGAATAAAGGGAACTTTCCATAAAATAATAAGCAACATCTACCTAAAACCTTCAGCAAACATTATATGCAATGGAGATAAGCTAGATGCATTTCCAGTAAGATCAGGGGTGAAACAAAGATGTCCATTATCACCACTATTATTCAATATGGTACTAGAAATATTAGCTGTAGCAATTATAGAGATAAAGTAATTGAAGGAATTAGAACAGGCAAAGAAGAAACTAAGTTATCACTCTTTGCAGATGATATGATGATATACTTAGAGAATCCCTGAGATTCAAGTAAAAAACCTACTTGAAATAATAAACAACTTTGGCAAAATTGCAGGTTACAAAGTAAACCCACACAAATCTTCTGCACTTCTATATATGTATCACTAACAAAGCCCAATAGCAAGAGATAGAAAGAGAAATTCCATTTAAAGCTAGGGTAAACCTTACAAAATATTTGGGAGTCTACCTGCCAAAACAAATCCAGGGACTATAGGAACAGAATTACAAGACACTTTTCCCACAAATAAAGGCAGATCTAAGTAAGTGGAGAAACATCACTTGCTTGTGGGTAGGCTGAGCTAATATAATAAAAATTAAAATTCTACCTAAATTAATTTACGTATTTGTGCCATACTAATCAAACTGTCTGATAATTATTTTCTAGAGCTGGAAAAAATAATATCAAAATTCATCTGAAAGAACAAAACGTTCAGAAGAGCAAGGGAACTAATGAAAAGGAATGCTAGGGAAGGAGGCCTAGCTCTACCATATCCCAAACTGTATTATAAAGCAGCAATTATCAAAACCACTTGGTACTGGCTAGGAAACAGAAGGGCAAATCAGTGTAATATGCTAGGTACTCAAGATACAGTAGGCAATTAATATAGCAATCTACCATTTGACAAAAATTTCTGAGAAAACTAGATAAAAGCATGGCAGCTACGAGGCATGGACCAATGCCTGACATCGTAAACAAGAATAAAGTCCAAATGGGTACATGATCTAGGTATAAAGATTGATACTACAAACAAATTAGTGGAGGAAGGAATAGTGTATTTATCAGATTTATGGAGAAGGGAAGAATTTTTGACTAAGAAGAGATAAAAAGCATTATGAAGTACAAAATGGATAATTTGGATTACATTAAACTGAAAAGTTTTTGCACAACCAAATCCAAAGCAACCAAGATTAGGAGGGAAGTAGAAAACTGGGAATGAATTTTTGCAACTAGTGTCAGTGATAAAGGCCTCATTTCTAAAATATATAGAGAACTGAGTCAAATTTACAAGAATACAAGCTATTCCCCAATTGATAAATGGTCAAAGGATATGAACAGGCAGTTCTCAGATTAAGAAATTAAAGATATCTATAAGTCATATGAAAAAATGCTCTAAATCCATATTGATTAGAGACATACATATCAAAACGACTCTGAGATACCACATGCCACCTATCAGATTGGCTAACATGACAGAACAGGAAGATGATAAATATTGGAGAAGAAGTGGGAGAGTTGGAACACTAATTCATTGCTAATGGAGCTGTGAACTGATCTAACCATACTGGAAAGCAATTTTGAACTGTGCTCAAAAGGCTACAAAAATATGCATACCCTTTGACCCAGCAATACTGCTTCTAGGACTGTATCCCCAAGACATCATAAAAATGAGAAAGGGCCCACATGTACAAAAATATTTATAGCAACATTTGTGGTGGCCAAAAGCAGAAGATCAAGGGGATACCCATCAACTGGATAATACCTGAATAAATTATGGTATACAAATGTAATGGAATACTATTATGCTATAAGAAATGATGAACAGGAAGACTTCAGAGAGGCCTGGAAAGACTTATGTGATCTGATGCTGAGTGAAAGGAATAGAAAAAGGAGAACTTTCTACACAGCAGCAACCACAGCATGGGAAGACTTTCTGGTACACTTAGAACTTCATTGCAATGCAAGGTCTTAAGAAATTACCAATGGTCTTTTAAGATAAAATGCCTTCCACATCAACAGAAAGAACTATGGAATTCAATCACAAGTTGGAGCAGATCATTTTCTTTTGTATTATGTTTTGGTTTGTTATATGAGTTCTCCCATTCTTTTTAATTCTTCTATACAACAAGACTATGGTGAAAATGTATTTAATAGGAATGTATGTGTAGAACCTACATAAAATTGTATGCTGTCTTGGGGAGACAGGGTGGAAGAGGGGGGAGGAAGGAAAAGAAATAATCTTGGTGGTATGGTAGTGACTGTAGAACACTGAAAATAAATAAATAATTTAAAGAAAAAAAAAAAAAGAAATGTTTTTGGTTGCTCCCAGAACAGTGAGCAGGGCAGGAGAGGAGTGAACTCCTCTCCCCTGATTGTGCCACCTTGGAGGAACTGAGAACTTACAGGTCCCCAGTATACCCTTATTTTGACAAATTGGCTTGGGAATTGCTCAAAAAAGGGGGAAAAATAAGACTATACAAGGCTACTTTCTTGGTAAACAGATATTTCCTTCCATTCGTTTGGAGGAAGAAGAACATTGCCTACCATCAGAGGCCTTAAAAATAAATCTGCAATGGTCTCAAGCCATGGAAGAGCTCAGAAAGGATTTTGCAAATCAAGTAAGAGAGGTGGAGTTAAAATTGGGAAGAGAAATGAGAGATATGCAAGAAAACCATGAAAAGCGCACCAACAGCTTCCTAAAGGAGACCCCAAAAAGTGATGAAGAAAATAACACCTTTAAAAGTAGACTAACTCAATTGGCAAAAGAAGTTCAAAAAGCCAATAAGGAGAAGAATGCTTTAAAAAGTCAAATAAGCCAAATGTAAAAGGAAGTTCAAAAGCTCACTGAAGAAAATAGTTCTTTAAAAATTAGATTGAAGCATATGGAAGCTAATGACTTTATGAAAAATCAAGAAATTATAAAACAAAACCAAAACAATGACAAAATAGAAGCTAATGTGAAATATCTAATTGGAAAAACAACCGACCTGGAAAATAGATCCAGGAGAGACAATTGAAAAATTATGGAACTATTTGAAAGTCATGATCAAAAAAAGAGTCTAGACATCAACTTTCATGTAATTTTCAAGGAAAACTGCCCTGATATTCTAGAATAAGAGGGCAAAATAAATATTGAAGAATCCACTGATCACCTCCTAGAAGAGATCCTGAGAATTCATGAGTTCCCAGGTCAAGGAGAAAATATTGCAAGCAGCTAGAAAGAAACAATTCTAGTATTGTGGACAATCAGCATAACACAAGATCTAGCAGCTTCTACAGTAAGGAATCAAAGAGCTTGGAATATGATATTCCCAAAGTCAAAGGAACTAGGATTAAAATCAAGAATCATCATCTACCAGCAAAACTGAGTATAATACTTCAGAGGAAAAAATGGTCATTCAATGAAATAGAGGACTTTCATGCATTCTTGATGAAAAGACCAGAGCTGAAAAGAAAATCTGACTTTCAAACACAAGAATCAAAAGAAGCATGAAAAGATAAATAGGAAAGAGAAATCAAAAGTGACTTACTAAACTTGAACTGTTTACATTCCTACATGGAAAGATAATATTTTTAACTCTTGAAACTTTTCTCATTGTTTGGGTAGTTAGAGGGATTATACATACACACACACACACACACACACACACACACACATGCACATGCACATACACATACATACAGCACAGGGTGAGTTGAATAGGAAGGGATCATAACTAAAAAATTAAAATTAAGGGGTGAGAGAGGAATATATTGGGAGGACAAAGGGAGAAATGGAATGGGGCAAATTATGTCTCATAAAGGAGACAAGAAAAAGCTTTTTCAATGGAAAGGAAAAGCGGGGAGATGAAAGGGAAAAAGTGAAGCTTACTCTCATCACATTTGCCTCAAGGAAGGAATAACATGCACATTCAATTTGCTATGAAAACCTATCTTACACTACCAGAAAGTAAGGGAGAAGGGGATAAGCAGGGTGGGGGGTGGGGGGGTGATGGAAGGAAGGGCAAATGAGAGGAGGGAGTAATTAGAAGTAAACACTTTTTGGGAGAGACAAGGGACAAAAGAGAGAATAGAATAAATGGGG
>CM053771.1:248080288-248098135 GCA_028658325.1 Potorous gilbertii | reverse complement strand
CAAACAGAATATCATGCACCAACACTTCCTCCACTTCGAGCAGTCTAAGGAGCTGTGTTCAGGTCACAGTCTCCCCTGGAGGAGTGGGTTTGAATCCCACTTCTGACAGAGAAGCAGCTAGGTAGATAGATGGAGCAGCAGGTGGGTCACAAGTAATTTATTGCAGGGTGATAGCATCTTCCTGGGAAAATTGCCGGATCAGTTCAAGCAGCTTCTAGGCAACAGAGACAGGCCTCTCACCCATCCTTAAGCCTGGGTTACCTGTAGGGTCAACATAATAGCCAAAATGCAGGGAGGGTATGCTTGTAGAAGTGTCCTTGGAGCTAGATCCAGAAACAGGGACTGTTAGAAAGTGTTGATCTCAGCAGAGATTCCCAGTTGTCTATCCTGAGGGAGCTAGTCAAAACTGGTAGGAGCTTAGAACTTCCTAAATATTGATAGAATCACAATTCATAATAAGACATATTTTTGAACATTGATAAAGTAGGAAATAATTTTTTATATTTGCTACAAAGGCTTCCTTTTTCTTTTTATCCAAATCATGGGGACAAGGAGGTGAGAAGCATAAAAAGCAAATCCTTGTTATTGAAAAAAAAATTTAGAGCCAAAAATTGGAAACACATTATAGAATTAAATGAATAAAAAATTATATAATGAAAAGAACACTAAATTTGAAGTATGAGGATGAACCATGTCCAAATCCTAGCTCTGACACTTAATACCCATTAGACCTTTTGGCGGCAGCTAAGTGGCACAGTGGATAGGGTGCTGGGTGGCTGGAAGTCAGGAAAACCAGAATTCAAATGAGGCCTCAGACACTTACCAGCTATATCACCCCGGACAATTCACTTAACCCTGTTTGCCCAAGTTCCCTCATGTGTGAAAATGAGCTAGAGAAGAAAATGGCAAACCATCCCAGTATTTTTGCCAAGCAAACCCCAAAAGGAGTCACAAAGTCAGATATGACTGAAAATGACTGAACCTTTTGATTTTACTTTTACTTCTTTGGGCCTCAGTTTTCTATTTTGTAAAATCAAAGGATTATATTAGTTTACCTTTGGATCCTTTTCAACTCCAATTCAATTCCATTTTATCATTAGTTTTTGACACCCTGCTAGTACAAAACTTAGTGCTAAACTACAGGTGTGCAAATAACAAAGATAAACAATTCTTGCCCTCAAGGAACTTAGTATTCCCTGGTCCTAGAATGAGAGAAGTTCCCTTGAGGCTGTTAAGAACAGTCAGACAGTTTACTTTCCTCAGTGCAAAAAATATATGAGGATACCATGCGTATTTGTTGCTTCTATATAGCACGGAGATAATTAATATCCTGGGTCCTTGCTTTTGTTTTTAGTAGAGAAAGCCAAATTATTTCTAAAGTGTAGTTTCACATCTCATTTGTTACTTAGTTGTTGTAACTAGAGTGATTATACAATGAAAAGTTGAGTTTCTGGAGCAATGATAAAGTGCTCTTTTTTAAAGAAAAGAAAAAAGACAGCTCTACTTTATGACAGATGAGGTTAAAATTGCTGTTGTGCATATGCTTATTAAGAGCTATAACTGGTATTTCCAAGAGCAGGTCCTTTTTTTTATCTATAATTTCTTGCTACTGTGATTTGGCACCAACTTTTCCCTCTTTCTTTATGTGAAAGGGCAGCAGGTAACTGAAGCACCGTCCATCTGTCACACCCAAAAGCAACTGTTAAAAACTACCTGACTCATATTTTCATGATTGGGAAGTTGGTCACACAACAGCTGTTTGCAGAGATACAGGTGAAACTTATGTAAATACTGCCATATTTCTTTGGAAATAGAATAAATTACCTTCCACATGCAGTGGGGGAATTAGCATATTTATCTTCTCACACCTGCCAAATTCACATTTTCTATGTACATATGTATAAAATAGGGTCTTAAGGAGCACAGGCCTTCTACTATATCACATAGTTATGGGCAATATTCTTTAGAACAGGGAGTATGTGACTTTTCCAAATATATAAAAGAAATGCCAAAAACATTCATACAAAATTTTTTGAAGCATCTATTCAGCATAAGATATAGAACCTAAATTGGGGAGAGCTCATGGAGAAAATCTGATATGGCATATTTTTAGGGGGATATGGGGGAAAAAACTGCTTGTGAATATTGGTAAGATGAGCGCTAGTCTTCATTGATTTAAAACTTTGATAATTGTATAATGTAGAGAGATGGATAAACTCTAAGCTTTTGAAATCATTCTACATATTTTTTTCAGAATGGGTAGGCATTTAACCCTTTGTATTCTAATCTTTTAATACTTAACGCTTCCGATCACATTCTCTTACAGTAGCTTTATAAATTGTCCTTTCCTTGGTTGAGGTAGGGAAGCTAATTAATTTATTATGAATTCTTTTTGGGCATTAACTCTGTCTTCCCAAAATACATAGTCCAGTACTTTGGGGGAAGAAGGTAAATAGTTATGTAGGTCTAGGTGCTGTAACTACCCTCATTTTAGTGATGGGAAAACTGAGGCAGACAGAGGTTAGGTGACTTGCTCAGGATCATGTTGCTAATCTGATGCTAAATTTGAACACAGTATTTTTCCGACTTCAGGCCCAGCACACTCTCTGCTTTGTTACCTGTCTCTATGGTGTCAAACTCAAATAGAATTGGATCCTGTTGGACTGCATATTAGCTTAGAAAAAAATTTTAAAGCAATTGTCATTATCTATGTTTTATTATATTTTAAAATTTATTTTGTTAAACATTTTCCAATCATTTTAATCTGGTTCAGGTGACACTGGAGACTTTGCTGACTGTCCAAGTTTGATATCACTGACCTTGCTGCCTCTGGGAATAGTGTCAATATTTTAAGTGATGACTCTGCCTTCATTTTATGAATTAATGTTGTGATTTAGTTGTTTTAATATTGAAGTTTTTACTATAAGATACTTTTAAATAAGATAAGCACTCATATGACATAGTTTGATAAACAAATTATGTATATGTTCTGTATCAACCTATAAACATATATGGATCCTCAGGTAAAACTGATCTTCGATGGAAAAATCTTACAAGCATATTAGATAGTTGATTATAACAAATTATTAAATTGTCCACCAATCAGAACTCATGTGACTTAAATTCCACTTCTAGCTAGAACCAGATATAAAATAACTAGAAGTCAAGACCATCAGCTTATTTCTGGTTGAAGCCTGAGACAGACTTCTGACCTCTCTCCTCTTTCCCAAGCCCACCCTTTGAGACTCAAGCACCCCATGTTAGGAGGAAAACTGGGCAGATAGGGAGCCATGTAAGTAAGTAAGAAAAAAGCTTACCAGTACTTCTAGGAATCAGGTTAGTGGTTTGTTCTTAGAGGGACTGATGTTTGTATTGTGAAATAGATAATTGCAACCTACAGATTAGTAAAATTTGATTGCAAGCATTAAGGGGTATTAAGTCTGATTTAATGTTTCTGTAGTATAGCCATTGCATGTAATGATAAATACATTTTGGCTTACAACATAGAGTGTGTTACACCCAAGGAGAAGAAACTGTGAGGTCATCTGGGAGTTGTCCCTTTAAAAACCTGAGAAGTTTTATTAGCAGGCTTTCCTATTCATAATTGAAAAAGTTGTAAGCAACCATATGGTCATCCTATATAAACCATATATTGAAGGAATATTATAATCTACATAATTGAATGTGAAGCTCAGCAAAGGTGCCAAGCTTATTGTTATGTATCTTTACTGGTATGACAGAAACATTAGTCAGACTCACACTCATCAATGAATTCAATCAAACTTTATTAATCTAATGTGGACAAACGATACAAACAACTACCCACCAGGAACAAACCACCAAGCTGATTCCTAAGTTCCCAGTAAGCATGTCTTCAGGTAGCTAGGGGACTGAGTGTTCAGAATGTTGGGTCTAAAATCAGCACTCATTTTTGTGAGTCCAGATCTGACCTCAGATAATTTCTATCTGTGTGACCCTGAGCAAGTATTTGGCCCTGTTTGCCTCAGTTTCCTCATCTGTAAAAATGAACTGGAGAAGGAAATAGCAAACTACTCCAGTATCTTTGCTGAGAAAACCCCAAATGGGGACATGAAAAGTTGGAAACAACTGAAAAATGACTGAATAACAAGAAAAAGTGTTTCTTACATCAGTGTTCAGAAGGTTCCTTGATTGGTCACCTAGAGGCCATCGATCTCTTTCCCAAGGGTTCCTCTAGCAAGTCCCAGGCATTGAACACTGCCCTCAAGAGAAGGTGAGAAGCTCAGATCTTGAACGTTCAAGGCACACAGGAGCTGGTCCTAGCAGCCAGCCTCTGATGATTTTTTATGGTTTTAGCTAGGGATATTTACTGATTACGTTCAAGTTCTGATTTGTGGTTTATTACCTAAAATATTTACTACATACTTGGATATTATTTCACAATTTAAAGATAAAGTTTTTAATGACATTTTCCTACTGAAAGTCTGTCCTTTCCAAGGATCTGCATGTGTTTATCAGTTATTTAGGGACACATATATGTTGTTAACTAGATCATGCCACAAATGTGCTCATCTTATAACTGAAGAAACGTATCACAGGGAAAAAAAGAAATTAATCTCAATATAAAATGGAGACTTCAATTAAAATGGAATCAGTAATGCTAAGATAATAGAACTTTCACTGAATGGAGGCAGCATGGCTAATAGCATGCTGGACATGGAGTGAGGAAGATGACTTGGTTTTAAATTTCTCTTCTGCCAATTGCTAGCTATGTGACCTTGGGCAAGATAGGTAATCTTTCTAACTCTTAAGTTAATGGTAAAATGGAGAAGTTCTTGATGACTGCTAATATTCCTAATAATTCCACATCTTTGTTCCTAAGACATTTTTCAGTTTCTTACTGAAGGTCTTCAAGGAGCTAGAACATACTACCTCTTATGAGACAGCCCAATTCCATTGTGGACAGCTCTACTGATTAGTAATCTTTCTCCTGAGATCAGGCATCTATCTACCCACTGTTCTTGTTTCTGCCTTTTAGAGTCAAACAGAATAAATCTAATCCCTTCTACAAATGACAGCCCTTCGAATACCGAAAGACTACTACCACATTCCTCCTCAAACTTCTCCCTCCCCCCCCATACTCCAGCTCCATACACACCTACCTCCGTCTTCTTTTCCCCAGGCTAAAACCTTCCCATTTCCTTCAGCTGATTATCATTCTCAAGGAACTTCAGCATAATATTTGCCTTTCTCTGGAAACTATCTAGTTTATCAATGTCCTTCTTAAATATAGTTCCCCTGGAATACTGTAATGTCTAAGAAATGATGAGTATGATGCTTTCAAAAAAAATTTGGGAAGACAAATGAACTGATGAAAGTGAAGTGAGCAGAACCTGTATTGCACACAGTAATATCAACATGGTATGATAACGAACTGGGAATGACTTAGTTATTCTCAGCAATACAATGATCTGCTATAATTCCAAATGACTTATGATGAAAAATACTATGTATCTCCAGAGAAGAACTGATGGAGTCTGACTACAGATCAAAATATACATTTTTGTTTTATTTTTGTCTGTTTTATTTTGCAGCATGCCTAATGTGGAAAGCTATTTTATATGACTGCATATGTATAATCTAGAGCAAGTTTCTTGCCTTATCAAGAAGAGGGGAGGAAAGGGAGAGAGGGCAGGAACATGGAACTCTAAAAAAAAAACCCAAATGTTAAAAATTGGTTTTGCATGTCATTGGGGAAAAAAAATAAAAGAATAAAAAATATGGTTCTCAGAACAGTACAAAATATATCAGGAATCATCCATGCCTAAAGAACTGAAATCAATTGAACAAATTTATTGTTACTAATTCAGTGTAAGGTGTTATCCTATGTGCTGAATGGCAAACAAAAAAATAGAACCTGACCTGAAGTGCTTAGAGTTCACTAAAGCATAAGTCCTTATATTAAAGTAAATAAATACAAGGAACTTTGAGGTAAAAGACAATAGTGGATCAACTTCCTGGTTTGGTTATTGTCTCTGGAGGTCCAGTCAGGAGGTTGCGGTTCTAGGTGGAAAGGTAGTGGGTGACAGCAGGGCAGTTGGCATGATACCCCAGAGAGGGTTGCTGACTAGGATGTTGGCCAGTTAGAAATATTGCAGAAGTTAGATCAGCTTGCACCAACCTGAGTGGATTAAGTCTTGAGGATCTATGGCAATTATTTACTGTTTTCCCAGCCATGAACCTAGACTCCTTGTCTCCCGGCTTCATTGAATTCAAATCCCATTAGCCCAACCTGGCTTCAGACACCTTGCGTTTTTCTTTGGGTTTTCTTTCCTATTTTCATTGGTTTTTTTGCTCCTTTGTCTTAACCTCATAACCTCACTCTAGCTGAATCCCCTTTCTGTCTCTCATCTTGAATGTCTCTTGGTAGTATTGTTATCTACACATTTGTGTGTGTGTGTGTGTGTGTGTGTGTGTGTGTGTGTGTGTGTGTGTGTATATATATATAGGCTCCCTTAATACTCCTTTTGCTCTGTCCAGCTTTCTCTCAATATCACCCCAAATACCTCTTGGAGTTACAGAAGTTCTCCTACTTATTTCATATAAATGGGTATGTGGGAATGGAATCGCAATTTCAGGCCCTCAAGTAATTCTGTGCAATTTGTCCTGGAGTAGGAATCTCCTCTACAACATCTCCTACCATGATTATCTAGTTGTTAAACTATCACCATTCCCATAATCTTTCCATAGTCTTGGCTCTTTCCTTCAAGTCACTGCTTGACAATTTATTATTCTTTTTAGTGATCAAAGCCAACAAGCAGTGGTAATGAGAGTTTAATTTGCCATTCTTGACCTTGGTTGATGGAAGAGCATTTTTTTAAGTACTTACAATGTGCTAAGCATTAAGTTAAGAGTTGGAAATACAAATAGACAAATTAGAGAGTCTCTGCTCTCAATGTGCTCACATTCTAATGGTGGAAACAACATATTTATATATGTTCAGCTATAGAGCTAATTGAAAACCTGGTGATCCTTAGATATCAACAGCAGCACAGATGGCAAAGTCTTTGTATTTACTTTTAAGAAAATAGATCCTGGTAGGGTCTTTTAGGATGGGGCTAAAAGGGGAGATCCCACAACTGTCCCATGAGCTGTCTATACCCTATGATGGAACCATTAGGGCTCAAAGGCATTCAGCCACAGTGGCTCTTCAGGAAATGTCCAAACACCTTCCCTACCAATCCCACCCAGAAACAGAGCTTTAGCTAAGAATTTATTTACCTGGGTCACCAGGGAGAGGTGGTATAATTGGGATCATCTAATGCCAATTAATGAATCTAATCAAGTCAATCCAACAGCATTTATTAAGAATCAACAATGCACTATGCTAGGCACTAGGGATAAAAACACAAATTAATTAGTCTCATTATTTAAAGTCTTTACATTCTCCTAGTGGTAAGGGACACCACAAAATACAACATGTAAATACAAAAAATGCACACACACAGTCACTTAAGAGGAGAGAATATTAATAACTAAAGTGTCATGAAAAATCCTTATATAGTTTTACATCATGGGTTTTGTGTGTGTGTGTGTGTGTGTGTGTGTGTGTGTGTGTGTGTGTGTAAGTAGAGTGAGGGCCTCCAGACCTGGATGGAGATCATATAGATGAAGTCTTAGCCTCAAGCTGAGGTTGGTGGTGGAGTAGGACACCCAACACATATTTCTTTCCTTATGCACAGGTACCCATTCAGCTTATCCCCAAGAGTCTTAGGAGTTAGGAGTCACTGGTTATTGTCATCTTCATGACCCACCCTGATCTTCATTTTGAGTGGGAGGTTCCCAGGGTATTGAAAACTCTGGAACCTGAGGGAAGAAGAGAACCCTGACTCTGACTTTACCAGGCCTGAGTAAAGGGATGATAGTGATAAAACCATGCATGTCAGTAGCACTCTGGAGTTACTCCCTCTTGGAAGGAACGTAGCCACTGCCTCCAACACAGGAGGACTCACTTAAACATCAGCCATACTTTGGACAAAGAACCATTTGCCCTACCATAATTAAACTTCCATCCATTATTTCTTCCAAACTGACTTCCTGGCCACCCTCTCTAAACCATGCTATACTATCGCCATCCTCTTCATCCTCTAGAATTCTAAACTCTGTCCTTGGAACTACCACGGACTCTGAGAGCTGAGCTTTCATTTTTATCTGGTGAGGGACCAAGGCTGCAGTAAGTGCATGTGCCCCATCTTACCTTTATGTGTTGCCTTTTTGTATTAGAAATTTAAGTGCTTGAGGGTATGAATTCTCTTTCTTGGTTTTATTAGTAGTTAGCATGCTGCCCATGTAACCTCAAGGAACCCGATATACACTGGAGGGCCTCCTGTGCAGGTTCTTAGATCTGCTTTTCTAAAATGAAAGCAACTTTTGAGGGGTCAACAATAACTTTAATCAAGCACATATATATATCATTCATTTAGTTTGGGGGAAAAGTACCCTGAACTTCAGAGAAAATACAAACAGAGAAACAAAAATCAACCAACAGACAGGGCTTCCTGACTATAAGCAATACATACGTCACAGATCAACAGACAGCTCCAACTGTCTGACCATTACATACATACCTAGTTACCAGATAGAGAAGCACCAACATCCTTGTTCTCAAAGGAAGGAGGGGGCTCCACAGAGGCTGCCCAGAGTCTCATCTGGCCAAACAAACACTTCCAGTGAGTAAGCCCCAAAGTAAAACCTCACCTAAAAGTATTTACATACTTTTCAGAGGCAGAGGGCATCACAGCCTTTGAGAACCAGTGCCTCATTAGAAATTTAACAAAAAGTGTGGGCCTCCCCTAATCAAGCTTCCTTTCATGGGGAGGCCCATTAATCAGTGGGGAAGATCTTTAACTCTCATGATTAGCATTACAGCCTGGCAAATAGTAAGTGCTTAATAAAAGCTTTGACACTCATTTATTCATTCACCTCATATATAGTATATTTGAAGTCTAATTTCATCATGATTCAAGAAATTTTGTAACTGATAGATATTTTTTTCATTTATACAATGTAACATTTTCTGTGCTATCCAATGTAGTAACAGACAACATAGAGATAATGATGGAGTTGGAGTCAGAACTGGACTCTAATCCTGTCTATGATACCTTTAATCTCTGTTACCCAGGGTGAGTCATTTCAGTTGTTTGTGCCTCACTTTTTTTCCTGTGTAAATGAAAGGTTTAAGTGCAAAAATTAGGTGTGAAGTGTTCTATGAAGCATTATGCAAATGTAAGCTATTACTTGTACCCTTCACCTCTTTTTACTCTATCCTCCATCATCATAAGTAAGCTTCTAAAGGACAAGAATAAAGCCTACATAGGTTTCTTTTTACAGTTGTGTGCACAGTGAATAGGAAAGCATAGAAAGAAGGCTCTCAAATGATGATCCTTTCAACCACTTTTCTTCTGATGTCCTATGTTAGAGTCTGCAAAAAGTGCTTTAATATTACCTCGGAAATAAGTATACATTATTAGCTCACTACGCCTCCCTTGCTTATTTGAAAATCCTTTATTTCATAGAAGGCACAAATAACTGGGGAGTATGTCTCCTACATGCAAAATGAGTTGTATCTTTCTACAAACAAGCTTATAATTGGGCTCCTGCAGCCACACTGCTTCGCATATGGTACTTATGAGTCAATTAAAGCACCCTAACAAGCAATTACTGTTTTATTGTTTAATTCAATTTTCACAATTCATGCTGTTCTACTCAAAAGTTGTGTGTGTATGTATGTATCTATATCTGTGTGTGTATGTGTGTGTAGCTATAGATATGTATGTCAGCATTTAATAACAAGTATACCTGTTTTAGAAACTTATTTTGAAAAAAAAAAGAAACCCTGAAAACTCGTAAGTACCTACACACTGTGATTTCACATCAAGAGCAAATGGAAGGAACATGTGAAGTCATTTGGGTTATGAAAAGAATTTACTTCAAATTTCAAAGCCTGTTAGGTCAAAGCAAGTAAAAATGTTATCCCTACAAGTTATAATAGGTATTGAAATGTTGTCTTTTCAAAGTCCACCAAATACACAGAAAATAGAAGGTTCTTTATTAACACTTATCAAGTCTTACTAGTGGAGCCCTTTGCAATTCATTGACCAATGCTCTAACATTGTCCATCCCCTTCTTTCCAGAAATCTTCCATGTGGGATTAGCCCAGTACATGGGAGGTCTTCCAGCTCCTTTAAAATTACTATTCTACTAGTGCAGGGTATGAAATGTCCATTTGTTGTCCCTCATTCATAGATCATGACCCTATTATATCCTTTTCCAATCATATATCCACTGGTTTCTATCTTTTGGCTATTTCTTGCTAAAAAATTATCATTAAGAATATGATATAATCTAATTTATGATTACAACGCACTTCTCCCTTGGCCTTTAGTTTCACGTTGCAAATAGTTCTAATTCTTTGGGGATGGTGTTGTTCCATGTTCCTCAGCCATATAGCATCACTGGGAGAATTGGTTTTCATGTCACGGGACTGAATGAGGTCATTCTAACCATTATCCAATTTCCCAAATCAAATCCAGATTGTTCTTTTCCTCCTGTTCGATCCTGCTAATTCTTTGTCCATCTACAGTTTCTATCCAAAATATATGAACAGAGTGCCTAATTCAATGTTCTGCCAGTCTAATTATATGTCAGAGTTTGAACACTAGTCATCGTTTTTCTTGTGTGGATTTTTATACGTATCTTGTTTTGTTCATTATGGCTCTTTCCAAAGAGACCTTGTAGTTGCAATGACATCAGGAGAATGCCCTCCAAAAATGGAAGAACTTGGAGATCCTGACTGTCTCTGGGGATTAATTATATTTGAACACTGTGCAGGGTATTCTACATCAAAGTTGCAAACACTTTTGGAAAGTATATGTGTCTTTTGGTTTTTGTGTTTCTCTTAACAGTGAGAAGCAGAGGATCACTGAATAATTTTCTCACTAGGTGAATCTAACATATGCCTTTAAGACTTACTGGAAGATTACTTTAGAAATATTGTTTTATCCTATCAAATTTAATGTTTTTATAATCAATAAACAAAGAATGGTGCCTTTTATCTCTGTACCTTTCAGTCATAGAATCATATATTTAGAGTTAGAAAAAACTAAAAAAGTATTTAATCATCCCACCCCCATTTTACAAACGAGAAAAACTGAAGTCCAGAAAGGTTATGTGAGTTTTCCATGGTAACCCTGGTTATGTGGTTGTCTGTCATTCTTAAAGAGGACCCGTGAAGTCAGGAAGGTGATATCCTGACTTGCAAATGAACTGGGTTTAAGTGAGTGTAGCAGCAAGCACCTTGGCACATCTAAGATGGCCAGCTAGCACAGGTTCTTAGATCTGCTTTTCTAAAAGAAAAGCAGCTTAAAAGCGGGTCAGCAATCTACTTTATTTGCATGTACCAACAGAGAAAATGCAAGTAGAGAAATAAAGACAGGGCTTCTAACTGACCATAAGCAATACATACATCACAGATCAACACAGATCCAACTGTCTGATCATAACATACATACATAGTTACCAGAAAGAAGCACCAACATCTGGGTTCTCAAAGTGTGTGTGTGTGTGTGTGTGTGTGTGTGTGTGTGTGTGTGTGTGTGTGTGGCGGGGGAGAGTGGGGGGGAGTTGGCAGGGACTCTTGACACAGAACATTCTTTCAAAGTGTAAGCCTCCAAAGCAAAATCTCACCTCAGAGTTTATATATATCCTTTCAGAACCAGAGAGCACAACCCTGGTGACACAACACTTTATTAACAATTAACAAAAGTTGTGGGTCCTCCTGCAAAACAAGCCTCCCCTTAATCAAGCTTCCCTTAATGGGCTTCAGAACTTGAGGCATATTAATGGGCTGGGGAAGATCTTTAACTTGCATTCCTGTGAGGCAGGGCTATGCAAAGCCACCAGCCTCACTTATTCCTCTGGAGCCATCTGAGTTCAGTAGCAAAATATAGTTCGCAATGACAGGACATGGCTTCAAGGAACTTCAAGTATCAAAAGTGGATCCAGGTCCTTTGACTCCAAATCCACTTTTCTCACCACTACAACGGTAGTATGACTCTGAAGATATGAACTGTTAGAGAAAGTTGTTCATGAATACTTGCTTAATCTCATCTAATATTTTAATGAATAAAACATATTTCACTATGTGGATAGGGAATTTTCATTAAGATTTAATACAAATAAGAAATGTAGGCATAGGTACTGATGTCCTCTTAATCATCAATTTTGGATGAGAATATGGGGTTATGGTACTTCCTATATGTTCCTCCCCACATTTTTTTTTGTATTTTCTCATATTTCAGATATCTTGAAAATTAGTTTATATCTCAACACTTTAGGAAAACATGTCAGAAATCCCTCTAGCCCAGATTTCTTCTGTGGGAGCTTTGTTAGATTTGGCTGTCATTTCCACCATCATTTTTTTTAAAAATGCCATTTATACTACTTTATATAACACATGGAGGGACTGAGGTGTTACAGTCTAAATCTGGTGGTTTCACTGTCAACGATGAAAAGAGATCAATATGGAAATGCTGGTGGATTTGTATCATGTTTTTATCTATTTTTATTTTATCATTCTTTCAGTTTTATCTATAAACACTCTTGGGAAAATTTGATTTAATTCATTCTGATGCCAAGCTTTATGTAGGTATGTTTTTCCCAACACTTCTCTTCAATGATTTTGGAGGCAAAACTGTTTATAATTTTCCACTGTACTCTTCTGTAACATTTTACAAATTAGTTTGATATTTCAAATTTATGTTGCCTTTTACCTATGATATCTTTGCTTAGGAAAAAGAGAAAGTACCTGCCAGCTAAGTTGGTTTGAAGGATCTCTTGTTCTTCTGGATATGGGGATTGATTTCCATCAGTTACATTTCTATAGAAAATAATATAAATCAGTGTCTCTATGATTTTCTTTATTCATGTTTCATCATCTATTGCTTGTTTTAATAGCTAAGGTTAGAGACATTGTAATTATATACAATGTCATTTTCTCAATTTTATCCTTCTAAACTAGTATTGATTTTAATCTTTAGTCAATGATTAGAACATTGATTCCAGCTCATAGAATTGCTTTTAAAATGTTTGCCGTAAAACTAGCTAATCAGTCATTTACTGTCTGTTATGATTAAGGTAATTTTACATTTTGGGAAAACTTTTGGTGCTGGCTTTCCCCATTTCTTCAACTTTTATTTTGAAAAAAAATCATTTTATGCAAGCATGAAATATGTAACGGCATTTCTTTATGATTTTCTTCTGGATAATTGATTTAATTGATATTATTACTCATTCCAGGAATACATTTAATGACTCATCCATGTTTATTCATCTTCTGTGCCTCTGGTTCATGTCTTATTATTAATCATCTATCTGAATCTGTCCAATATGATAGGAACCTTTCTTGTGGTCTCTTGACATTATATGATACTGAGAGAAATTAATATTATGTTATTATGTTTCTGAAGGGCATGAATGAATTAGGATTACTCCTAGTTCCCAATTTTTTATTGAAGTAAAAACATTGTGATGTCTATGGGATCATGTCAGGTTCTTAGCTGAATTGCCCTACCTCTTTAAATTCTGCTAAGGCTTTTGTGTTAAATCTCTAACTAGCGTCATTGTCCTTAAAAATGTCTTGCTGGTGCTCTTTTTAGTTTGTATTACCATCACTTCCCAATGACTCTTCTATTATCTATAAAACCTGCCTTTATAAGAAAATTCAATTAAGTAAAACAAATAAACCTACTGATATTGATGTCTCTTTGCTTGTGTTTATCATAAATATTTCTAGACAAGATTATCTAATGTACTCTGAAGTTATTTACTTTTCTGTCATTTGTTCGTCACTTGATGTGAGTTTAATTATTACTAAGTTACTCTCAAGTGTATACTACATCCACCCCAACTGTTTGTCCCATTTTGGCTGAGATGTTCTATAGACATCTCAAATTCAGTGTATCTAAAATGCATGTTTCCCCCAAATCTACCCTTCTTAAATTCTCTATTTCTATTAAAGGTGACAACAGCCTTCCAGTCACTGAGGTTTACACCTTTAACTCTTTATTTTCATTCACCCTACACATCCAACCAGTTGTCAAATGTTGGCATTTCTATATCCACAAATTTTCTTGTATCTACCCACTTCACTGTATTCACATAACTACCATCCTATTTCAGGGCAGGTAGGCGGTGCAATGGAGAGAGTATGAGTGCAGGAGTCAGGAGGACCTGAGTTCAAATCTCACCTCAGACAAGACACTCACTGGCTAGTTGACCTTGAGCAAGTCACTTAACCCCAGTTGCCTCATTTCCAGTCATCCTGATGAATATCTGGTCACTGGATTAAGAGGGTTCTGGAAGAGAAGTGAAGCTGGTGACCTCCACAGCCTTCCCTCACTCAAAACAAAGTCAAGTGCAAGTCATGTCATCATTTCTCTGATGGCATGGTCTTCTTCGGAAACGAAGGATGAACACACACATCCTATTTCAGACCTTCATTGCTTCTTACCTGGACCATTGCAATCATCTAATTAGTCTCTTTTCCTTGCTTCTCTTTGCCTCTAATTCCTTAATCACATAGATACTCAGAATTTTTTTTAATTTATTTTTTTTAAGTTATGGACTAAAACAAACATTTCTATAACATAGCATAATAAAAAAAGGATAATTGCATATGAAACTGTAACTCTACTATACAGAACTTTGCTATTCCTTTCAAATATACAACAAATGATCATATATTTTTTTTCTCTTCCCCCCATCCCTTTCCCTAGAGATGGCTACCATTAGACTCAAATAGATATGTGTGTCTGCGTGTATAATTCTACAATACTTCTATTTATCAGTCCCTTCTCTAGATGCAGATAGCATCTGTCTTCATATGCTTTTTATAATTAATTTGAGTATTTATAACAGTCAAAATAACTTATTTACTCAAAGTCATTTGTAAAACAATAATGTTGTTAATTTATACAATGTTCTCTTGATTGTGCTCCTTTTACTCTTCTTTATTTCATGTAAGTCTCTCCATTTTTTTCTAAAATTATTTAGCTCATCATTTCTTATAATAGAATCATGTTCCATCGCAATCTTATACCATAACATGTTCAGCTATTCCCAAATGATAGGCATCCCTGCAATTTCCAGTTCTTTAATGCCACAAAGAGAGCTGCTATAAATATTTTAGAACATATAATTTCTTTTCTTTTTCCCCTAATTCTCTTTGAAATAGACCAAGTAATGGTATTGCTGGGCCAAAGGATATAGATAATTTAATAATTCTTTGGGGATAATTCCACGTTGTTCTCCGAAATGGTTGGATCAGGTCACAATTTCACCAACAATGAAGATGTCTCATTTTTTTCACATCCCCTCCAACATTTGTTACCTTCTTCTTCTATCATTATAGCCAATCTAGTAGGTATAAAATGATATCTCATAGTTGCTTCAATTTGCGTTTCTCTAATCAAGAATGATTTAGAGCATTTTTTCTTATAACTGTAAATTGTTTTGATTTCTTTGGAAAATTGCCTGTTCATATCCTTTGACCACTTATCAATTGGGGATTGATTCATATTCTTATAGACTTAACAAAGCTAAATTTTATATATATATACATATATATGTATATATATATATTTTAAATATGAGGCCACTCTCTGATCTGATATGATAAACTGTTTATATATATATATATATATATATATATATTTTTTTTTAATCCAATTTTCTGCTTTCCTTTGGATTTTTTCATCTTGGTTACATTTATTTGCCCACAACCTTTTTAACTTAATAAAATCAAAGTGATTCATTTTATACCTAATTTACTATCTATCTCTTGTTTAGTCTGGATATTGTTCACCAATTATTCACCTATCCATAAGTCTGGTAAGTAATAGGTTTCACATTCTTCTAATTTTCTTATAAAATCTCTCTTTTTATCTAGGCTTTGTATCCATGTTGACCTGATCTTGGTAAATTCTGTAAAATATTGGTTTCCAGTTTTTCTGGCAGTGTTTACCAAATAATGAATTCTTATCTCCAAATCTTAAGTCTTTACATTTGTCAAATACAAGATTATCATGTTTATTTGCGCTGTAAATTTTATGTCTCCTCTGTTCCATTGATCTATGTTTCTGTTTTTTAGCTAGTAGCAGAAACTTTTGATAATTACTGCTTTATGATATAGTTCAACTTCTGGTACCGCTAAACTTCCTTCCTTTGCTCCTCCCCCCTTATTATTTCCTTTTATATTCTTGACTTTTTGTTTTTCTAAATGAATTTTGTTAATTTTTTTTCTAATTCAGCCAAAAAAAGTTGATAATTTAATTGGGATGGCATTGATCATATTAATTAGTTTGGGTAAATTTTTTATTTTTATTGTATTGACCCTGCCTACTCATGAACAATTAGTATTTTTCCAATTGTTTAAGTCTGATTTTATTTGTATAAAAGTAAAAAAAATGGTTTGTGTAGTTTCAAGATTTGATTTGGCAGGTATACTCCCAAGCATTATATACTGCCTAGAGTTACTTTAAATGAGGTATTTTTTTCACTATCTCTTCTTGCACAGTTTTGTTTATGACATACAGAATGTTGATAATTTAGGTGCATTACTTTATATCCTGATGCTTTGCTAAAATTAATCGCTGTTTCACTAACTTTTTAGTTGTCATTGGGATTTTCCAATTGTATCATATTATCTACAAAAGAGATAGTTTTATTACCTCATTCTCTATTGTTATTCCTTCTATTTCTTTTTCTTCACTTATTACTATTGCTAAAATTATCTAAACTATTCTGCTAATTATATTCCTTTCACTCTGCTTCAGCTTCCCCAAGTCTTCACAGGTCTGTAAGTGCCATTTTTTTCTTGTGACGTTTACCGGTCATTCAGCTGCTCGCGCCTTCACCACACAGGGTTATTTTGTACGTCCCTCTTTCATATATATTGCACAAATCAATCCATGTGTAAGTTGTTTCTCTTCTTAGAATTTAAGGTGTTTGAGAGCAGGGACATTTTCATTTTTGTCTTCATGTCCCCACTGCTTAGATCAGTGCCTGGCACTTAACAAATCCATCTGATTTGTTGTTGTTGATGTTATTTTTAGATTCATAGTAAAACCCACTGCTTTAATTACATTCTCAAGGGGAACATGCGACTTATCCTTTCATTCAACTTCACTTCCTTCTAGACTTCTGACTTGATTTATAGAGAGAATGGCAAGTTTGCAAATAAAATTGCTAGTTTTAAGCCAAGATTTGAGTGCTATCTGTTAAATTAATATTTACAGAGATGTAAAAACCATGAGATACTTATTGTCCTCTTTACCCTTTTCTGCCACTTCCATAGTACTATACAATCTCAGAAAGCCTCCTTGGATTAAGGGCCACAATTTATTTTTCTTTGTTGCATGGGATGGGACTAAGGGAATTTGCATTTATAGAACACCTACTATATGCCAGGCTCTGTGCTAAGTACTTGTACAAATATTATTTCATTTGATTCTCACAACAGCCCTGCAAGGTAGGTACTGTTATGATTCCTGTTTTACAGTTGAGGGAACTGATGCAAACAGAAGTTAAGTGACTTGTTAGGGTCACACAGCTTGTAAGTGTTTATGACTGGATTGGTCTTCTTGTTTCTGGGCACACTATGCTGTCCACTGCACCATCAGATCCCATATAGATTGCCATAGTCAAACAATTTATAAACCACTGGCCTGCATGTGATGAATCTCTCTAGGTTAAGTAAGCCCAGTACAAGTTGTTTTTTTAAAACCTGGAATCCATATTTTTTTAATCTCT
>CM053771.1:248063432-248079788 GCA_028658325.1 Potorous gilbertii | reverse complement strand
TTTGGGGGAAATAGATATTCAATGAAACAGAGGACTTTTAAGAATTCCTGATGAAAAAGACAAGGAACTGAATAGAAAATTTCATTTCCAAATTTAAGATTCAGGAGAAGCACAGAAAGGTAAATAGGAAAGGAGAATCATAAGGGACTTAATAAAGTTAAATTATTTACATTTCTACATGGGAAAATGATACTTGTAACTTATAAGAATTTTCTCATTATTAAGGCAGTTAGGAGTGTATATAGACAGAGAGCATAGGTGTGAGTTGGATATGATGGGATGATACCTTTAAAAATAAAATTAATAGATAAGAAAGAGCAATATATTGGAGAAAGGGAAAAGGATAGGTAGAATAAGGTAAACTATCTCATATAAAGGAGGAAAGAAAGTGCAATTAGAGTGGAGGGGAAGATGGAGGAGATGGCAGGGAACCCTTGAATCTTCCTCTCATTGGCATTGGCTTAAAGAGGTAATAACACACATACTCTCAGTTACTTATAGAAATCTATCTGACCCTACAGGAAAATAGGAAGGGAGGGGGATAATAAGAAGGGAGTAGGAGTGTTCTTAGAGGGGAAAGTGTATTTGGGGAGGTAACATAAGCAAAATGCTTTTGAGGACGGACAGGGTGAAAGGAGAGAGAGTAGAATAAACACGAAGGAAATAGGATGAAGGGAAATACAGTTAGCAGTCATAGCTGTAAAAATTTTGTTGAAGCTAGTTTCTCCAATATAAGCCTCATTTCTCAAATATATAGAAAAATGAGTAAAATTTATAATAATAAGAGACATTTTCCAATTGACTAATGGTCAGAAATATGAACTGTCAGTTTTCAGCTGAAGTATTCAAAGCTATCTATAGGCATATTTTAAAAATTTTCTAAATTACTATTTTTTGGAGAAATGCAAATTAAAATAATACAGAGGTGCTACTTCATACCTATTAGATTGGCTAATAGGGCAGAAAAGGAGAATGATAAATGTTGGAGGAGATGTAGGAAAATTGAGACACTAATATACTTTTGGTGGAGTTGTGAACTTATTTAAGCAATATATAGAGCAATTTGGCATTGTGTCAAAATATTTATAGTAGCTTTTTTTGGTGGCAGAGTTAGAAATTAAGGGAATTCTCTTCAATTGAGGAGAAGCTGAATAATTTGTGGTATGTGATTCTAATGGAATACTATTCTGATATAAGAAATAATGTGCTAGAGGCTGTCAGAAAAACCTAAAGAGACTTACATGAAATGAGTAGAACCAGGAGAACACTGTACACAGTAACAGTGATGTGATAAGATAATCGACTGTGAATGACTTACCTATTCTCAGCAATACAATGATCCAAGATAACTCTGAAGACTTATCATTAAAAATACTATCCATCCCCAAAGAAAGAACAAATGGAATTTGAATATAGACCAAGCATAGTTTTTTTGCTTCCATTATTTTTTCTTGAATTTTCATTTTGGCCTACATTGTCTTTTATTACATGACTAATATAGAAATATGTTTTGCATGATTGCACATGTATAACCTATGTAAAATACTTGGGAGAGGCAAGGAGGAATTTGGAACTCAATTTAAAAAAATGAATTTTGAAAATTGTTTTTATGTTTAATTGGGGAAAAATAAAATGTTAAATAACAATTTAAAAAAATGAAAACCCCAAATGGGATCATGAAGAGTCAGACATGACTGAAATGACTGAATGACAAAAGTCTTTTAGAACATCATGCACTCTACACCTTCCTAACCTTTGCCACCACTTAACAGCTAAGGTAACAGAGGCTTAGAGAGTTATGACATACACTTAGGTAGTTCATTTAGTGACTGTTAACTTTGTTCTCAGCCCTTTGCTGCCTCTACAACATCACAGACAAGTAGATGTGGTGCTATCAGCTCACATAAAAAGGCTGAACTCATTTATCAACCTTACCCCAAGAAAACATTAAAAACAATCCAAACACTTTTGCAAGTGAAAACATTCCTCAATTTCTATTAATATACCCAGTGAGAAAGAGAACACTGAAACAAGAAGGCTAAGATTTATTTCCAACTCTGGTAAATACCCTGTTGTCATCAAAATGCCATCAATATCCATTCAGACCTGGAGTTTACTGAACAACATCCATGTTTGCTACTCTTTACAGCCAAGGTGATTGAATCTGCCACTATAATGGATTCTCGTTTTAAAGGAATTATGCCAGTCTTGAGGGTGAGAGAAGAACGTGGCAGTAGGAGAGAAAAAACCCATCTTTTTAACTTGGTTAGCAAAAATTCCTCCTAGTGCAAGATACTGCTTTTGATCATAACAGGCTCTACACAGTTAAACATGATTATTTTGATATGGATTGCATATGTGGAGTATACTTGTATAACTCTGCTTTGCAAAGTCATTTTTAAAAAAAGCTACTGCCTTTTGGACCCTTTGGTGGGTCTCCCTGGCAACCATTGATTTCAAGGGGAGTAGAGGCAAAGTAATCAATTTGTTTTCATCAGCTAATTATGGGGAAAAATGATATTACATAAAGTTACCAAGAATTTCTTAGTGGTACAATTACTGTATCAGGCCTGTTTCAAGGGTTTAATGCCTTTCTCCAACATCAAACACTTTTCTCAATTCTCTTAAGTACTTTAGTTGCCCTGGAAGAGGCTCCCATTGTCACAGACTTTAGAAACAGGTAAAAAGCAGGTTGGGGTGGCAGGTGGGCAAATTTTTGAGCGGGGGAAAAAGTCATTTATATTTACACTTCAGATTGTTTAAGGTTTAATGAGTTAAATGTCCTTAAAAATATATAATATGACCAACCTTTATTTTAAAAAAAATCAGATGTGCCATTCACAATTAGTACAATGTCTCTTGTTGGAACAGGGAAGGGCAGAAAGAAGGAAAAATGCCAGAATGCTGAAATGTATCCCCTTGTTGAAAGCGAAGCCTGCCCCTGTGAAGTATTCACGTCCCAACCCCATGGAAACTGGTCTGAATGCATTCTTCCAGAGGGCAAGAAGGAGCCTCAACGTGGCATGAGGTTGCGTGGAGACACTAAAGCCTGTGGAAAAGGGGTGCGCCTACGAGCCATCGTTTGCTCTGATAAAAATGGACGGCTTGTTGACCCATCTTACTGCAGCAGCTCTGGTAAGAGGATGAATAAATGAAACTAATAGTCTTGAAGTTTTGGTTCATACAGCACACAATGTTATTGCCCATTATTAGCACGGACAATTGACTTCGTCCCATTATAAGGGGAAAAACAAGGAACAGTAGGTACTGTTACATCCATTATCCACGTGAGACAATGGAGACACACAAAACTTCTGGGACTTGTTGAAAAGCAGTCAGATGGTCAGTTACAAAACTAGGGTTAGTGCCCTCCTATACTAATGGCCAATCTCATTTTTTTTCCTATTGTACTATTCTGTCTTTCATAAGATACATGTAAGCAGCAGGCTAGCTTCCAGCTTCCATTGGTTATTTAGTTTATGGATTGTTCAGGTCCTTCCAGTGATTTTGCTTATTATTCTGTTTACCCTTTGTCCATTTTGCTGCATGCTAATTACCAGAGAGATATCAGGCAGAGGTTTAGAGAAGACATAAAACTCCAATCAGGTAATAGAAAATTTTGTAATACATTTGCCAAACAAGGCTTAGCCAACAAGTGATTTCTCTGTATGTATATCTGTGGGTGTTTGTGTTATTTGCCACTTATGAAATTACCTTATGAAAAAAACAACCCTTGATTAGGGTTGTATGCTAAGAAAATATCATATTAAAAGAAAGCATAAAAAGAAGATGAAGTCAGTATGAGATGTCCAAATGAATTGCTCAGGACAAAAATGGAAATTAACAAGAATAAAGACACAGATCATATCATTTATTTTTAGGAAAATTTAACCAATAATGTGGAGTCTAAAAGAATCCAGGCCAGAGGACACGATTTTTCACCATTTGTAGATATGTGACAGACAAGGAAAATTCTAATTTAGCTTATAAGGTCATTTGCAAAATATTATTGAAAAATATATGATTATCAGACAAAATAGTGTAAAATATTTGAAGGGAGAAAAAAGAAACAGAGGTGCAGGTAATTTCATATTGAGAATATTTCTAAAATGCAGTTGTTTGTTCTTCATTCTTGCTATCACCTCTTCATGCTATCACCTCAGGAAGATGATAGTATGAGTTGCAAGTGAATTGAATTTAAGTGAGAGAGGACATGAAAAGTCACCAGTCTCTCTTTCTCCTCCGGATCCGTCTGGGTCCAGTGGTTATATATGGACCATAATGACTGGAGATGGTCCCAATGCAGTGGGAGACCTTGGCCTTTTTAAGCTGAGGTCTTTTCAAGTTCTCACTTTGAGTCAGTGTTACCATTCAGTGATTAAGGCTAGGTAAGAAAAGAGCCCAGGGCCACTTTTCCTAATCAAAAAATAAAATCAGTCTGGGAGGGGAAAACCTTCAGGGTTTCTGGCCAAAACAGAAACAACTGCAATTTGCTCTCACTCAGAGACATCTGAACCCAAACACTGACCAAGTAAGGCTTAGGTTGGGACCTATTATTGACTAATCAAAGATATCCAGAGTGATTTGGGTTTAAGGCAAGGTCCTTGAGAAAGAAATCTCACCAGGTTTACTCCAAGATATTTTGCAAGGTTTCAGCAATCAGAATTTACATTCCTTTGGGCAGAGCATCTGCAAGTAAGGGTATGATACCCTTGGTGGATGGAGAGAGAGGTAGGAGGGAAGAGAAAAGAAGGAAGAGAAGAAAGAAGGAAAGAGGGAAGGAAAGAAAGGATGAAGGAAGGAAGGAGCTTCATTGGTCAATTGGGTCCCCAGCAGGACAGCTCAGACTACTCACACGTTGGTTTTGTTTTTTTTTTTTGATCCTTCATTTTGGAAAAGGACTATGGCATCCGGAAGGTGATACTGTGACTTGTAAGTGAATTGCATTTAAGTGAGGGAGGGATCTGCAAAGTTACCAGCCTCACTTTCTCCTCTGGAGTCATTTGCATCCAGGAGTAAGATATAAATTGGGATGACTGGAAATGGTCCCCATTTGTAAATTAAACTGGAAGTAAAAACCAAAGCAGATGCAAAATGGAATAGCTGTGGCATTGTGTGATTGTTAGTGGTGGGTATAGTAGAATCACAGCTATGGTTCTATATGTTTTGTCTGCCACTTCAATACTAAAATCCTCTGGCAAAGGGATATAAGAAGAAGTCAGAAATAAGCCTCTGGACCTAATTCAAATGTAAAAGTGGAGTTATATTCCTACCTCAATTAGCAAGGCATTTTGGAATCTTTTCAGTCTAGTAATGGAAAACTTCCAACATGGAGGAATCAGGTTCCAAATGTGTAGTCAGTCCCCTGGGAGAAAATCACTTTGGGCAGAGGAGAGAGGTTTTTTTTCTCTAGTTCTGCCTGTACCTTTACACCCCCTCCCCCTCTCCCTCTATCTGTCCTGACTCTCTTATTCACTGCACATTTCTCTCTTTACTCTCATCCATCATTACTCTTATCCTTTAAGTTCATGCCAACTCTCCCCATGCATTCTGTGTTTTGAGTGACAGTTTTCCCTAGACTTCTAGGGGAAAGGTTTTATACATAATGTTCTAATTGATGTATATGGAATGATTGTTAATAAGAAATCCACTGTTGAGAGTTTATTTGTTAATAGTACTACAAACCCCAAAACCCTCAGGATTATTTATGGGACAGGGAGAAGGAGAGAGAGAAGGGAAGGATAGAGAGATGGAGAGGGAGAAGTAGAAAGATTGAAGCCATCTTCTGCAAGACCCAGTCAATGAAAGTGGGAGTTGGAGAAGACCCAGAGGGAATGCTGCACAAATATGCAGAGAACAAATCCATGCAAGAGGCAATATAATTTTAAGACATTTAGAGAACTTTTTTTTGAGGGGGGGGGTATATCTCAGAAATTGTTTCCAGAAGAATGGATAGGTCAAGGGTAGTGTTTTTACTTTAAAAGTGTAACTATGAAGACATTATCAAGGACAGCCTCCAAGCTACTATTTCCTCATCTCTATAAAATATTTATGATCATGATATACATATGTATTGAGGATTGCTTTGCTGAAAATAAGAGATAAACTGATTCCTACAACCAATTTTCTATAATAGA
Organism: Potorous gilbertii; assembly: GCA_028658325.1. Classification (NCBI taxonomy): domain Eukaryota; kingdom Metazoa; phylum Chordata; class Mammalia; order Diprotodontia; family Potoroidae; genus Potorous; species Potorous gilbertii. The sequence continues at coordinate 248,073,651 of CM053771.1, read as the reverse complement.
CCATATATTCACAAGTAAAGAACTGAGAAATCACAAAGAATTTAAGATTCCTGCTTGGAGAAATCAGTGTCTTCTGCTCATTGATTTTTTGTTTGTTTTGGATTTTAGTTTATGACTCAGTAGAACATTTGAAATTCTTTTCAAGAAAAAAGTCTTGTACATATTTTAAAAAGTTTCCATGAGAAATACCACCATATAGATAATTCGGTGACTCACTCATTAATATCAAACAAAGAATCTTAAAGAGAGAGATAGTTTGCTAAAGTATTGATTAATCAGGATTATGGAGTATGACAGAAAAATACAAAACAAAACTTTCTATTGATGATGGGATTTTTCAAATGGCCCTGTACAGAGAGTCAGGAGATAATATCTAGGGTCAAATTTTATCATACCTATTCCCTATTTTTTAAAAATCTATTTGTGTTAAGGCTATAGCGAAAGAGGTACCATAGACAAACACATACATATATATGTATGTATATATACATATATATACACATACATACACATATACATACATGCATAAACGGATGAGTAGATAAAACATTTATAAAACTCTTACTCTTTGCCTGGCATTGAGCTAAATGCTGATGGTAAATTTACAAGGAAGCAGAACTGTTTCTACCTTTAAGTAGCTTAAATTACCATAAAGGAAAACAACTCATAAAATAGAAACTGGGAATCTAGTGGGGTTGAAATAGGGAGAGGCAGAGGGGCATGGAACACACAAAGGATTCCAAAGAATCTAGTCATGAGGGAGAAAGAGTTTACAGGTAAATGGAAATACAACCAACAGCCCAAGTGTCCAAAATAAGGTTTATTGAAGGATTCAGTGCAGCTTGCCAGGTCCCAAGATGACAGTTTAAGATACATTCCTCTTGGACTTTGACAGACCTTTAAACCATCACTACAGAGGGCTGGCCACATAGATCTGAGTTGACTATAACAGGATATTATTTTTAAAAAACAGTTAAGGAGTTTGAACGAAGATTGTAACTGAGAGGGCAGGTTAGGGAGAGAGATAGGATGGGGTAAATTAATTATCTCACATGAAAGGGACACCAAATATGTATTTCTCCAGTCGTCCTGATGGATATCAGGCCTCTGAACCCAAATGACTCTGGAAAAGAAAGTGAGGTTGGTGACCTTGCATAGCCCTCCTTTATTCTAATCAAAGTCAACTGTAAGTCCATGTCATCATCTTGATGTCATGGTCCTCTTCCAGAATGAAGGACAACAACATCTAACATTTATATAACAGCTTAAGGTTTACAAAAATGCTTTATTTCTGTTGTCTCACATTTTCTTCACAAGAATCCTATGTGGTGTATGCTATTCATATTCCCATTTAAAAGATTAGAACACTGAGGGTCAAAGTGAATAACTGATTGGACCAGGGTCATACAGTTATCTGAAGTCAATCCTTCTTGATATGAAGTACAGAATTCTTTTCACTTGGCTACTTAGATACCCTCTAGAAAGCTAAGTCTGAATCTTATTTACCCACCTTTTCTTGAAGCTTTCCAGAATTTTCCTTGTTAGGGAAAAGTGTGGTACTATGGAAAGAGTACTGACTTGGGAGTTCAGAAGTCCCAAATTCAAATCCTACCCTCGATGATTACTTATTGTGTAACATAACCTTGGGTAAATTATTTCTCATCTCTGCACCTCAGTTTCTTCACCTATAACATGAAAGTACTCTGTAGACTTTTCCAGCTTTAGATCTCTGATCCTGTGAAGGTATTATCTGTTATCTCTCTTTTCAAATCAATACAATAGAGATTTTGGATATTTTAATACATTAAGAGAACGAAAGAGGGGCTCAACCTATTATTGGTCTTATTTATTATATACAACATACAAATGGAGGGTCAATTACATGGCCTGGAAGATGGGTCTGTGTTCCCATTACTCTTTTGGTCAAGAGTGAGATTACTCAGACAATTTGGAATGTCAATGAGTAGGTTTAAAAAAAAAGTTAACAAATATTTATTTAAAAAAATAACAGTGTAAATCTCTACATTTTATATAAAATGAATCTCATATTTTAGAGAATATTTCTCTTGTAAATATTGCATGTTATTCTAGGAAAACATGCTTAAGAAGCAAATAAATTAGAAACTTTTCTTCCTTTTTGGGATTCCCAATGAGAACTGAACTGAAATTATAGAAGTTGCACAGAACTTTCACTTAGCTTTTAGCCTCATTCCTAAAAACAATGTTTTCCACATCAGGGACATCTCAGAATTTGCAGTAGGGCTAAAACAATAATACAAGAGGCCCTTGGAAAGTTATGCACTTCTGCTCCTATTTACAGATGGCATTGTGGCAATTGAATTGTACCCAGAACACTATAAACTCTCATCAGTGAAAAATATATTTTATACATATGTATATAGAAAGCTTATTGATATCTTTTACATTATTTGTTTCTGTATATACTCTTCTTCTATATCTCAATTTTTCTTGCAACAAAAATTCAGTAAGACCTGTCAACACTTTGATGATATATGCAGACATAACATTTTTCACCCATACTCCTTGTGTCCTCAGTGAAAAAAAAAAGAAGAAATGTTCTTCTTAACTTTTTTCCAAAACCAGTATTGGTTGTTATGTAGTTTTGAGTTCACTTTTCGTTTTTCTTTTTTTAATTGAACTTTCATCATTATTCGAGAGTACAATTTAGTATTCCCTGCTTTAAAAAAAAAGCTACATCAAAATTGGAATGCCATGATCTCAGGCAAATCAAAATCATATGTTAGTTATTCAATCAGGTAAAAAAATTATAATTGATTGATTAGCCAGACATTATGCTAAGTACAGGGGATACAAAGAAGGGCAAAAGGACAGTAAGACAACACATAAAAAAGAAGCTGAAAAGGGGGAAAAGGTGCCCAGTCCATGATAAAGTCATATAGTTGGGTAGGAAATGATAACATGGTTACCCTGATTCCCATCCTTAAAAGGATGATCTGAGACACCTCTGATTTCCACCTTCCACCCTTTTCAATCAGAAGGAGGAATCTAGGGAGTACAGAATCCCAAGAAGGTGTGAGCTTCATAGTTGATATAATCTTGTAGTCAGATGTGTTTCTGGAGACGATGAAGTCTAGAAGAGCAGCCAGGTGGGCAATTATGAAGTTGGTGCCCTAGGTTTCTTTCTTAAATGAACTCTCTAGGAAGAACTTTCCTATATCCACCATCCATCCACTCCAATAAGAGAGAGAGAAAGGCTTCAGAAGAAGGACATGCTGGGGAATTATGAGTTTCATAATTTTAACAGTTCAGGAGGATGAGTGAATATGATGAGTTTAAGCAGATTACAGTAATAGTTACTCATGTGTAAGAAGTAGCATAAAATAGTGTCCAAACACATCTTCAGGTGACTAAAAGTGAAGCATATCTCCTGCTCCCTGTCATAGATTGAATGGATCATAAGTGCTGATGAGACAGACCTATTTAGGTATAACTCACGTTTCTTTATGTTGCTTATAGTGCTTCTTTGCTGCAGGAGAGTTTTATTTGGAGGAAGGAGGGAAGAGAGCTATTGTAACTGACTTGTCACCTATACTATTGAAATGACAGTGGATAGAGTGCTGGATCTGGAGCCAGGAAGACTCGACTTTGCTAGTTCAGATCTAACCTCAGATACTTACCAGCTAGAGGATCTGAGGCAAATAAACTTAATCTTGTTTACCCAGTTTCCTCATCTTTTTACCAAGAAAAACCCAAATGGGGTCATGAAGTGTTGGGCATGACGGAAACAAATGAACAACAAATCAGACTCCCTACCTCAAACATTTCATCATTCTACTCCATCCTCCACATTTCCCAAACTGATTTTCCTTGAGTCCAGATCTGAACATGCCAGTTCTTCACTAAATGGGTTCTTGTAATTCCCAATTACCTCTTAGAGAAAATATAACAACACCTTCAAACCCCAGTTTTTAAAGCCATTCACAACTTGGCCTGGACTTATCAGCCTCATTTATTATACATTATTTTCTTCCCTACGCTCTACAATCTAACAAACTGTCCTCTCTGTTACTCACATACAACATCCCTTTCATTTTGCCTTTTCATTGGCCATTTTCTGTGTCTGGAATGCATTTCCTCTTTACCTCTGTTTCTTAGTCTTCATTTCCTTCAAGAAATAGCTCAAGCTCCACTTCCTATAGAATACCTTTTCTCATTCTCCCAAGTATTATTGCTGTTCCTTATGAACTACTGTGAACTTCACAGCTTATACTTACATATGCATATCTTGTCTCTCCTGATTTAATATGAGCTTCATGAGTGGAGGGACCATTTTGCTCTCATCTTTAAACTCCCCTCTTGAATAGAGTACCTGGTACATAGTAGATGCTTAATTAATTCTTGTTTATTGATTTCTTTTAAAATGTTAATTAAATGTTTCTTTTTAAAATAAACTAAGTAGCAAAAAATTCATCACATTTTTGGACATTTGTGACCAGAATAGAAGGTGGGTGAGTGATATAGCACAGAATATGAAACTGGGTGTTGTTCTGGTATCCTTATAATACTGAATGAAGCAGAAGAATGCATCTCTAGTTTGTTAGCTAAGTTCCAGAATCACAACTGGAGTTTGATATCATCTATTCTAACCTCTTTGCTATATAGGTTAGGAAAATGAAGTCTAGAGAATTACACAAGACTGGGATTTATGCTTAAGTCTTTTGATACTAAATCAAGTGCTATTCCCACTGGTCCTTGTATGGAAATTTTATAAAAGTAAATGGATAAGACTTATGCAAAATGAGAAAGCATTGAGGAAATTATTTCCCATGACAAGAAAACAAAGTATCTGTACCAAAGAAATCACAGATCCATTTAAAAAAAGCAAAAAAAAGTATATACCTTTGACTAACAGATTAAGGAAAGAGTAATCCATAAGTTTTTTTTTGGGGGGGTATATATGTGTGTGGTGGGAAGGAGGCAGTATTTGGTTATTACAACCTTGAGTATTACCTAATTTATCAAATACTGTGCTAACTAATAATATTATTAACATTAAATTTCTTTCATGGAATTGTTTCCTGTTTATGGACACATTCTATAATCTCAATACATTATATATTTATTTTTTAAAAAAGAACTGAAACATTCAATGGAGTTAGGAGACAGATAGTAGATAGAAGAAAAAGAAAGAAAGGAATAAAGGAAAGGTAAGAAAGTAAAAGTGCTAAAGAAAGAAAGAGAAGGAAGGAAGAAGGAAGAAAGAAGAGAGGGCAAGAGAGAAAGAGTTATTATGAGTGCTTAGTAAGCACTTAACTTACTGGATTAAGCACTGGAGATAATAAATATGAGAAAATAAGATGCTGACATTCTAATATGGGAGCTGGATGATGGGATAGATGGGTAGGTGAGATGGTTCATGAGAGTATAAACCTGGTGAGGAGGTAGAGCATTCTGGGTAATGAGTTGAGCTGGGAATGAAGGGAACATGACTAGGCTGCCCCAAGAGAAAATGAGTCAAGGTGAACAAGATTCCAGATTATATGGAGATCAGAGGGGACCATGGTCATTCAATATAATCAATTGTTCTTCAATTTTCAAACACAAAAATTTCAAATTTAAATTTAAAAAATGAGAGAAATATATTCCCCTAGAATAAAAGATTTGATTTTCCTTCTGCCTCTTTCTTTAGAATTGTTGCTTAGTCATTGTGGGCTGCTATATTCTCTAATGGCCTCTCTGAAACAGTAATGAAATCAGTTGTCAAGGATTCAGGCTAATTGATAGGAAGATAAGATTCAGTGATAGTTCCAATTTGGATTTAGGATGCATTTCTTAGATTTAATTTTGAACACAGTAATCATTAGTTTTTTTAGTAGTTTAGTAAACATAGTTTAGTTTAGTAAATGTAGTAAACATTATTAAAGTAAACAGTAAACATTACTCAAGTAGTTTAGTAGTTTAGTAACCATAAACACTTCAATATACAAATAAGAGCAAGGCAGATTTATATAAGAAATATTAAGATTCTAAGATGGCGGAGTGAGAGCAACAACTCACATAAACTTTTAGACTAACTCCTTCAGATACTTATAAAAAGAAAATCTGACCAAATTTTGGAGGTGCAGAATCCAATAGGATTGGACTGTGGCAGATACACAGCCCAGGACAGACTGTAAAGTCGACAGGAAGGATTTGTTCTGAAAAGGTGAGCCCACAATGCACTTCGCAGCTTGTCCAGCATGGCTGAGTGGGAGGGCCCCCAGGAGACTTGAGGCAACAGCAAGTAGAACCAGTGGAGCAGCAGCCCAGGGTGAGAGACCAACAGAGCCAAGTGAGTGACAGCTGCTGAGCCCCAGATGTCAGCTGCAGCAACTCCTGAGACTTTCAGCCCACAGATTAAAAGTCTGTAAGTCACCACCTTGAACTTCTGGGAGCCAGGATGGTGCAGTGATCAGTAAATTTTCTCTCCTCCCACCTTGATGACCTCAAAACAATCATAAAATATTTCCCCAGAAAAATCCTAGATAAGTGGAAACAGCGGAGGGGGCAAATAGTCTCATAACGCCTGAGGCTAAGAAAAAAAGCTAAGGGGGATTCCTCCTACTGTGGTAGAGGTGAACTGGAAGGAGAGAGGCCCCAGGGCAGCAGAAACTCACACTAGGACCCAGGCGAGCTTCAGTACTAGGAGAGGAGCCCCAGGAGGGGTGGAAACTCTAGGAAACGCACTAGGATCTAGGCATGTCTCAGCACTCCAGGGAAAACAGGAAGACAATAGGGCAACTGGGATCACCATTCCCTGAGCTTGCCTTTGCCTCAGTTCAGCTGAGGAGATCTCCCATGACCAGACCACCCCTCCCCCACACTCAACAATCTAGCCCCACAGCTGATCTGGGAAACACAAAACAAAAAGATAAAAAGACACCTGCTCTTACCTTTTTCACAGCAGTCAGATTAACACTAAATTCTGCAGCTTCTAAGTGAAAGAACCAGAAGCCACAACACACAATCACCATCATGAGCATGAAAAAAAGCAAAACAAGGGTGAAAAAAACCATAGAATCTTTCTATGGGGACAAAGACCAAAACACAAATACAAAAGATGTCAGTAGTGAGACTGTACTTCCATCTGAAACTTCAGAAGGGACAATGAACTGCTTGCGTGCACAAATAGCTCTTCTGGAAGAGCTGAAGAAGGAAATAGAAGAAAAACTGGCCAATGATTTTAAAAGTATGAAAAAAGAATTCACTGATAAGAACATCTCTTTGAAAAGGAAAATTGAACAAATGGAAAAGGAAGCACAAAAGCTAACTGGGAAAACTGGACAATGGAAAACAAAGTACAAAAATTAACTGGAGAAAATAACTCCTTAAAACGAACAATTGGACAGATGGAAAAGGAGATGCAAAAGTTAACTGAAGAAAACACAATTTGATAAAAATTAGAATTGGGCAAGTAGAAACTAATGACTCTATGAGACAGCAAGAATAAGTCAAATAAAACCTAAAGAATAAAAAGATAGAAGGAAATGTAAGCTATCTAATTGGAAAACAATTGCCCTGGAAAATAGATCCAGGAGAGAAAATTTAAGAATTGTTGACCTGACAGAAAAATAGAGTCTCAATAATATCTTCCAGGAAATTATCAAAAAAAACTTCCCAGAGGTGCTAGGTCCCAAGGGCAAAATAGTCATCAAAAGAATCTACTGTTCACCTCCCGAAAGGGAACCCAACCCCCAAAAGATATCGTTGCCAAATTCTAGAACTATGAAGTGAAGGAGAAAATACTACAGGCAACCAGAAAGAAACCATTCAAAAATCAAGGATCTACAGGCAGGATCACATAGGACATTTCAGCTTCCACATTAGAAGATCAAAGGAACTGGAATCCGATATTCCATAAAGCAAAGGAACTGGGACTACAACCAAGGATCAGCTATGCAGCAAAGTTCAGCATAATATTTCAGGCAAGGAGATGGTCATTCAACACAGTAAGGGATTTCCAGGCCTTCCTGACAAAAACACCAGAACTTAATAGAAAATTCAATCTTCAAATGCAGGTCTCAAGAGAGGCACAAAAAGGTAAACAAGGGGGGGAAAGCCAGAAACTTGTTACTTAATTTAGGCAAACTGTCTCCCTATAAGGGAAGATGGTACCTGTTAATCTTCAGAATTGTGCATCTATTATGAAATATAAAAGGAATATGGATAGAGGGAACAGGTATAAAGTAAATGACGTGATGATAAAATGTGATTTAAACATGCAAAGGGACTATAACAGGAGGTGTGAAAAGGAGGAAGTAGAAAATGGTAAATTACAGCACAGAAAAAAAGCACAAAATTATAGTAGAGAGAAAGAGAGGAGGGAGATGAACGTTGTTTGAGAGGTACACTCATCTGATTAGGTTCAAGGAAGGAACAATAAACTTAAGTATATAATTCTAACTAGCTCTATAGGCAGTAGGAAGGGAAGGTGGAAGAAAGGGGAGGGAAAGCTGAAAGGGAGGGAAGAAGTAGTAAGGAGAAAAGGGAGTAAAAGGGAGAGGGGCTAAAAGAAGGAAAGGAAGACTGTGGGAGGTGGTGGTAAAAAGTGAAAACTATTGAGGAGGTGAAGGGAGACTGGAGAACTAAAAGCACAAACCGTGGGAAAGAAGATGGAGGGAAATACATAGATTGTAGTCATAACTGTGAATGTGAATGGAATAAAATCTCCCATAAAATGCAGATGGATAGCAGAATGGATTAAAAGCCATAATCCAACAGTATGTTGGTTACAAGAAACACATTTGAAACGGGGTGGGGGCGGATACACACAGGGCAAAGGTCAAAGTTTGGAGCAGGATATGTTGTGATTCAGCTGATGTAAGAAAAGCAGGGGTAGCAATCCTAATCTCAGACAAAGCAAAAGCAGAAATAGATCTAATCAAAAGAGATAAGGAATGAAACTATATCCTGCTAAAAGGCACCACAGACAATGAAGCAATATCATTACTAAATATGTATGCTCCAAGTGGTATAGCATCCAAATTCTTAGAGGAGAGGTTGGGGCAGTTGAAGGAAGATATAGAAAGCAAAACCATACTAGTGGGGGACCTCAACCTCCCCCTCTCTGAATTTGATAAATCTAACCTCAAAATAAACAAGACAGAGGTAAAGAGGTAAGTAAAACTCTAGATAATGTAGATATGATAGATCTCTGGAGAAAATTTAATGAGAATAGAAAGGAAGATACCTTTTTCTCAGCAGTACATGGCACATATACAAAAACTGACCATGTCCTAGGACATAAAAACCTCACAATCCAGTGCAGAAAGGCAGAGACAATCAATGCATCCTTCTCAGATCATAATGCAATAAAAATTATATGTAATAAAAGGCCGTGGAAAGATAAACCAAAAATTAATTGGAAATTAAATAATCTAATCCTAAAGAATTAATGGGTTAAACAACAAATCATAGAAACAATCACCAACTTCATTCAAGAGAATGACAATAAGAAGACTACATACCAAATCTTATGGGATGCTGCAAAAGCAATTCTTAGAGGAAGTTTTATGTCTTTGAATGCTCACCTAAGTAAAACAGAAAAAGAGGAGATCAATGACTTAGGCATGCAGCTGAGAAAGCTAGAAAAAGAACAAATTGAAAATCCCCAAGTAAATATCAAGTTATAAATACTGAAAACCAAAGGAGAGATTAATAAAATTGAAATTAAGAAAACTATTGAATTAATAAATAAAACCAATAGTTGGTTTTTTGAAAAAACTAATAAAATTGATAAACTTTTGGTCAATTTGATTAAAAAAAGAAAGAAAAAATCAAATTACTAATATCACAAATGAAAGGGGTGAACTCACCTCCAAGGAGGAAGAAATTAAAACAATTACTAGAAATTACTTTGCCCAACTTTGTGCCCCCAAATTCAACAATCTAAATGAAATGGATGAGTATTTTAAAAAACTGCAAATTGCTCAGATTAACAGAAGAGGAAGTTGAATACTTAAACAACCCCATCTCAGAAAAAGTAATTGAACAAGTGATCGATGAACTTCGTAGGAAAACATTTCCAGGGCCAGATGGATTTACAAGTGAATTCTATCAAACATTTAAAGAACAATTAATTCCAATATTATATAGACTATTTTTTGAAAGTTGAGGAAGAAGGAGTCCTCCCCAGTTCTTTTTATGATACAAATATTGTTTTGATACCTAAACCAGCAAGAGACAAAACAGAGAAAGA
>CM053771.1:248021066-248062932 GCA_028658325.1 Potorous gilbertii | reverse complement strand
AACAAGCATTTATCAAACTGCTGCTATATACTCAATACTCTGCTAAGTGTGGGTGTATGTTAAGGAGGGGATACAGGAACATGTATACAATAGTACATTCTGATGGGAAGGGCAGGAAATACATATGAAAATGCAAATAGTATAAATACAAAGGTAACAAGTATAATTGTATAAATAAACAAATACATAAATAATAGTTAAATATAAGGTAGTTTAGAGAGAGGGCATTTGTAATAAGAAGGTTCTGGAATGGCTTCATGCATGGTGATTGTGCTGAAGAGTAAAGAAAGAGGGAGTGTCTAAGAGGAAGAGCTGAGGAAGGAGTGCATTTTAAGCTTGCAGCAGTATTTTGTGTGCAGAGCAGAGAGAAGGCCCATTTGGATGAACTGTAGAGTGTTAGAGGGGAGTAATGTCCAATTCAGCCAAAAATATATGCTGGGGACATATATCAGGTTTTTGAAGCTGAACAGAGGTTTTTTTCTGTTTTAGTATAGAAGCAGTAGGGAGCCAAAGATTGTTGACTAGGAGAATCACACAGTCAGATTTGTCTATACTTTGGCAGCATTGGGTAAAATGGAAAGAGGTTTGGGAGTGAGGAGATGCCTATCTTTCTAAATGGGGTCTCCCTATTCTAGGTAGTTCTTTAAGACTGAATAGGAGAGAAGATGCTGGCCTGCCTTGGTATAAGGGTTTCCTTAGCTATCCAGTAGTTCTATATATATCCATAAAGTCTTGTTTGGTCCTTTTCCTTATATTTTTATGTATCTTTGTATGTGTGCATAAACACTGCACTAATATATATACACATACACACACATACGTATGTATATCTATATATCCATGCCTTCAAGGAGTATATATACATAGTACTGACACTGTATGTGTGATTAGTGTGAATATGAATATTATACATAAAGATATGTGTGAATGTGTAAATGTATTATACATATGCATCAATATGTAAGCTATTGATACAGTCTTAATGTGTGGATGTACACATTCACACATGCTTATGTATATGCATGTTCAATGCAGATAGGTATCTTATCAACCATCTTACAGTCTTAGAGACTTACTTAGGACTCTGAGAAGGACCTAAGGGCTCAGTTATATTTTCTTACAGAGAAAATATCAAAGTCAGGAATTGAATCCAGCCTTCTAAGGCCAGACTTTTCCCCACTTAGCCATGTTGTCTTGAAATTTTAGGCACAACCGTACAAGGGAGTGGCTTAAAACTGCACTAAATCATTTTGGATACCCCAAAAATGAATTTTTTGTACCTCTGTAAAAGAGATGCTTATACATAGTTCTCTGGATTAGAGTGCTCACACCATTAGAAAATAAATTTATTGGTAAGTGAAACAAATTAGCCATTTACCAGCATGCTGTATAAATCAGAACTGGAAATCATATTTAATTTTATACCCTGGCGATAATTCAAAGGTTTCTTGCTGCCTTACAGTAACTTGTAAGAAGCTAATGTAGTGTGAATGCATTCCAGTACATTGATTTCCGCATTAGTTCAGTGAAAGATACACTACTTTGGCAAAAGCAAACTTTTGGAGGTAAATTTTCTTCAATACAATCTATAATTTAAAGTTCTTAATGGCACATTTTTTTGTGACATTCATGAGCACCAATTACTGCATCTATTATTAGACCACCCAACAAACAGGAATGGGACATGATTTTCAAAGTTCTGCTGTGACATCCAAATGGTACTTTAGGATTTGATGAAGTTTCTCATGATAATTTTATAAGTGTGATGCTAAACTTCTGGAATAAGTGGATGTGGAGTCCATAGGTGGCAGTAAGGATCTTGTCTCTTCAAACAGATCTCATTACAGTTCTAGCAGGGAACACAAAAGCACAGGTCTCACTTATTTTCTGTGCTACTTTGCTTGGGGAGCAGGCATTATACTGAAAGAGAAGGCCAAGTAGACTGTCTAAATAAGAGCTTGAAGAGGCTTCTCTGTTGTTAGAATGAACTGTTATCACGGTCTCAACCATCAAAAAAATCAAATGGTTATTTAAAGAGCAGACTAATTGGACATTTTTAACATAGTCAATTCCGTTTAGTCAATATAGTCAACTCTTGCTGTGCATATTACTGCAAGCTAATTATAAACAGCATTCTATAATATTCATCATTTTTTTTTACCAGCAACGTGTACAAAATTTTGATTAGATATAACAGTCTTTTCATTTAAGAGAACCCTTTTTGGTTAAACTCCTGGATTTTTTTTTTATTTCGTAAAGTTTACTATGTAACTTCATTTTATCAGAGCATTTCTTGGAATATTTTATGGGCCCAAATGATCAATCCATAAATATTTGTTTAAGCACTGATAACAACATATATCAGATATTGTCTTTGGTGCTAGAGATAAAAAAGGCAAAAATGAAATAGACTCTTTCCTCAAGGAGTTTACATTCTATCAGGGGAGACTATATGTACATAGATCATCACATACAAACTCTAAGGCAAATTTTGGATAGGAGGCACAAGCATGTAGGGAGCTCAGTAAAGGAAACTTTCAAGTAGGAGGAAACATTTTCACTAAGCACTGCAAGATATCAAGGATTCTAAGAGGTGAATAAAGGACATAATGCAGGGCTTGTGGGACAACCTGTAAAAAGGCATAGCAACAGAAGATGGAAGGTGAGGAAATGATAGCTGTCCTCTATTGGCTACCAAGGGTGGGTAACCTGCAGCCTCAAGGACACATGCAGCCCTCTAGGTCCTCACATGTGGCCCAGATATCTAGAGGGCCATATGTGGCCTCCAGACTTCTGGTTCCCCAGCCCTGTCCCTAACCCATGGAGTACGTGAGTCAAGTATAAGAAAATGAGATAGGTAGGTTGGTGCCAGGTTGTGAAGGGCTTTAAATGCCAAATAAAAAAGTTTGTTTTAGCCCTAAAGGTACTAAGGAGTCACTGACACTTAATAATCAGCAACATCAGACCTGTACTTTAGTAGTATAATTTGGCCAACTACGTAAAGGAATAGTTGAAAAGGAGATGCAAGACTGGAAGCAAGGAGATCAATTAGGAAGCTATGGCAATAGTGAGAGTATGAGGTGATGAAGGCTTGATTCAGGATGATACTGGAGAAGGTGAGATAGTCGCAAGTCACGAATGGAATGTAGGACAAGTCCAGTCCATGTACACTTCTGCAAGAGATGTGGAGGTAGAATCAACAAACATTGCAACTGATTAAAAATGCAGCATGAAAGATATGATGAAGATATCTAAGCTGAAAGTTGCTTTCCATGAGGAAAACTAGTCTGCTAACTATAATAACCTTGTGGTGGTGTCTTCCCAAACTGAACTTCAGAGTTAGGTAACTAGCGCTCTATGAGTACACCCTCCTTGCAGTGCCAACTCCAGGAAGTGAGCCAAATAGAATTGCCAAATAGAATTTGCCAAAATAGAATTTTTCTTCCATAAACAATATCTCCTTTTTGTGTTCAATGATATTACCATGGTTCTACTCACACACAATGGAGAGAATTAAGTAATTTTTACATTAGCGTGCTTCTTCTCTTTTATCTCATTAATCAGCTATTAATGTAGATTTTTCCTTCATACCTTCATCTTTCACAGAAACAGAGAAATTTAGAGTTGGAAGGTACTTTAGCAGCCATCAGCAATTCCCACTATAGCATACTTGCTGAGTGGTCATCTAGCGCTTTGTTGAATATCCTGAGGAGGGGAAAATCCACTTATAAATAGCTCTAATTGGTAGGGACTTTTTTCCCCTTGAAATCAAGCCTCAATTGACCTCGATGCATCTTCCTTATTGTGTCTGGTTCTGCTCTCTGTGGTCACAAAGAACAAATTGAATCCCTCCTCCCAAAATAGTTTTTCGGATGTTTAAAGACTCCTATAATGCCCCAACAAGTGCCCCTTCTCTTCTCCAGATGAAACATCTCCAGTTTCCTAAACCAGTCCTCCCATGACATGAAATCCTGGACTTTACTATAGTGATTTCCCTGCCCTGGCCAGTCTAGGTTATTTACACACACACACACACACACACACACACACACACACACACACACACACATGTGTATGTATATGTGTATATATAATATATTACAAATATATGATACATGTATGTATATATTGCACATATGTAATATAATGTATGCATGCGTAATATATAATATGTATATATGTGTATGTATATGTATGTGTAATAAAGTTGTATTGTCCAGATTTGCACATTCTACTCAAAATGAGATGATTAGGTCAGAAAACAGTGGAATTAAGATCTCTTTATTCATTCTGCCTATGCCTCTCTTAATGTAACCATTTCATACCTATATTTCATATCTATACCTTTCCATAGTCATGAATTCAATCTATCTCAACATCCCCTGATCCATTAAAAAAAACTGTTGAGGTATACTTTCCTCACTTTATTTTTCTTGCTTTCCCCCCCAAAATGGCTAATATAGAAATATGTCTTGTATCATTTTACACATATAATATTTACCATATTGCTTCTCTTCTCAGCAGGTGGTGGAGGAGCTGAAGGGAGAAAGAGAATTTGGGACTCAAAATTTAAATAGAATGTTTAAAGTAAATAATACATAAACACTCTGACAGTCTTGTAGGTCACCTTCTTGCTTCCAGACTCTTCACTTTCTTTTCTATCCTGCATATCTTTTACTGATTAATTTTTTCTTATATACAACTTTTGTTATTTTACTTCTCTACTCAAAAATGAATCATGACTTCCCATTTGCTATGACATCCTCTGAATTGTTATGCTTGTTTTAAGACTGTTAAGAAACTATCTCCAATCCATCTCTCCAATCTTACTTCCTAATTTCCCTGTACTGTTAAACACAGATGTTCTATTCAGTCATGAGCATTTCCATCTTTTTTATATTAGTCATGTTTTTTTTCTGCGCAGAATATTCTCTACCTGAAGTAGTTATAGAAACATTTCATAAAATCTGAATCAGAAAGGATCTCTGTTAATTGTCCAACTATCTAAATTCTATTCATCCTTCAAGTTTTATCTCAAGTCTCACCTCCAGCTGTCACTAATTTCCCTTTCAATGAACTCCTATAGCACTTATGGTCTGTGTGAAACAACACTTAATTATGTGATGTCTGCATTATTTAGGGAGTGTTTAATGTGTTTTAGTCCAGCATCAACTGCTAGATTTGTATCCCCCAAGGTGCATGGGGCTGGGTATATAGTAGGCAATCAATACATTCTTGCTTGCTTGAAAAAGCTTGCGATCCAGCTGTGCAGATAAAACATGCAGATGTTAGAATGAAGAAAATAATTTTTTAAAGTGATCAATAACATTGGTTCTTGATAAATATTAGTTTCATTGACAAAATTATATGTATCGATAATGGGGAGCCATCAAGAAAATAATTAGAGAATAACAGTAATTAGGGAAGTGATACTAGGAGACATGAGTTTGAAGCAGTTTTGAAAGAGATAAAAAAAAAGAAATAGAAAGAAATTTTAAAAGGAAAGATAAGTATTTTTTGGCTTATCTTCTCAAAAGTTTCAGAGTCCTGGCATTCATTATAGCGACAAAATTCTTAATGCATGACTATATGAGGCTGCATAGTAGATAGAACTGTTTGGAAACATTTTATACACATGGATAATGTTATATTCTTCCACAAAAGCTGTGCCTACATTAGGATTGTGAAGTGGAAAATTAAGACAATTATCTAGCTGGATAATGGGCCAATTGATTTATTGCCACCATTCAAAGCTCTTCACTTTGGCGTGTAGTCCTGGACCTTAGTGTACATAGAAATTATGTATGGCATAAAATCACATTTGAATTTGATAATTTCCACCAACTTTTCTGCTTACCATCTACATAGCATTCAGTCTGTCTAATAATCACCCAGATCAAAAACAGGAGAATCAAACACACAAAGGCAGAATGGCATTCTGTATAGAGCAGTGGACCTGGGGCCCTGTTTCTGTCTCTGATTTCTTTCTAGCTGTGTGACCATGGTTTAGTCACTTAAGTAAGAGAAACCTCAGGTTACTTATATGTAAAATGGGAATAACAATAGCTGAGATACCATCTCACAGTATTGTTGTGATGTTCAAATGAGATAATATAAATAAAGCTCTTTGCAAATTTTGTAGTGCTAGTTAATTAGTAATAATTATTTTATATATAATAATATATATAATTATATAATTAATTATATATTAATGATTACTTTAATTTTGCTTCAGTTGTTGATAGTATCAGTCAGTCAACAAGTATTTATTGACAACTATGTACCAAGCTAAAACTAATGGCTCAGAAATCTATAATCCCCCACGACTTGGATGGTTCTTTTTGGAATGGAAGCAACCCTAGGTTGTGGAAATAACTGCTAGTGAAGCACAAGAATTGGTGTTCCCAAACTCGAAAAGCATTCATTACTTTCCTTGGAAGGGGTACTTGTCTGTCATCTGACCTCTGTTGAATATGTCATTGAAGAAATGAAAGTAGTTAATGATTTAATATTGCTATAGGATTGCCACAAAACTACAAGATAGCCATACAAATTTCCTGAGTTAATATTATTGCTATTCTATTCCCAAAATTTGTGAACATTAGTTTGAAGAAGATTGTCACCAGGATTGTCACTGAGCAGCAGCAGAATTTTGTCCCCCATGGCCAGTGATCAAGCCTGTCTATAAAGGCAGAGAAGGGAGAAATTGGTGGAGGGAGGATTTTGGAGTAATTATAGATGACAAATTTTCAAAATGATTTCCAAATTATTATGTCATTGAACCCCACAAAAGCTAGGGAGTATGCAGTTATTGCCAAATGCATTTAATGGACCAAAACCCTGAGGCTCAAGTGGATTGTGATTTCATATATGGCCACAATTCTAGGAGGAAGCAGAACTAGGTCTCAAACCCAATTCTTTAGACAGTTTTGTGAGAAGCATCTCTTCTTTAGTGGCTGCTTACTGGCTTGTATTTTTTTTTAATGTTTTCTCAGTTGGTGGTAGATGCCCACCAGGCATTTGCTAAATACTTTTGGGATGTAACTTAATCCTATTTTCTCAGGACTATAAATATACTCTGAGTATTTGGTCTGTGATCTTTTCCTACTTTCTTTGGGAAATATAAAGATGAATTTTCTGATGGTTAGACAAATGCATTACCAGATAAATCTGTTCAAACATCTTCACTGGAAATTTTAAAGAAAAGTCTAGATAATCTTTCTGATGTGATTTAAGTGCAGTCCTGTGTAAAGTTTGGGGACTATAACCAGGAGACCTTGCAGTTCCTTTCAGCTATAATTCTAAAAACTACTAAGTAGTCTTATAGTGATTGAATATTTTTTTCTAACATTTCAAGAGCACCTGTATTGACTGGACAATTACATTTCTAGAAGATGGGGAAAACTATTTCATTTAATCAATCAATAAGAATTTATTAAACATCTACTAGACATGGTATTCTGTTAAACTGTGGCGATAGAATGAAAAATCAGAAACAAGTAATACAGAGTTTAAAGAGAAGTAAGTCCTGCTTAGAATCTCAGAGAACCCCAGTAGTTGATGGGCATGGCATTAATGAAAATCCTGTGAAGGAAGCTTGGAAGAGTAGCCAGAGAGGTAAGAGAAGAAGGAGCAGCAGGAGGAGGAGGAGGGGGGAGAGGAGGAGAAGGAGAAGGAGATGGAGAAGGAGGAGAAAAAGGAGAAGAAGAAAAAGAAGTAGGAGAGGAAGAAAATGAAGGAGGAAGAGGAGGAGAAGGAGAAAAAGAAGGAGAAGAGGAAGAAGAAGGAGAAGAAGAAGGAGGAAGAGGAGAAGGAGGAGAACAAAGACAGAGAGATCAGTTTACAGAAAACTCAAAGAAGAACATATATGGGAGTAGGGGGTAGTCAGCAATGGCAAATTCCTCAGAATGGTGATGGGAGAGAAAAATTAATTAGAATGTTAATTAAGAAATCATTGCTAACCTTGAAGAAAACTGAGATAGCTAAGTGGAACAGTAGATAAAGTACAAAATCCTGGCTCAGAAAGATACATGCATTCAAACGTGACCTCAGACAATTTACTATCTATGTGAGCAAGTCATTCAAAATGTCAGATACTCATCATGATGAGATCATTCTATCAGAAAACTGATTGTAGAGTGTTTAGAAAAGAGTAAAAAGTGGGGCAGTGGAGGCACCAAGCTCACATGACTTGTAATAGTTCAACTAAGAGAAGGAGGAGAGACAAAAGGGAGTAGCTAGTAGAGACGTGACGATCCACTGAGGGTTTTTGTTTTTTTGTGATGGGGAGATAGGTGTGTTATTATGCAGTGGGGAAGGAACACTCACTGAAGATAAGAAAAGGTTGAAGGTTAAAGAGAGAGGATGAGCTTAGAAGAAATCTGCAAGAGATGAGAAGGAGTGGGATCAAGGGTACATATCCAGGTTTTGGCCTTGGCAAGGAGAGGGACTACCTATTCATTAGAGCTTGCAGTAAAGGGAAGATAGTAAGAGATGATGTTAGAGGGATATTTGATGAAGAAGGAAGAAGAGGGTACTCTCATTGAATGGCATCAACTTTTTTTTTCAATGAAACATGAGGCAAGTTCCTCATCTGAGATGGTGGGAAAGAGGAAGTGGGGTGTATGAGAGACTCAAGGAGAGAAAAGAAAGTTTGAAAAAGATGCTGTGCTAAGGAGGTCAAAGAATTTATCAGGAAAGGGCAGAAGGATTATCTTAATGCTTTGAGATTATCTAACATAAGTTTCAGCGGTATAAAATAGGAAAAAAGCAGGCATATGATTGGGTTTTTGCAAGAAATGATTAGCAATAGAACAGGAACAAAGACATTCAGTTAGATAACAAACATTTATGAAATTCTAAATATGTGCCAAGCACTATGCTAAGAGATGAGGATATAAAGGCAATAATATAGTCACTGTCCTTAAGGAATTTACACTTTAATGGGAGAAATGTTGTGCAAATTCCTATGTACAGTAATGCATGTGTGTGTGTAGGTGTGTGTATGTGTGTGTGTGTGTGTGTGTGTGTGTGTGTGTGTGTGTGTGTGTGTCCAGCAAGGAGAATGGTCAGGAAGTTAGAAATAGGTAAAGGTAATGTCATAATCATGTAGGGAGGAGAAAGTATCGAGGAGGAGAAATGTCCAAAGATTCTGAGGTCCGAGCAAAAAAAAAAAAAAGACAACCAGGAAAAGGTCATTAGACTTGGCATTTAAGGGATCATTGACAACTTTCGAGAAAACAGTTTCTGTTGAATAAAAACCAGACTGAAGTAGGTAAAGAAGAGGATAAGGGAAAAGAAAGGTAAAGTGTCTAGTGTAGACAGATACATCGTTTAACCAAGAAGAGGAGAGGTTTAGGCTAGGACGTAACAAGGTTAATAGTTGGATTAAATGGAGATTTCTTATTTTATTTTTGTTTTTGTTTTCTTAAAATGAGATAGACATGAACTTTGTTATAGGTAGTGTTGAGTTCTAGGGGTGCTAGGAACCCTGGAATTCAAGGGCAAATGACTGAGGTCCTGCCTCAAATGAGTATAACCCAAGCCTTCTTTCAGTCAGAGACAAGGTTTATTAAAACGCTGTTTGGAATGGATGAGATTTTAAGAATCTGAGTTATTGGTTAGATTTTAAGAATCTGAGCATATGTATTTCTAATGCAAGCAGGACAGATTCTTAAGGAATTTGGTACTTTAATAGAGTCAAGACAGACCTTTTATACAGAAGCTATATCCATTTCTCTGTAGCTAAGGTGAATGAGAAAAATAGCACGTGGGATTTGAGTAGATTGAAGAAATGGGAAATTAGAGTATATGAAGTATGCTCTAGTACTAGAAGCCTTTGCCGACCCTTCATACATCTAGTCCTTTCCCTCTGTTAATTTTTTCCTATTCATCCTATATGTAATTTGTTTTGTATTTATTTTTATATATTCTCTCCCCTGTTAGTTTGTAAGCTTTTTTAGGGCAGACACTGTCTTTTGCCTCTTTTTGTATCCCCAACATTTAGCACATTCCTTGGCACATATTAAGCACTTAATAAACATTTATTAATTGATTATTTATGAGGGCAGGAGTTGGAGTGAAAAAGACAGTGAGGTAGATACTGAACTAACTGGGAAAAAAAGGAAGAATGTCTTGGGAGCAAGTAGGTAGTAGTCAGGATGGGATAATAAATTTCAGAGCATGGAAGTAATGATGGGGAGCAAAGAATAACCAGTTCCTGCACCAGGATCAATACGTTATTTCGTTTTGTTTTTGCAGAGGGGTTGGGGTAGGGGGAGAATGGGGCAGAAGTTCTAAGGTGTAGTAAAAAGGATATATGTTATATAGAATGTTATCTGGAAGGTGGACTCCAAAAGATGCAGTAAGAGATGATGAGCTTTAAAATGAAAGGAGATTGGTCAGTTACAGAGAGTTACAGAAGGTAGAGAGGAAGTGCCAGATTTTGAGGGATAGAGTTGAATTGCCTGGGAATAAGGAAAGGAGATAGCAGAGTTTGGGAAAGAAGCGTGATCTTTAGCAGTTGAAGATTCAGGGTCACTGGGATAGAAAAATGTTGAGGGTGTTTGAGCATGAGGGAGCAAATGGAGAGAGATCTGCTGATGAAGGCAGGACGAGATTAGATTGATTTGATCGGTGGTTCTGATGCTGATTATCTCAGTTATAGTAGTTTAACTGGTTGTGCAAGTAGGCATGGGCTGTACCCATAACCACAAATTATCCAGATAATTTAGGACAAATGAATTCACCTATGATAGAAAATTGAGGCCAAAGTCAATTTTTGCTAGCTCAATTAGCCATATAATTTGCACTAATTATCTGCATCACACAATTTAGCCCTTGATTATAACAATAATTCAAATTTGTACAACACCTTCAGAATTATAAAGAGCTTTCTCTACCACCCTGAGATAGGCGGCATTCTTTGTTGTACTGTTCTGTTTCTTATTTTTTGTATGAAAGCTAATTCTTCAATATTATATTAAGCTCCTCTAGGGTAGGGACCACTTTCTTCTATATTCTAATACCATCAATAATGCTGGTCACACTTCTAATGCTTGATAAATATTCAATGATTCAAACTGACCCAGTTTAATGATTTGACCCAGCCTCTCAGTCACTGGTCAGTAGAAAAAAAAAACAGTACTGAAACCTACTTTCTTGACTTCCACCTTCTTTCTAGTACAGTTTTCTCTTGCAATCCAAGGCTAGGACTTGATTCATATATATTCTCATTTTATGTTTACCTTTCTTTTAAAACCTTCTGTGACATTTGGTGCTCAAGCAGAATGTCCTTTCTGTGCACAATAGAGCTTCAATGGCTATGGAGAATTGAAGTAGTTACCATTCAAGCTAATGCCTTCACTTTGTCTCAGTTAGCTGACTGTTTCTTAGAAGAATGTTCATGTGAGTACATGTGTGTTTACTATGTATTACTGGATAATTGCTTCAAATCTTTTCATCCTATCTGCTATGTCTATGTAGGGCAAGTATTTTTAATTTAAAGACCTGGCTTGACTATTATTGATAGATGAATCAATTAATCCTGGTCCACCTACAGAATGACAAGATTAGAATTACTTTGTGGTCTTGATTAACTCTAAAGGCTTTGGGATCAAAGGGTGATTAGTTCAACTGAAATGTATGCTTTAGATCTATAGTCAAATGAGAGGAGTCATTTTATTAGTGACTGTTTTAGGAACTTTATGAAAATGGCACTAACATTTTTTAACCACTAGAATATTAATGGATATTTTTTGTCTACCCCTTCCCACCCACCCATAGTTAATTTCCTCTTTTATTTTTTTCTGATACTCACTTTGACCCCAAAACAAAGGTTAGAGGAGATCTCTTCTCATGTCTTTCCCTCTCCTATGAATGTATTTTTCTCATTTTGATTCATATTATAGTTTTTATCAGAAGTTCCTCCTTATTTTCTCTCTCCTAAATTGTAAGCATTTTGAGAGAAGGCCCTGTCATTTGTCACCTTTGATTATCTGGTAACCAGCGCAATGCTTTGCACATATAAGGGTTTGTTGAATTGAGCTACACTCTCCTACATAAATTCTTGAGTATTCTTATGCATGTAATATACCATAACATTTGTTCCAGTGTCATAAACTAGCAAGGTTTTTCTCCTCCATTGTGATCACTGGGATATTGATCCATTTCCAAATCAGTTTGCCTTGTAAGAATGAGTCACATTGAGAGACTTTGATTTTGACCACAGGATCATCAATTTATAATGAATAAGTTTTGTTCAAGGTTTCTGAAGTGAAGAGTATTGATAGGGATTGTGGCAATATATAAAATGTCAGTGATATCACTGAGTATGTAGAATTTTCATGCCTGACTTTTTATGTGCAAAAAAAGAAATATATTGTGAAGTTAGTGATCTCATCCCAAGACTGGCACTGGAATCTAGCATTTCTTTTCTAATCCCTGCCTCCTTCCACTCATGCCCTATGGAGAGGGAAACCAGAGCGGGGAGTTTTTGCAAACACATTCATCTCCTGTTCATAGAAACTTTTCCAGGACTGATATATAGATTTGCTAGCAGCAAACTGACAGCCTTATAATTTTTATGTTTTAGTTCTGTACCCAGTTATTTTCATTGCTATTAAATTGCATTTGAGTATCCTTACACTGATGGATAAAGATTTTAAATAAACATCTTTCACTGTCTATGTTTTGAATACAATTGAAAAATATTGATCTAAATTCTCAAATTGTCCGTCCTTGAGCAGTACCAAGTTCTTAGGGGGAAAAAAGAACTTGCCACCTTTTCCCCTTGATTCCCCAAATAGGTAATTTAAACAACTCAGGCATAGTTATGATTAGCTCTTATTTTTTTTTAAATTGCCTATATATGCATATATGTGTGTATATATACATATATCTTCATTATTTTACTTATAAACTGCAATTACAAAAGTATATCTTTATTATTCAATTTTTAAAGTGCAAGTACCAAAATATAAAGTTCAAATTTTAAATCGTGAGGTCTAACAAAAGCAAAAATTGAATGATAGAACATTAGGTTTTTCACTCTTCTTGACTTTCAAGTTGCAAAGGGATATTTATAATTAAAATGTTTTGCTTTCTTTTTAGTGCCTTGTTTTTCTTTTCCTTTCCTTTCTTTAATTCAGTGTTGTTTTAAAATAAACAAGGAATATTCAAATGTTTTTTCTCCCAATTCTTCATATAGTAGGAGAGTATAAATAAACATGTATGAGTTCTTTCCCAAAAGAAGCTTCAGGCCTAACATCTCTAGAGATTTATTTTTCTTTCATCTTTTAACCTCAGAAGTCTGTTGAAAATGTATCATTCCGTAGCTTACATTTCTATAGCATCTTAAAGTTTATAAAATGCTTTCTTCATTTCTTTGTGGTTAGTCAATCAGTCAACAAGCATTTATTAAGCTTTTACCAGGGTTATGCTAGAGTCAGCTAGAATCAAAGTCAATTTTTAATTTTTCAGTGTGAACATTTACACCTCTAGAGTCAGTCAGTCCATAAAGAAAATCAATAAACACTTATGAAGTGTTTACTGTGTGCCAGGCATTGTGCTAAGTGTATAGGATATAAAGAAAGGTAAAAGGCAGAAGTTCCTCATTTAATGGGAAAACAGGGCAATTTAGGATTTGATTTATTATTTTGTTGATTTTCCAGATGGAAGAAAGTGATGTAGGAAATGTCAATAATGATGAATTAAATTTAAAAATGCAATGTGGGCACATTCATTTTCAATGAACCTGCTGTTTTTACTATTTGAACTTTACCATTTGCCAGAACACACCTAAATCCATGTGCCTAGCACTTTGATAAGCACTGAGAATGCCAAGAAAGGCAAAAACACACACATGTTTGTGTATGTGTGTGTGTGTGTGTGTATGTGTGCGTGTGTGTGTGTGTGTGTGTGTGTGTGTGTGTGTGTAGAAAGAGAGAGAGTAAATATAATCTCAGAAGATAAAGCAGCAGGAGCTGAGGGATTAGGGGGAACCTGAAACCTCCTTCAAAAGGTAGTATTTGAGGGGCAGCTAAGTGGCACAGTGAATAGAGCACTGGCCCTGGTCTCAGGAGGACCTGAGTTCAAATGTGGCTTGGGGCACTTGACACTTACTAGCTGTATGACCTTGGGCAAGTCACTTAATCCCAGTTGCCCTGCCTTTCCCTTCCAAAAAAAAAAAGGTAGTATTTGAGCTGAATTGTGAAAAAAACCATCGAAACTAAGAAACAGATAAAGAAAGAAGGCAGATTCTAGGCATCACAGAAAGCAAAGCAAAGGAATGGAAATGGGTGATGGACCATTATTATGTTCATGGATCTCTAAATAGGATTGTGTATTTTCAAATGAAAAGTAAAGCTAGTAAGTGGAAAAGTCAGGACTCAAACTTGAATCTTTGTATTTTAAGACCAGAGCTTTTCCCATTGGATCCAATCATTTCACTAAAATATTATTTACTGATTTATGTGACCAGACTTGTGATTTCTTTGATATGTGAAGCTCCTATTAAGATATTCCTACTGACATGGTAGCCAAGTTCTGGCCTAGGAGATCATAAATCTCAGATCACAGGATTATAGATTTTTGACCAGGAAGAGACTTTAGAGATCAACTTTCTCATTTATAGGTGAGGTTACATGGTTTTCCCACAGTCATATATCTAGTAAATACCTGAGGCATATTTGAACCCAGGGCTTCTGTAGTCCAGAACTCTATGCACTACATATTGCTACCTCTAAGACACTTCTGGTCTTAATCATTTACCTAAGACACTGAGAAGTGTAGTGACTTGTCCAGATGGACACAACCAGTATGTGTTGTTTTGGATTTGAACCTAGTCATTTCTAAATTCTCTTATATAGCACCCCATACTTTTTCAAATAATATCACATAGTAAAAGTAAGTGTATGTGAGATAAAAATCAAGGATTCACTTTCAACAGCATGACAGCTACGCTCACAAATGTTTTTTGATACCTTCACGCACTGTGTATTTGTCTATTTTGTCTGGTTGGTTAAAGTAATGAGCTAATGATAACTTTGGAGTCCTTCACATGGCTTGGTTTCTTTCCCTCTGTTGCATGGTCCAAAACAGAACTTTGAATAAATTAACGCATCTTTAAAATGCTCTTGATTACAAGGAAGGCCAAAAAAAGAGAATGGACTGGTGTGAGTCTATTTCCACTTATAAGAAAACAAGTCAAAATGCCTATTTTAAACAATTATGTCCTTTATAATGAAAGACATTGGATACATTTAGATGATAGCAACAACAACCGATCATTTGTATACTTCACTTAGTGATTTAAATGAACTTCAACACATAGCACATACACATTTATGCATATATCTAAGATGTTTCCAATCCCTTTTATAATTTCTTAGGCAGCAATAATCTTCTATTACATTCACATACTATACTTAATTCAGGTATTTCCTAATTAATGGGAACCCACTTTGTTTCTAGAAGTTTGCCATAATAAAAGAATGCTCCTAGAAAGATACATTGGTAGATAGAGATAAAGACATATATGTGTACATACAAGTATACATATGTATGTATGTACACATGAACATATATATTGCATATGCATATAGATGTAGTTATCTCTTTATCTGTCTATGAATACATATATGAGCCCTCTCCAGTGATTTGTTAGAACTGCCTTTTAGGTCTCACTGGTTAAATTGTTAAATTTTTGATACATGTGTTTGGACCTCAAAAGTCGGCAAATGGATCAGAGCATGGCTTGATTTATTGTTTTGTGGTTGTTTACAATTAAGGGGATGTGGGGGAAAGCAACAAACATTTATTAAGCACTTACTATGTGCCAGGAACTGTGCTAAGTGCTTTACAAATATTTTCTCATTTGTCCTGCTTTTAAGGAGCTTGCAATCTAACAGGAGAGAAAACTTATAAACAGTTATAGAACAAACTGGAAATAATCAATAGATTGAAGTTACAAGCATGAAGGGAATTGGGAAAACCTTCTAGTAGAAGCTGAGATTTCATTTGAACCTTGAAATGATGAAGAATATGTTAAAAATGCAGATAAAATTTGAATGTATTACATACACATTTTTAAAAAAGAGAGTAGGTGTTAAACATTTACCAACATACCCCTAGACATTTCCTCCTTTTTCACAGCAACTTTGTAGTGTAATAGAGTAGTGGACTTGGAATCAAGAAGACCTGAGTTCAAATTCTACATCAAACACATTAATTCTGTGACCCTGGAAAAGTCATTTAGTCTCTCTGTGCCTCTGCTTCCTCATATATAAAACAGGAATAATAAAAGCCTCTACCTCCCAGGATGGCTATGAGGATCATATGAGAATACATGTATAGAATACTTTGCAAAACTTGAAATGTTTTCTATGTCAATCTTATTATTAGTGGAAGTATTGCTATTATCTCTTTGGAATATAAACATAGTATTGACATCTCTGAGTCAAAAGGTTTACACAATTTATGCGTCTTTTACTTCTACCTTTCCTTTTTCCTCTTTCAATCCCATTCTTTAAATGAAGAAAAAGGTAGAGAATGAAAAGGAATTTATATATGTATGCATATATATATATATATATATATATATACGCATATGTATATTTTTAAAGTAAGTTTTAGTGTGTTTTGTTTTTACTTTCGTCATTTTATGGATTTGGCTCACTCCCAAGGAGATGGGGCATAACAAAGTAAAAACATTTAAGAAAAATTATAGAATATTGATCACTTTTGAACGTGCAGACAATATTCCACATTTGTACCAGCTACCCACCCCCTATCGTGTGTGTGTATATTATATATATACACATCATATATATGTATATAATATATACACATACATGCATATGTACATATACATATAATCATATATGTATATGTTACATAAACAACCCACAAATCTATTTTCTCTCCCTCCCATGCACACCCCATTGAGTAAAGAAAAAAAAACAAATTTAGTGTGATAAATGCATAGCCAACAAAAGAAATTTCCACAGTGGTGTAATGTGTGTATACATGTGCATGTGTATCTATGTGTGTGTGTGTGTGTGTGTGTGTATATATGTATACACAATGCATATATACATATATGTCTGTATATGTGGGTATATATAACCCATTCTGCATCATGTCTGTTACTTTTCTATAGTGTATGCCATGCTTCATTATCGGTCCTTGGGAATCATGAATCATCATTGTATTATCGATCTTAGGTCTTACAACCTTTAAATTGTTCTTTTTTCTTTTTGTCACATGGCTAGTGTAATTATATAAATTTCCTTACTTCTGCTCATCATCATTCCTCATCAGTTTATATGTGCTCAAAACTGTTCATTTTTTTAATGATGTATTAATTATTCTTCTGCTCTCTTTACTCTAAAACAGTTCATATAAATCTTTCCCTGTCTTTTTTGTAGTTATCTATCTTCTTATTTCTTACAGTACAAAGTTGTTCCATCACATGCATATTACACCACAGTTTAAGTCATTCCTCAATTGATGGGCATCGCCCCCTTTTTTTGCCACCACAAAAAGAGCTTCTATAAATACCTTGTGTATAAAGTATTTCTTCCTTTTTTATCTTTTTTTGGGAATAAGTAGAACTAAAATGTTCTGTGAATAGTCCTTCTCTTCTCTACTCTTCACCATCCTTTGTTCTTAGACATTCTCTCTAAAATAGAGAGAAATCAGACATAAAGAATAGCAGAACTTGTATTTTGTTCAAATGGTTCCCTAATATATCCATCACATCAAAACACGTTTACATTTTCAAAGCAAGCGTCGTAGCAGAGCCGACCATATAGATCCAGGCCTTTTGTCTTTTACAATTTCCTGAGGGGTTTTTTTGTTTGTTTGGTTATGGTTTTCAGGGAGTCTGATGATTCTTGGATCACCTTTTTTGCAACCTGTTTTTCATCTCAATTTCTTTTGATAGTAGATACTTTGTGTTTTTTCTATTTTTTTCAATTTGACTTTGTTATAATATTTCTTATAGAACATTTGAGGTCCAGTCGTTCCATTCTGTTTTTTTTAAGGGCATCCATTGCTTGGTTAAGTTTTTATACTTTTTTTTCCTAGGCTGTTAATTTGCATTTATTTTTCCCCTCTTGTTCTCTAGCTTTAATTCTTTCTCTTATTTTTTATTCCAAACACTTTTGTAGTCTTTGTGATCGCACCATTTTCCCCTCCCTGAGGCTCTGCTTATGTTTATTGCAGAATTACTCCCTCTGGGTTCAAATTTGGGGTTTCTTTGAACTTGTGTTA
The DNA here is from genome assembly GCA_028658325.1 of Potorous gilbertii. NCBI lineage: Eukaryota > Metazoa > Chordata > Mammalia > Diprotodontia > Potoroidae > Potorous > Potorous gilbertii. Next base: position 248,044,659 of record CM053771.1, on the reverse strand, counting down.
TAGCTTTGTTTTATTTAGTATTTTTTTTTCTTTCCTCACAAGGTCATTGGTTATGACTTCATTCCAGGGATGGGCTCTGTCTCCTTTAGCACTATGGAATAGGTTGGGTATCCCCTTTTGTTTTGGTTTCTGTTGCCTCTGCCATTCTGCACACAGTCACTAGTACTAGACCCAACTCCCTGCCTCAATCTCTCTCCAGCTTCTGCCTCAGTCTCTTTCTCCAGCTTCTGCCTCAGTCTCTTTCTCCTCCCATCATCACCAATGGAGAATTGATGCTATTTCCTGCTGTTGATCTGAAAGGACCTAGTAGAGTATTCGCTGATAGTGGTCTCAGGCTTCCTACTACCCCTTCCTCACCCTCTGCCCATATTTTTCCAGGTACTGAATTAGTCCTAACTCCTGCTGTGGCTCCAGGTGCTTTGAGCAGTACACAGGTGGACTGTGTCTTCCTGCGCAATGATGTAGAAGGGCTATTTCTATAGCCGCTCTTTTTTTATAGGTCAGCACTTGGATCTGGCTTCTCCCATGGAATACGAGAACTCATGATGGGTTTTGTCTTTGTGCAGCAGCTTTGTTCAAATTGCCAGTTGGTTCGAGATCCATTTACCCCAGATTGTTCTGCTTTTTACTTATTTGACATATGGGGACAGGGATAGAAGAAGATTTTATTCATATTTCCTTTAAGTTTTCCTTCTTCTGCTTTATTTGGAGCTATTTTCAGGCATTTCTTATGGTTGGATGGGGGGAGGTGAGAGCTGAGCTCTTCTACAGACTTTCATGTCCCCCTCTTAACTGGAAATTCTCATTAAGGTTTTCAAAGTATTTGACATACATCATCTCATTTGAACTGCACGAGAGAACTGTGTGAGATAGGTAATAGAGGTATTTTCCCCATGATATAGAACAGATGATTCAGTTATACTGTATATGCTTCTGTGATATCATATTTTAACCCCTAAGGAGCACATCTGCTTCTGGAGGGCTAGTGTTATCTTCCAACATCTTGGTATCACCAGTGCTTAGCACAATGTATTTTGCATATTTGGTAATTAATGCTTATTGTACCAGATTGGATCTTGGGGTCATAGAATGAGAGCAAGAAGGGAACTTGGAATGATTGAGTCCAACACCATCATTTTTGCAAATGACAAAAATGGAGTTGGATAGGATTGAATGAAAAGGATAGCAATGTCAAATGATATGATAAATCCACATTTTGGAATCTTTAGCTAAATCTGAAGTTGATTTCCTTATAGAAATCAGTTGCTGGGGTAATCTTATTCTGATGAGATCAGCTGTACTATAGTAAATACTATACAAGTGATATTGTAAAGTAGTCATGAGGTCTTTATGTTCAGGAATAAGAAGTCTTATATGGCAGGTTGATCTCATATATTCTTATTCTTTCACACTTAACTTGCCTTCGCTCCTATACAGTTCCTCTCTTACACTATGCTCCCATCTCTAAGGTAACTTCTCTTCCTGTATCTTTTAGGAATTCTTCCCTGATCCCTTCAGTTAAGAGCAATCTAGTACTTCTACCTCTCTTCTATTATGTTAAATTGTGAAATCCTTTAGAAGGGTTTCTGTTAGATCTTGTTTATATCCTAAGCACTTGAAATGATACCCTGTATGTTGTTGTTACTGTTTAGTTGTTTCAGTTGTATCCAACACTTTGTGACTCCATTTAAGCTTTTCTTGGAAAAGGTACTGGAGTGGTTGGCCATTTCCTTTTCCAGCTCATTTTACAGATGAGGAAACTGAGGCAAACAGAGTTAAGTGACATGCCCAGAGTCATACAGCTAGTGTCTGAGGTCAGATTTGAACTCAAAAAGATGAGTCTTCTTGACTCTGCATGTGGCACTCTTATCCACTATGCCACTTAGCTGCCCTCTCTCATATACTATAGGTGCTTAATAAATGTTAGATGAATTCAATGGAAGTAAAGTTAAAGGTACTATACTATAATCGTTTGAGATTAGACCTCAAAGTGAGGAACTCCTGCTCCTGGGAGATGCTGTGACCCTGAGCAAGTCACTTAGTCTTTCAATGAACCAGGCAATTCCCTAGGATTGTAAGTGGGAGGACAATTGCTAATTTACATTAGCAGAAGGAATTTCCTGACAGTTTTCTACACTGATGTAATCACAAGTCTGGGGAACAACAAAATCTCATGTTTAATCATATTCAGTTATCAAAAAATTGTAAATGTTAAGTATGTGGATAGAACTGATCCTTGCAATTAGGAGTTAACTGTAAGAATGTGTGATTATGAATTGTTTTCCTCACTGGGATTTCCTTTGGGGGTAATGTTGCGGTGTATAAAATACATCTGCAAAATGAATGCTGCTGTTACTCATTTCTATTGAATTTCAAAATCATTATATTCTCTTTGTATTTTTGACCTTGACTTTTATGAAGTTCCTCTGGGTTTTCTTCTCATGGTGGATTATGGGAGAAACTACAACAGAATTGCTGGGAGTTTACTAATTAAAATCCTGCAATATGAAAGTATAAATGAAAATATTTTCAAATCCCATTCAATTATGAGGGCATCTACTTCAAACAGAGATGGGACTTATAAAGACATGCAAGAATATGAAAGTCTTTTGAAATTTTTGATGAGCAATTTTGAAGAACAAATAAAAATATAATAGCTGATGTTTTTATCACAGAATCAGTCTCAGAGTTGGAAAGGACCTCGGTGTCCATCCAATCCAATTTAATCAGCACTTATTAAATATCTACTATGTGCCAGGCTGTGTGCTAAGCACCGAGGATACAATCCATAAAAAGGAAGACAGTCCCTGCCCTCAGGTAGCTTACAATCTAAAGGAGGAAACACCACATGAAAAGAGCTAGGAAGGCAGGGAGCAAGAGGGCACTAGGGGACACTTTGTTCCATGGAGTTCAAATCAGGCCGACCAGCAGATGCAAAGTGGAGTGCCCATCTAATGCCAACCACACCTAAAAATGATTCTCCACTATGTCATGCCTGATGAGTGGTCAGCCTGTCTTTACTTGATACCCTTCATTAAGGGATGACTCAGTATCATTTGGGGTAATTTATTCTACTTTTGTATAAATCTAATTATTAGCCCTTTTTTCTTTCCGATATGAGCCTCAATTTGCTTCTGCAACTTCCATCCATTCCTCCTACTTCTGCCCTTTAGGGTCAGATAAAATAAATTTAATACTTCTTTCACAAGACACTCTTTCAGATAGATAACTGAAGACAGCTGTCATGTCACCTTTCTCCAGGATAAACATTTCTAGTTCCATCAGCTAGTCTTCCAATGGCATAGGCTTAAGGGACATTGAGTAGGAAATCTGATTTGGAATCCTCCCTCCTCATCTCACTGGCTAAGTTCCCCTAGGCAAGTCACTTAACCTTTCTGAACCTCAGTTTCTTTAATTAAAAAGAAGGCTATAGTAACCCTTACTTTATAGGACTATTGTGAAGGTTCAATGAGAAAATGTATGGGAAGTGCATCCCAAACCACCAAGCACAGCATTCATCTTAGTTGTTGGCAGCTACATGGCAGAACGGGCATCATCACCGTCATCAATCACCATCATCATCACCGCCAGTATCGTCACTATTATTATTATAGGGTATTAGTAGTTGGGGATATAAGGAAAGACTTCATATGGAAGTCTACTCCTGGCAAACTGGTGCTCAATGTGCTTCATACAAAGATAGATTCAGTCAGTTGGAAGTAGGAGATCATATGCAGGCATGTAAGACATCATGTGCAAAGGTATATGGCAGATAAAATGTCACATGTGAACACAGAGCAGGATACTGGCTATGAGGGTGAAAAGGGGAGAAATATCCAATGAAGAAAGAAAGATAAGTTGGAGCCAAGTTGTACAGGACTTTAAAAGCCAAACAAAAGTTCATATTTTATTCTAGTTTCAGTTTCAGCTGAATGATACCATCAGTTGCCAGTTTTTATGGGTTTGAGGAACAAATGAGAGGAGAGGAAATAAAGATGTGTATAATTTTTTTTCATGCTATTTGACTGAGCAAAAAAGAAGATACAGCATATTAAACTGAAATCAGAATATATTTTGCTGACTCAAAATTTTTTAATCTATGTTCAAGCCTTTACACTTATGCTTTTTGAATTTCACATTATTAGATTCTATCTAATGTTCGAGTTGATTCAAACTCTTTTTGGTCCTAACTCTGATCTAATGTGTTATCTAGCATTCTCTGCTTTATGTCATCTGAACATTTAATAACATCTATGCTTTCATCAGAATTTAACTAGTGGATTTGTTTTGTTTTTGCAAAATGTACCCTACTGCTTGAACCTTTTCACTTACTGCCTCATCCTAGTAAATTGTCTTTCTCAGCACCTGCCTAGGTATGTACAGATAGTATGTGAAGCCTGGTATTTTTCCCAACATGATTCACCTTGTTGCCTAAGTCAGTGGGGGTCACTTAATTACAATGTTCTTTTGTTATCAAAAGTTCAGATTTGATAAAATACTGCAGCTACAGAACTTTCTAAATCTCTGCATTGTCATGAATGTTCTAGCAGCTCATGAAGATCATGGTGGCTGATTGCCCCTATCTTATTTCAGTTCTAGTGTCTTCTCCTGGCAAATTTCCACTGGCATGTTGTGGACCAAGTGCTGGGACCTGTAAGCCTGTACTAGACCACTGGTGGTTGTTCCACTATAAAATCCTTTTATTATAAAAAAAATTGCTCATATCCTGCAACCTCAGGACTTTATCAGTCACTGCTTTGCTCTCCATGTTCTAGGAGATCATGAAGATTGTTAATGGGTGACTCTCCCTAACTTGTTTCAATCCTTTTTTCACTAAGCTTCTATTGGCAGAGTGTAGACCAACTACTCTGAAGCTTCTTGAAAGTTAGGGACCAACCCCCAGCCAAAAAAGTCCCAAACTTCCAAAAAGAATTTGAAACTCCAATAATAAAAAAAAATTGTTCCAAATCACTACTAATCAGACAAATGCAAATCAAAACATAGCTGAAGTTTCATCTCACAAACACACATCTCACACACAGCAAACTGGCAAAGACGATAAAAGGAGGGGTGGTGGAAAGAGGGGAATATCTACGTACTATTGCTTGAGCTGTAACTTGACCCAACTCTTCTATAAAGCAAATAATATCCTATGAAAATGATTTCAATGTCCAAACTCTTTGAACCAAAGGTTCAATTCCTAAGTATACATTCCAAGGAGATTAGTGATAAAAAGAAAGGTCCCCTATACATCGAAATATTTATTGGAGATATTCTCATGATTTCAAAAAGAATTGAGAGTAAAGTAGATCCTCATTGACTGAGGGAATGGCTAAATTGTGATATAAGAATGTAATAGGATATTACTTCATTTTAAGAAGCCATGAAGTAATAAATACAGGCATGGGAAAATACTTACAAGAACTTATGCAAAATAAAGCAAGCAGAACCGGGAAAATAATATGCATGATGACTACAACAGTGTAATTGGAAAGAACAACTACAAAACAATCAAAATTGAATGCTGTGGAATTATAATAACGAACCTCGGCGCCACAGAAGAGATAGCTCTTCTTTGCAGAGGCAGGGGACTATTGGGGTGGAAAATAGAACATACTACCAACCTTGGTTAAAGTATTGCTCATTGCCTTGATCTACTTTTTTTTTTAATCTTCTCTTTGTTATAAGACATGCCTCTCTGGGAGCTGGAGAAGAAGAGAATATATTTTATATTATTATAAGAATTATTATTGTACTTATTTTGGAAATTGTAAGTGATATAAGAACAAACGTTTTTTAAAGAGAAAGTGGGGAACACATGAAATACTTAATAATTGCTTGTTGAATGGTTAAGTAAGAAAAAGGTATAAATCATAGGAGTCCTGTGCCTTGGTTTGTTTGACCTCATAGCTTGGGTTAAAGTAAATACTTGGGTTCTAGAATTGCCAGAAAAGTAATATTCAGGGAAATGATACAATCACTAACTTTATTGTTGTGTGATGCAGCAAGCAGCAAAAAGAGCATTGATACACACTACAGCAATATAAATAGATAGAGGTTTGTCTCCATATGCAAGGAACTCACCTCAGCCTTGAGAGTGCCAGAAAAATGCATAGAGTAAGGAACATGGTCGAAGGTGGGGTTCAAGGGACAAGAATTAATAACGGCAAAGTATCAACTGATTTGCTTTTATGCTTCTATGGGCACTAGGAACACAGCCTCAGTGAATCCATATTGGAGTCCTGTCATTTTAATATGACATCAAGCTATAACCATGACATCAAACAATAATTACATTAAACAATAGCATCAATTTAAAATTCATATTTATCACAGTCCCCAGTAAATTATAAACTCCACAATCCCAAGGACTATTTCATTTTTGTCCCTGCATCTCCATCAAGCATATGTATGTGTGTGTGAGTGTGTGTATACTTAATAAGGAGTTGTTGAATTTAATTTAATTAAATTCACACCACTGGGGTAGTTTAGCTTCATAGAAACCTTCTCAAGTAGACATTACCGAGAAAACTAAGGCTTGTAGAGGTTGTCATAGAGTTTTAAGTATCAGAGGCAGAATAGAATTCTAGTCCTAGTGACTCCAAGTCTAATATGCCAGGAATCTGTTTCTAATTTCTTGCTCTGTCTTTCATTTCAGATAACTTACTACAATCTTTCTGACTGTTTTCCTTGAAATAGGGTAATAGGTGTATATGATTTGGTGCTATAAAGAGATATTAGAGATTATTTAAACTACTTTCCTAATATTACATATCCTTTCATATTATACATGAAGAAACAGAAATCCTGAGAGATGAAGTTACTTAATTAATTTTCCAGTTACAGGAATATTTAGAAAAAGTTAATGTCATGGCATGATGAAAAGATCTTAAGCTCTTGGAAGCATTACTCCTAATAAAACAAGCCATATAACCATTAGAGAATGAATCCAGAATCATATCTCAATTACAAGGGAGATTGTGAAAAATAAGGTCTGGAGTGTCCTTACCACTCAACATTGTTTTACTTTGATGTTTCTAGAGGCACAGTTTCTATAAAGGTCCATAATTTATATTCAGTGACAAAAAACATGAATTACATAATCATTTGTCTAGGTTTTAGATCATCTATATTTTATCTCTTTATATTATCTGTATTTGTTGTCTCCTAATAAATGGGAAAAAATGGGATTTAACAAAGTTTCTAGGTTATCTGAGCTCTTGCACCATCATGTACCTTCTTGTACAATTCAATCAATGTTTCTGGCCTAAATGAAACTTGAAATGTGTTCTTAGGTCCCCAGTTTTGGAAATATATTTAAGTAGTATTTATAAAAGATTAACAAATTTAGCATGCAATTCACTTTTTGTACTCCATGAATCATATCAAGCGTTGTTATTAGTATTTTTGTTAGTTATTTCTTATGTCAACATGTCTTGGCCTCCTTTCAGAGAAATAAGGAAAGAAAAATAGGTATGTCGAAGAGCTCTGTCATGTGCTTATGATTGAAACGACTGGACAGCAACCATTTTTCCTGTCCTGTGTATAGTTCCAAACATAACATGAAAACTTACCTTTCAGTACCAAACAATAATATTGTTTGTTGGATTTGATATAGGTGTTAAAGAAAGACAGATATGTTTTGATTGTGTTTAAAATTATTTGAGGGGTGTTAGTATTTTATTTTTAAATTTGTGGAGAATTAAAGCATAACTACCATAAAGGTATATTTTTACCCTATTTTTGCTTTTTTTTGTTTTCAATAAAGAAAGCTACTGCATGACTCTGAAAATAATTTGAATTCAATGAGGTACCCAGTAATAGAAAAATCACATCTGGATATAAACAGTATCCTATTTCATAGAAAAATTAGGTGACATGCCTTTTCAAAAATCTTTTTGTCTTCTTTGTTTGTACCATCATGGGGATTTTCAATTATTACTAAATAGGGTTGCTGACTTACGTGTGAGACATACTCTTCAAAGGATGGTATACTGGAAAGACCATTAAACTGGGAATCAAAAGCTCTGGGTTCAAATATGCCAGTCTCCCTGCTCAGAATGAATTTAGGCAAGTCATTTTTTTCCTATCAGTACAAATTTTTCTGTGCAAATCATGGAACTAGATTAGAACATTGTTTTTCAATCTATGTTCTTGGGAGTAATGCTACTATATATGATATAAATATAAGAATTCCAAGAACAACTGCAATAGTAGTGATCCTTTCCCCTCTGAATATTAAAAATGAAATAAAAGTATCAGAAATACTTATGTATATCAACTTAGGAGTGGACAGGTATGAAATAGGCATCCATTTCTCTATAGGATTTCTCCAAATCCCTTTTATCCTGGTGGAAATCCAAATCTCCACAAGGAATTCCCTATACCATACTCTCACTCACAAACAGTAATTTGGGGTTCTGTTTACTTCTTTCATGTCCTGAGGTGTTCTGTGGCTGAAATATTATGGAAAATTCAGCTAAGTCTTACATCTGAAATCCTTTTCAATTCTAATGTTTTATAAAATGGATAGTTATTGCATAAAGACTTGCATTTCTCCACGAGTCCTCATTTTTTTTCTTCACTTCCTCTCCTATTAGCAACTTTTGGATGTCTTTTCACAGCTGCCATCAAACTGATCTCTTTCTAATCTCTAGTTTTATCATGAAATTGAAAAGTAAATTTTATTCTAAATGAGTGATATAAACTATAGAAACTCAATAAATATGCTATGTTACTCTTGAGTCCCACCACCTCAGGCAAAACATGAAGAATTATAAGATGAAGTAGAAAGGGCATTGGACTTTTGAGTCAGAAGATCCACATAGAAATCCTGGTTCATGTACATCCTAATGGCATGGCCATTGTGTCATTGTCCAACTGACCTCTAGCTTCCAAATCTGTGAAATGGAGCACTGTGAAATGGACAGTGTTTTAGGAGCTTTAAAATATCATGTAAATGTGTGCTGTTATTGTTATAAAGGTATAAGGCTCAATTTTTGTAAAAGATGATGGAGACATAGCTTGGTAAACTACACAGAGTACTGTCCTTGGAGATGGGAACATTCAGTCTATCTCAAGCACTTAACTGGCTACATGACTCGGGACAAGCACTTAACCTCTTTCTGCTTCAGTTTTCTTACCTTTAACATGAGAAGAATGGATTTGATAGTCTCTAAGGTCCTCTCCAGCTCTAAACATATGATCCTATGAACACATCATATCCTTAAAACCCATGTCTATTTCGGTCCTTTTATTCATCTCTCTCTCTCTCTGTATACATATATATATATATATATATGAGTATATATTTCTGTCTCTCTGTCTCTTTGTCTCTCTCTGTCTCTGTCTCTCTCTTTGTCTCTCTCTCTCTGTTATTCTCTCTTTTGAATCAGACACCACATTTATCATCAGTCATCTCTTTGCTCCACCTTCCCCTTTTGTTCCATGAATTGGCTGTGGTATAAAATAGAAGAACAGGCCATTTGACAAGTGCCAACTGGAATGTAGGCAAAAGTCATATTTGTTTATTGTATTTTTTCTAACTATGCCTATTTTTCCAGGCAGAAACATAGAGATAATTTAGTAAGTCTGGTATGTTGTTGGCAAATATGAGCAATATTTAGGGAAATGCCAAATGTCTCCCTAGTCTTAGCTATTCTAACCATAGGTACAATAGAAACAGCACTAAATTTAGGGTCAGAAAACTGGAATGTCATCTCGCTACTTATGATCTGAATGACCTGAGACAAGTCAATTAACCTCTCTAGGCCTCAGTACCTTATCTATAAAATTAGGTCCTCGAATACATGTTCTCTAAGTAAGGCCTCAAGCTCAAATCCAACTTTATACATCCTGGGCAAATAACCTTTTTGTTGTTTCCCTTAGTTTCCTGAGCTATAAAATAATAGCATCCACCTCCCAAAGTTGCTGTGAGAATCAAGTGAGATAATATTTGTAAAGTGCTTAGCAGAGTGCCTGGGATGTAGTTGGTGCTTAATAAATGTCTGTTACCTTCCCTTTGCTTTCCTTTCCCCTTCCCCTCTGTGCTCCAATCCTATGATGAATTATGATCTAATAAATTTTTGTCTGTTGTTTTTTCTTCCTCCCAATTTTTTCCCCTTTTTTCAGGTTACATTGAAGAAGAATGCATCATTCCATGTCCATTTGATTGCAAATTAAGTGATTGGTCTAACTGGGGATCTTGCAGTTCATCCTGTGGGATTGGAGTGAGAATCCGTTCCAGATGGCTAAAAGAAAAACCTTACAATGGAGGCCGTCCATGTCCTAAGCTGGATCTTAAGAATCAGGTAGAGGGTACCAAGTAATCAGTGAAATAATTAAAATTATTCCCATGTGATTTTTCCAGGTAATATCAAAGTGTTATTCCTCTAATTTAATAAAAAACATGAATAAGGCTAATCATGTTTTTTCCCCAAAGAATACTGTGAAAGGCAGAATACAAATCAAAGAACTTAGAATATCAGAAGATAGACTATTTACTTTTCCTTTAATAGGACGCAAAGATAATTTTTATCAACAAGAATGCTAAATAGTTTTGATAGGAATTAATTAATACAAACTAACAGGAAAATGAATTGAGCCTAGAAAAATAATTCAATCAAATACTGGAAGTTACAGAAATTGGTAAACCATACCAACTAATTATTGCCCAACTTAAGAAAAAAATAAAAATTGTCAAGGCAAAAAGTTAAGAAGAAATTATCACTTTATTTGAAGAAAATATCGGATCACTACATTTTTCCCTGTCATGTTTTGAACAAGTTGTTTTTACCATTTTCTCTTGACCCCATCAAGTTCCCTTCTGTCAGACTTACCAGGGTCAGTAGCATTCTTTACTCATGCTGCCCAGGGTTGTTGTAAAGACCAAAGTGATATAATACTTGTAAGGGAAATAATATGTAATATGTTATAACACTTAATAAATGTTTCCTTCCTTCTTTCCTCCCTTCATTCTTTCCTTCCTTCTCACCCTCAATCCTTATATACCTTCTATCATTCCTTGCCTCTTCCAATTATTCCCTGCCTCCTTCCCTCACTTTCTTCATTCTTTTGAAAGTTTTCTCAAAAAATTAATCCATAGTGTATAGATAATTTACCACTGAAACTCCTATTTTAACGTATATTGTTCCCTTTTCATATTTGAAGAGTGTCCTCCACATCCTGGGACATCAGAATTTTGAGTCTACCATATTGTTGTTTTAATTTGCTTCTTAATAGGCCATATAATTAGAACAGATCTGGATTTAGGGCAGTGATTGTATTAAAAGACATAGTTATGTATTAAAAAACATTTTGAAAATACACTCAGAGTTTACCTGTAGTTCCATAATGATTCTTTGCCTTAGGGAAACATATACAAGATTTTTAATTAGTTTTTGCCTTGCAAGAATACAGTAGTTGGCATATTCTTCTCAATTCATAAATACTTAACGTATTTCTCTGCCATGAATATATGTATATATGTATATATATATGTATATATATATATATATGTATATATGAGTGTGTGTATACACACACACACACTCATACACACACATATATATACATATATATATATATGAGTGTGTGTATACACACACACACACACTCATACACACACACACACATATATATATATATATATATATATATATGAGTGTGTGTATACACACACACACACATACACACATCTATATATATTTCCTTTTGGAATTAAAAAGAACTATCCTTACACAACAGCCTCTAGCTATTAAAGAGGAGAGAGTTGTCATTTTCTAATTGATAATTATAAAAAAATTCTAGTACAATTAATTTTTTTAAGTAAAAGATCTTTTGTTGTCTATCAAATCAACAAGTATTGACTGCCAGAACTTGCATAATTATTTTTCTTTTCTCAAGTTGACAAGCTTACAAATTATCGGACAGTCAAATAGGGCATCATAACATGCTAATCTTTCTGGAGAAGTTTTGACACAGTTTTTACCCGCAAGGAAATTATGTGCTGAAAGAAGACTCAAAGAAGCATCATTATGTATGGGAAAACAGGCTGTCTACAGAAGTAGAGGGGGGTGTAAAATGACTGAACTAAATGCAGAAGGGGGGAATTCATCATAGAGCCATAAACCAAGAAAAGGTGATCCTTTGTTCACTTTGAAAAGAGTAAAAAAAGGAATATGATTTGGCACGGGGAAGGAAAGAAGCTTCTTTTAGATTGTTTTTGAAATGATGAGCTTAATAAACATGAACAAAGTGATTTTTTTAAATATACAAAGAAGAGGAAAGAGGATTTGATATGAAATTGTGAGCCTATATAGCTTATTTTTTGAGTGTATATTAAATGTAATGTGGTGGTAACAGTCCTGCTTTTCTTCTGTTCTCTCCTGAAATTTTTTCTTCTCTCTTGTCTGTATGTTTTAATGTTAAATTACATTCTTTTATTTTGTTTCTTCTTTCTTATTACCATCACTGTTTCTCCACTCTCCACTTTACTCTTTTCCTGTAACAAAAACTAAAAGCCTTCCCATGTAACAAATAAGTAGAGTCAAAGATAATGAACCTGAACGGTGGCTGCATTCGATGAGGTACGTCTCATTCTGCAGACACGGTCCATCCCCTCTCTACCAGCTGAGGGGAACCGGATTCATCATAGTCTTTTGATAATGCAGTTTATCACTGCATTTATCATAATTCTTAAATTGGTGACTGTAATTTTCCTTTAGAGAATTATAGTTATTCTTCCATTTCTGCTCATTTGACTACATATTACTTAAGTTCTTCAATTCTTCCTGTTTTTTACATTCTTTTGGCATAGTGATATTCTGTTATATTCATATACAATAATTTGTTCAGCCATCCCCCTAGTTGATGGACACCCCCTTTGTTTCCAGTTCTTTACTGTAACAAAAGATTTTCCACATGATTGATAGCATAACACATCACTTGACTTTATCATGGGATTTTTTTAGGCACTCAAATGAAAAACAATGATTAAGCATGTATACTTGTGAATAATGTATGGACAATCTTATTAATTCTTACAACAAGCTCAAGAAGCTATGATTTACAACATTAATTTTCCTTACCTTATTTTTGAAGAAACAAATCATCAAGAAAATGGAAGAGCTTCTATGTGAGGAATTATTTTTTTAAAAAATTCTCTAGTTAGGAAAAATATAGCAGGGAAGTAAAACAATTCTGGATAACTGAAAGTAGGGATAGGGAGAAGACAGATGTATTTTATCTACTATCAAAATGCTATAATAGCAGAGAACATCCTGAAACATCAAGGAGCAAGTTTAATTTTTATTTTTTTTTGGAGAGGGGAAGGCAAGGCAATTGGGGTTAAGTGACTTGCCCAAGGTCACACAGCTATATCTGAGGCCAGATTTGAACTCAGGTCCTCCTTATTCCAGGGCTGGTACTCTATTCATACACCACCTAGGTGCCCCTGTAATCTTTGTAAAGGTAATCATGTTACCCTTAGTAATGTTACCAATTTAAAACAAAAATTTGAAAAGGATCACAGTTCTAAAGCCAGAAGAGACCTCAATCAGAGGTCAAAATTCCATAATACATTCTTAATTGAGACTGGAGATGTTTAGAGGAGGAGGGGACATAACTAAATTTTGACATCAGGGAGTGTAACTGTTCAGTCCCCCATACTACTGTCACAGTGACACTGACAGATTGATAGGTTGATACAGAGATGAATGGATAGAGATAGATATGTGGATAGATAGAGAGTGAGTGAGCAATTATTACATAAGCAGTTAGTGCTAGGCACTGGGACAAGTTCTCCATATACAAATATAAGAAAAGAACTTTGATTTCCCTCTCATGTAGCTTACATTCTAATAGGGAAAGACAAAATACAAAAGGGAGTTGCCACTATCAGAGGTGGAATCCTGGATTGAGCTGCCCTTGTGTTCTTGTGCGATTCTGGCCTTTATCAGGACACAGAAAAGTTATCTTCTGTCCCTGCAGTACAGTTACACCTAAAGCCACAGTCTTCAGTCCTGAACTACACTTCTAGTTACTAACACAAATCTGTGGCCACAGGAGAGGAAAAAAAGTGACTTCCTTAGTGTTAATGTAAGTCTATGAATTATAATGGAAATTACCTTTGTGGAAATCCTAAAATTTAAAATAAATTCCCTATAGCGTGTTTCCCTGTTAAAGGTAGCACAATTATCTCTATAAATAGGTGTTGGTGTGTAAATATGTATGTGGATAGACATTTATAGGTGCCGTAATATATGTTTGTTTTTAAATTTTACAGGAGTCCCTATTCTCTTTGGGTATCTAAGTATCAAGTGTTATTTGAAATTCATCTCTTAATTCACTGGCCAATAAATTGGGTTGCCAGGGATTTTCATTATTTTGGAAACGTTCCCTAGCTGCTTATTTATGACTGTACTTTTCCAGCTTTAGAAACTTGCTGTTTGTTTCTCTAAACTGAAAATGTGATACAGTTAGAGCCTCCCCCAGTGGGGCTCCTTTGGAAAGTTCAATTCTACCACTGGCCTCAGGTTTTTTGTCCTAAGTCTTCTTTGCACTTAGCTTTCAGGTTATTTTCTTTTGAACTGGCTTGCTTCTTTTTCTTTTTCTCTCTCCTGCATTAAGAAAGATGCCTAAGTAAAAGCTCAACAAAAACTGTATTGGTAATGCAACTTACAGGTACAATAGAGTTACATAGCTTCTGTAACTCATTTTCTCCTTGATAATGCTTACTACTAAAGCAAAGGTATTGGTGATCATTTTGTGGAGGTGGAAACAATTCCATAGTTCCATGGACATAATGAGTTATAATGAAAATAGAAGACATCTTCTTCATATAGGTAGTAATTATATGCTCTAAATTTAGCATGGTATAATGGACAGATAACTGGTTTAGAACTAAGAGAAACTGAGTTAAAAATCCTGTCTTTGCTACTCAACTAACTGTCATTATGGGGAAATCATTTAACTTCTCTGGGTCTTAGTTTGCTCAAATATAAAATGGAGGGTTGGAGGAGATAGAAACTGCTTTAGATCCTATGACCCAATCCTTTCCCTTCCTGTGATTGTGAGGAACTTTTAGCTCCTCCCAGTATTCTACTCTAGTACCTTGTAGGGACTTCAGCAAATGAATATTGGTTTACTGGCTGTGTGGTATACAGCAAATCACTATGTCTCAGATTTCCTATTTTACAGACAAGGAAATGATTAAATCTAACTAAGGTCCCTTCTAGCTCTATAATTTATGATCAACTGTAAGATGAAGAGAGATTACAGATTTGATGGACTGGATGCAATAGACTCTAAAGTCCCTTTCAGTTCAGTCTATGATCCATAGCTGAATTGGAAGGGAATCTCATCCCAAAATTCGGAGTTGGGAGTTGCCCTAGAAATAAATACATTGCTTAAACCTTCAGCCTCTTGCCCACACATTTGCTTTTCCTTTCTCCAAAACAAAAGCCCACCTAAAAGAGAAAAAAAAATAAGAACCTACAAATGACAAATTTGTGGAGTTCTAATCTTTCCAGGACTCTTCCTCCAAAGTGTTTTTTTTTCAGGTTCCTTATGAGATCTTACTCTGCCATAAAAGTGGGAAGGTTGGGGTACTATGTACACAAGCCCATAAACCATTCTGAATCTGCTAGTGAAATCAATATTTATAATCTATCATAAAAAGTCTCCCTTTTAAACCCAAACCTGTCAACATGATAGCTTTCTCCAGAAAAGGTTTCTAAGTGATAGCAATAGTTGAGGAGCTTTTAGCTAACTCCATTTGTGATGCTAAGTGGTTAGAGTTTGCTGCATGGTCATAGCTTTTATCTAAGCATAAAATTTCTGCTAAACAGCTTATTGGATTATCAGGTCAGTTGACTGATACTCTCTTCTGGCTGTGCATATAAAAAAGATACATAATATATTTTAATAACATTTTTTACAATCTATAAAGTGTTCACTCATTTTAAATGCACTATATTCCCTGTTGTTGCAATGTTACTTCATAGGAAATGCTGCCTAATAGAAGGTTAAATATGAGGGCGTTAAAACTCCTTTGGGGTTGCATAATCCTTTATGGTTTCTTCACGTAGCTGAACGAAGAGTAATTTTTGAAACTCATCTTTTCATTGATCAATGAGAATCAATGACATTGTCTTTTGTTTTAATGGAAGCCACATGTTAAAATTCATTGCAAATGCAAGTTAAAATAAATGCATATAGGGCCAGGTAAAATAAAATTACCTACCCTTGAGTAGCACAAAGTAGTTTCCAGAAATACATTTTTATGAAATTTTAGTGATGCGTTAGAACATGGAGAAGAGAGATACATAATTTTTAAGATGATTGAATATTCTGTCTACATTAAGAAGACTCCATTTAAAATAAAACAGTTCTGGCCCTCATACTTCTTTTGGGCCTCCTCAGCTTAACTTGATTTACTTAGGCTCCCACTGTCCCCACTGTAGGCCGAAAGATTTTTGGCATGTTATCTGTTGACACCGACTTGTATATTGGCAAGAGTGGCAGATCATAATGGAGGAAGAAGTCATGTCTTTCCCCAAGCTGATAAAATGGAAGACAGCCCATACTGATGCATAATTAACTAAATTCATCTAAGCCTTTCCAGAAAAATAGTGAAAGTTTTAAGAAGACCTTATAAAAAAATTTGAATGATCTTACATAATTCATTGAAGGAGTAGTAAGTAGTAAGAAGATGAAGGGTAAAAGAAGGGTTTCTTAATGATGTTTTGGTCATCTCAGAAATGTTCCCATATCATTTTGGGTGCCTATCTCACACAGAAAAGCTATTATTTTTTTAAGCTTTTTAGTCAGAAATGACATACTGGATTTCATATCGTCATCACTTGACTCTTCTGCCTTGTAATGAAAAGTTTGTGTTCCTTTTTATATCTGGAACATTAGTTAAGCTGAGTATAGTTCAGAGAGAGGGGTAATTTTCTTTTTTTCTTCCTCTTGTATTCATTTCACCAAAAATAGATAGATCCCCACCCACCCATTGGAGAAGACCCTATTAGTTCAAATTGACATGCTGTTAGTTGAGGTTTAATATTGATACAAAGTGCAAAATGAGTAACTTGCAAATCATTGGATAGTTGAAAAAAGACATTTGCTTAGCCCTAAAATAAGACATATTTAATTAAAAAAAAATACAGTATTAATTAGCTTCCTTCATCTTCACGTGAAGAAAAAAGTGGTCAACAAGTCAGGGTACATTAATTCATGTGATCTTGGAACATGACTCTTGGAAAATGGGCTTTACATGACCAGGAAGTCATATCAACATGACCAGAGACTACAAGAAAGCTGAGCCTTACCAATGAAGTTCTTGAGAGAGCTGTTTATTGCATTTTTGGGGGGGGGGCGGGAAACAAAAACAAAGAAACAAACAAAAACCTGTTGTTATCCATTCGTATTTGTGTTTGTCCTTCATTGCCAGTGAAGACCATGCCATCAGAGAAATGATGACATGACTTGCACTTGACTTTGCTTTGAGTGATGGAAGGCTGTGCAGGTCACCAGCCTCACTTCTCCTCCAGAGCCATCTGAATCCAGTGACCAGATATTCATCAGAATGACTGAAGATGACCCAGGATGCACTGGGAGACCTTGGATCCTTTAGGCCAAGGTCTTTGCAGTCACTCACTTAGGGTGAGGCAACTCCCATTATTAAATAGGCCTGCTTAAGAAGTACCCAGGGCATGACCCCTTTAATGAAGTCAAGAAAAAGAAAGACATCAGGCTGGGTGGGAAACAGCAACAGTTACTATTGGTAATTACTGTAAAGCTAGGAGGGTCCAGAGGAATCCTTAGACAGGGGCTCATCGGAATCTCAGTTTCAGAGTGCAGTAGTTTTAAGGTTTTGAGACACAGCAGGGGACAGGAGACAGTGTACAGGGGCCTGGGGAAAGGAAAGGAGAGGAGAGGGAGGGGAGGGGAGAGGAAAGGAGTCAGTAAAATACAAGTCAACTGGGCATCTTTTGGCCATCCAAATTTACTTTCTTTTGGAGAGGAGAAGGAAGAGGAGGGGGGCCAGACAGGAGAGGAAGAGCTGAGTTACCCAGCTAGCAATCAGCCAGCTGCATCTACTCACAGGATCATGTTCGTCCTTCCTTGCCAAAGAAGACCATGCCATCGAGGAAATGATGATATGATTTGCACTTGACTTTGTTTTGCGCGAAGGTGTTTTGTGGCGGGAGAAGAAGAACCCTGACTTATGAATTCTTCTGTCTCCCAGGATGAGGGCTTTTACTTTAATTGCAGACATACACATCACTGAAATGATGCCTCTGATTAGACACGAGAGCTCTGCCAGAGCCATAAATTAGAAATACTTTGCCCTCAAACCTTATATGCTTTGTCTTGTGTTTATACCAAAGTCCTTAGTGCTATGTGGAAAATTATGCAACCTCTTGCCAGTGACATCCCAATATTTTGCCATCATATTCACTCTATGACATTCAACTTAAATGATCTCCACAAGCCGACTAGGAAAATTCTTTTCATGCTTGGTCACAAGCAACCTGGGAAAATAATTCTTCATTGATCCAAAAAAAGGTTGGATCTAAACATTATTATGATGTGGTACAAGGTTATTTTTCATCTCCACCTATTTGCACGGTCTAAACTCTCATGCCCCACTCCACTTCTATTTAGTATAGCATCATAAATGTTGTATGGTTAACAAACTTCCAGTCTTCTAATTATTAGATAATGATGGACATTTCAGGGTAATGGTCTCTTCAACATTATATGATTCAACTAATGTTGTACAATTTTCTTCATCTGTAAAATGTGAATATAATATATGAATTACCTGCCTTGCAGGATTATTATGAGAAATATAATTATAAGATATTATTCATCTTTTCCCTACTATTAGAATTATTATTGAAAGTCAGGGATTACAGAATCTCAAGAGTTAAACGAGTACATAGAGAAATCCAGTGTACCCTGAATTTAAGAAATAAAAGATAAATAGTACAATATACCTAACGTATGGTCAGCCAGCCTTTGCTTCGTGAAATCAAGTTGGGGGAATCCAAGGCAGTTCATTCCATTTTGAGCTACTCTCATTTGTTAGAAAGATTTCCTTAAACCTCATGTACCTCTTTGTAGATTCTGCTAATTGTTTCTTTTTTTTTTTCTGCTGTCTGTAGAGCAAAACAAATTCTTTTTCCACATGAAAGTCTCTAAAATATTTGAAGGTAGTTATCATATCTGCCTCCCCATAACTTTATATACATAACTCCTTTTCAGTCTAAACTACTCAAATTCCTTTGCCCAGTGCTCTGGCAGCTGGGTGGCAAAATGGTTTGAGCACCAGTCCTGAAATCAGAAAAACTTGAGTTCAAATCAGGCTTCAGACAATTTACTAGCCGTGGGACCTTAGGTAAATCACTTAACTTCTGTATGACTCAGTTTTCTCCTCTGTAAAATTGAGATCACACCTACCTCATTGTGTTATTTTAAGGATCAAATGAGATGTAATTTTAAAGTGCTTAGCCCCTGGCATATAATAAGTGCTGTATAAATGTTAGCTGCTATTATTACTATTTATGAAGTACAGGCACTTCAATATTCTGATTGCCCTCCTCTGAATATTCTTCAGATATCAATATTTTTTTTCCTAAAATATAATACTTAGAACTGGTGCTGAACCCAGAACTCTAGATGTGATCTGAACAGAGTGCACTAGGACTATCATCTCCCTTTCCCTGAGTGCTCTACCTCATCCATTGAAGCCTAAGATCATGTTTGCCAATTTTGTTCATCACATAACATTGTCGACTCATTTTTAACTTGCCACCAGTAAAGCCCCCAGAAGATCTTTTACCAGGTGAATTGCTTTGTAATGATGCTGCCCTTGTTTCATACTTGTGAGGTCTTAGTTTTTACATTTTATCTTAATAGGTTCAGACCAGTGTTGTAGCCTGACAAGATCTTTTTTTTTTAATCTATCATTTAGTCTGTAATGATCTCTCTCAGCTTTATCTTATTGACAGATTTGCCTTTATCCAACTCATTCATGAAATTTTAACTAGCACAGGGCTAAGCCCAGATTGTAGGGGAACTCTATTGGAGACACCATTCCAAGTTGAGAACAGACCATCTATGATTACTCCTTGTGTATGGATTTTCAAGTAGCTTCAGTTATTCCTACTTGTGCCATGATCTGTCCCATTTTGAGCTGTCATTCCATGAGATGAGTACTAGAGAGTAAATCTAATGTTTCCCTGAAGTTTATAGCCATCCTTTGTATAAACCAAGTACTGGTATTATTGATCATAAAAAACTCAAAGCTATAATAAAGGATATTGTCTAGCTATAAGCACCCCTAGCTACCCTGCTAAAGTGGATGGCTTTCTGTCTGGTCAATAATGTGTCTGCCAGTTAAACTTTCACAGCAGAATAGCAGCTTTGCTCTCCTTGTCCCTGGTATCTAAAATGTGTGGCTGAACTATTAACCAACAATGTAAAATAGTTAACAGCAGATACATATTAGAAGTTTCAGTCATGCATAGATAGTGATCCAGCACCGGTCAAAAGCTTACATAAGACACCTGAGTTTTCAGAGAGTCCAGGTAATGGGCCTATCAACACTCTGTTCATCTATGCTCTCTGAGTTCTGTCCTGATAGCAAGTTAGTTCATTCGAAAGGAATGTACTTGGATTGTATTATCTCAACCCTACTATAGAAATGTTTTTGCTGAATTACAATTTAATGTTCTACCCTTTGCCTTTCTAAAGAACCCTTATAAAAAGTCAGTGTGAAGAGCATTTCTGTGTTTATGTATAGCTGTAGCTGAAGATATTGTCTACTGGATTATTTAGTGTGTTTTAGAAAATAAACTTCTCAAAGTTTTGATGGAGTTAAATTCATTTTCCTTCTTTCCTTGTATAAATCCTCTTTTCCTTCAGTCATGTTTCTTTACAAATGCAAGACAGCTAGCTGACTACAAATCCCTCTCAAGGTTTTTAGTTAGTAATTACTTTTTTCAGTCCATTAGCCTTTGTCATATTATATGGAGTTTAAATCCTAGGGAGATCTCAAGAGGAATTGGAAGCCAATGTTGACATAGTCCTAGGTTGGGAGTTGGCTAAAGTTTGAATTGGCTTCTTCTGATGAGTGTTAGTAATTTCTGGGTTATCAAACCCCTTGGTATAGGTGCCTCTCTTACTACTAATCTTCAAAATTCTGAAAATTAATGCATCCCAAACATATAACCAAGGCCAAGAGCCAAGTAGTTTGTAGTGTAATTATTTACACAGCACTTCCATAACAGAGCCTGGATTTGTACTGGATTATAACGTTTCAAATTCCACCGTGAGCAATGATTATTGAAGTGTGACTGTCTATATGATTTCCTGATGATGGTCTATTCATCTAAGGGCAAGAGATCACAGAAGGGCATAACGTGTTTTTGTCCTGGCAGAGAAAGAATTTATATCAATGGTAATAATGGTTGATTAAAAGAGGTCTTACAATTTAGAAATTAAATTAGTCATTTGTTTTTCATCCTCTTAACTTTATTAATAAAATTAATGCCCTGATATATTAATTGATTTGCCCCGAATCATACAACTAATGAATAGAAGTGCTGGGATACAAATCCAGGTCTTCTGACTCTAGTATTCTTTCTCTTTATCATTATAGAAGAATCTACATCTACTAGGATATGTCAGCACCCACTCATTGGCTCTCTCACTTGAACCTGCTTTCACAGTAGCCTGTCTGGATTCCTAGAGAGAGACCACTGCCAATATGTATACTGAAATTTTGTCATGGTCTTTGCAATAACCTCATTAAGTGAAAATGTACTTCCTTTACTTACAACTCTAGTTCTTGAACTCCTATCCAATCTGTTCTCTCTCTTTACATCCAGTCACTCAAAATACTGTCATGGGATATATTACTTAAACAAAAAAACCACTCATAAAAATGAAAGTTTTAGATCTTAAACATAACAATTTATTTAACAAAAAAGACACATAATATACTCAATTTATTGCATAAGTAATAAAATGCATCAAAATGCATATTTAAAACTGGGTCACTCTCTCCCACCAATGTACTCAATATCTGTGATTGAGAGTATTAATGTACTTAATAGACACCTGGCAGAGAAGAACATGAGGGAGGAAAAATTGTATGGAGAGGATGATTAACAAGTATGTGCTGCTTTCTTTTGATATCATTAATTTGTTCAGAAACATCTCCACCACTTCTTCTCTGCTCACTAATTGATGGTTCATTTTTAACATCTGAGTGGGCAAATCTTCTCTATTTGAATATGGTATTTGCAAACTCTTTTAATTAATTAAAAGATCATTTAGAAAATGTTACCTCAATATGAATAAGTGTTTTCCTTAAGGCAGAGAGCTACAATGCTTAACAAATTGACTATCTCTGGGCCATACAGCCTATCCCAACCATTCTTTACTCCTCTCAATGCTTAGTTGTCCAATCAGAATGCAGTTCACAATAACAGTAGATTGCTTGAATCACGTTGACCTGACATTTGCTTAAATAGTCACCATTACTCCATTTTTTAATGAAATCAACAATGTACTTAAAAGCATGTCTCAGTCTCCAAATGTTTTTGTAATTTTTCTCTTTTTTTGTTTTACCTTTCTTAGTCATATAGCAGTTAATAAGCAGATGATCTTTGGTAACATAAAGTGCTATAGCTGTAAGTTCTCCAATATCATCCAACCATTCTTTGGTATATTTAAAATTGTTTTTTTTTTTGCACTCCATATTTTTCTATTTTTTGTTAAATAGAACATATTTACTTCATCTTTAAAATATCAATTGATCACATAAAATTGAAGCATCATTTTACATTATCCAGAAGATAATAGGGGCCTTTGTAGTTATGCTATAGTCTATTTCCTATCCAAAACAAATCAAATTCTGTCTGAAAACTGTATTTTATTTTTCTACCTAGGTTAGCACTTTCTATTAAAATTCTGATCCTATTGTGTTAGGTATCATCTATAACAGTGGCAGTATTTTACATCATCTGACAAATAATAGAAATCCACATAAAACAACCCCTTTTTCTGCCCTTTTAATCATTAAACTGCTCCAAATTAAAATGACCTTTTCGAGAAAGTATATCTTATACCTTATTGCCATCTTTTCTATTCTAGATGGATAAAGTAAGACAGGTTAAGGGGTAATCATATAAAAAAAATAGCTATAACATTCTTCTTTGAATTTTATTCTAGTACTTTCTCAGATATTGATATAATTTTTAAAGTCTTTATGTTCTGGATTATATATGTTAGATTTATCAGATGATTTTTTTAACCAAGAATAATAATCAACATTTGATTTTAGATCAGTCTTTTTTAGAATTTTTAAATTCTAGGTATTATTTTAATTCATTGAATTTCATCTGATTTGCCTCTCCTTTCCCTAAATTTCCTGCTTTTCTGTAGTCCATAATGCTTCAAAGAGTGTTGAACTCAAGTCTGAATACCAGGATTCTAGTCCAACATTTATTTATTTATTTTTATTTAACTTTTTACATTCATTTTCACAAAATTTTGGGTTCCAAATTTTCTCCCC